>CP119851.1:0-600000 GCA_033953505.1 Leishmania tarentolae
AAGGGCCCCAGAGCGTATCACTGTCTACACTACGTTTCCGTTTGTTTGAAGGGTCAGCAGGGTCACGGTTTCGCGTCGGTCCGCATGAAGACAATGAGCGGCGTCGTTTGCCTTTCTCTCTATCAAAAGACACAATGTGAAACACACAATCGAGAGCAGAGGATAACAGTGCACAAAGTCATTGAACAAGTGAATACTACTAGCGCCGAAGAAAAGGATAACAAGAGGAAAGACGAGGACTAGGTTCGTCGGCAGCGGATCAACAAGAATGTCTTCCTGTTTTCGGGGAAAACTCCCAGTGAACTTGTCGGAGACAAGGAGTTCCCGTTTGAGCGAATGTTCTCAACGCTTCTCAGATGATTAAGGCAGTTGTCGTACACGTTTCTAAGAGAAGATTCCCGTGAATACGTCAAGCTTGACTGAACAGAGGAAGCACCTCTCGACATGGGAAAAAAAAATGATCTCAGCGCACGTTTCTGCCAGCGTCATGCTGCAGGCACCACATTTAACACTAGGCATTGCTTTTACTCGACGCGCTTCTGAAGGCAGTGGCAAATATTGTCGTGGAGGGGCGGCACTCACATCGACAGTGTCAAGGAAGAGGCTTTACATTGAATCCATGAAGGATATGTATGCGGCCCCCTCCCGTCAGCAGGCGCTGTAGAAGTGGCGGGCAAGCGATCGGGGTAAGGGGGTCAGCACGTGGAAGCTCGTGAAAGGAATTGTCTATCCAACCAAATATTTGTTCACGTATACCACCTAGATGACGCTGCGGCATACGGCAGGTATTTCATAAAGCTCAGGATGCAGGCGCTAACGGTGCAACGGTTGTGGCGTGATCATAGCAAGTCCATGTACACCAACGGGGAGCAGGTGTGGAGACGTCCCCGAAGTCTGTCGCGCAAAGATCCTTAGAAATAGGTTTTTTCATGTTCAGTGTGTCGGACAGTGTCACCTGACGAAGCAGACGTACGGTGAGCTGAACGTCTACGCACAGGTGCCAGTTTCCCGCCGCAAGTGTGTCAAGGTTTGGAAGCGCACTAGTCCCGGCGACGAGTGTTGTGAGCCATAGTGCCTCTTTTGCTGATCCCAAGTTCACCTAGCTCAACTAAGGCAAGAAATCAAAACTCGTGAGCAAGCAACAGTCGGCAAGACGGGGGGCCACCTCTTCAGTTTCGCACTCTGCACTGACAAGGGTAGAGTACTGAGCTAAGCAAACTCTACGACGTCAAGCTTGCCGGACATTTTAATAGCCAATGCCGAGAATCTCCTGACTGAGGCAGCTCGAAGGTAAAATCGTGGGACGCATAGGAGGGGTTGATTAGGAGTACGTGGAGCAAATGGATGTTTTCGGACAGTGAGTCAGCCTAAATGATGAAACAATAGCTATTCATACCATGCTTCTTTATGAACTGTGAAACGAATGCTTGTATGGCAATGCCGTTCGCATTAGTCATGGAGATGCCGAGACTGGGTCCGAGAAACACAGCCTTCAGCCGCGCTGGCATACGCGTCGGTGCGGCAATCAGGACACGCAGCATAGAGGCCCCGCTTATCACCATAGGAAGCGCAGGATTTGTCTCCCTTCCCCTCAACGTGCTCAGCGAGGGGGGGGCGGCAACGTTAACAGATGTCTTTTCCTTGCCGATGCGCGGCAAGATCCCAAGCCTGTTCTACGAACACGATATCAGAAGATGGGCTGACCCGAGCGGACATCAGACGATTCCTCTCTCCCTGTAGGCACGCGCAGCCTTGATGCAGAAAAAAAAAAAAATTATCTGTGCAAAGGTGCCGCCTACAACTCCCGCTAACTGCTTTGATGGATCGCAGCAACTACCCGGCATCCTTGGCCTGTGCTAAAGCGGCGCCAGACACCCTTTACTACGTAAGGGTAGCTGTCGCACTGGCGGCACCTGGATGTCCACACCAACGTCTTCCGACTCGTTTGGGGTGTGAAAGGTAAGCAAGGAGGCAGAAGAAAAGGAGATCTCTGGTGTAGTGCGGTCAAGCAAGGACCACACATGTCTATCAGAGAGAGCGAAAGGAGTGATGCACAGTCATCCTCTTGAAAGGGAAAGAGGGCAAAGCGTTTTTGCGTATTTCGCTACTGTGGCCTCCATCAGCCCTTTATGGAGAATCTGCATTGTGTAAAGGTCATCTCTTCTTTTTTTCTTTGCCGTCACGAACTCGCTATTCTCTACTGCTCTGAGAGTCAGCTCCACCGGCGCTGTCCACGATGAACTAGATATACAACTGAAGTAGCTTACGACCTTTCTCCACATGCTCATTGGTGGAGCCCAGAGCTTCAAAGATGGCTCGAATGACCTGCCGCGCGGGTGTCGCCGCGGTAGGCCCTAGACGGAGATCCTTTGGTACGATGCCGCTTTCCTTGAGTGCGGATAACAGCTTCGGTTCCGCGCGGATAAGGCGAAGACACTCCTCAATCGCCTGTCCGGCCACTCCCTCAACGTAAAAGGCAACAGCGCGCTTAAGGTGATGCTTGTAAAACTGGGCCGGCTCGCTCACGAGCTCGTCGAACTTAAGAAGCCGCATATAGTTGTCCGTGTCGGGATCGTAGTCCACTAGCTGAATGAGCTCGATGCGCACAACGGCCTCAGCGACGCTGCGCATGTCCTGTGGTGCAAACGGGAACTCCTCACGCACCCGCGCTGCGAGATGAAATGCCTCGCTTCGCTGCTTGGATGCCATGGCGCACATCGCAAGGCCGCACAAAGCCTCTGGGGCCGAGTTGTAGCAGGGCTCGCGCTTCAGTTTTGCCCACAACTCTGGCGTCATCTTCTTGTTCGGAACACCGTAGCGTTTCTTGACAACCTCGATGTCCTCCATTGAGATGCGAAGCGCCTTTTCGAACAGCAGTTTGCCTTTCGCAGGATCACCAGCCTGCATCTTCCCGTGTGCCGCGGCGATGAGAGTCATGGCGTTTTCGTCGTCATTGTCCTGACGTCTCACCTTCTGAAATACGGAGATGCCCTCAGACTCATTCTTGGACTCCAACTTGGCGTAGTCGATAAAGGCCTCCACAGCCTCCTTAACATGTGATTCAGTGACAACCCCGGCCATTTTGTCGCAGTACACCTTGTTGCGCACAAAGTAAATCAAGGGAAACATGTGAGGATCAATGTGAAATTTGGCCATCAACCCTGGCTCCTGTAGGCAGTCCACTATGCCAAGTTTTATCGCTAGCCCTGAATCCTTTCCAAATTCTTGGTACACATCGCCAAAGTTTTCGTCCTTGACGCGGCGATTCGCCTGATCCACTTGGTGGCAGAGCAGCTCTGTGTACTGCTTCACCTCTGGGTGGTTAGTGACCATAAAGTATAGGAACAAAGGAACCTTTGACTCCATCTCCGTCTTAATGTTCTTCGAGGTGATCTGCACAACACCAAGAAAGGGGTCGCGGCGACCAGGGGATGGAGATAAGGGATGGTGGGTCGGCTGTCCCGTTGCGCCTAAGCCTGTATGTGAGGTCGAAACCCACCTTTGCTGTGTTGCGCGCGCTAGTGTTGTACGGGCAAGAGCAGTCGATAAGATCTCACTACAGCCCAAACAAGCCCAGTTATACGGCAAGTGCGCCCGCTGAGCGGCGCTGAAAAGGACGGCGCACGAGAGGCGTCGCATTCGCCAACGAAGGGACAGCGTGAGAGCAGAGCCGAAGAAGAGGGCAGCTGAGGAGGGAAAAGGTAAGCAACTGACGTTGCCTGCCCAGGGGCTGGGGAAGAAAAAAGGGAGAAGGGCAGAAGAGAGGGAGGGCATCGAAAACACATTGACGAGGAGAGCGGATGGTGAGCAACAAAGGCCTTCCACTCTGTGAAGGCTCTCGGACGAGACGTTATAGAGGGTCTTCGTGAGACATCAAGCACTCTGCCAGGCCTCGCTTCCGTGGTTGCCACAGCAAGTGGACTCACAAAGCCCGTGATAGTGACACACACGCAAACATATATATATATATATATATATATATATATATATATATATTATTACCGACTCCTGACATGATCATCTGTGCATACTCATGCACGCCTCCGTGCACAAATGCTTGAGAGAGTGCACACCGCTTGTGGGTCTCTCACGGTTCGTGTGCACAGCATGTCTAGAAACGACATAGGGAAAAAAAAAGGATGGACCCTACAGACGAAGGCACAGGATAATACAGGCAGGGTGGGGAGTCACCCCTATTTGTGCGCAGCAACACATATCAACCTGTAAAAGGCGCAGCGAGGCAAGCAAGGGCACTCACGGTGAGCCTGTAGGCGTGATGCGCATAAGAAGCGCACAAAGGTTCAGCAAAACTCCAACAGAGTAACATACCCGTCACATCGAAGAGCACGAGAAGAGGCACTCCGTGCATGGAGCAGCCAGGAGAGCAAAAAAAGTAGTGTTGCAATTCTTTGATCACAGAGAAGTCAAAGCAGGGTGGATGTCTACAGGAAAAAGCGAGCATCAATCATCGTCTTTCGACTCAAGTTCGCTAGTCCCTCATACGCACGGTAGAAGTGAACGACGACCTCGAGCGCAAAAGTTATCACCATGGCGGCGTAGAAGTTCTGCAGCGCCACGTCAACCGCGGAAAACAGAGCCGCGTAGAGCACGAAAAGATCGAAGTCGAGGCCGCAGAGAAACGCGCGACCGTATGACTGAACGTCGTCGATGAAGAAGAGGTCCTTTCCACAATGGTCATCACGCTGCGGCCCATTCATGTACATCACGTTGGGAGGGAAGTCTAACCACTTTTGCAGCATGAACTTGACGAGAAGTGTACTCTCCGCGCGACGCACGCTTTGCTGAAATGCGTAGTTGATGCGATCGCGAATAACCAAGGCCGTTTGTGTATACACACAGAGTTTTCGTGAAAAGCGGAAGAGAAAACGAAAATAGTGCCACTGCGCTGGGTTGATGGTGCGCTGTCGGTTCGGAAGGGAACGTTGGTTCTCAATATGCATCTCCATATAGCACATGTAAAGATATTGGCGGGTATAGGGACCGAGATACACCTCAAAAGACTGGCACTTGCTTTGGCCCCCCAAACCTCGTACGGGCAGGTTTCCCTGCGCCTCAAGAAATAGGTTGTTCTGGAACTCCTCCATACTAACGTCGGCGTGAGCGTGAATGGATTCGCCATGGATGTAAAAACCCCACTGCTGCTCCAAGAGGATAATGATGGAAATGTTTGACACCGAGCACAAGTCGACGAACGCCTGGAGAGGGTGCACAACGATAAAGCGATAGTAGATGTGGTACTCCAACAAGTACATGATCAGGGTCACAGCCACCCAAAAGAAGGTGTCGATCGCGACGCGGAGGGTGTCGAACGAGACCGTCATGCCGTCCACCTGCCGTGATCCGTGCGGAACGCTGGCAGACAAGTTCTGGTAATGGAGGCCAGCCAGAAACAGGAGAATAATCGTCATTGTGAGCAATGGATGCCAGTAGCGCAGTGCCTGCAACTCGTTCAGCGCGTTTGCAACAAAGGTTGCGCGCCACATGCTCACTGGCACAACCTTGTTTTCACGGAGCAACTGCCCCTTGGATCTCTCCCAGTCGATGACGAAGTAGTCTGCGTTGCACTGTTCCGCTAGTCGGTACAGCACCGTGACCCCCTTTGCCATGACGGCAACGTACAGCATCGCGTTCACGTACACATCGCCTAGACGCATCGCGCGCGACAAAGAAAATTGTTTCTTGTACGCGATGAGCATGTACCACGATGCAGCGGAGACCGTAAGGAAGAACATATTGCTGATGTGATTGCACAGATACACAAAGAATCGCAGCATCGCGGACCAATCGAGAACGAGGTACTGTCGCCGTCTCATCCAGCCATACGTGCGCACCCACGCTGAGAAAAAGCACAAGGTGCACAAGATAATAATCGTAAGCTTCAGCCCGTGGCTTACAGAGTCGGTGCTGGACAGGTAATAGGAGTGCATTGCGCAGTGGAGTGTGTAGTCAGGGTGCCAGGTGTTGTTGAGTGGTGTTTGACGCTCCGTTTCGAGGACGTCCGTGAGCGCGGCATCACCTATTGTGGACACCATTTTGGATGCGTACTGCAACACGAGAAGGGGAGTCGCAACGTAACGAGTGTCGCGGTGATCCATCCCCAGTACTAGGCTGACGCTGCGTAATGCGGTCACGTAGCTGGGAAGTGAGCGAAGCGGTGCGCTGTCGCTGCCACCCACGTTGTCGTAGGCATAGAACCGCCGTCGAAAACCGCCTTCGGGAATCGCGCCGTTGGAGGCGACGGTGCTGCCGCGATACAGCCACGGGTCGTGGAACGTTTCGGGCTTGAATCTGAAGTTGGAGTAATCGATGAGCAGGGGCACGGGCATCAGACGCGACGCGTTTAAAGGATGTCGTAGATAAACTTCGTAGAACAGCGTGCGGTTTGCACGAAGCAGCCAATGCCAGTTCACATTACACGATGTGGCGTGCGTTTCGCCGGCTGCGAAAAATGTCTGGAGCTCCGTGTTCTTAAGAAAGCATGGGTTGGCTTGACTCACCATAGATTGATACCCGATCCAGCTGCCATACAGATCAAACGCCGACACGACAAACTCCAGCTTTTGCCGCGCCGAGAAACTAAACTCCGTTGTCACGTTGCTCAAAACGTCGGCGTTGCTCCGGGTGTAGTATAGCCATGGAAGCCCGTCAACAGTCTCACACAATGGATCTTGGCATGGCTTGCTCTGCTTGATGTGCTGGTACAGCGCACACGGCATGGCGGTGAGTTGATAATCCATCAAAACGCACAGGTTTACCAGCAGATTGCATGCTGTGCTGTTGCCACGACTGCACAGCACGGCAGCGGCGATCGAGTACGTCTGTACAGGAAAAACCCTAGTCGGGGGCCCGTCCGCGCCGCTGTTGTCGATGTTCGGGGGAGACAGAGTCGTCGACGTTCCTGAGGCTGCCGCAGCCATTGACTCGTACACCTCGGTGGGCACACAGGAGCCATCGTAGAGCATCATGAAGCCGGCGCTGCAACGGCACACGCCACTGCTCGTGTCCAGTGCATATGGGAAGGAGCATGTCACGCATGCTGGGGACGCGCATGGGGCGCACATCGCCGCTGTCAGCAGAAGTGTGCCGACCTGCTTCGCCAAGACACTCCCCGAAGCGCATACACATGTGTGTGCGCCTTCGTCGTACGTGGCATCGACCAAACAAGTCAGCTGGCGGTCCCCTCCACAAGGGAGACAGTACGCAGACGCGTTAACAGAGCCCCCATCGCTCACCATCATTTTCTGCGCGGCGCAGTCCACACAAGATTGCACACCTGTTTTGGCATCCACATGCAAAGCGTAGCCTCCATCGCAGACGCAACGCCCTTGCACCCTGCGAGCGTGCTCCGGGCACGCCTGACAGCTGCGGTCTGCGACATCCGGTATGAAGTCAAGCGTGTCACAGTCAGTGTTCAGCTGGGATGCCGCACCAACAACACAAACCAGCATTACCAGAAGGGTGACTAGTCTCGACTCTCCGGCACAATACGGTGACGAGAGCAACCCCAGCATCGTGCTTGTTGAGAGGGTGACGCTTAAAGTAAACTGCAGCCGGTCAAAGGGAAAGCAAAAAGGAGGCAGAGCGGTGTGTTCAACCGGGTGAGAAGGCGTGAAATGCACTGAGATGCTTGTACGGATTCTTCTAGGGATGTTGAGCTGTGTAGGGTTGGCATACGCCTCTATGAATGCAAGGTGTCTCTATGAGTGGAGTAGAGTTAAAAGGGGTGCGTGAGTCAAACCGTCCCCCTCCTCTGTGTCTGGTTTTCTTCTATTTTTTTTTTTTTGTGCAGTCAGCGTTCGATAGCTCGGCTCACATCGGGCTCCTGCGACTGTGTGTGAAGCGGCAGAAGGGAGAAGTGCAATAAAAGCAAGCAGAATATATTGGCAACATAAGCATTCCATGAAGCGATGGTCGAAGGGGCAAGCGGCACGCTATTCACCGCCATCAAGCAACTGACTCAAGGCCGAGAGCAAAGCAAAGAAAGATCAGCACATTCGTTTTTTTTTCTTCCTCGTGTTTCGTCCTCGAACTCACCAAAGCGTGCAAGAAATAGCGCAGACACATCAAGCGTGGTTCGGCTTTCCGTTTCCTCATTGCAACCGTGCTAATGTGTACAGCAGTGATGGTGACTGTGAAAAGCAGCAGGGGCGTTGCAGACGTTCAGACCCGCTGTCGTGGAATTATGCGGGTATGTTTCAGTCTCGTCTCCATTCCCATTTCACCCCAGATGGTCCTTTATGGTTGCGCATGGTGAATTCCGTTGCATACACAGGCAGGCAGCGCACAAACAATATGGAAAGACTATCCTTCCACGCCGTCACGCCCATACACTTCAGTGTCGCGATATCACAGTGCAGAAGCAACACGACTCACGAGAGCCTCACGCGTTGGCGCGTCGGCACACCTGTAGGTCCGAACGAGTAGTACCACCTGTGCAAGATTATGTATTACCAAAAGAATCTCGCTGTTCATTTCCTGCACAGTAAGAAGATGGTGCAGGTAGGCGCGACAGTGCCGCTTGCAGGTGAAGCAGCTACACCCATCAGCGATAGGATTGATGTCAAGCGCATACATGTTATCGTTCAAGTCTAGAAGTGGGGCAAGAGGTTCTGGGACCGTAGCCATCGCATCCTTCAAAGGAAGGTACAGTGCTACCCCTTTTTCGGCCAGTGTCCATGGCAGAGGGCACTCTATCAGCGACACGTTGCTCACCATAGAGGCAAGCAATGCAGAAAGGCTGGGTGCAATGCACATCGTGCACTTTTTCGGGGATAGCTGAAGTGCTTGAAGAGTTTGGAAAAACTCGTAGCTGTTCTCCCCGCGAGGCACAGCGTCAATGTAGCCACCATCGTGTGCATGCCCAGCCGAAATGGTCGGCAGAATAGTGCACCCAAGATCCGATGTTTTTTCCGTCTTGGCCAGCCAAGTTTCGGAGCGATTGGTAGCGACACGTCGCCGCTTGTTCAGTGACTCGCAAAGAGGGACCGATTCGTGTACAGTCACCGCCAAGGTCGGCTGCGTTGCCCGGACGACATCACGCCATTTTTCAAAGGAGACAACAACCCGGCCTTTCGCGTTGTCACCGGCTACCGCAGAATCGGTGGAGAGCCCACTTGCGTGAAGACCATTGAAAGACGAACGCAGCGTCAGCACCGTCTTGTAGCCACTCAGACCGCAGTACGTGCTCAACGGCATCCTGGCCTCGATACACGGCTTCACAAAGTCCATCGCCTCAAAGACGCTGGTGGCCAGAATTCGCTCCGATGGTTCTAGAATTGTGTTCGCTTGCGCCGGCGTCAAGGTGGGAACAGCGCCCCGCTTCGTCGGAAGTACTAAAAAGGGGCCTGAAGCATCCATGATCGAGAAGCGTGAAAAGGGGGAATGAAGGGTTCCCTGATATCCTCAAAAGTGTAATAGTTCCAGTGAAAATGGAAGTAGCGAATGGGCAGCCGTACGACGCCGCCGCACGTAGGTCGTGCCAAAAAGGGAAGCAATGAAAAGAGCGTCAGTGGAAAAATACGCGAAACAGGATAGAGTCCATGATGTTGGCGCAGCACGAAATGGCACGCAACGCAACAATCAGGAGAAAAGTGCGCAGAACGTCATTATGTCGCACACAAGTTCGGCAGCGGGGAACGTGTACTACTTTACCGGGCTCATAAACATTTGAATGATGTGGCGCACATTAGTATTTCTGCTAAAACAGTCGCGTGACAGGTGGCGTTGCTTCAGCACGAGTATCCAATGGCAGACGAGCGCAGACATCCGGCAAGGAGTCTTAATTGCAGCTCTCATTGGCGGCGGTGATGCCGGTCATGGAGAGTAGCACATCGTTCACTTTTCGTCCTTGTCTCACCGCCCTGGCGCGGCGCGAACGAGTGCAAAATGAAAAAAAAATGGTGAGTCCATCACGGAAGCCCGAGGAGACGGATGAGTGCAGAGAAAGCGCATACGAATGTTCGAAAACAACTAAAAAAGGGAACAAAAACGAACAACAGCGTAGCAAAGATGTACCGTAAGATCCGTGGGCACGAGGACTATTCGAAACTATGCTCGTTTCTTGAGCTCTGCATCAATCGCTTGCAACCGCTCAAGCATGGGCGGGTGCGTGTAGTAGAACGCCGAGTAGAGTGGATCTGGTGTTAGACTGCTCCGGTTTTCCTTGGTGGTCACCAATAGGGCCTTCTTCATACTCTCGATGTGGCCTTGTGCCACGGCGAAGCGATCCGCTTGGAATTCGTTCCGCCGCGAAATACGGACAAAAATGTATCCGAGAACCGTACTCAATGGCCTGTAGACCATCTCATCGAAGATGTTAAGTCCGACAACCGGATCCATCTCATGGAAACCGAACGCTTCATAGATGTTCTTGTCGAACACGATCATGCGTGCACCGTAGGAAATAAGCATGAGCTGGCCAAGAGCCAGGGCGATGCTCACGTACATGTGGCCGTGCTTCCAATGGCCGAGCTCGTGGCAGAGCACGGCAATGATGGGCTCATCGTCATCCTTCATCTGCTCAAGAAGAGTATCGTAGAGAACGATGCGCTTGTTGCTGCCGAAGCCGTAGAAGTAGGCGTTGCTGTGATGCGAGCGGCGGCTGCCATCGACGACGAAGACCTTCTTCAGAGGGAAGCCAAGTTTTTTGCTGAGTTGCTCAATCTTCTTGTATAGGGACGACTCCGTATCAAGCGGGGTAAACTTGTTGAACAGGGGCAGGATAATTGTTGGCATTGCCAGAAGAAACAAGGCGGACATCACAGTCGTTCCCAGGAAGAAGTATAACGGAAAGCGCTCACCAAAGCGTTGCACCACAATTTGAATCAGCTTGATCTGCAGAGGGTAGTACAACGTGACCCGTAGAAGCAGTGTCTTGAGAATATCCTTTATGAACTCTGTCTTCGTCATCCGGTTGAATCCGTGCCGCTCCTCAATGTGGAAGTTCTGGTAGTAGGAGAACGGGATGTCGAGGACCACAGAAATCAAATCCCCCGTTACGGCGACGGCGTAGTTATGAGAAAAGGAGCCGGTAGTCAAGCTCGTGCGCCTAGCAACAAAGTAGTACAGTGTTGCAGGGAGGCGCAGAAAAATGCTCACGTTAGCTATCACGAGTTCCTTAAGGTGCTGGAACAAGCCAAACGTGCCCTTGTCGCCCTGGTACGCCTGTGATTCCGCAAACTCCTCGTCCGATATGTTCTTCCTAAAATAGGATGGCATCTCCTTAGTTTGGTGGGCGCGGCGCTGGCGCAGGAGCAAGTAGGCGTCCCAAAAGCCAATCGCATTGAGCGATACTACGGCCGTTTGTAGAAAGAGATTCGGTTGGGATAACATCTTGTGAGTCTTACAACACAGCAGCGTACACAAGAGAAAAGAAAGTTCTACTTGGCAATAAGAGCGGTTCGCGCACGAGATGAGCTTGCGGCACAGAATACGCCACAGAGACAGCACAGCGAGTGTGTGCAAAAAGATCGGAAAGACGATGATGCCAGTGAAGAGGCGAAGGGTTGCACGCGCGTAGACGGAATGGGCGAAAACAGATGAAGCGAGGCGAAAATGACGACAAAGAAAGAGCGCAAGTGGAGCATGAAAAGTGGACTAGTCCGCTCACGTGTGGAGCGTTGAGCAGACGATTAGAAGCGTGTGAGCTGACGCACGCACTCCATCCAGTGCTCGAGCGAGGGCCATCACGTCAGACGGCGCATTCCTCGTGTTCTTGCGCTTTACCTTTTCGATTCACACGCAGTGGCAGCAGAGCACAAGAAAATGGGGCAAGGCAGTGGATAGGAGGCGCCACCTCGGTGCGCTGGTGAGAAGGGTGAGCCCTGTGAGCTAAGCGGCATAGAAGGATACGTTTTCTACTGAGCTGACTGTTACTCGAAGTTATAAAGTTATGGGCAGCGTCATGGAGATGGCAAGCCTTCGCATTTATCCGTGTTACCCGTTTAAGCCTCCAGATGAAAAAATACGTCTCCTCACGCGTCGAACTCGGAGAACTGTAACGGCCGAATCTTGGTGCTCTCCTTGCGCTTCTTCTCAGCCCAGTCACGTGTCAGCTTGCGCTGCTTCTGAGTGAGCATGCTGTGGTAGCGGTCCTCATGATCCAGCTCTATTCGCTGGCGCTTCCTTTTCCCTCCATCCCCGTCGCGTGAGTTCGTAACAGTGCCCCTTCGGTTGTCACGGGCAAGCGCACGGTCTTCACGGATGTAACCTTGTAGCTCGCGCTGCACCTCCGATGGACTCTTGTCGATGCCGAAGCTTTGCGCAACGTGGCCAAGGTGCAGCGTGGAGGAAAAGAAGAGCGACTTGGTTTGCCTTGGCATGCCCGCGTAGGCGCGCAGGTACGACTGATACGCGAATAGCGCAACGCGGTAAAGGCTGTCTTTGGCGTCTTCACCACGCTCGACGTCCCTCTGCATCGCAAGGCGTGAGATGGCGCGCTCCAACACGGCCGTGCTCTGCATCCACATGTGTTTCGAGTTGGGATCCAGCTTGGTAAGATAGAAGAGAAATGTCTCGTACTTGCGCTCGGACATCTCCGCTGCATCCTTTCTGTCGCCATGTTGCATCTGTGAGTGGATGAAGTGTGTCAAGTACGCCGCGTAGCCAAGCTCGTCCGGTGCGAGAAACAGGATCGAGTCGCCGCTGTTGCCAATACGCGCCGTGCGACCGATTCGATGGACGTAGCTCTTCGGGTCTGTCGGAGGGTCGTAATGCACAATCCAGTCTATCTTCGGCATATCGAGGCCACGGGCAGCCACATCCGTGCAGAACAATACGCTCTTGTCACTTCGGGACTCGCGAGTGCCAAACTTGAAGGCGTGAAAGACGGAGGCTCTGTCAACCTGTGACATGTTGCCGTGGAGTTTGAATATGTTGGCATCCAAAAAAGCACGCTGCAACACTGCGGAGCTGTCAAGAATCGCACCCACTTCAGTCTCGTCGTCACTCAACTCCTCAAACGTGACCACCTCGTCTGTCGCGCTGCCGTTGTCGAGGTGACGGTTGGCGGCGTCGACCATTTTCTTCGTACTCATGGATGTACCGCGCGGGCGCATGACCACCTTGCCCTCGTACGCCTTTTTGTGATATGGTGACTGCAGACGAGAGGCGAGCAGGTACAGGAACTCCGCACTGTCCGCCGTCGAAACAAACACGATAATCTTGTTAGCGCCGGCGTCTAGCTGGGAGCGAAGAAAACTGAGAAGGACAGAAAGACGATGCTTCACCGGCACCATCACGTAGTGCTGCTTCAACGTTCTGGGGACAGAGAAAGTGTCTTGTGTCTCACCGATGCGGGCAATGTTCCTGCGCAGCGCAAAGTGCGACAGTCGCTCAACTCCTTCTGTGATGGTCGCTGAGACGAGAACGCGCTTCAAATTTGACGCATGGCGGCATTTTTTCTCTAGCAGCTGCATAATATCACGCAGAGTTTGTTCAAATCCCATGTCGAGCAGCCTGTCCGCCTCGTCCATGATCACAGTTTGCGCGTGGGCAACGGTGAAAGAAGCGGTGGTCTTCAGGTGATCGAGCAGCCGTCCAGGCGTTGTGACCAGAATTGGGAGGCCTTTGCGCAACCGCGCCTTTTCCTTGTGTCGGTTCTCCCCGCCGTGGATGCCGCCAACTGTGATGAACTGCGCGCATCGCACCAGAGTAGCTAGTGTCTCCGTCACCTGCAATACAAGCTCCCGGGTTGGGCACATAATAATAATGAGAGTGCCCACGTCGCGCGAGATGGGTGCCTTGTCACACTTCACGAGCAGGCTGTGAAGGGTGGGAAGGGCGTAGGCAAGCGTTTTCCCGCTGCCAGTCTCGCTGCGCACAAGGACGTCGCTGTCACCGTCCAGCATTGCCGCCCAGCACAGTTTCTGGATGCGAGTTAAGCTATCGATCTTCATGGACTCTCTCAGCGGGCGGCGCAGCTTTGGATGCACCAGTTCAACAAGTGCTGGGAGAGAATCGATGTCTGTCGGATTCGTTGCGTGAAAGCTGGAGGTCTGAAGAGCAGAGGCCGCTAGTGGCACAGACGGTGAGGCGCACATCCCTGACGAAATCTTCTTTGGCTCTCGCAAGGACACAGCATTGACTACCGGTTTCTTCACAGACGTGTGAGACGGAGATCCTTCTTTTATGCTCGCTGTTTTCCCAGGTGGGGCTTCCTGTGCCGCTGGGGAAGCAGTGACGTCTTCCACATCAAGTACGTTTTCTGCTTGAATCTTGCGCATCGCATCTAAGAGGGCATTGGGCCCGTTTCCAGGGCCCCCACGAGACGACAACAGGCGCTGAAGAGCGTCATCATCGTCAACCGCCGATAAGCCCGAAACGCTAACGTAAGATGACATGATGACAACTGTGGCAAACTCTATGTATGTGGTGCTACCGTTATGTTATAGCGTTTGTGTTCCTCACTGAACCATTCCCCTCTCACGCGGAAGGAGAGGAAAAGCATGCCAAGAAAGCAGTGGCAGATAGGAAAGAGACACAGATCAAGAATGGCAAAGGTGAATGCGCACAACACAACTAACGCGTCGAAAGACACGTAAGCTACACAGACATCTTCATGCAGAGCACTCCTACACCAGTAGGCGCGGTCCCCCCCTGTGTCACCTCCTACACGCTGCCGCGTTACAACAAACATCTTAACTGATAGGCCCCTGTACACATATAAACAACTATTGACGGAATTCATATGTCTTTGTTGCTGTTTGTGCATCACAATGCGGTGTCCCTCCATGGCGGTCTGGGCGAGCAACCGAACTTTCCCGTCAAATGGAGCGTTCTCACACTGGGCAGGATAAGAGTACACTGATCGCAGAAGGGCGCCTTGGTTCCTAGCTCCTCAGCGCCCCGTACAGCCTCACACCGTACGCGGGGTGGGCCAGGCAGCTCCTCCCTTGTATCCTTTGCCAACGCGAGAGCACCGCTTCTGGTGGTGGCAGATGCCAAGCACTTAGGATGTGGAGGGGGCCGGTGCGCTGCATGGCCCCTGATGCGTCGGCGGTGGGACCCTCGGTGGCGCTGTTTGTGAGCGACCGGTGACAGCGAGCACGCTTGTGCCCTCCATGTGATCGGCAGAGCGTCGGCGTGGGCGGGGCGCATCGCACCCGGTCCTCGCTGCCCTGCTTGTGCGTGTGTGTGTGGGAGGGTGGGAGGGGGGAGGCCCTGCGTGCCACCGCTACGGGACTGCACACCAGGTGACTGCCGGTGTGCTGGGAGCGGTCGCGAGGCGACCTGCATGCGCGGGGTGGGCGGAGTATGAGGCAGGGGCTTGAGGAATTGTGGCGTTCAGCTCAATGTACCATACCAGCGAATGCACATGCTGAATAAAGAATTAAAACTGTCGGTGTCTGTGAGGGAGACGGTGCACAAGCTAATTCATGTAACACACATGTGGGAATAGTGCTGCGGGTGCCCTTGGGGGGAATGGGACAAGGAAGCCCACGCAAAACAGGGCCGATATACTAGTTCACTTTTCGACTCGCCTTGCTGCGGAGCCTCATCTCTGCCACAAGCTCCTCCCTCAGCAGCTTCCGTTGATGGCGACGCTGTTTCACATTATACAGTCGAAGTCCAACAATCAGAGCGCCAAGAATTAAGAAGGCCACCCAGCCTTTCTCCACGATGCGAGAAAAAATCGAGTTATTCGCTTCAACCTTCTGATAAGCACGCGGCATGGTGGCAACGGTGATGTGAGTATGTTGTTGCACAATAGACAGACACATCTGCGTAGTACGGAGAGGAACACAGTGGGAAGTTGGCGCTTCGCTGGAATATGGCCTAGTGGCACTGACGAAGACACGAGAGAGAGCTGGAGGCAATGAGACACGGCATCACGTAGCAGCAATAAAGCGCTCTACCAAGAACGTCTCAGAAAGGCCCGAGGCAGATCC
Source organism: Leishmania tarentolae (assembly GCA_033953505.1). Classification (NCBI taxonomy): domain Eukaryota; phylum Euglenozoa; class Kinetoplastea; order Trypanosomatida; family Trypanosomatidae; genus Leishmania; species Leishmania tarentolae. The sequence goes on from CP119851.1 coordinate 15,909, forward strand.
ATGTGAGCAGGAGCGGTACCTTGCACAGACCGAATGTCCTCTCGGAAACCCCGTCGCGGCATAGATCGTTCGTTCCCTTCCCCCTCACCCGGTCCATTTGTGTGTGCATGTATGTGTATCTGTGTGTTCGTGTAAAGTTGATTCTCTTCCTCACGAAGTCCGGCGCTCTTGCTCTCCTGTACCCTCGCTCATCGGAACACTCGCGGGTGTTTTCTCCTTTACGTATCGATAGTGTTAGAGTTACAAGCGCTTGGAGCAATGCGCCCAATCGCACCAGCGTTTCCGTGGGCGTGGCTCTCTGAAGGTGGTGAAGACTTCGCCGCCCGAGAGTAGAAAAAGGAATGCACCATGCGATACAGAATAAAGATTGTCGCAAATAAAATGGGCGTGTAGTAGCGTATGAACCATGGCTGATAAGCTTCCGATCGGCGGATGAAGCGCACTGTCACAACGCCATTTTCAGCCGTCATCTCGTCCGCCATAGAGAGGGCCATGCCTGAGCTGAATGTTCGATGCGCACGGCGCTTCCGGGAGCGTTTTTCACTCCCTAGCATGGCATCCAGCGCGTCAGGGCCCCGCTTGAGCGCGCATGTTCCCTCTACGTTTCTCGTATCCAGAATAATCTCAATTGCGTACAAGGCCTCCTGCATTCGCCACTCCTCCCCTTTATTCGGCATGAAAGGTGACCCCAAAGCGAGATAGGAAATTGTGCGCTCGCTGGTGCTTTCACAAGTGCTCCTCTCGGATGAACTGCTCAGCACGCCCGAGTAAGCCTTCATGTAGGTAGTGGTCATTCCAGTCACCTGAAACGGCCGCTTCAGGGTGGAAAGATGATTCTCCTGGTGCTCGCAGAGAGTATAAGAGAGCTCACGGCTGTCCCTGGTCAAAAAATCAGCGAGTGCTGCTACGCTCAGCACGGATTTGGCCGGCCGCCCGCTGATGCGCACTTCGGGTGCCCCTGCCTCTTTCCATTCGACAACGGCGGTGGTATTCTGAAACGTTACAGTCCCTACTAACGGCGGCCGGCACGATGAGACAACCTCCACACTCCACTCACCCGCGGCGTGGTCGTAGATGTCTGCCGGCAGGTGAAGCTCGTGCGCGGTGGTTGAGGCGGCGATCATCATGACGCTCAGCAGAAAGGCAAGTGATCGCGCCATCCTTCTGCACGGAGAGGAAACAACGCCGATAAGAGTATGAGTGTGGGTACACGAAGAAAAGGAGGTCACCTGCGCAAGTGTGAGCGGAGAGGGGAAAGAGGCGGCAGAAGCCGAGGGGAAAAAGCAGAGCTAGACAGAATAGGCACTACAGTATGGGAGATGAAGTGGAAAAAAAAAGGATGCCAAAAGTGCCTAGCGGTGTGTGGGTGCGTGGGTGAGTGGGTGCGTGCGGAAAGCAAGAGAGGAGTCCCGGGGATGCTAGCACGGCAGCTTGTAGGTGCGTCCTCAAGAAGACACGCGTATTTGGAGCCACTCGTGCATGTTCATCCAGCGCATATCTTACTGAAGAACGAAGCAGTGCAAATAATCAAAAATCAATGGTGGTGCTGAGTGGGTGGCACCGCAACTCGCGCTCCCACTTGCATCGATTCCGGCGTTTTACCACAATTCTTGTTTCCCTTTTCTGTTTTTCGTTCGCTTGTTGCAGTGCACCCCGTTAGTCATTGGGATGCGAGTAGTGCACTCCTTTTTCCACCATCTCACGCGCAACGGCAAAAAAGGCGTCGTCAGCGTCTCGAAGTCGCTCCTGGGCATCCCGCTCGCGCTCGACACTGCACCGCAAAGCATCTTTAATGAGCGGAGCATTTGTAAACCCTGGACGCAATGACGCTACGAACTTCTGCTTCTCTGACCTGCAGTAGGGATTCCACTTGCGAGGCCGTCGCTTCCCGGCAGCAAGGTGCCCGGGGAAGTCGTCGCGCCGCACGGCAGCGTCTCCAAAATCAGTGGCCAGAGTAGTGCACACAGAGTAGTGCGCACAGCAGGCTTGACTAACGGCGCACTTCGTGCGAAGGAAACGCCACTGCAAAAAACGTCGTACACGTGCAGAGAATGCGTGGGGCGACACGACAAGGAGTGTACCATCCTCCTCCAGCATCGACTCCGCGACGAGCAGGCCTTCCCAAAGGTAATCGTCGACTGCCACATCAGCAGGAATGTCCATAATCATTAAATCCTTGCTTGCAGGACCGCAGTAGAGCTCCAGAATGGTCTGCGTTGTCCCCTCTTGTCTCGTCCCCTCCAACAATGCCGTGGAGGCCGCCCTGTCGCGTGAAGCAGACAAGGAAGGCAGCCGCTCTTGGTGCCTATCTCGATGAAACCGCGCGACTTCGGGCAAAGAAAGAGGCAAGAGCACTGTGCTCTGGCGGGCTGGTGGCGTCTGTGAAGTTCCTGTTGTCAGAATCACAAACTGAGTGTCACCCGGATCGGGCTCGGGAGCGCTGCCAAACCCAGGAACATCTAAGAGGAGATTGAGTGCGCTAGGTGATCCCGTCTGGAATGCAGCCTGCTCTCGTGAACGGTGCGTAGGAGTCCGCTCCATTCGCAAATCTCTGCAGTTCGCCTTCTCCAGAACACGCATGGCAAGCACAGGTTGCGACGTGCTAATAAGAACCTCTTTCACTGGCGCTCGCACTTGCTTTTTCCGAAGCAGCATCGAGAGGACAAGCGAGACTGCATGTTCAGCAAGAGCTGGTGCTGCAAGCATCTCTGTGTACACGTGGAGTAAAGGACCGTGTGTGTGTGTGTGTGTGTCAGTGCTGCGAGAGAAGCGTGTCACCAACGAGGAAGAAAAGAGGAGACGAATTCGGTGCCAAAGAGAAGCGGTTAAGTGGAGGGAGATGGAGGGTTCCCAGAAAAGCGGGTGAGTGGAACGGCAGTGACGTTTCTTGCGCCTGCGAATAAAAGAACCGAATGCAGGCAAACGGTCCACAAAACGAGAGGATCTGTGGAAGAGGCTCCGTGGAGTAGAATGTTGATGATCAACGTAGTGCACGCTGATCAGCAGTGTGCTGCAGAGACTTTTTCTGAGCCACCGCGCCCTAAGCTGTTCATGGACGGTGTGATGAGTATCTTTTTTTTTTTTCCTTCGCCTCTCCTCGCCACATTTCTTCGGATAAGTAGCCAAAGCAAGAGATAGGAGGAAATGAAGGTATACAAGCAGGCACACCATGAAAAGTGAGCTCTGAAGTCGACCACAAAAGACATTGGCACACACACGCACATGCACATCTCAAGCGCCAGACGAGGAGTGCCGTCGCCTGCTTGTGCACGTGTACGTGAACGATTGCCTTTCGGTACGTCTTTTCCGCATCGCCCATCGCTGGACCTGCGCTCTGGAGTAAGGGTGAATCAACAGAAATGAAAGGTGAACGAGGCACGCAACACGCACGCATTCACGCACGCTCTTCCCCCTCCTTTCTTCTTTCCCCTGTGTGCGCTTTGCGCGATTTAGTGCCTCTGCTTGCACCGTCCTGAGCCTGATGCTATACCATCTCAGTCGATTGTCACATATCGGTAGCAGAAACGGCACTCATACTCGCAAGGAAAGGAAAAAAAAAACGTTCTGTGGTCCCAGCTAAGGCAGACTTCAATTGGAGAAAGAGAAAGGGAAAAGCGGGGGCTAAAGCCCCGAAGCCCCAAAACGCGAGTGTGCAGAGATTTTACCGTGCCATCCCCATCAAGAGGAAGCCGCTTGATGAAGTCATTGCGGGGATTTCTCACCTTTTTTTTTCACTCCTCAGCACTGGCTTCCATTAATCATTTTTTTTTTTTTTTGGGGGGGGGGCATGCAGCGCGGAGGAAGCCGATATGAATTGTGGGAGGAAGGGGTTCTCGAGAGAGCCTGTGCCTGTAGGTGTATATGTGGCGTGCGGTAAAACGCTTTCTTTCTCGTCCCACCTCCACCATTCCCTTCCCCGTGTGGGGACAATCTTCGGTTCGCATTACATGAACAACGTGCTCGGTGTGCCACACACCTTCAGCCCATCGTGCGGAACCTGCGGAATGATGAAGTCATGGTGGCGCCCGACAGCTTCCTCGTGAGCTGCAACGTCACCCGTGTACAAGGGGTCTCGATAAATCTTCAGGTCATAATTAAGCACCATGTACGCCAAGGCGACTTGTGTCTCAATTATAGAGAGGTGCTGTCCAAGGCAATTGCGGGGGCCGTTGATAAAGGGAATGAAAGCGTATGGATCGATTTTCTTGGCGAACTTCACATCCTTCGTGCTGCGGTTCAGATAATTCGTATCGTTGGCGATCTCGGCATCAATAAACCGGGTTGGGTCAAAAACTTCTGGCTTACTCCAGACATCAGGATTGTTGTGCACACCCTCGATACCAACAGCGATCGTGCAGCCAGCGGGAATTCGGACGTCCGCGTCGAGGCCGGTGTCTGCCGCAGGCCAAACGTCGTCCTTCATCGCATGCCGCATCACCAGCGGCACAACGCTGTGACGCCGCAGCGTCTCGCGCAGCACTGCAGGCGTCCACACCAGGTCTCGCACATCATTGACTGACGGCACACCACGAGGGCCGTAGCGAGTCTGCATCGTTAGGGTACAGTGAGTGGGATCGAAGAGGCGTGTGGCCTCCTCCAAGATCTTCTGGCGGATATCAGGGTGGCGAAGGACCTCGTACGTCGCAAACGTCAGCAGCGCGGCTGAGGTTTCGTGGCCGGCGAGCAAAATTGTCTTCACATCATCAATGAGCCCGACGATGGTCTTCTCACTCATGCAATCGATCTGCGAAATGCACAGCGCCAAAATGTCGGGTTTCTCTGTGTACTTGGAGTCATTGCGCTGCTCCCATCGGTGGGAGATGATGTCTCTCAGCACCTTGTTCAGCTCGGAGAGGCAGTGGTTACGCACGCGTGAGCCCTGCAGAAATGGCATGTAGGCACGCCACGGTGCCCACACACGCTTATTGCACTCGTGCACAATAGGCAAATAGAGCGCCGGAAAGATGCGATCGGACTCTTCAGCTGAGAGTGACAGAACACTCTCGCTAATCACCTGCAGTGTCATGTGGCGGTACTCCTCGTTCAGGTCCACGAACGGGTTCTTCGCGTCCGCCGCGTCGAGTTTCAACAGAATGCGGTCGACTGCCTTCATGGCCATTTCCGGGACGCTGTCCAGAATGTCGATGCGCATCGCATGCGACAGCAGAAGGCGCCCCTTCTTCCACTGCTCACCCTCCGAAGTGACGAGGCCGGTGCCAAGGAGGCACATGAAGTGTTTGTACGCTGCTGCAAGCGCTTTGTGGTAGTTGCGCTGGTGCGTGAGAAGGACGCGGCGCAACAGGCGGGGCTCGTTGATGTAAATCACCCGCATGCCGGCAACGTTGTAGGTCACAAGGCGGCTCGTCTGAGGGCTTTCGGCACTCTTCTTCTTTTGTGGCAGGTTCTTCTCGGGATACAGACTCCATTTCGACATCTTCGACCACGGGGAGGGACCTGCCAGCAGCAGGGCATGCCCCAGAAAAGGAATACCGTTCTTAATGGTTGGCAGCTTGGAAAGATAAAAGTCCATGCGGAGAACGGGTACAACAACCATGATGATGATGTACAGAATGACAGTCGTCACAACGGCAGTTGCCAAGGTGGTTGACGCCATGTCCTCGCGTATCAGCACCATTGCATACGGCTGCATGAAGAAAGGCAACTTCGTGGCTGCGTTGTGGAGCGCAGCCACAATGTAGCTATGAAGCGCGTTGGAAGCCATCTGAGAACCGTTCAACACGAAACAAGTGAGAGTCACACCATGGGAAAAGAGCGACAGGAGAATCTATATCGCCCCGCCTCTTTGCCCGCTTTATTCGTTTGATTTTCTGTGACCTCAGTTGTTTCGAAACCCGTCTCGACGGGGTAGTGCGTTCGACCGGAGCGCGAGGTGAGGGGAAGGCCTGTCTGCGTCGGTGGACCTGCTCTGGTGGCAACCTGTAAATGCAAGGAAGGTGATGATTCAACTGCAGCAATGCCCAACAAAGGATTCCTTAGTGGCGTGGACCTACATAAGCGCAGAGCATCACAAACAGAAAGCAATACGTTGAGGGTAAGTCTTAACTCATATGTTCCGGGAGTGGGAAGAGAAACACGCGAATCCACGTTCGTCGTGGCAGTCGGTGAGTGTGTGCGCTCAGTTTCGGGAATTTGGGCGCAGACGCAGAGAAGGAAAGAAAGGGCTGAAAAAAAGTGCAAAACAGGGAGAAGGAAACGAAGGGATGCAAACCGAAGGGGAAAAGAGGGTCATAAAGGTACTGATGCAATTATGTTGTTGTGAGGGGCGCGCAAGCCAACTGCTTTGGCAGAAAGCGCGCATCCAACGGGAACGAGACAAGAGCAGTCAAGGAGTGAGAAGAGGAGGTATGAAAAGGGAAGGAGTAGAAGGGAAACAAGGGGAATAGGCTTCATGCACATACATTTTGAAGGGTCGGTAGCGCCTACCAGCACATAGCATCGCACTTGGTGCAGCTCGAGGGTTCGCAGTTCGTGAAAAAGCGGAGAAGGGCATTGCCTCTCTCGCGCTGTCGTTCACTAAAGTTTTCATCGCTTGCTGAGGTGGGGAACGCAGCGGTGAGGCAGAAATATTTTACTAGGGTTCTTTCTTAGCGGGTTCGGACGCCTAATGAGTTCGACATGACAAGGGCAGGCAAAGGAAGAGAGACGAGGAGTAAAAAAAAAATTGTGCACAGCTATATATCAGGTGGCGTAGGTGGAGAGAGAGAAAGAAACGCAGCGAGGAGAATCAATCAAGACGAAGCACACAGCAACAATAACATTATCCAGAGCAAAACACAATGCGAAGGGCAAAGCAAAAACGTCCATTGCAGTCGGGAGAAAACGACATAACTACGCATATACTGAAATACACACACATACTCACACGCACACACACCAACGGCACTCACCCCACGCACATGCACACGCAAACGCAGTATGGTATACAAATGGCGTTAAACATAATGCGAAGTCAGGACATCAAAAGGGAGATGAGACAAAACATGGAGAGTGAACAAGGAAGGAAACAGGAGAATATGCAAGGGAGACAAAGAACGCAGAAAGAGGTGCGTCGACTTCATTTACATGTACAAAACGTTTGCTTGTGGGTCCCTGATCCAGTCCCCGAGTCGAAAGGGGCAAAAAGGAGAAGCAAATAAGCATTGAGATAACAATAACATTGTGGAGGAAAACAACCAGTAGACGGACGCCTTGAAGAGCCCAGACGGGAGCAAGGGAAACGCGGGCAACAACCTGCAACCGGCAGTTCTACTATAGTTATTGTTGAAGGTTATTCCTTGCTAGCATTCACCTTTTCTCTTCACCACTAGCACTGAGCACACCACACAAGAAAAGGTGAAAGAACATGAAAGGAGACGAAAGCTGAATCGGCTACGGGAACGCCAGACCGCCTGCCTTGTGCTTTGCTAGCAGTGCCTTCAGCGTTGGAGACATCCCTTTCCCGGTCAAGTGGTCTCTGCGAGGAAGGTCGCTCTTCCCGGCAGCTTCATCCACCTTCTTTGTATCCAGCTGGTGTGTGGAGCGGGGTGAGCTGCTCCCTTTGAACGTCGGGTCGGTACTCGTAGTGGATTTCTTTCGATATCGGGTGTTGTTCAGCAGCGTTGCCACAGGATCGCGCGGAAGAGCTGGCTGAGAAACGTAGCTTTCGTTCTTCAATTCAGACGACGGAAGCGAGTTGTGCCGCTGAGCCAGCACCCCCATGGCGGTCATCTCCGAAGCAAACTCCTCCATGAGCTCATCCAGGTCCACATCTACCTTCGCCGCCGCGGATGCCACCGGTGGGGAACTAGTCTCAGCTTCCTTATACGAGTTGCGGTGCCGCGGTGACCCCATGACGTCGCGGGTGTTGGTGGTGGGTGCCGGGGGGGATGGCCTCGCCATGGACGCGGAGACCTTCAGGTTGGGTGCTGCAGTAGGCGAATGCACGGCGCTCGCAGCCGGAAGTGCATAAGACATGGGCAGCCTCCCTTTTCCTGTCGGGACATTTTTCAAACCAGCCAACTTCTTTGAAAGCAAGGTGTCTGATGTTTCCTGCGAGCGGCGCTTTCCCTTGGTCACCGTCGCTGCTCGGTTAGGAGACGAGTGGCCATTGGCGACCACTGGCAACCCCGTTGGTGAGAGGACCCCGAGGCCACGCAGAGGTGACGAAGCGTTCTGCAGCGCGTCAAGCGATGGTGGAGAGGTAGACAGCGCGGCCGGGAGCTTTGGTAACGACGGGGCGGAGTCCTTGAGAGTGCCGAGTGCGTAGAACTTGCGTGAGGTTTCCGCGAGTGACGCGTCGCTGGGGGCCCTAACAGCCTTCGGTGCCGCCACCTTGTCCATGGTGGGGCTCTTGAGCGCCGGTGGCGCTGTTTTCGACCCTGGTAGCATCCGCTTCGCCATGAGCGCCAGCTGATCCAGCGCGGCGGCGGATGGCGCGTTGCACTCGTCAATACCGACGTTGAAGAACGGGTGCTGCAGGCATTGCTCCGCCGTCAGTCTTACTTTCGGGTCGTAGACAAGCATCTGACGCAGCAAGTCCAGCGCCGGCGATGGGATATGCGATGGCAGCGCTTGAGCAAGGCCGGAGCCGGCTACTTTAGGAAAGTTGTAGCGGATTTTTTTGGCCAAGCGAAGTCCACCGGCCCACACCTCCTCAGTGGGGGACCCAAGCACCGACATTATCTTGAAAAGCTGATCTACCTCGTTTGTGCCTGGAAAAAGTGGCCGCATGGTAATGAGTTCCGCCATAATGCACCCAGCAGCCCAGACATCTACCGCAGCACCGTAGAAGCGATCTTGCAGGAGCAGCTCTGGTGCGCGGTACCAGCGCGTTGAAACGTAGTCTGTGAACGGGGGGCGAGCACGAATTTCCTTGACTAGGCCGAAGTCTGCCAGCTTCAGCACCTCGTCACCGCTCGCCTCTTTCCGAATGAGAAGGTTTTCCGGCTTCATGTCTCGGTGAAAGTACCCGCGCTTGTGGATGTACACAAGTGCCTGTAGCATTTGGCGCATGTAGTTCTTTACGAGTGGGTACGGAATCAACGGTGCAGAGGGTGATGCACCGGTGGGCGGCGATCCCTTCTCCTTTGCTTTCTTGATGACGCCGAGCAAATCGCCGTCCATGTGCTCGAAGACAAAGTACAGCTCGTTGTTCTCACGAATTACCTCGCGCAGCTTCACCACGTTCGGGTGACCGTGAATTCGCCGCACGACATCCACCTCGGGAAGCTTGACGCACTCCTCCCACGTGTAGAATTTCTGCTTCATCTTCTTGATGGCTACAAGTTGGCCGGTTTTCTTGCTCACGGCCTTTGCGACGGAGCCGAACGTGCCATCGCCAATTTGAGCGAGAATCTCATACTTGTCCATCGCTTTGTGGTATCTCCCCAGGTCTAGAATAAAGGAGGAAGCAGAAATGTGAAAAAGGCAACAAGCGATTCCCTAGAAGTCTGGGAGTAGCAACAGATGGGAGGGGATGCATACATAGACGCTGCACGTTTGTGTGAGAAGGGAGGGGGAGAGAGGGGGACCGACAAGACAAAACGATGTTCGAATGGGTTGGCTCACATGCACACAAACACACACCCGCAACAAGGACAGGAGAGGAGAGGAGAGGAGAGGAGAGGAGGAGGAAGGAGGCAGGTGAAGGGAAACATGTACGGTCGCAGGAACACGGGAGAGCTAACCGCGAAAGTGTGGCACGGCGACTAGAGCACTGGGGGGACGGAGGGCGACGTTTGCCCTCATGTTGTCCTAACACCGGAAACATGGCACACACACACACACGCACATGTATATCCTGTACCGGATGGCACCTAGAAGAAAGATGCGTGCTCGACGTAAATGATGTTTTCGCTGCCCTCCTTCTATTTCGGGCCCGGTAATCCTAATAAGGCTACAGCACGGCATGTGCACTTGTGTGTCGATGTGTACTCTTCCCTGCATGCACACACAGCCCTCCAGGGATGAGAGAACAGAGGGTCCACGTGTCGTATCTCAACACTCCGATGTGGTACGCATCCGAGACACAGATTGATTTCCTTCAATGGCCTGCATTTTTTATCTGGTAGACATCCTACAAGTACTACTGAAACGAAATATATATAAAAAATTGCCTGGGTAAAGCCCTTCTCCGACTTGGAGACACGGGGGCCTATCGCCCATTTTAACTCCTACTTGCCCCTTCAAACAAAAAAAGAGACACACGCGCATAAGCGCACACATTCAGAGAAACGAAGGCGCACATAGAAGACGCCCTTTTAGGGGTGGAGAGAGTGCGGATCAGGGGGCCAGGCACCGCTCAGCCCACCGTTGGCGGCGGCGATGATGAGGAACCCGATCACGAAATTGGTGATCATGTTGCTAATCGACCATGTTCCCAGAACAAAGAACTGAGTGGTGAATGACTTGGGCACGTACGCAGGTTTCAGGCTGTCAAACTTCATGGGAACAACGGAGCCCTTTCCGATGGGAGCGGTCATGCTCTGGTAAAAGCGAGCGGTGGTACGGCGCAGCATGACTGCAAAGCACAGAAGCCTCGAGAAGATACCGTGGATGTCTCCGCTGAGGGTAAAAGTACGTTCTAACGAGAAACTTCATTGAGCAAAAGGAGGTGCAGAGAGGGAAAAGGAAGATTAGCAACATTTCGGAAAGAAAAAGAGAAGACATCCATCGCCTGCAGTCCCACCACCGCATGGCTTAGCGAGAGAAGAAGTCGCTACAAGCGCTGCTGAGCCCTCCCCACCCCTGCGCCGATACTACAGTCTCTATGTCCCTCCTTTATCCGTGTATGAAAATGCAACCCGTAGACGCGGCATTGCGCATGCGTGGTTGCCCTTTGAAGCTACACGTTCAGGGACAGAGGTTCAGTGAAATTGCAACAAGCAGTATATCGTCACTCCCTGCCCACTTGAAGTGCAGTAGTTTGGATTTTTTTTTCGTGTGACCACGCTCGGCCAACGAGGCAGATTCACAAGCAGAAGAGGCTCCTCATAGTAACTTACTGATGCACCATAAATACAACATTGGGGGCGCACATCACCAGCATCATCACATAAACTGACAGGTCTACACACATCGACAAATTGGAAAGAAGCAAGAACGGAACAGAAGTAATGGCGAAAAAAAAAAAGCAACGGCTGATGAGTCGAGCGTGGCGGAGACGTGCGAGTCACGAAGGGTACAACAAGACACGAGAAGAAGCGAGTACTCGAGTGAGGATAAAAACAATGCAGCGCGCAAGAGGCAGCCTACAGACAAATGCATAAAACAAGGGAAACCTATTTATGTGTGTCCGTTCTCTGCTATGGTGCATGGAGCTGAGCTCCACGTTACCCTCCGCCCTGTCACAGGCACATCACGTGGTGTCGGCCAGCCCTACACACGCGCCCCACAGCAAGGCACCGACCCAGCCATCCAAGCAGCACCCCTGCCTCATACTCCGCTCACCCCGCGCATGCAGGTCGCCTCGCGACCGCTCCCAGCACACCGGCAGTCACCTGGTGTGCAGTCCCGTAGCGGTGGCACGCAGGGCCTCCCCCCTCCCACACACACACAAGCAGGGCAGCGAGGACCGGGTGCGATGCGCCCCGCCCACGCCGACGCTCTGCCGATCACATGGAGGGCACAAGCGTGCTCGCTGTCGGCGGTCGCTCACAAACAGCGCCACCGAGGGCCCCACCGCCGACGCATCAGGGGCCATGCAGCGCACCGGCCCCCTCCACATCCTAGGTGCTTGGCATCTGCCACCACCAGAAGCGGTGCTCTCGCGTTGGCAAAGGATACAAGGGAGGAGCTGCCTGGCCCACCCCGCGTACGGTGTGAGGCTGTACGGGGCGCTGAGTTGCCTGCAATAGTGAGGAGGGAAAATGGAGAGTGAGTGAAAAAAAAAGACCACATCCCCCACGAGTTCACTGCTGGCGTGGAGTTAAAGAGCACCCATGGCAGCGCACACTCGATGCCGCAGAGGCGACGGGAGTTTGAAGTAGAGGTGATGGACGATGTAACCCTTTTGTGCGCATAAAGCGAGAAAGAAACAAAGCTATGAGACAGCTTACACGGATTGCTGCGTCTCACCCTCGACTCGTGGGGCGACAACCTCTCGCTCCTCCGAAAAAGAGTCGAGTACCTTGGCAAAATTGGAAAATATGTCCATCAGGTGCAGTAACACCGCGGACGCAAGTCCAGTACCGTACGAAACCTCCCAAGTTAAAATATGATCGAAGATAAGGCTAAGGAAGGAGGACATTGCGTAGCTCAAGGGAATTTCAATGAAGAGGAGTGACACCAATACAAACAGCAACTGCACCTCTGCCGACCTTGTGTCCCTCACGAACGGCTCCATTATGCTCAGATTTAGAGCCAACGCAGTCAAAAAATATGCGGTGAGAACCCAGTGGTAGCCGTGATAGAAGCCCCAGTCGATGCCGCCGTCACAGAGCGTTGTCAAGAAAAAAGTCGCCTTCAAGCAGTACGCCCCACCCATGGCGAAGAACACCATCATCGCCAGATATACAAACCTTGCCGAGAAGTGCCGAACGACTGACTCTATGATTGGGCTGCCAGTGATGAGGTCTGGATTCTGCGATACGACGACGCGTACAAAAGTGTACGGTGTTTTGCACTCCGCGCACACGCGGCGATGTTGTGGATTGCTTGTCATCTCTCTCCATCGCTCGAGGCAGTTGTGGTGCACAAACTTACTGGAGCCGTTGCAAGCGCATGGAGCGAAGAGGTCGTCACGGGGCTCTGAACAGCGGCAAATGCGACACGTCGGCCCTGCGTCCTCCTCCTCCGAGAAGGTCGCCGAGTTGAGGGTTGTGATCTCGCGCTCTGACTCTGAGACGTACTCGCGAGCAGGCAAACTGCCGCATTGTGCCCTCTGCCATCGGAGGTTCGACGCGCAGCACGTATTCAAGCATGTAAGTTCTTGGATTTTGGCCCACGCACACGCCGCACACGCCTGCGCACTGTTTGCCGCCACCTTTGCGACGCGATCAAAAAAGGCAAGGGGTCCGTCGCTGGCCTCTTCGTTGTAGAGTACCGTTGGTGCTAATGCGTCTTCTCCTGTACGGTGGCGCGCCATCAGCGCGCCGGCCTCCCGCGTGATGGTGAGGAAGGCAAATGTGGTCATGACACTCACCACAAGAAGCGACAAGCGGCCCATCACACTCTCGATCCACCACCGATGATTGAGCGGGTTTGACGATGGCTGTCGGGTGAGTACGAACACAATGTCTACGATCGTCTCGGCATCGTGCGGGAGGCTGCTGCGGAGGCGGACGCGCAACGGCCCGTTCATTGTGTACTGCTTGCCAATGCGGAAGAGAAAGCGGGCGGAGTACTGGGAAGGGTCAATTTCTTTGTAGCTTTTTGTGTACGTCGCCGCTCGTGAGAGGTAGCACTCATCCATGATGTCGGAGCACGTAGCCCCGTCCTCCATGCGCATGGAGCCGTCGTTGTATGGGTACACAACGTCTGTGCGATTCAACTGTGCCTTGAAGTCTTGCAATGCTTTGATTGTACCCGTGAGAGGCGTGGGGTCTTGCCAAACGATGGCGTGAAAGTCGGCTTCATAGCGGTGGCGAAAGCGAAACATGATGTATAACAAGTGGTTGCGAAGATCACATGCAGCTGTTGTCCCAGATTCGACCACGCAGTAGGGAATAGTGAGGAAGTCAAACGTTTGAGTCACGTAGCTGTTCTCCGAGCCGTACAATGTGAGAGACGCCACGGAAACGGAAGGGTTCGGATCATACTTTGACACGAAGAGGCTGCGTTGCCCGAGAGAAATAGCCTCCGATGTGCCCGTTGTCGAAAGTATACGGGAGTTATTGATGTCAAAGAAGGCCAGCTTCGGCTCCGATTGCTCTCGCAAAGTGGCACTCGTCGAGGTTAGAGAAACGGAGAACACAAGCACGGCGAGAACGGTCGCCACTGTCTGGGGAAAGGTCATCATCGCACTCAAAGTCGAAGCGCTGGGGAGGATAACGGAGAAGGGGGCCAGATTCGCTATCTCGGTCAATGCGGAGACGAAAAGAGAGCAATGCCCAGCAGCCTTTCGCCTGCGTTGCCACGAAGACTCAAGGAGAAAGAAGTAGCTCACACACGCATGAACGAGAAAAAGAAATTTAACGGCACCGAAGTCCTTTTCCTTTCAGCGCCCGCGCACACACCGGCACGCGCACAGAGGGGAAGAGGAGCAAATTCACAATCAAGGAAAAGGCAAAGGGAAGAAAATGCGAGGACAAACTGAGGTATTGCCGCTATGCTAGCAAATCTGTGAGCTCTTTTTTTGTGTAGTGGTTGTGTAGTGGTTGAGCGCAAAGGGGTGGACAAGACGCACAGAAGTGACGTGAGCGCGTGAGGAGAGACGGCAGAAGTGGAGAAGCGAAGAAAGTGCGAAGCAGACAAGTATGTGCATCGGATCACAGACGGACGCGAGGCCTCTGCATTCGTCAACGAATGCAATGCTGCCGAATGGATCTACGGATGGTAATCAGTGTGGTAAAGAGTCGGTAATCACGCGCCCCACCTCCACGCCGCCCGCCTGCGTTTCTCGGCACCATGATGGCAGGAGTGATTGCAGATGCAGCTTTCGCACTGTTCACTTGCCACTAGTCTTGCAGATTAGACGCTCCTCCCGGAGGATCACGGGCCCTTACCAGGAAAAGAGAGAAAGCCCCCCGGCCCCTCTCCTACTGCGTCGCCGCGGATAAGTGCACCATGATCTGCAACATGGACTGTTACAGAAACTCCTTCCTGACCCCACTTTACCTAGCCCATAACCACTGTCAGCTCATTCACCGTTGCATCGCAGCCAGGAAAGGCAGAAATGGCGCGGAAAAGGAGGGACACGGGATGGAGATGAGCTATGGCGTTGCTAAGCCCCCGCAGTGCTTGGTATCTGTTTTTTTTTCTGTGCAGAAGTCCAACACGAAAACGTTTTTTTTTCTTTCCGAAAGGAGTATAGAGCGCGCAAACCGGGGTGGCTACACTGGACGCACAGGTGTTCCTCTTAGGCTTACAAAGAAACATCGAAAATCACAAAAGAGGAAAACAGAGGGAGAAGAAGAAAATCAAGTGCGTGGTATACCCGCACACGCCCATGCACACCCACACGCACGCATACATAAATATAAATATATAAATATATATATATATATATATATGTATAGGAAGAGAGAGATGTATGCCAGCGCTTACACATATCATCTGAGAGAGGTAGTTAATGCCATCGCTTACGTTCATTTTTTTTGTTGTTGTCTTTCCTTCTTTTACGCTTTCTTAGTGTTTCTCCTTTCTTCTATTTACCCTGCCATGACGTCGGCCCCACGCGAGTCTGCCGGGGCCGCAATTCTTTTGTTTTTCCGTGCTTTTTTCTTCAAATAAGGTTTCACATCCCTCATAGGTGTGCATTGCCCCGTTCTCTCTCACCCGCCTGCTCGCTGCACCGTCCTGTCGTGGAGGGGTCGGCGTGAACGAGGATCATACAAACTCAAGGAAAATAGATGAAGTCAAAGTTCTGGGCAAAAATATAAAAGCACAGAAAAGCACATCACACCGACACGAAGCTGAAGAAAGAAGTGCACGTACCCGCTTTCCATATCTTTTTTTTTTATCTTACGTATACCGCCGTCATGTCATTAAGCGCTGGTAGGGGCATCATTTCGAGGTTGGTTCGCAGGATTACGAAGCTCCTCGGCGCCGTGTGCAAATGCACAGCGATCGCCCCATGCGCAGTTACCATTTTTCTCCCAGTAAATGCACATCTTTGACTTCATCTTCGTCCTATCAATGCCCTGGCGACCGCCACGGTAGCCCGCCCCGCGACCGCGGCCGTTGCTGTAGTACGGTTCGTAGGCGGTCGGAGGAATACTCCAGTGGGTAGTCTTGGTGTTGTGATCAATGTAATAGGGCTTCCCATCGGCAGTGTACGACAGCTGCCATCCAGGTGGCAGCATGGGCTGCTGGCCAAAGTAAGCTTGCTGCATTGTGATAGAAGTCGAGTTAGTTAAGAGGATTATTATCTTACTCTGCAGGGGGGAAACGGCAGCAAAACACGACGTTAGCGTCGAGGCACGTGATCCGCAGGAGAAGGCACACAAAGAGAGCGCAGGTGCGTTGAGGTGGGCATGAGTACGTGCATGTGTGGGTACGTTGGACATAAGTGGGGAAGGGAAAAGAAGATGAAAGTGAGGGAGTGGGAAGGTGATGCGGGAGAACTCCGTGAGAAAGGGCAGTGACATGCGTCGGGGGAGGGGGGGGGGGGGGCCGGTGACTCCGACAGCCAGGCTGATGAAGCGCACACGCCAACTCGCAGTGACACAGCAAAAGTACCTGGCAGCGCACATGGGACCTCAGCACAAGAGCGCACCAGCTTAGGTGGGGACGTAAGAAGGATGGCCCCCACGAAGGTACTTGGAGCAGGGCAAATGCCCACTCCCTTTTCGTCCGTCGTTGCCAACCACGAAAAAGCGGCAGACTGCGAGATGCCCTTCAGCGCCGCCCACCCTGTTTTCCCCATGGAGAAAGTGTCACGTGCGTGTCATCTTATTTCCCTTTCGCTTCACTTCCGTAGCGAAGAAGGCGCGTCCCACAACGGTGACAAGCGCCCACGCACAGCAGGCAAACAAACTAAAAGAGTAAAGCATGCCAATGACCTGAAGCAAATCGAAGGGAGGAGAAGGGTAACATATTTGGAAAGGGGAGAAAAAGCGGCAATGTCTGCTTCTCCACCTCGGCATCTAGTGTACATGTATGACGGGCAGCGGCCTGACCTCAATCCTAGAAAACGTCCGTAAGTAGGAGCTCGGTAGCTTCAAGGCGCGCTGCAGTGCACGCAAGACTGTGGGTGAGGGAGAAGCAGGCTGAAAATCGCAAGGTAGCACGGGACGATTAGTAGTAAGCGTAGAGGCCCTTGGAAGGGCGGACGCACTGCATCCTATTCACAAATTGATCATTTGTGTCATCGGGTTGATCTGTAAAGCAGTGCCGTGTCGACAGCTTTGTGCTTCGCCCCACTGCATAGGGTTTGACTGCTCCGAGAGAGCGACTGAGACTCCCTATCCACTGTTCAATGCGCGTAGGAACATGCGGTCGAGGAGTAACTAGAGCTGACCGATGCTTCTCCGCCACCGCTTTTCGTGGATCTCTACTTTCAGTGGCAATGCTGTGAGGCAACTCAGCGAGTACCAGCGTACATGAAGCGTCCTGCGCGAGTGACGCTCCCTTGAAGTGAGCTGCATTACATTGGGTGCCCTCATCAGCCTTCAAGTCCTCGACAGTCTTGTATTGATTGGTAGAGGTGGCGGTATAAAGAGGCTTTCGAGCCCTCTGTCGTGGTCGAACCTTGGTCTCTGGGAGCGTACATCCGTGTCTCGGTACGTGAGCGCTTTCAAAGGTGTCCTCGTTGGCGCGTATGGATGCCACGGTTTTCATCACCTCCATGCGCTGTTTGAGGAGGACGGACTCGGCGCTTTCCTTTGGCACGCGTGCACCGTACGGTGTGACGGCATTCCATGAGGCATGGGTGATTAACTCGGATAGCACATCAGAGGGCGAAGAGGACATGAAAGGTGGATGTGTTTTACCGGTCACTACCACACGTTCGCCCTGCGACGTGGACATGAGGATATCACTCAACTTCTAGGACTGCTGGCTGTTAGAGAAGGGAGAGAGGGGGCAGAATCGAAGAGAGAAAGCGGCAGGCGATTGGGATTTGTGGGCGAGTATCGAATAAGCAGTAAGAGGTGTCTAACACGCACATGCGTACACAGTCTCCTTGTGGGTGACAAGATGCTAACGCAATCAGCAATGGCGGATGAGCAGCCGCGATACCGTGCACGCGCATGCGTTTGTATGCGGCAATACAACAAAGGTGACAACATACAAGAGAGCTCCATCTGCCTGTGTGTGTGTGTGTGTGTGTGTGTACCTTCCGAAGCGGAGTACGACCACGTTCGTATCGAACACAACCACTTCTCCGTGGGAAGACCCATCACCTCACTCGTTCGACATCAATGATCCGTTGCATAGCGACGGTCCTTGAATCTCCGGGGCCCTTTTTGGTTTTTTTTCTTCTCGTTAATGTTTTTGGTGTCGATTAATACGGGTAGTGGTAGTGGGTGTTTCCTTCACTGTTAGGAAAAGACTAAGTGGAGACCAAGAGAGAGGGATGAAAGAAAGCAAGCACACGCGAAGGAAGGGAAAGCACCGTACCGGGGGATAGCAAGAACCATTGAAACGCAACGCACCCACAACAGCATAGCACAGGAGGGAAGACAGGAGGTAAACCATAAATATAAAAAAAAATGACAAAACTTGGCAAAGCGCGAACTCTCAAAAAGCACAAAAATGACAGGAAAAATAGCACAACATAAATTCACACACGTACGCAACACGGAAGGGCAACAAAAAAGCGGAGAGAGAAAATAAGCACAGAAAGAGACTCACCGAGGAGATGACGAAGAAGCCCCGATGTTAAAGAACAAGAGAAGGCCAAGGAAGGGAGAGCAAGAGTACCAGCACTTCAGTGTGCGTACTGTTATGTATGTGTGGGTGAGCGAGCGTGTACGCACCTTCTCTTCTTGGTCGCCAGACCTGTACTGCCTCGTTTGGTTCATATCCGTCATAGTGGTTCGGTGGATGTGTGCGCGCCTTGCATGGGATCATCCACGTATGCGATGGGATGCCTCCGGCAGTCATGTTTTTTTTCTTTGCGGAAACCTTCACCGCAGCGCATCAGCTTCTTTTCCGTTGTCCCAAACGACTCACCTCTGCCATCAAACGCATTACCCTACACCCACCGCTCCGCGAAGTACCTCGAGAAAAAAAAAGCCCAAACGGAAAAAAAGAACGTCATACTAAAAAGTGCCGTCAGACGCCTACCAGAAGGTATGCTGCAGAAGAAGATAGACGGCTGCGGGGGGCGAAAAAAAAGGGGGCGCGTGAAAAAAAAAAAACTGGACGCAAGTGTACAGAGAACTGCAGGAAGGGAGCAATTAGGCGTCGAGACGTCAATCATACTTGGGTCGAGCCACACCTGTAAACAAGCGCTATGCATGTTTGTGCATGTACAACCTGACGATTATTCATTCGCTGTGTTGAGCGTGTAAATCAGTATCCTCAGTGGGATTTCTATATCAGGCACGCGCATAAGGTAGCACGACACAGCAGCGTTTGGGAGGGGGTGGAGGCAGTCATATACACGGAAGAAAGCCAACGGGAGACAGTGGACGACGAGCGTAAAACGTACAAGAAAAGTTACAGTTCTTGACAACTTACATAGAAGGAAAAAAAAGTGAGCAAGGCAGGCTACTGAGACAGCATCTCCCACCATTCAGCCAACGCAGCGCCAGACAGCGCCTTTGACAAGTACACACACACACACACACACACACACACTTGCACACGCACACAGACACACAGACACACACGACTCGCTCCACTGTGTTCTTTTCGCAATGTTCGGTGCGACCGCTTCTCCAGATGGGCAAATGACAAACGTCGGATTCAGTTTTGTAGCATCAAATGAGCGAGAGTCGCAGTGGTGTCTTTCGCAGGCACCTTCAGCGGGAAGGCTAGCGCCGGAGGCAAGTTGAGCTCTAAATACGGCTCCGGTGGATTATACTTGGGAGGGGCTGGCAACTTTCCTATCGGCATCGTCTGCGGTGATGCTGAGCTAGAGCCACTCATGGACGGCGGCTGGTGTTTTGCGGCCTTGGTCGGGCTGAACACTCTACTCTGGCTGGCATTCTGATTGTTGAGCATCATGGTGAGAGAGGAACCCGTTGCCTTCAGTGATTGGCTAGGAGTGCTTGCTGCCACCTGCGTCTGGGGAGATGTCACCGTCTTCTGAGCATTATGAACGTTTGGATTCAGAATGAAACCAAGCCCGTTGACGTCCAGATGACGTTCGTCGGGCAGCTCGTGAAGGTAGGGGCAGTTCGTCCCACGCAGACAACCGCCATTCACAAAGTACTTGCACACCTCTTGAGTACGATCGTGCGGAGGAGCTACACCGGGTATTACGCCATTCGTCACACCGCCTGCCTGAAGAGGCATCGACTTCTTTGCCCCTGACGGCATGAAGACGTAGCCGCCAGCGGTCCCAGCTGGTGGTCGAGAACCATTCACAGAGGGGACCGGGCTGGAAGACATGTTCCACATCTTTGCTTCGAAATACGCGAGGGAGATACGGAGACTAAGAACAAAGAAAAAAGAGGAGCACGATCTGGACTTCGCAGACCCGGAAAAAACTCAAGTTAGAGGAGGTGGGCAAAGGCTAAGCTGGTGAGTGAGTAGGGGGAGGGGGGAAGTTTAAGTTAGGAAAAATGGTGCTCCGAATGAGGAGCAAAAATGCTGAACCGTGTCTGCGTGCACTAGCGTATACAATCCGGCTGAGTGATGAGTGATAGCAGGCTCACAATCCGTTGTGCGAGGGAAACAAATGATGGCTCAAACCTGTCTCCTGTAGCAGAAGCAGCAGATGTAAAGGCGCCCTCAATAGTGTGGGGTTGTGCGCGCAGGTGCGTTTGTCCCTGAGCCACCCTTATGCTTGTTGTTCCCCACCTGCCGTCGATTCCGTAGCGCCACTGATTCCTTGTTCTCTTCGTTTCTGCACCTGCCAGAAGGAACACGAATAAAATCCGAGAATCCGCAGCTCTGAGTATCTGCTTGCCACTGTCGTCGGCAGCCGCTGGTGTCGATGAAATGTGCGTCGTGGCTGCGTGTACGCGGGAAGGAGTGAGGATGAAGCGGAAAGTCAGCAGAAGCTGGGGCTGTCGAGTCGCGCACACGCACACACCTTGAGCGAGTGGACACGCACACACGCCAGCAACCAGTGATGTTTTGCACACTCCTCAACCTTTCCTTTTATGATGTTGGTGTATCTGTGAATGTTTTACGGCGTCCGTATGTTCTCCCATTCAAAAGAGAACAAGAGAGCCTGCGACAAACTGCGCAGCAGGAATCAAGCACACACACGTAAGGTCACACAGAAGAAAAGGTGCATCGAAAAGGGTGGAAAGGCGGAGACAATGTCCAGCGCAAGGAACAGGACCAGTGCATGCGGTGCATCTTTCACGCACACTTGTGCTACACGCAGCTGCTGCGTCTGCCGTTTGTATACATCCGCGAGTAACAACTTCTGGAGAGTTGCACCTGGTTTCGTTGACCGCCTACATCTAGACGTGCGAAGGCGGCACAGTTCCTGTGAAGCAAGCATAGCACCACGAGGCACAGATACTCCCACGCGTGTTTCCCCTTCTTATCCTTTCACAAACTTTCTGCTTTCGGTGTAACTTAAACGCATAAAACACAGACATGTAAGAAAAACGAATCACCACGAACTATCACACAACTGTGCAGCACGCCTCTGCCACAGACAGCAGGGACATGCACACCATCTCGTCACCGCCAGAGACGCGAATCACTGACAAACGTGGGCATCACGCAATAATACCTTCAGCCCACCAAAGGCCTGAACCACCCTCGCCTCCGGTCTGCAACCCTCCGACAGCCGCTACCGCCCGACCGTCACAGGCTACGGTGCTTCTCCTTTGTCCGTTCCACAATGAAACGACGGATGTACACAATAATGGGTATCAGAAGAACCACAAAAACGACGGTCACGGCGCCCACTGCGCGGCTCTTGCACTTGACGCAGGAACACTCAAACCCCCAGCGCTTCTTCATGGCTAGTGCCAGACGCGAGAGGGGGAGGTTGTTGCCAGGCATATAGTTAATGAAGAGCTCCTCGCCTTCGCGAATGGGCCGCACCGCGCGGGCGCTGAGAAAAAAGTTGTTTTTGATGCTGTTGTACGTAATGGAGAGTTCAACATTCGGCTCGCAGCTGTGATTCAGGTATGAGGCCTCAGGGAAGAGGCAGATGCCGCGGCGGCCACGGTAGTCTACTTCGAAGCGGTTGAACTCGATGATGAGGGGAAGTTTCTGCAGATCATAAGAAGAAAATTCACCGCTCATCAGGAAGCTAGAGCCATTCCGGAAGGCTCCGCCGGCCCCAGGAGCACGCACCTCCTCTGCAAAGTCAAACACGTCGCGCTCGCGAGTAAAGTAAGAAAAGCCACCGGACATGAGTGAAAGGATGCGGTGCTTGACGTAATGCTGTTCCTGCGGTGTTCCGTAGACGACTTTGCTGAATATCTCCTTCGTCATGATAAGCACCTGCTCTCGCAGTGGCTGGCGGTCGTTCTCGCTGATGTACATACAGTAGGCGGGCAGATTCATAACCTCACGTCCGTAACCGATTTCCCGCTCCGCAAATACACCGCGGGCAAACGAGCCACCGAAGCTAGCGTTCATGTCGATTTTCACATCCTCCGTCACAAACCCGCCAGGGGGCACCTCGATCTTGCCCTGAACAGAAGAGACCTTGGCAAAGCCTCGAACAGCCACGAGAAGAGAACCGCGGAACATGGAGGGCGCCACAGTACTCACTGATCGGAGTGACGCTCCGAAAGACGCAGGGCAGTGGCGAAACGACTGCGCCGCCAGACGGGAAGCAGCGCGCATCGCGAAGAGTGTAAAGCCGAACTCCAAGCGTCGCAGTCGAGAAAAAACAAGCGACGGGAGAAAAGCGTAGGAGCCACGCACACGCCCGCTGGTGAGCGTCGGTGTCCACTTGCGTGAACGTGTCAACGCGCTTGGGTTGTAATCGGGGGCCAGATGCATCCCCGCATATACAATGTAGGAAACCAACACACACACACACATGTGAAGCGCCCAAATTCAGAAGCAGAAAAAGAAGGAGAGATACTATTCATGGGAAAGTAGTTTAATGTCGACATACAGACGCCAAACACCGGCGGCGCACTTTACATGGGAGGGCTCCGGTGTGGAGAAACAGTTGGTGCACATCAACAGCTGCCGCGGATGCGCGCATCCGAAGCTTGCACGTATTGCTGACAAAATGACGATGGGGTATCGATTAACTTGAGCAGTAGTGAGTTTCCCGCCCCTGGAAAAGAAACCACTCAAGAACGTTTATGACGCTAGCCGAAGCGCATTTTTGTCTCTTCCATAACGTCACGTCATCGCCCTGAAAGCACTCAGTGAGTCACGCACGCCTACAGTCGAAACCACGTTTTTCTTCGGATCATATCCCGTCTGCTATGGTGCATGGAGCTGAGCTCCACGTTACCCTCCGCCCTCTCACAGGCACATCACGTGGTGTCGGCCAGCCCTACACACGCGCCCCACAGCAAGGCACCGACCCAGCCATCCAAGCAGCACCCCTGCCTCATACTCCGCCCACCCCGCGCATGCAGGTCGCCTCGCGACCGCTCCCAGCACACCGGCAGTCACCTGGTGTGCAGTCCCGTAGCGGTGGCACGCAGGGCCTCCCCCCTCCCACACTCCCACACACACACGCACAAGCAGGGCAGCGAGGACCGGGTGCGATGCGCCCCGCCCACGCCGACGCTCTGCCGATCACATGGAGGGCACAAGCGTGCTCGCTGTCGGCGGTCGCTCACAAACAGCGCCACCGAGGGCCCCACCGCCGACGCATCAGGGGCCATGCAGCGCACCGGCCCCCTCCACATCCTAGGTGCTTGGCATCTGCCACCACCAGAAGCGGTGCTCTCGCGTTGGCAAAGGATACAAGGGAGGAGCTGCCTGGCCCACCCCGCGTACGGTGTGAGGCTGTACGGGGCGCTGAGGTGGCACGCAGAGCGCGTGGTGCCCCTCTGGCCAACAGATCCTGCGTACGAAAAGAGTACAAAGAAGAACCACACCGATGCGGGCGAGCAGACACGCAAGTGTGCCGCACCCAGACATCCCCATCAGAGAATCGCTCACCACCGGGTAAGAGAACAAGTGGTAATTGTCCGAGACCGGCAAGGCGTCGGACGAGACAACCACAGCTGAGCGCCTTTCGGTAACCTCACACTCCTTACTGAGACTTTAGCAAAATAGCAGTGTTGTGCTCGATCACTACGGCTGAAAACGGTTTTCCACTCAACACACAGTAGAAGCTTCGCGGCGCGACCATCAAAGGTCCTGCATGATACCGGCCAGTGTCAGGGGCCCGCAATCGGTTCACAGGGCGATGAACGGAGAGCCGCATCGTCTCCGCGTCGAGGAAGACGAGCGCACCACTCTCCAGCAGCAACACGACAGTCCACGAAAACGAGCGAACGAGGTGAATTTCTCGGACGGGGATATCCTCCGTACAGTAGGTCTGCATAGTCGGGGTGAGCGTCACGGTGAGAAGTGCCTCACCACGGTGGCGCTTCAGCTCCTGCACATCAACGCTGGCATTATGACGTGCTGTGACGTGAAAAGACGCGGCAACGTTGTGATCCAGCACAATGGCGATGAGTCCAGCAGAGGCGCCTGATGGTGCCTCCCCGACACCAGGACAGGTAGCCGTAGCGTTCGTCACTGCATCTGAAGCGCAGTGGCGCAGTAGGCGACACTCACTAATGACCTGCATTCCAGCCGCCTGCATAAACTGGAGTGAGCTGTTCGACCAAATGCACACGAGTGTGTCCGCCGACCACCACCCGCAGTAACACAGGTCCACAGGGGCGCCGTGGCGTGTGTCTCCGCCTGCGGATGGAGGAGCAAGGGTGTGCCAGTCTTCCTCGCCCACGTACTTGCTCTGCAAGGTTACAGTTTCCTCCGGCGATGAGAGAACAGTCGCACAGTAGCGGATCGACGAGACACCTGGTGTCGTCGAGGACTCCTGCTCAATGCAAAGTAATACCAGAATGCCATTGCCTTTGGCATTGAAGCGAACGGACGAGTGTAGCACCGTACTCGTAGACACCGAAGGGAACGGCTTCACCTTGGCCATGTCACTACGCGAGACTTTCTTTCGCTCCAGCACAGTCGACATATCCATTGGGCACACGCACACGAAGTTGTCGAGCGTCATGCACAACAGCGTCTGCACAGCAGCCGGATTGGCACCGACTGAAACGGTGTGTGTTGCCACAGCAACGAGCTGCTGTGAAGCAGAAGACACCCGCCCGGATCCCGGGCCTTTCCCTTCACAATCGCTGTCGCGGTGCGATCTACGGAAGTCTCGATCGACCTCGAAGAGGTAAATCTTGGATAAGTTGGACGTGTTCAGGAGGCACACACTTCCGTTGCTAAGTCCGCAGCAGAGATAGGACGGCTGGGCAACTGACGCTCCCATGATCCACGTGCAGTCTGACACAAAGACCGAGCTCGACGTAGAGGACGATGTCACTTGCCGTTCCATTTCGCATTTCACGTAGCGGGCGATTGACTTCTCCGTCATGTCGCGTCGCGACCTGTGGTCCTCCGACTCCACATCTATCTTCCACTGATCCTGCATCCCCAACGCTTTTGATGCAGCGGAAGACGAAGCCGACAGGCGAGAGGATCAGTGAGAAGGGGTACTAGAAGGCACCAGTCTTCTCAAGTGTTGCGACAGCCGCATGCACCGACATCAGAAAGAGGAGGGTACGGAGAGCATTCAGCGAAAGAGCAGTGTAGGAGAAGTTGGCAGGAGAAAAAGTCCACGTCGTGAATCTTCAGGTAAATCATAGGAGTGGAGAAGCAACACAAAAGGCGAGGAGACGCGGGAGGCGCAAATGAGAAATCTACACGCGGCAGCTGTTGCGCCTTTTCGCCCACACAACACCAGATGCAGGGTGGGACAGCGACGTCAAGTGTGAATAGGGGGATCCTGTAAGCTGGAAAGCACGCCTTCAGCCTAACACCTAACTCTAACTCTCTTCACTCCCTTGCCTACGAACGGCGCGCTGCCGAGTTGGAAAGAATAGGAGGCGCCTTCTCTGTGACCAGCCATTCGAAAAACGCGCTCACTTCTGTTTATTGAATGACTACTTCTGAGGCGTTTTCCTCTCGTTGTATGTGTGTGACCCTAACAAGTATTTCCCCATTCGCCAAGCACACAAACGTCATGCACGCAAACAAATATACAAGATATATATATATATATCATGTATATATCAGCAAGAGCACCGCACACGTGCATGAGCATGTGCAGCAAGTGATGTGGAGAAAACAAGACACACACATCCGCAACCATCCCACATCGCGCCACCACAAAGATAGCTGTAGAAAAAAGGATCATCGATGTGCATGAAAAGATAGCAACGCCGCCGGCGCACCTAAAATGGCCCTGAACAACAAGAGAAGCGTCGTCTCCTATCGTCTTAATCATCTTCTTCCTCTCCAGCATCGGGGATCGCTTCAAAGCCCGAAGGGGGGTTCTTGGCACCGCTAGAGTTGAGTACCTTGAAGCGATTGCCAGACAATTTGCGGTCGTTGCGCTGCGCCTTGTTGATGTCCTTATGCATCCGATAGATGGATGGCAGGGAGGTGCCGTGAACCGTCATGTCATAGAGAAGCTTTCCATACATGGCGTTATCCTCGTTGGGAATGTCGCGGCGGGCAAAGAGCTCATAGTGCGTGTTGTTCGGTAACCGCTTCTTCATGATGAACTCTGGAAGGTTTTGGCCGTAGCCAGGCCGCAAGTTGCGCATTGGGTATCCGGTGAAAGTGTTGAACTCTGGCGACATGTGCCGCTCGTCTTCCAATTGCCACGCACCAGGTGCCTTCTCCTCGATGTACTCCTGAAATATGCGCGCACGTGCGAGTCGGAGGTCCCATCGCTGCGCGCATGGAATTGGGAGGTGATGAGGGTGAGTGTAACCCACCTGGTGAACACCGTAGAGCAGAGAACTACGGAGCATGTGCACTTCAATCAACCTTCCTGCTCAAAGTGTAATGGGTGGAGTGGCGCAGAGGCAGCAGCGGAAAAGCGGGGGGCAGAAAAGGCAGCACAGGGGTAAAGAGGTGAGGTGCGCATAATCCTGTTGTCAAGCGCCGCGTTTGCGCTTCTCACGCGGCCAGGGCTAAAACGGATTCCGCATGGAAAGCTTTTTTATCTTCTTGGCACTCCATTGAACGCACTGTGCACGCCTCTCTCCGGTGGCACACCGATCCAGTGGCAGGGAAGATGAGATGCGGAAGCCATGGGAGAGGCAATGGCACCGCTTCATCACATTACGCACAGACAACACTTGCGCTTACAGTAGTGATTTGCTCGGGCATAAGATCCGCTCTGCCAGTCCATAATGAATAGTCACCAACCCCACATGTGCGGACCTTATCCAGGGAAAGGGAAAGGCAAAATAAATGGGAGCCCGTCAGGGATAGATACAAAGGAGGGGGCGAAAAGAAAGAGCCGCAGAAGGAGGCGACAGGCCCCCTCTGCTCAAGGACTTCCCCACGTTCTGCACACACGCTGGCAGACCAGGGATACACATATGAAATTCTCGGAGTCGCCGGTATCTTCCTCTCGACATTTCTTGTCACAAATACGTGAGTGTGCTCGTGCCTCTCTCCTGCACCTCCGCCGACACGCAGACATCAGTCAGACTATTTACCTACACGGCCATCCCATATTCCCTCACGTTTAGCTTCTCGCGCTTCGACAGACGTGGGTACCCTACACGGTAAAGGCGCCACACCATAGCACTAAAAGGGAAAAACAAAAGCCGTGCCCTCACGTGTGCACACCCACACATACACGCTGCTGAAACAAAGTAAAAAAAGGAAACCACAAGAAAGACGCACAAGAGAGCAAAGGCATGCTGCCCAAGACAATGCAAGAGTCAGTCATGCGTGTCCCCCCCCCCGCCGCCGCCGCATCACACTCGCGGTTGGTGCAGTACATCACACATGCGCACTAGTACGCTCGTCCCCACAGTTCAACTGAATCTCACATGCGTCATCGTAAAACAGTGGCGACATCAGTGCGACGTTTCCGCCGGAACCATATCAGCGGGCACGTGGACAAACTTTCGATCCGACTTGTCGCAGACCCACGCGACTTCCACTTCGTACAGTTTGTCTTTCTGCTTGTCGTGCACCTCGTGCAGGATACTGGCCAGTTTCCCCACCGCTTCGTCGCAAGTTAGGCTGGAAAAGTCGAGCTTCTCCAGCTCGCTCTTCGCCACTGTCTTAGCCTTTCCGAGCGCAACGCCGTAGTAGCCAGCCACCGTGCCGCTTGGATCGCTAACAAACAGCTGCGGTCCGTCATCAGCATACGACGCGATGATAGCCGAGCACCCAAACGGGCGGTACGCAAAGTGGGTAGTGTAGGCGTGCATGAACTCCCCCACGCGGTTTGCCAAAACTGAACCGCGGATGGGTGTGGCGAAAATGTCCCGACTATTCTCCGCCTCCTGTCGCGCGCGGGAGACAATCGCGCGCCCGTCTGGGAGAAGCCCGCAGATGCAAATGCCGGCCTGGCGGTCCACGGCGTGGATGCGGTTGTTCGAGCCTTTCTCCAGCATGCGGCTAGTGTGAACCTTTTCCACAGCAACAACAACGCCGTCTTTGCAGCACGCCGCTACGGCGGTGCTGCTGTTGTCGACAGCCTTGCCAGCGTACTCCACTTGGAAAACGCGTCCCTCAGCCGAGAACACGTCCGTCGACTGATCGTGGCCACTGCCTGTGCCCGCCATCGTGAGAAACCTCAAAGGGTGATATGGAATCTGAAGCTGAGTGTCTTTTCTCTGAAACAGCTACCGAGTGATGCGATACACCCGGGTGAACCGTGGGCAGGAGAGGGATCTAGGAAAGGGATATGTACCCCAGGGAAAACAGCTGCCTATCGGCACAACGCTTCTGTGCGTACGGATGTGCTTGCGTGTGGTGAGAAAGTGCGAGACCCGCAGACGACTGCTTCTCCTCCTCCTGCTGCCGCTGAAACAGGGAGCGAAACGGAGGTGGAGAGGGGCGAGTTCAAGGAAATAGCGTCACTGAAGTGCTGCAAGAGGCTACAGAAGACAAAGCTAAACAGTAAAGTAGGTGCTATAATGAAGAAAGGTGTACGCTTCTTGTGTCTGTATGTGTGTGGGTGTAAGTGTGTGAGGGAGGGGAGGGCAGTGATGCGCAGAGATAGAGAGGAGGAGAGGTTGGCGAACGAGAGTGGAGAAGGAGAGCAAGGGCATGAAACAAGCAGGTCCAGATGGCCGCTGAGAACGAGGCAAGTGGTATCGAAATGAAGCGAGAAATTCTGGGCCTTTGTCACTTGTATGTGCATGTCTTACAGCGTGATTGCCAAGAGTGTCGTGAGAAGAGGAAATAAGCTGAGAGATGAATGAGGAGCTTGGCGTACGTGAGTAAACAAAAAGCTGACGTGTCCCCTGCGAGCGCACTTGTCATCAGACTACCAAGAGCAAGGGCAGCGTGCAGATGAAGGGGGGGCAGTCGGATGTGCAGCCGCTGGAGCCGAGGGCTTCCACTTCTTGTCCGTTTCATTCATTGCTGTCTATATTTAATGTACAAAAAGAGAATGTGACGCGCGACAACGAACGTGCTGCCGGACTTCAGCTAACCAGGTGAGGAACGCGGTGCCAGACGTCGCGCAACTACGCCCACAAGCCCTACAGCAAGAAAACCGCAGCACATACCCGCCAGTCCACTCAGCAACGGTGTCCATCGTGTCTGCTGCACCGACGGTGTCGCAGCCGGGGGAGGCGTTATCGCGGGGGTGTTACTGTCCTGTTCTCTTGGACGTCGTGCGTTTTTGACGCGAGGCGTTCGCTTGACCTCGTCCTCTGGATTTCGCCAGGAAGGACCGTCCGTTGGGCGCGGTGGTAGCCGCTCCTCCCAATTGCCACCGTTAGCAAAGAGCTCCGATATCTTTGCAGAGAGCGACGTATCCACCGCGTCCATTCCGCTTTTCCCAAGGGAGTGGGAGTAGAGGCACATGTCGCCATTCGGGCAGCATCCAAATAAGTGTGCAACACAATAGTGCACCTTCTTCTCCTGAACCCGAACGATCTGCTGGAGGCGGTGCTTCAAGCGTGCTAAATCAGCGGGACGGAGCATGGACTCATCCACCTCTCCCTTGTTACCTTCAAAGTTGCTCTGGTTAAACTGACAGGCAACATCAATCTCGTCCAGCACATCGTCGGCGATAAGGGTGTCGTCCACGATGACGGTGCGCAGGTACGGGTTGATGTGGGCCAAGGCAGCGATGGAGCGGCCTGCTTCATCCTCCAATGGGGTGTTTGAGAGATCAATGTAGTTCACACGGGACCGCACGAGCGCCTCGCAGAGAGAACAAATCGCCTCATCGCTGATGTTGATGCCCCTCAGCGTGAGTGCCTCCACGGAAAGGTTGTATTGAAACGCCATGGATAGGGAGTAAACCTCAGCATCGCTAAAAAAGCCGGAGAAGTCATCGTAAACAAGAATTGACCGAATCATGTTGTTCAGAGTCTCCTCTGCCAACACATGAAACTCATCCTTGCAAACGTTTATGTAGTTGCTGTTGTGATTCGTAAAGTAGCACAGAGCCTGCTCTAACTGGTGCAAGCTAAACAGCTCGCAGCTGCTTGATAAGACCTGCATGACGAGGCTACGCGAACTCTCAGACTTTCCTTGCATCGACACAGCTTCAGAGAGTGTGCGCACCGCACCAAGAACACGGCCTCTCGGCTCCATTTCGGTAGCGTACGTCACCTGAAGACGAAGGAGGCCTACTCTCGCTCTCGGCGTGAAAGATGTGCGGCGTGCGCACTTGACGGCTCTCCAAGAGTGAGGCGTGGGTAGGAAAACAGTGAGGTGGAGGAGAGAAAAAAAGAGAGGGTAGAATCCGTCAGGAAATGTGAGTCCTATCACCTGATTGTGTCTGTGTGCGTTTGTGCGTGCGGCAGCAAGCATCGTATTCGCGCGGAGCCATTCGCATCCGCGTAGCACGCTCGTCTTGCGCTCGGAGGCATTAGAGAAGAAATTGTGAGCGAGGTACAACTCAAGATAGTGTCTACCGGCATACGACTGTCTTCTGCAACCCCACTCCCTCGTGGCTCTCTTTCGAGCGCACCGCCCTTCTTACTCGAGATCTAGCAAATTCTGCCGCAAGGAAAACGCAAGCGGGCCTCGAATTTGATAGTGACGACGGCGTAGTCATCCCCAATGAGCACCGCGCTCTTCCTCTTCGCTAGTGTGCTCTCAACGAGTTAGTGTGTTTCAGAGAAACAGAGTTCCGATTATGCGATAAAACTTCAGATATGAAGAGAATTAAAATGCACCCATATGCGTGAGGCTCCTTATCATCTTGCACAGCGAAAGCACAGAGAGAGAGCACGCAAGAGACCCTGGGAACAAACGGAAGGTATAAGGATGTGGGCAAGCTTTTGCCGCCTGCAAAGCGCTTATTCTGCGTAGAGTACACCTTACATGGGAACGGGAATCGCCTCAACCCCGTTAGTGAGCGCCGTCTGAATCAGGTAGCCCGCCAGGAAGCTGACGGTACCACTGATTGCGCCGTTGAGAACCATAAGCAGTGCTGAGCGCCACATACTGACGCCGACGAGATAACCTTTCACCGAGCCCAGGAAGACCAGCGATGTCATTGTGAGAAAGCAAGACACAAAAAAAATGAAGTCTACTCCCTGGCCATTGCCTGGAATATATGCTAGGAGAGGTAGAGAGCCGAAGAACAAAAAAGATGTGAACATGACGACACCTTGCTTCTTGGAGCTGTGAGCGTCATCGATGTCCACTAGAAGCCCAAGTTCCTCCACCATCATGAAGTCCACAAACATCTTCGGGTCCTTGGATATGATGCCAACAATCGTCTGCGCGTCATCGAAGGAGAGCCCCTTCGCCATGTATATTTGCACCATTTCATCTATCTCCAGATCAAAGGAGTTCTCCACCTCCCACTCCTCGCGGCGCCTCTCCGAGATGGCGTTCTCCCGCTCAGCCTCTCCAGAGACGTACTCACCAAACCCCATGGAGAACCCATCGGCGATGACATTGGAGAAACCGAAAATGAGTACCGTGGCTTTGTTGCCCCCACTCCCGGCCGCCGCCGCAATGATGGCGAAAGTGGTCATGATGCCGTCCAGACCGCCAAACACAAGGGATTTTACATATTCAGAGGCACTGGAGTTGTGGCATTCCTGCGACATCTCCTTCCGGTGCTCACGACGCGACGCCTCCACATCGCCGGCGCGGAAGGCGAAGCGAGCGGCATCACAGCTTTTGTAGCCCTTCTCTGTCGCCGGCACATTCAGCGCTGTGGACTCGGACATGATAGGCGGTAGTGAGCACAAATGCAACAAGACAACGGTTCTCGTGTAGGAAGAGACGTCTTCTCTCGCACTTTCTCGTGCGGTTGTGTGTTGTGGATCTCTGTTGCCTCTCCCTATGGTGATCTGTGGGGCAGCAGGGAGGGAAACAAGGGATCCGCGAGTGGTGCGCGTGGAGAGAGACGAAAACCCCAAAGGAAGAGGGGGTTGCAGAACAGAAAGAGAGAAATCGCAAACCGGAGAGCACAAGCCACCTTCAGCACCAGAGATGGTCACAGTGGCGCGCCTCCTTCTCCAAAGAGTGCACGAAAATAAAGCGCTGGTGTATTATAAGCTCATGGAATGGTCATGCAAGCAACCCACAGCCGAAAATCAGAGGAGTCAGTGCGGGGGAATAAAGTAGATACGAGATGCCCAAGTCATCCACTTTGACGGAGACCCCAAAACGGAGAAGCGGGAAGAACGAATGGCACGAAAAGAGAAATTGTACATAGCAGTGCGTCTCGTTGCTGGTGTTTGTCACCATGTCCATTGTCTGCCATGGTGCATGCAGCTGAGCTCCACGTTACCCTCCGCCCTGTCACAGGCACATCACGTGGTGTCGGCCAGCCCTACACACGCGCCCCACAGCAAGGCACCGACCCAGCCATCCAAGCAGCACCCCTGCCTCATACTCCGCCCACCCCGCGCATGCAGGTCGCCTCGCGACCGCTCCCAGCACACCGGCAGTCACCTGGTGTGCAGTCCCGTAGCGGTGGCACGCAGGGCCTCCCCCCTCCCACACTCCCACACACACACGCACAAGCAGGGCAGCGAGGACCGGGTGCGATGCGCCCCGCCCACGCCGACGCTCTGCCGATCACATGGAGGGCACAAGCGTGCTCGCTGTCGGCGGTCGCTCACAAACAGCGCCACCGAGGGCCCCACCGCCGACGCATCAGGGGCCATGCAGCGCACCGGCCCCCTCCACATCCTAAGTGCTTGGCATCTGCCACCACCAGAAGCGGTGCTCTCGCGTTGGCAAAGGATACAAGGGAGGAGCTGCCTGGCCCACCCCGCGTACGGTGTGAGGCTGTACGGGGCGCTGAGATGCTAGGAACTAAGACATCCCCCTTGCATAAGAGCAGGTAGGTGTACAAGAGTACGCAATGGAGGTCTTTACAAGGTCGCGCAGGTGCCAGTGAAATGTAACGCAAGACAAAGTGCCGCGCGGCTCGCAGCGTGCCTGCTTGATTTCCTTTGATTCGTTTTCGACATGAGGGTGGATAAATGTGGAGTGTGGCGAGGTAACAGTGCCGAGAGAAGTTCTCCGCGAAAAAAAGGGAGAAAAGGGGAACTGAGAGAGAACATTAACGGTGGTCCTTGTGGAGAATCAGCGCACTAGGTGGCAGCGAGTACGAGTGTAAGCGTAATGGAGCTCTGGTGACGGGGTCGACGGAAGTGTGAGATAGGAAACCTCCGTGCGCGCCAAAACCTGGAGAGAACCGTCGCTGATAAGCGCAGGCTGGTCAGCACCGTTTCTTTGTGTTGCGCAGGAAGATTAAGTTGGGAAAGAGCAAAGCAAATCAATTTGATTTCTGTGAACAGGCAACGCCCCTTTGGAAAGCGTGCACATCAGTCCCCACTCCATCCGAGAAAGCTACACCAACACTGGCAGGCCTCTACTCAAATTCCATCAGCAGCTCCGTACCTTCCTTGAGTGGCTTCGTGGCGCAAACCACTACCCGACGGGCTGCCAGCGGTGCCGTCTCCACAATGACTCGGCGCCTGCTTGATGAAGATAAAAAGTCCGACTGCACGCAGGTGAAGATGGTGCAGTTGCTGCTGCTCTGTGCTTCGGCATCATCATCTGTGCCGGTGCGGCAGTCTAGAGGGGCTGCACGTATCAAATCAATTGCAGGCACGAGAGACGGAAGGATGGGGATGTCAGGCGATGTCTCAATCAACTCGGAAAGCTCGGCCGGAGCGGATGGCTCCCCATTCCACGGCAATAAAAGTGCGCGCTGCATGACGGTGCGGTGCGCCTGTACCAGCATATCCCTGCTCGGGAGCAGCTTTAACGACACACAGCGGCGCTTCACGTAGTGTCGGAGCATGGAGTAGGTCAAGTCCAGCTCGTCTTGTACCCGCCTCTCCATCACTTCTAACTCGGCTGCAGAACTGCCACGCAAAGAAGGGCACGCGAACTTATTGTTTTCCGAGAAGAAGTTCGGCAACGGGGGATATACAGTGCTACTCAGCAATGGCTGAAGGGACCACCGCTGTGTCTCGTTGTTAACGGTGCACTGCTGACGATAGCACGCCACAAAGCACGCGAGCCACAGGCTGTGTGCGGTGATTGCACCCATCCGACCTCGTCGTGTCAAAAAAAGCATCATCTTGCGAAGCGACGGAAGCGCACGAGGCAGCACGTCTCCTCTCAACGTTTGCCCATTGAAGACGGAGTTGTATGGAGTATTAATGAGCGGACTTCCGTGCTTGACCTCCTCACCGGCAACGAGACCAATTGGCGAGGCCTCCACTGCCGTTTTGTGAATGGATAGCCTCTTACTGGTCACACCGCAGCCGCTACACGCGGCCCAGAAACTGTCGACAGAATCGCGCATACGTGCCAGCCCCACAAAAGCACCTTGCGAGAGGAAGCAATTGAGGCGGGCAGATCAACGTGACAACAGTTACTGCCACCGCGTGTTTATGGATGTGGAGGAAGGAAACAACCGCGTGCAGATGTGAGTATTAGAGCATGTGTGTGTGTGTGTGTGTGTGTGTGTGTCTCTTGGTTGGGTTCTCTGCGATGGTGTCTTCTCCGTTGGCCTTCCTTTCTTTCCTTTTTTCGTTGGTCGCCGCACCGCGCAAGTGCATTGTGGGGAGAAAGTGAACATGACAGACCTCATTGGCAAGCTTCCGTAGAAGTAAGTGCGTGTTCAAAGACGGCATTTGTCCGACCTCGTGCATGGCAAGGCCATCCATCGGTGAGGACTGTAGGAAGCGTCTTCTCGCTTTGGAAATCATATGAGGCGGAGTTCCGAGGCTGCACTGCACCCTCAGAAGGTAAATTGAGACAGAAGAACTCAGAGGAAGATGATGCGCTCTTTCGAGGGAAGTATGGCAGCCCTGCAGAGCAAAACCACTAGGAATTGGCCTCTATCGAGCTCGGTGCTCAGATTCAATGATCGTGGGTGTATTAGGTCGTTGAAGGGTGCGCTCTCTTGCTTCATCATAGCCAGCCAAGCACTTGAATCGAGCCAGTGCGAGAACACCAACACCTATCGAAGCCGTTTCTGTGACAGAAACATTTGCGGGATGTCTCAGCATGTGCGCTCAAAAGAAAGCACTATCACAGAGAGCCCGCCTCGCAAGGCAACCACGCATCTCGAAGTCACTTTTGCCCCTCACTCACGCACAAACACACACACACAGGTGTGCCCTCCCTCTGCTGCCTAATAATCCGCAATAGGGGTTTCTACAGCGTCACGCACGCGTGTGATGCCACCCAAATCGGGCTCCCGACGCCAGCGCGGCCTTGGTACTACATGCTTCTCTGTTGGATGCTGCCAGTAGTTGGGCCAGTTGTTGGTCGCCGTGTACTGTTCGGGACTAAAGTATGCTGCCGCGTCTGGGGTTCGATAGGAAAAACGGTCATCCATCTGCGCCGGACTGAGCTCTTTCATGGCGTCATCCAGAATAGCCGCGTTGATAGTACGCTGCTGCTGAATGCGCTGCGCCCATATAGTGCGATGCCGAATAGACTCTGTCAGCTCTCGCGTGTGGAAATTGCTTCTCTTGTTAGGAACCATCTTGAATAAACCGTTGGCTACCGAACAGCCAGGGAACTTATTGTCGAAAATCTTATCACGAACGAGGAAGTTCCGCGTCACTTCGCGGTGCGCACGATGCAGCTGAATTAGCTCATATGCAGAGTTGTAGTAAGTGGGGATGCGGCGCGGATTCACCCCCGCTACAACGGAGTGAAAGGAACCACGGCCTAAAGCTCCGCTGGACATCCCTACACAACGAATTCAGAAGAAACACGCTACTGCCGCACCGACTAATGTTGCCAGTGCACGTGAAGGGTATTGATGGCAAGCGCAGGTTCGCGCTAACGCCGTCCACAAAGGAAATCGAGGCAAAGACACAGAAAATGAGGTGAACGACAGGGCACGGATGAGAAAAAGGTAGACAACACCAAAATTGTTCCAAGAGCGCCAGAGGATCAGAGTCGATGGTTCAGTAAGGTGCCGCAGTGGGGATGGTCACGAGCAGGCGATGTGTGGAGCTGACAAGGATGGAGCGGAAGCGCTGAGGTCGGCACACCATCGAAGTGATGATGGGGGCACCGGGACACTAGTAGTAGTTGTTTAGGCTACGCACATGGTGAGAGAGAAAGCGTGCTGCCGTGCAAGTGCAGGAGACTCTGTGTGACACAAAGGCGCGCTATTCAGAGACGATTCGCAGTCACACAAAGAGAAGAACGCAAAACATGAGGCGAGATGTGCGTTGACAAGTCAAAATTCACTGATAGAAGCACAGACAAAGACGCAGATGTCACAGGCATCGCGCCGTAGTCCAACCGCTTAAGTCTTGAAAGAATTTTGAGAAAACGAATTCATTTGAACAGACCACACAAGAAACCAGGAAGCTCCCTGTCTCTAGGCCCGAGACCACACGTAAATGAGCACCAAGACGCCTGCGTACCATCACGTGCCTCTGTCCTCACAGCCTTGCCACAACGATGTCACCGAACCCTTTAATGCAGTTTTCCACCTATCCATTCTCTGCCACGGTGCATGCAGCTGAGCTCCACGTTACCCTCCGCCCTGTCACAGGCACATCACGTGGTGCCAACCAGCCCTACACACGCGCCCCACAGCAAGGCACCGACCCAGCCATCCAAGCAGCACCCCTGCCTCATACTCCGCCCACCCCGCGCATGCAGGTCGCCTCGCGACCGCTCCCAGCACACCGGCAGTCATCTGGTGTGCAGTCCCGTAGCGGTGGCACGCAGAGCCTTCCCCCTCCCACACACACACACAAGCAGGGCAGCGAGGACCGCGTGCGATGCGCCCCGCCCACGCCGACGCTCTGCCTATCACATGGAGGGCACAAGCGTGCTCGCTGTCGCCGGTCACTCGGACCTCCCTGAATTGTAGATGTTTCATCCCTGTCACCACCAGAAGCACCGTTCTGGCATTGATAGAAATAAGAGAAAGTGCTCTCTAGCTTTCCCACAGAAGATATGGGGTTGAGCTGGGCGCTAAGGTACCACGCAAAGGGAGGGGTGGCTACCTTCTCAACAGGTGCTGCATAGAGTTGTCGGAAACACAAAAGAACAGCAAAAACAATGATGTGAAAAGCGAAAGAATACAAATCAATGAGTAAGAAGACAAGAAGAGCGAAGGCAGTCAGCAGGAAAGGTAAAAGAGGCGAATAACGTGTAAACTCGATGAATGGAGACACAAACGCCATGCACACACACACACAGTAAACAGCGCTCGCCATCAAACAAATGACAAACTATAGGAATTGGAAAAAATGAAGTCAATGAAGGAACAGAGAACACCATATACTGAACGGGAGGCAAGAAACCGATAACACTGCTAGACCTCCAAAATACGATACCTGGCGTTTGTCCTCAGTTACTACGAATGCCGGCATCGCTCACCTGTGAGACAAACACGAAACACTTCCACCAAGCCCACACGCAATTCCTACGCCGTCACCCCTCTTGCCACACTGCACAGTCAAGATGAGCCACACAAAAACACCTACACAATACAAACTCAGCCTATCGGACACATCATCGCAACAAAATTCCCAACACCACAAACACACCCAAGAATACAAAAAAGAAGAACCCCACCGAATGTCTCCTTCCCTCCGCCTCAGCGACAAACGGTCCCTTTGGCGCCTCCAGGCCTGCTGAAGCGCCCCGCACACGCTTCTCGACGAAATGAACCGCAAACTTTCCTCCCCGGCGCCTTGCGTTCCCGCTTTTTCGCACACCGCAATTTGCACCTCGGGCGGACACTTCACCTTTCTCCTGCGCCCTACAGCGTTTATCGTCCTGACTTACACACCGCACTGCGTCCCCCCTTGCCGCCCCCCGTGTTCCCCGCTCCTTTACACTGTCCACCTCACTACAGGCATCCTCCTCAGCCTCGGCCTTCTGGCGGGCAGCCTCCTCAGCCTCGGCCTTCTGGCGAGCAGCCTCCTCAGCCTCGGCCTTCTGGCGAGCAGCCTCCTCAGCCTCGGCCTTCTGGCGGGCAGCCTCCTCAGCCTCGGCCTTCTGGCGAGCAGCCTCCTCAGCCTCGGCCTTCTGGCGAGCAGCCTCCTCAGCCTCGGCCTTCTGGCGGGCAGCCTCCTCAGCCTCGGCCTTCTGGCGAGCAGCCTCCTCAGCCTCGGCCTTCTGGCGAGCAGCCTCCTCAGCCTCGGCCTTCTGGCGAGCAGCCTCCTCAGCCTCGGCCTTCTGGCGAGCAGCCTCCTCAGCCTCGGCCTTCTGGCGGGCAGCCTCCTCAGCCTCCTCAGCCTCGGCCTTCTGGCGAGCAGCCTCCTCAGCCTCGGCCTTCTGGCGAGCAGCCTCCTCAGCCTCGGCCTTCTGGCGAGCAGCCTCCTCAGCCTCGGCCTTCTGGCGAGCAGCCTCCTCAGCCTCGGCCTTCTGGCGGGCAGCCTCCTCAGCCTCGGCCTTCTGGCGGGCAGCCTCCTCAGCCTCGGCATTCTGGCGAGCAGCCTCCTCAGCCTCGGCCTTCTGGCGAGCAGCCTCCTCAGCCTCGGCCTTCTGGCGAGCAGCCTCCTCAGCCTCGGCCTTC
Organism: Leishmania tarentolae; assembly: GCA_033953505.1. Taxonomy (NCBI): domain Eukaryota; phylum Euglenozoa; class Kinetoplastea; order Trypanosomatida; family Trypanosomatidae; genus Leishmania; species Leishmania tarentolae. Next base: position 54,790 of record CP119851.1, read on the forward strand.
TGGCGGGCAGCCTCCTCAGCCTCGGCCTTCTGGCGGGCAGCCTCCTCAGCCTCGGCCTTCTGGCGGGCAGCCTCCTCAGCCTCGGCCTTCTGGCGAGCAGCCTCCTCAGCCTCGGCCTTCTGGCGAGCAGCCTCCTCAGCCTCGGCCTTCTGGCGAGCAGCCTCCTCAGCCTCGGCCTTCTGGCGGGCAGCCTCCTCAGCCTCGGCCTTCTGGCGGGCAGCCTCCTCAGCCTCGGCCTTCTGGCGAGCAACCTCCTCAGCCTCGGCCTTCTGGCGAGCAGCCTCCTCAGCCTCGGCCTTCTGGCGGGCAGCCTCCTCAGCCTCGGCCTTCTGGCGGGCAGCCTCCTCAGCCTCGGCCTTCTGGCGAGCAGCCTCCTCAGCCTCGGCCTTCTGGCGGGCAGCCTCCTCAGCCTCGGCCTTCTGGCGGGCAGCCTCCTCAGCCTCGGCCTTCTGGCGGGCAGCCTCCTCAGCCTCGGCCTTCTGGCGAGCAGCCTCCTCAGCCTCGGCCTTCTGGCGGGCAGCCTCCTCAGCCTCGGCCTTCTGGCGAGCAGCCTCCTCAGCCTCGGCCTTCTGGCGGGCAGCCTCCTCAGCCTCGGCCTTCTGGCGGGCAGCCTCCTCAGCCTCGGCCTTCTGGCGAGCCTCCTCAGCCTCGGCTTCAGCCCTCGCCTCGGCCTTCTGGCGGGCAGCCTCCTCAGCCTCGGCGTTCTGGCGGGCAGCCTCCTCAGCCTCGGCCTTCTGGCGGGCAGCCTCCTCAGCCTCGGCCTTCTGGCGGGCAGCCTCCTCAGCCTCGGCCTTCTGGCGAGCAGCCTCCTCAGCCTCGGCCTTCTGGCGAGCAGCCTCCTCAGCCTCGGCCTTCTGGCGAGCAGCCTCCTCAGCCTCGGCCTTCTGGCGGGCAGCCTCCTCAGCCTCGGCCTTCTGGCGGGCAGCCTCCTCAGCCTCGGCCTTCTGGCGAGCAGCCTCCTCAGCCTCGGCCTTCTGGCGAGCAGCCTCCTCAGCCTCGGCCTTCTGGCGAGCAGCCTCCTCAGCCTCGGCCTTCTGGCGAGCAGCCTCCTCAGCCTCGGCCTTCTGGCGGGCAGCCTCCTCAGCCTCGGCCTTCTGGCGAGCAGCCTCCTCAGCCTCGGCCTTCTGGCGAGCAGCCTCCTCAGCCTCGGCCTTCTGGCGGGCAGCCTCCTCAGCCTCGGCCTTCTGGCGAGCAGCCTCCTCAGCCTCGGCCTTCTGGCGGGCAGCCTCCTCAGCCTCGGCCTTCTGGCGAGCAGCCTCCTCAGCCTCGGCCTTCTGGCGAGCAGCCTCCTCAGCCTCGGCCTTCTGGCGAGCAGCCTCCTCAGCCTGGGCCTTCTGGCGGGCAGCCTCCTCAGCCTCGGCCTTCTGGCGGGCAGCCTCCTCAGCCTCGGCCTTCTGGCGAGCAGCCTCCTCAGCCTCGGCCTTCTGGCGAGCAGCCTCCTCAGCCTCGGCCTTCTGGCGGGCAGCCTCCTCAGCCTCGGCCTTCTGGCGGGCAGCCTCCTCAGCCTCGGCCTTCTGGCGGGCAGCCTCCTCAGCCTCGGCCTTCTGGCGAGCAGCCTCCTCAGCCTCGGCCTTCTGGCGAGCAGCCTCCTCAGCCTCGGCCTTCTGGCGAGCAGCCTCCTCAGCCTCGGCCTTCTGGCGAGCAGCCTCCTCAGCCTCGGCCTTCTGGCGGGCAGCCTCCTCAGCCTCGGCCTTCTGGCGGGCAGCCTCCTCAGCCTCCTCAGCCTCGGCCTTCTGGCGAGCAGCCTCCTCAGCCTCGGCCTTCTGGCGAGCAGCCTCCTCAGCCTCGGCCTTCTGGCGAGCAGCCTCCTCAGCCTCGGCCTTCTGGCGGGCAGCCTCCTCAGCCTCGGCCTTCTGGCGAGCAGCCTCCTCAGCCTCGGCCTTCTGGCGGGCAGCCTCCTCAGCCTCGGCCTTCTGGCGGGCAGCCTCCTCAGCCTCCTCAGCCTCGGCCTTCTGGCGAGCAGCCTCCTCAGCCTCCTCAGCCTCGGCCTTCTGGCGGGCAGCCTCCTCAGCCTCGGCCTTCTGGCGAGCAGCCTCCTCAGCCTCGGCCTTCTGGCGGGCAGCCTCCTCAGCCTCGGCCTTCTGGCGAGCAGCCTCCTCAGCCTCGGCCTTCTGGCGAGCAGCCTCCTCAGCCTCGGCCTTCTGGCGAGCAGCCTCCTCAGCCTCGGCCTTCTGGCGAGCAGCCTCCTCAGCCTCGGCCTTCTGGCGAGCAGCCTCCTCAGCCTCGGCCTTCTGGCGGGCAGCCTCCTCAGCCTGGGCCTTCTGGCGAGCAGCCTCCTCAGCCTCGGCCTTCTGGCGAGCAGCCTCCTCAGCCTCGGCCTTCTGGCGAGCAGCCTCCTCAGCCTCGGCCTTCTGGCGAGCAGCCTCCTCAGCCTGGGCCTTCTGGCGGGCAGCCTCCTCAGCCTCGGCCTTCTGGCGGGCAGCCTCCTCAGCCTCGGCCTTCTGGCGAGCAGCCTCCTCAGCCTCGGCCTTCTGGCGAGCAGCCTCCTCAGCCTCGGCCTTCTGGCGGGCAGCCTCCTCAGCCTCGGCCTTCTGGCGAGCAGCCTCCTCAGCCTCGGCCTTCTGGCGGGCAGCCTCCTCAGCCTCGGCCTTCTGGCGAGCAGCCTCCTCAGCCTCGGCCTTCTGGCGAGCAGCCTCCTCAGCCTCGGCCTTCTGGCGGGCAGCCTCCTCAGCCTCGGCCTTCTGGCGGGCAGCCTCCTCAGCCTCGGCCTTCTGGCGGGCAGCCTCCTCAGCCTCGGCCTTCTGGCGAGCAGCCTCCTCAGCCTCGGCCTTCTGGCGAGCAGCCTCCTCAGCCTCGGCCTTCTGGCGGGCAGCCTCCTCAGCCTCGGCCTTCTGGCGGGCAGCCTCCTCAGCCTCCTCAGCCTCGGCCTTCTGGCGAGCAGCCTCCTCAGCCTCCTCAGCCTCGGCCTTCTGGCGGGCAGCCTCCTCAGCCTCCTCAGCCTCGGCCTTCTGGCGAGCAGCCTCCTCAGCCTCGGCCTTCTGGCGGGCAGCCTCCTCAGCCTCGGCCTTCTGGCGAGCAGCCTCCTCAGCCTCGGCCTTCTGGCGAGCAGCCTCCTCAGCCTCGGCCTTCTGGCGGGCAGCCTCCTCAGCCTCGGCCTTCTGGCGGGCAGCCTCCTCAGCCTCGGCCTTCTGGCGAGCAGCCTCCGTATCTGCGCCCTCGCGGCAGCAAACTTCGTTTGAGGTACTACGTCGCTGTATCTGGGTAGCTTTGCTTGGTTCTTTGTTTTGAAGATTTGTGTTTACACTAGTCTTTGTCTGGTTTCGGGCGGAGAAACCGCGGGCCTCCAGTTTTTGGGTTTTAGCATTGTTTGCATAGCGAGGCATGTGCACAAAGTAGTGGAGTCTGCCGTTAATTGCAATTGGTTGTTGTCGAGTGGGTGCTCAGAAGCCAAAAGGAAAGTGACGGGGAAGGTCTTGGGCTTGGCGTCGCTAGGGTTCTTTTGTGAAGACGCAGAACGGCAGTAAACTGTATTGCTAGGGAAGCGGCTGTGAGTGTGGTGAGAAAAAGAGAGATTGAAGAGGAAAAGGAGGGAGTCAGTCCGTTGATGAAGGAAAATGTCGTAGTACGTTATGAACAGGTAAACCTAGGAGTAACTGGAGGAGTGAGGAAACACTGAGTAAGGGGGAGACAACAGAAGATGAGAGAAGGCCTCTGTGCAGGGCCGCTGTTGAAATGCGCAACTAGGACACGGACAAATACGGAGATGACAAGATGAGGGAAGACAAGACTGCGGCAGGATGAGACAAAGCGAACCCAAAAGTATATCGGGAAGAAACAGAGGGGAAATTAGCTGCTGTTCATTGATGTTACCGTGTTTTTTCGACCGCAAGCAAGCCAGTGATCACATGCACGGAGACACGGCTCGTCTGGTCTTGTTGAGTTCAGGCTATCTCCTGGATCTCTAGGGCACGGCGTCTGTTGTCGGATCGAGTCACGCGTATAAGCAGCTCTTTCTCCCCTGCCTTACTGCTTCCGGTAATGAGGACTTCACAATCCGTGTCAAACGGCCCTAGGTGTAGGCGGCATGCCTTGATTCAAGAGGCCGCACGCAGGGTCCTGCTCTCGCGCAGAGGCGGTGGCGTTTCTCATGCAGATAGCGGAGGATTGTCCAGGCCCGTGCAGGATGTGCTTAGACAGACCAGTTGGCCGGCCTCACGTCGGGATCCTCTCAGATCCTCTGCCCTGCGTATGCGCCATGTTTCGCCCTCAGTCGCCTCTAGCCGGCGCACCACATACCGTGGAAACTCTCTCCATGGAAACCTGTGGGAGTCGCTGGTGTGGCTTGGGGCGTTATCGCTATGCTTCGGGCAACTGTGGCCCATCTGTCCAACCAGTTGGATGTAGGAGGTGCGACATGCCTTCGCGTACATTGCCGTTTGGAGTTGTTTGGCTTGCATTTCTGGGCGCATCTTCTGCTCATGACACTCTCTGAGCTGACGTCTGCATGCTTTGCGTCGATACGGCAAACCACGGCGGAAGTGCTTGACAGCCCGCACGCAGCGCTTGCAGTTTCGCATCCTGAGGCTTGGCTTCAGGGCGGCATCGCTGTCCGGTAAGGTTGTCCTGCTGCCTTCATCTGCCCCATCTCACCATGTCACGGAGGACATGTCGGTGTGGATTGCCCGCATGTGCAGCCACAGATGGGAACTCGATATGAGTCTGTGGTGACGGCGGCATTCCACCCTCTCCTGAAATCAAACGCCTCCCACAGAAGTAGTTGTTTCAAAGGAAAGGAGCCCTCGGATCGGCATGCACCTGCACACAAAGAGCTCGCACCCCGTCGTCCTACAAGGGTACTGTTAGCAGTATTCAACACGCTACTGGAGAATACAGTGCAACGCAGGTGAGACGTGCGTAGCCTGGTCATTGTGTACAACGGAGAGCTGCTGCTGGTTGCGATGTAGCCCATCATGGAGTGTGCACCTTATTTGGGAGGGCATCTAGCTCGATGACGTGCTCCGGCCGCCAGCGCGCTACCCTCAAGAGGGTAAACCGAAATGTGGCCTGCGTGACCTCCTCCTCCGCGGAGGAGGTAAGAAGTGTGGTGTGAACCACAGACGGCGTGGTTCAGTGCTGGTGCGCCGTTGCGCTCCACGTTCAAGAGGTCTCCCCCGATGAGAGAGAGGGGGGCCAGGACAGATCGTTGTGTTGTTCGGCGTGTAAGCTTGGGCATCTTCCACTTCTGGTGGGAAGATACACAGGCGGGGCAATCGTTCGGGAAAACGATGATGCAGCGAGTGTGGTTCAGACACGGATTGGGCACCCTCAGCACTGTCATCTGCCGAGTCCAGCATGCGAACGTAGAGTCCATAGAAAGTGGGCGTGCCTTTGTTCCTTTCTGCCGCTGAACTGCGTTGTGGGAGGGGGGAGAACCCCTGGAAGTCCACAGCAAAACAGTGAGGACAAAAACCATACTAGCGCGGTTGGAGCCTGTCGCCCAGGTAGTTGCGCAGCCGTCTCAAGACAACTCACTGGCGGAGCTTGCACGAGTTGGTAGTCAGAGTCACAGGGCAAGGCGGAGTGAAGGCGCCGGAGGTTTGTATCCACGCATCGAGACTAACCCTTCGATAAGCATGTCTGTGAGAGGGCGGTGCTTGGGCGACGCGCACGGTATCTTCTCAAGAACTGCTTCTAATTGCATCATCGCTGGCGTTAAGAACTGTCGAGAAGCGGCCTTCCCCAAGAGCACAGCTTGCCCGGTAGCCTCCGCTATGGGTCTAGTGGTGAACGTAGCCTCACCCTTGAGTAGCACTGTGCAGATGTAGCTGTGTATGTAGTAGTGCTTGTGGTGGATGCGACTGTAAGTGCGATATGCCCTCCCATTCTGACACGTCTTCAGCTTGTAAGTGGCCGGGGTCTGTGTATCCCTCTAAAGCACGAGCGTCTTTTTTTTTTGCTTTATCGCTGTGGTAGACATGGTCCTTGCGGATTGATTTAGCAACCACGCAGCAGTACAGTCTCCACGTCGCTTTCTGAAAGGACTATGGCCTGGTTTCAGTCATCACTGGTGGCACCAAGTCATGCTTTTCCTCATCGTGGGTAGCGAACGTGATCACTCAGTGACCACTCGGGGCCATTGTGACGGTTCTCCACTCCTAGATTACGCAGTTGAGCGCCACGGTGACGTCTTCATGATCCCGTCTGCACTGTGCCATGCGAAGGTGTTATTATCGCTTGCACATGTCATGTATTTGTCACTGCGTTAATCGCTTAGAATGGTCTCAGCCTAGTCGTGTCACCATTTCGTGTCCCACACGAAGTGATGCTAATTGGCCCCCATTCCACTCGTGCGAAAGCTGAGTGAGACATCTTTTGGCACCTAATCGAGAGAATCTCACGTGCCATCAGGTCGTTCGTAGGTTTGTGGCCGGACGTCAATTATGCTTGTCTAGCAGGGTTATCGCATGAAGAGCACGCCGCCACTGCTGCCATTTCGTCGACGGGAACGGGGGATCGACCCCCCCCACACACACACACAGACACACGAGTGCGACGTTGCCTTGGCACAGAGATGCCAGCACGGCGCTTTTTTTCTTCGCTGCCTACGCGGGCATTCGGAACGACGCAGTAGAAATATGCCTTACACGCCTGCCGAGGTGAAAATACAACTCTCACCCAAAACAAACTGGTGTGGCCGGGGGACGAGGAGAGTGGAGTGAAACGCTCATGCACAGGTGGTCCGCGCCTTCACCTAGTGCTTTCGCTTACAGTGGCACTCTTCTTCGTCTCAATTGAACCGCAGAGCATGATTCACAGAAAGGCAAAGTGTGAAGAGCAGAGAAAGGGGTGCAGCGTGCGCAAGTGTGGCACGGGTGTCGGTGAGTGCAGTGGGGCTGCAGCGCAGCACGTCAAGCACACAAACGAAGGATACAGACCGTCACCTCGCATTTTAGTCTCCTCTTGGTAGTCGGAGAGTGCGCTCACAGGACGAAGCATAGCGACCTTCGTGCACATCGCGCAAACAGTTCGGCTCACTAAACCCTCTTCCTCACGCCCCCAGATCCCCCCCACTCCAGGATTCCACCCCCTCCTTCTCCAGCCACTGTATGGTTTGCGTTATCAGAGTTGCACAGGAATCGTTCCCGAGTACGCATGTCACGTGCAGTGCACCTTTTTCATCGGTTGACAAACAGTCCAGTCAACACCCTTTACTTGCGTACGGAATGAGCTCCTCGTGCGCCTCGTGAGGCATCGCAGAACAGAATGAGTGGCTGTCATGCAAAGACACACCCGCACCCCCCATTCGCACTCTATACAAGAGCATCCCTTCGGAGTGAATGCGCGGTCTCCTCTATGCACCTCATATCTACTTCTTCACGGCTTTTTTGTGACCACTTGCTGCTTTTCGTAGAGTTCCGGAGACATGGACAGTTTTTCCATCACGCGGCCTCTTTGCACCTGCGAGCGGCGCACGCGCGGCGGCTGTCTGTAGCGGTGTCTTGGTGATGGTGAAAAAACTGTCCAGTCGTCCCTGCGTTTTCCTGGTGAGGGAAGCCCTCAGCCGAGCGATGCCCTTGTTGACACGATCAGGGTTGAAGAGCTTCTCCTTCACGAGAAACTGAATCAGGCCAGCCTCATCTGGCTCCACAAATTGAATGTCAATCTCTTCTGCGCGAGTCACCTCCGGATTCTGGAAGAAAGCGCGGGCTTCCCTGTAATAGAAGTCAGCAGGCACAGGATGCTTTGTGGTGTCGAGGGACTCTAGGAACGATTCGATGCTGCCATAGCGCTGAATACCCTCCCACGCCTTTTGCGGCCCGATCCCAGGAATCTTGGGAACGTAGTCGCATCCCAGAAGAATGCAAAGATCGACGAACTGGACCATGGACAGGCCCGTTGCTTGCAGCACCTGATCCAGGTGGATTTCTGCAATGGGTCGCTTCTTCGCGTCGCTTATGTTCAAATGGCGGAGCATTATTGTGGAGCCAAACGTCAACGCGTCCATATCTTCCGTGCCCACCGCCCACGCCTTGCCTTTCTTCACCAGCTCCGCACACTGAGCCTCGGCTTCCGAAGGAGCTTGAATCACAGGAACACCCATAAGTCGTAGAAGCTTCTTGCTCTCTTCAATCTGTTCTCGGCTCACACGCACCGTTCGCTTACTCATCTTCTCCATCATTTCGTCGTCACCCGCATCTTTCGCCTTCTCGAACTCCTTCGCTGCCTCAGCAGCCTTCTGGCGGCGTGTCTCCAGCTCGTCGGACTTCAGTGTCGGAGGCTTTCCATCAAAGACGTAGATGGGTTTGATCCCCTCATCTATCATGCGGAGAGTTCTGGCAAAGAGCCCGTTGAGGTGTGACGTCACGTCACCCTTTTCGTTTGTGAGCTCCAATCCCTGGCCGTCCTGGAACCCCTTCATGGCAATGATGAACTGGTAAATGCTCATGGAGGCGTCGATGGCGACGCGGCGCCCAAAAAAATTCTTCAGCTCTTGCTCTCGGATGGCATTTGGGGACTTGTCATAGAGCAATTTCGATAAGCCTAAGATCCCCATCGTCTAAAACTGTAACTCGCCACTCAGATGTACGTGCACTTCCCTCCTGTAGTGGGGAAACAACGAGTTCAGCAATTTTGGTGTTCTCTGTAGCAGGCAGTCAGTGATGCCGCCCCTTCGCCGTTAAGCCAGTGTTCTTTCTGTGTCTCAAAGATGCAATGCGCTCCTGCTTGCCGTCGTTGTTCTCTACGAGATGCACACTACCAGAAAGTCGTAATTCCGTGTGAATCCCTGCAGTGGCAGCAGAACGCAAGAGAAGTGCAATCTGCGCGCCCATGAAACGCGCACGGATGCGAAGGATGCAGAGAGAAAAAGAGGAGGACTTTGTCAAAGAAGGTGCGCTTGGAGGTCTGCCATGGAAAGAGAGAGGCGGGAGAACACATCCATCTTTTTGGCCTTGCTCCTTTTCCTCGCAAGCACGAAAGGGTGCGGATTGCCGTGACACCACAGGCGCAAGTAAAGCAGCGGTAACAATACAAGTGTTATTTTGTGTTCTAGTGGCGTGTCGCCCGAGAGTGAGATAATGACCCATTTTTCTTCGCTATGTGGTTGTATTTTGATGTCGTATTTCTTGAGGCCTCCACGGCAGTGGGGGTTGTCTTGCTCACCACGAAAGGTGCAGGCTACCTCGAATAGACAACACCGCTGTGGTGCCTCCTCACACCAGAACAACAACAGCCACGATCAAAACTATCAGGCCAAGAAGAAGGTGAGGCAACTGAGCAGGCAACTTCCTCGTTGCCGCTGCCGTAGATGCCTCGCTCCTCCCGCATGGTTCAGAAATTGGTTTTATACCGCAAACATCACTACGTGAGACTCTTTGCCCAGTTGCGTCCTCCATCATCTCCAGCACAACTGCCCAGTCGTCCTCTGTGACGGTGTCTGTGCTGTCGAGGGTGTCGGTGTCGCACTCGAGACGGCAGCAGTAAGATAGGTGAGCGTTGTGAGAGTTTAGCTCAATGAGGCGCATAGTCCTGGACGTCCAAGCCGCCTTCAGCTGGCGGAATAGAGTCTTGTAGAGTCCGCTAGCGCTCATGAGTGAAGGCGCCATCACGACATGAATGCGAAGAGTTCGCGACACCGCACCAGTCTGGATTAGCTCGATTTTGCTCGAAGACGAGGGAGAAGACCCCGTCAACGGAGTGTGGCTCTCTCCGTCCACTACTTGCGGAAGTGCATTCGAGCACACGATCACTAAAGGCAAGGTGCTGTTGTACGTGTGCAAGGCACAACGAGCCTCAACGAAGGCGATCTTGCTTTCCACAACCTCCACCTTTTTTGCAGGCTCACCAAACATGCGGCAAGCTGGCGGGAAGTGCCTTTTTCTGTTAGGCACCACAACCTCAATCAGCTCCTTCCTCTTGAGATCGAGCAGCGCCGCTGCAAGAGACGTCAACGCAGTTGCGTCCCCCGAAAAGCCCAAGACCTCAATGCCAAATGGAAGTACGTTCTCCAGACTCTCTATTTGCTCTTCGGCCACACTGGGGTCGTCGCACTGCACATAGCCAGCCAGCACACACACAGTGTAAGTGGCCTCATTTGCAGAAGAGGAGACGCAAGAGCGCTGCCCAACCAATATCGAAACACCATCATTGATCGGTGCCGCTGGCAGTGAAGTGGGGATGTGTAGTTGCCACATGAGATGCCTTCTGCATTCAAGCTCAGTTTCTGTTGGATACGCTGGTGAAAAGTAAAGCGGATGAAAGAAAGAAGGACATAGTAGCGCTAAAGGAGAAGAAACGGCAGAAATTGCCTTTTCTGGCTGCACACAATGAAGGCAAAATGGCGGCCCAGCTAGCCCTCCCCACACATACACACCGAGTGCCTACTAAGAGCTTCTCAGCGAGATGCCCGCTGCAGTGAATTGGCAGTTCACGTTAGAAAACGAACCTCCACTCACCTGAGGCACAACGACGTTGCTACAGGGTCACCGGCGCATGTTTTCTACTTTCCTCTCGTGCATATTTTTGTGTGTGTGTGTGTGACTTCTTTTTCGATGAGTAGTGCAGGGGCACTTGCGCGCTCACTCGCTAGGTTTACCACAAGCCAACGAAAAGTAGGCTAAAACGAATGGGGGAGGAAAACCCGCGGATGGAGCACGTTGATAGGCAGGGCGGTACACTATGGCGCTACTGACGAACTAGAGAACATATGACAACAGAAAAAAAAACGCACCAATCGAAAAAAAAAATGTGGCATGTAAAAGAGAGCAGATATGATTTCAAAATGAAGCGCTCGAGTGAGCGAAGATGAAGAAGGCTAAGAATGGGGTGCGGACAGCTCCTGCAACGTCGGTGCTTGAGAAAGAAGTGCACCGCTAGACAAACTAAGCACATACAAAGCAGCGCAAGCGCAAAACTATTCTCTACAAGCGATATGCCTGCAAACACAGGTATCCGACTTCCAGATGTCAGCAGACTCGTTTGCAGTGCTTTCTTTTTCCGTGTTCACGCACACACCACACACCCTTCTTCATCTGCCCATATCCACAGATCACCAGTCCGCCTCTCTCTTGCTTCGAGCTCCCCCACCCTTCGTCAGTGGAGAGAGCCGTGAAATCAGAGGTGAAAAGATACACGCAGCGATTCGGATAACCATGGAAGCCACGATGCGAATGGCAAAAACATAAAAGAAGTAAAACAGAGAGAAGACAACAATATGAAACAAATGAACAGGGGGTTGCTATACGTGTCCGTTGTGACGTTTACTAACTGAATGGCCACTCAAGTACATCCTCTCTAGTCGCTCAATCTCAAAAAAAAAAAAGAACGTCACCAGTGGCGCCCTTAGTCTCTCGCCGCTTTCGTTTCCACACCTCGGAAAAACATAAGCAATGGGTGCTCGCCTGTCCATGCCGCAGCAAAGAGAAGCCGTCTATCAAGAGACAGAAGTACAGGGAGTGGATGAGTCGAGAACAGATGGAGTGGCGAAGGGAAACAGAGCAGCACAAGCAAAGGCGCACACACACCGGCGCAGAGAGAGGGACCGGAACAAAGGAACGGAACCACGGAAAAGGTAAAGGGAAGAGTACTCAAAAACATTCGGGAAAAGGCGTATGGCGAAGTACGTGCGGCAGGGCACCGCCGTCACTTTTTTTCTTGCTTCATATGTGTGAGAGAACAGTTCCTAGGTAGATGGTTTTTCCAGCGAGGGGAGGACGCTGCCGCTTCTGGCAGAGTGGACTTCAGACTCCTGTGCGTTTGGGTATTTCCCCCCACCTCACAAAACGCGCCAGCACGTATACAGAAAGCTATATGGACATGCACTGTCAGAAAACACTGATGCACTCCAGGAAACATGAATATAGGGAAAAAAAGAGGGGCCCAAAAAAAAAAAAAATCACGTAAAGATGAAGAGGTGAACAGACATGCAAGGTCCACAACAGCCCACCGCTGTCGGGCATACACAGGGCCATTCAAGTCTGCTTCAGATTCGAAGTCGTGAAGCACATCAAGAGCCCCTTATTAGCCCGGCGCTATAGAGTTGCCTTTGCATTTTTTTGTAAGGGTGCCCTTTTCAACAGTGTTAGTGCACTCGTGATGCCACACTATGCGGCTGAGAAACACTCACAAAAGCTGCTGATGAGGACAAGCAAGTGCACCCTCTCAATAGCGCTTGATACATGGGTGTGGACAGGCAAGGGAAAGGTAACAAGAGATATACAGTAACTAGCTAAACATGCAGAAAGGGCCAAATGCGTTCCTCCAACAACGACATCGTGCTCCATTAGTTCAAATCGGCCGACCATTGCCCACACACATCCTCCTCGTGCACCTGGCCACCCCTACCCTCTACATCGATGCGCGCACTGAGGGTACGCACTGGATATCGTCAGGTACCTTTGGCGGTTGTGATGGAAACATGGGAGGCTTCCTCTGCTGACCGACGGAAAGCGCTTGATGAGGGTGTTGGTGAGTTTGACATCGTGCCCCGAATAAAGGAAGCGTCGACGTTTGGCATGATAATCTCTCCACGACTTTTCGCAGACATCCCCAGAGAAGAGTTGGACCGATCGGCGTAGCGCAAATAGCCTCGCTCGGTGCTCTTCAACAGAGGGAGATGCCTCGCTGACTTTATGTGGGCCTTTGACTGGCCGGCGTTCGAGAAAATGCCTCCCACAGGGGCTGTTGCGGCGAGCGAATCCGGTGCATTCTCGACGATCTCACCTACTCGGTTTTCCGGAATGGCCGAAATACTCAGCTCCTTGCTCATGTGAAGTCGAGTTCGGCGCTTCCGCATGGTGGATAAATCACGCGTCATGCCCGTATTCTCAGTCTTGGCTGGGATATCCTGACGATTGACATGCTTGGCACTCGCCTCCTCAGGGACAGGGGTACTTGCACCAGAGGACGTGTATAGGATGCGTGTTTCATCTGGCCGCTCGACGATCTCGCCGCTCATCAGCTCGGCGACCATCGAGGTGCATGCGCTGCGGGTTCGATGCACATTCCCCCGCCGTTTCTTCGCAGTCCGCATGTTGGAGTGTTGAGCATCGTGAATCTCACGAGCCTCGCCAACCTCTGGTTTCCTGTTATCTAGAGAACGGTCATTATCCTCGTCACCATGTCTACGCCGACGCACGAGATTTTTCGTTCTCTTAGATGGAATCGTTTCGTGCTGAGGCCCAACGCCCTTCAGCTCACCGGCGCCCTCATCCTGAATCGCACTCGCCTCGTCTACGAAAACTTCCAGGAAAATGCACGACTTGCTGTTAGTCACCATCCGACGGCGCTTCTTCTTCGCGACGGAGTGTGCCTTTCCCTGAAGAGCGGTGTTGTCGTCGCCCACGTCACCGGCCACCTCGCTCAGTGGCTGATCAAGCTGGGTGGTGTTGCCGAGAAGCTTGGGACGCAGCCGCCGCGGCTTTGCTTCCCTGGCACGTGCCGGATGGGCCGATGATGCGTCTCCCGTATTAAATGGCGAGGGCTCCTCCAACATCTCGCCAGCTTCCAGATTGGGGAGGCTAGTGATGGAGAGGCTGCGGCACAGTTTTTGGCGTGCGCGTCGTCGGCCAGCTTTGCGCATGGTGCCTACCAACTTGTCCTGCTCCTCTTCAATCACGCCGGGCTCCTCCGTGGGAATACTCGCAAACGAGTTGTTGGTCTGCCGGTGTTTTCGGGGGCGACGTTCAGACTTCCTCATCCCAGGAGGACGGGATGGAATGCGCGAAAGGTGTTGTGGCGTTGTATCAGCCTCTGAGAGTGGTGATACGCCGCTCTCTGGAAGCTCCTGATCATCCTCGATAATCTCACCTGGAGGAAGGTCATCATCCACCTTTGAGATAGAAATGCTTCGGTCACATCGGACTTTCGCGCGACGCACTTTCTTCGCAGGGGCCGACAGGGCGGTACTCTCCTTTGCTGTGTACTTTGGCTGCTGCGTCAAAATCACCTTCGCGCCCACTTGAATGACCTGACTACTCGAGGCCGACAGGTTACCCTCCTTTGGTTTCGATTTGTTGCGTGTGCTCGACATTAGGAGACTGTCCTTCAGCTTCTTCTTCGTCCCAGCTGCAGCAGACAGCTTTGCTACCCTCGCTCTCTGTGATCTCTGAGATGTTGCGGAGGCCCTTTCATGCATCTTCAGTATCTGCGTTTTTACAGCAATTGCCTTTTCAGGCGGCAGCGACATAATAGCCACCTTAATCTGTTCATCGAACGCTAGTTGGTTGGCCATCACGTTCTCGACCGGCTTCTCTTGGAGAGCCTCCTTCGCCTCCATGCATGCACGAATCTCCTGCAGTGGTTCCAGCTCACGGCTGAAGTTACGGTCATCCCAGTCCAACTTCGCAAACTCACTTGGCTTCACAGTCTGTCCTGATTCCTTCAGGAATGCTACCAAGTGGCGAATGGCATCGCCGTTGGATGAGCTGCTCGACATGGCGCGGTTTTTCACCGCGTGTATAGTCGCCGCCATAGCCTCCTCTGAGGGTAGCGACATTATTGCCTCCTTGATCTTGTCATCCAGCACAGGTGCGCCATGTATTGTACTTTCTTCAGGTTTCTCCTTGGCCACTTCCTTAGCCTTCATGTATGCACGGATAGGCCCCAACACAGCGAGCACCTCGTTGAAATCTTGATTGCTCCAGTCCACCTCCTCAAAAGCATGTAGCGGCACTTCCGTGTCAGGATCTTTCAGGCGCCGAACAAGGTCTTCAATTGCCTCTGCCTGCGCCACCTCTGCTTCCCCGCCTCTGTACACACACATCTTAGGCTTCGATTGACTAATATGACGACTCTTGATAGCCTTCACCTTAGCAGCAATAGCATTCTCTGGTGGAAGGAACTGAACAGCCTCCTTTACTGCATGGTTGTGCTTTTCGCTTGTCATAATAGGATTGCTGACTCTCTCCTCTAGGAGCGCCTTGATCTGCTTGAGTGGCTCAAGTTCCTCTTTGAAGTTCTCATCGCTGAAGTCAACGAAGTCAAACGCCTCCAACGAAACCTCATCCGCGGGGTTGCGCAAACGCTTAATCAATGTGTGGATGAGCTGTGCATTCAACGGGCTCTCCTCTTCATCAGGAAGCGACACGGAGAACTCGCCATCTGAAGCCTCATATGTTGTTTGCTTCACCTTTCCAACATTGTGAGTCTTCTTTCGCCTCTCAAATGCGATCGGAAGAACAGCGCAATTCGTCGAAGAACTGTCATCATCATCTTTGTAGTGACTACTTACGGAGGACATCACCTCAGCCCGATTCGAGTCTTTAGCGCCAGGTCCACAGTGCCGGCGTGTTCGGCTACGCTCAAGAAAAACCTCAAGTGGCGCATCTGAGAAAGAGAGGCTGTCATCCTTATCTTCCTCCTCTTCCTCCAACACACCTGAGGGAAGTTTCGAGTAAGCCGGTGCTCCAGCACGGCGTGTGGGGTTGCTGCTGATGTATTCAAAGGCCAACGGAACGTAATCTTCGCTGTTGTCCGAAAGAAAGTCTGATGTCTCCGTCTCCTCGGAGGAGGTCTCGTAGTCATCATCACTGACTGGTCCCACATATCGAGAAGTGCCGCCAGTGACTAAGTGCATCCGCAGACTATGTTCATCACTCGAGTCCGAAAGTGATGGGGAGAAGGCTTTCGGGACAGCATTCGCCCGTACAGCCCCTGCTGTTTGGTTCGCTCCTTGCGGCATGTACGTCAACTTATAGGAAGTACTGGATGGTCAAAGGCGGCTTCGGTTACTCCTTCTAGGGGGGAAATAATGACACACGAGAATGCTGAGCAGTTTTGGAAGTCAAGTAATAACGTAGATTGTAGAATGGGAAGGAAAACATAGTGTGTGCAGAAGAATTTATTTCAAAAAAAAAGATCATTCAAGATATTCTTACTGTAAAGGTGGGCATATGACTACTGCATAGATCAATTTTTCCTTGCTCATTCTCCAAACAATAGAATCTGAAGGATTGCTGCTGCACCTCGGATCTAGCAGGAAACGAGACAATGCTCTTCTTCCTATTGATTTTTTGAAGAGGTTTACTCTCACTGAAGCTACACGCCAACAATGTTTGTTTTCAACACAGAGACAGTGGTGTCATTGCTTACCAGAGAACAACTAGAAAAATAAAACGGACAACAAAGCGCCTCGTGCTCCAGATGAGCACACACAAGAGAACTTAACGTCAAAAATAGGTGCCCATTGACGTCGCCTCCTGCTCACCGTGGGCAATAAAGAAAAGGCGAGACGATATCTGACTGCAGTACACCAGTGCTGAAGAGCATGAGCAAAAAATGCATTCATGAGCACTAGCTCGCTCTTTTTATCTCACTCGACTCACTCTACTGGTGAGGTAACAAGAGGCTATTTCAACTACAAAATCCTAAGAGAAACAATTGTGCAGACGCCTCATAACACATATTTTATGTACTATTCCCCTTTGGCACCATAATGCTAAGAACAGCTTTCATTTGATGATTGCATTGATGATCGAGCAAGCAAAAAAAAAAAAGCTGGTTTAACAAAAAAATCTCCCCATCACTTACTTGGCCATGGGGTTTTGTGCAATGTACTCGACGGCGTCAGGAATAGACTGGATTTTCTCTGCATCATGATCCGGGATGTCTAGAATGAATTCTTGCTCGATGGCAAAAACAACCTCCACTACATCCAGAGAGTTCAAGCCCAGATCCTTCACGAAGTGCGACTCAGGGGTCACCTTGGAAGCATCGACTTTCTCAAAGTTCTTTACTACCTCCAAAACACGAGTGAGAACGTCGTTCTTGTCAAGCAGGTACTGGCCACTGCGGGAAGACTGTTCCTCGTGTTGGCCGCTGGAGTACGTTCGCATCGAGTGCATGAAAGAAGGAGTGATGCAAGAATGATATGCCGAGCCGACACGGGCAACACTTTGAATCCGTGAGGGCCTAGCCACGGCAGCGACTAAGGTAAATGCTGAGCGACTGCTCAGACGACGGATAAGTGAGCGTTGCATTCTCTCTGCTCTTATGAATTTTGGTTTTAAGCTCGTTTCTTCTTTCTTTTCCTTTCTGAAAAAGGGAGAAGTGTAAAGTAGTCCGCAGGTGTGCTATGGTGAATAAAAAACTCCAACGGCAGAAAGAGTATGTGGATGTCGATAGGGTAGTTCAGATCACATACACCGGTGTTTGAAGAACAGGCAAAGCGTGTTAAGTCGACGAAAAGAGAAGAGTGGAAAGCAGAGATAAGGAAATAGTGAGCCAGTTGGAAAGGAATACGAAACATGTTCATCGGATTTACTACTCTGCCACACTGTTGTGAGAATTTTCCCATCACTCCTTAAAACAGGTCCTCAGAGACAGTATCACCCGAGAGGAGGAATCAACAGTGCAAGCTTTAGGGAGAGAAGTTGAGAAGCACATGCTGTTTCTGCTTGAGGTAGAAAGACGTAAACCAAGTGAAGGATAAAAGACTGGTTAAGCCGGTCATCAAAAAATTACTACTCGCAGTCAGCATCAGTCGTCGCGTGGAACACCAGCGGAGGTCATTCGACTCTGAGGCGGTATTTGAGGAAAGACAATGTAGAGGAAAAGAACAATGTAATAAAAATTCAACCCAATCTGGTAAAAAAAAAACAAGACACCCCAGAGAGTAGAGCGTGCAGCTCTAGCGCAGAGATTCCTTACTTTCCCATAACTATGGTAGCACAATATACCTGGCCATATAATACATTACCTGTTGATACCACCTTCACTGTCTCCTCTGTTTTACAAAAGGCACATGGAAAAAGAAATCATCGGCAGCAAGCTTTCCTCATGTATACGCAGGTAACCGACGTCAACCGTATGAAGAAAAAGCTCACCATTGGAACCCTCACAGTTCCGATCACTTCCGTAGTGAAAGCGAGCAAAACAGCCCCTGCTTTTTCTCTCCAGTTACAGGTACAGTCATCTTGCATAGTAGCACTGACAAAATTCACCTAGAAAATATCCTACGACAGCTAGTCAATAACAAAGTGAGCCGAAACGATCTGAAGGCGAAAAAGCGAGCAACATTAACCTGTACCAACACTACAGCAAACCTCATGAAAATAAAAACCTTTTTTTTTTAATATCATACTAGCAATTGGGGGTCCTAATCTCACTTTCAACTACTTCACAACCCATGATAACCTATGATTGGGATAGAATCCAGCTCCGTCACAAAATACTCAATGGGATAAGACTCACACCAGCCCCCAATTCAGTACCTTTGGCGTTTTATTTTTCAAACGCGTGCACACCTTTACAAACATTACGGGTTGGCAGCAGATTTTTATTTTTCACCGCCAACTTCGAGTTACTCCATGCTGTAACCACAATTACGCCAGCACTGACAGAAGCACACACTGACTACTCAATCTTACGCCTCAGCCGACACTTCCCTAAATCCCAGCACCCGACTCCATGCTCCCCCCCCCTCAGTTATCTATGAAAAGACTCCCTTTCTTTACCTCATGAGTTTCCAAGCGCAACATAGGTCCTCACCGCAGCACGGCTCGATCGTTCCCGCACACCACTTTACCGTCAAGCCAGAGAGATACTCTGCGCGAGATCGGTGACAACTATTCCGGTCTTATGTAACGAGAGATAGCCCCTCTTCTGTATCCCCCCCCCCCAATGCAAGAGCACCGCTTCTGGTGGTGGCAGATGCCAAGCACCTAGGATGTGGAGGGGGCCGGTGCCCTGCATGGCCCCTGATGCGTCGGCGGTGGGGCCCTCGGTGGCGCTGTTTGTGAGTGACCGGTGACAGCGAGCACGCTCGTGCCCTCCATGTGATCGGCAGAGCGTCGGCGTGGGCGGGGCGCATCGCACCCGGTCCTCGCTGCCCTGCTTGTGTGTGTGTGTGGGAAGAGGGGAGGGGGAAGGCCCTGCGTGCCACCGTCACAGGACTGCACACCAGGTGACTGCCGGTGTGCTGGGAAGGGATGGGGGGCGACCTGCATGGGCGGAGTATGAGGCAGGGGTGCTGCTTGGATGGCTGGGTCGGTGCCTTGCTGTGGGGCGCGTGTGTAGGGCTGGCCGACACCACGTGATGTGCCCGTGACAGGGCGGAGGGTAACGTGGAGCTCAGCTGCATGCGTCATGGGCGGGAATGAGTCTGTTATTAAAGGTCTTTTCTTGTGGTTGCCACAGGTGTAATTGATCTATTTTCATGGTGTTCGTCCCCTGCTATGAAAGGGAGGAAGCATCAGCTTGTACCAGTGGACAAGTAAATGAAGGCTTAATGTGGTTGTGCTTTATGTTCTCGGACGGAGAAGTGGATTGGTAAGTGATCTCTGGGTCTTATCACCTTCTGTTTTTTTTTTTTTTGTTGTTGTGGTTGGCGGGGCTATGTTGACGTGCTGGTGTGATGGGTGCTTCTGTCTTTGAGAGTGCAGTATGCGAGTTACCGACATGTTCACTTTTTCTATTTTTTTTTTTTGAGTGTGATGGTTGTTGAAGTAACTGTCTAATTTATGAGAGATTATTGGATGGATGTGGGCAAGTATTTATTGTCTGAGGAGCCTCCTTCTTTTATGTGCGCAACTATTTTTCTGAAATGAGGTGCGTTGCTGAGCTGACTCTGAGGTGGGGAAAACTTACAGGAGAGAGTTCCTTCTGAAAAGGTACACATGTCTGAGAAAAGAAAAGTAATATAAGGCGACAGAGTTGGGTTGATGAAAGGGGTGTGGGTCTTTTGTTGCTGGTGCTGTGCTGTGCTTTTTCTTAAGGGAAAATCGAAGGGTTCACGTGGTTTTTCTCCGAGTCTTATGTACACGCACTTCATGTTGTAGGGCCGCGGCATGGTTAAATTTGTGTGAACCGGTATCATTGAAGGTGATGCAGACGCTCACGTGATTAAACCACTACAGACTTCTTTACATTTTCTTCTACTTTCATACTTTATGCATAAACGTATATATGCATATATGTATCCATTTTCACTTTTTTTCTCGTAGAATAGCATGTTGAAAAAAAAAAAACGCAGCGAATGCACCTATGTGCTGTTATTACGAATTATACGGAAAGGAGTTGTAGCCGTTTTCACGTTCTTTACAGCATTGAAGCTAGAAAGGTGCTCTCTTTTCTGTATCGAATACACTGGGCACGGCATGTTTATTATTATTATTATTATTTCTGATTTCATAAATCAGTTATTGAGTGCAAATAAACGGGAACCTGATTGTTTCCACCGAGAAATTGCTCAGCCAGGCAGCGATAGGTGCGCACATTAGCGTTGGCAATGCTAAAGTAGCTGCTTCATCAAAATCTCAGCTGGGAGTCATCATCTTAGTTGAAAAAAAAATATGTATTTAATTCTATATGATGAGAGTGTGTGCGCCTTTGTGAAGCGCTGAAACCATTAGTTTAGATTGGAGGCTTCATTTTGGTGAGCTGTGTTTCATCCGTACTGCAGTCTTCTAAAGCAACTTTTCAACTACCAATTCTTTTTTTTTTGCATTTGAATATGAAAAATTGTACTTCCCGATGTAGTAGATCTCAACTGGAGTACACAAACGAGGAAAACAAAGGGGTTCTCTGGAGTCACTACAACGTAAATGTTTGATCATTTTTAGTTATTCGAGCGTCGGAGCAGGTACATAAGATGATGCGTCGAGCTCCTATATTGCTTTCCGCAGCATGCCCATCAGAATGGTTTGCTGCGGCGAAAAAGGAGCTGAAAAACCGTGATCCATCAACGTTGACCACTCATTCGATTAACGGATTTGAGATCAAGCCGGTTTACGTTGCCGAAGATGTCCAGACTCAACCAGCGCTTCCTGGTTTGTTCCCATATACCCGTGGTGTCTATTCGACGATGTATACTGTCCGTCCGTGGACAATTCGACAATATGCTGGGTTCTCCACTGCGGAGGAGTCCAACAGCTTTTATAAGACTGCGCTGAAGAACGGACAGCAGGGTCTGTCTGTAGCGTTTGATCTGGCGACACATCGCGGATATGACTCTGATCACCCGCGAGTGACTGGTGATGTTGGTATGGCTGGTGTTGCGGTGGATTCAGTCGAGGACATGAAGGTACTCTTCAGAGATATTCCTCTGGACAAGGTAAGTGTTTCCATGACTATGAATGGTGCTGTCATCCCTGTTCTCGCTTTTTTCGCGGTAGCGGCGGAGGAGAGTGGTGTCTCGCAAGAAAAGCTGCGTGGAACTATTCAGAATGACATTCTGAAGGAGTTCATGGTGCGCAACACGTACATTTTCCCTCCCACTCCATCAATGCGTATCCTTGGAGATATTATGGCCTACATGAGCAAGTACCAGCCGATGTTCAATAGTATTAGTATCAGTGGCTATCACATTCAAGAGGCAGGTGGCCACGGTGCGTTGGAGCTAGCATTCACCATTGCTGACGGTCTTGAATACATCCGCTGCGCCGAGCAACGCGGCTTGACGGTGGACGACGTCGCGCCGCGCCTTTCGTTCTTCTTTGGTATTGGCATGGACTTTTACTGTGAAATTGCAAAACTTCGGGCTGCTAGGACGTTGTGGGCGACGTACGTGAAGAAGAAGTTCAATCCCAAGAATCCTAAAAGTCTACTCTTGCGAACGCATTCACAGACGTCTGGGTGGTCGTTGACAGAACAGGACATGGAAAACAACATCATTCGTACAACGATTGAGGCCATGGCTGCTGTCATGGGCGGTGTGCAAAGTCTGCACACGAATGCTTTCGATGAGGCAGTCGCACTCCCGTCACAGCAGAGTTCTCGTATTGCACGTAACACACAGATTATCATGCAGGAAGAAACACATATGTGCAAGGTTGTCGACCCATGGGGAGGCTCGTATATGATGGAGGCTCTGACGCAGGAGATGATCAAAAGGGCGTCCGAAATCATTGATGATGTGGAAGCGAAGGGTGGCATGAGCAAATGCATCGAGGAGGGTTTCCCCAAGCTCATGATCGAGGAGAGCGCTGCGCGGCGGCAGGCGGCCATTGATTCCGGTGCGGAGACCATAGTTGGTGTGAACAAGTACGTCAATCCAGTCGATAAGATTCCCGAGACACTTCGCATCGATAATGAAAAAGTGCGTACGGGTCAGATTGCTGCCCTGAAGAAGGTGAAGGCTATTCGCGATAACGCCAAGGTACATGAAATGCTCAAGAAAGTGACAGAAGCTTGTAAGGACGAGAAAGTCAATATTCTCGGGGCTGCCATTGAGGCTGCGCGGGCCCGTGCGACGCTTGGTGAGATAACTTCCGCTATGGAGGAGGTCTACGGCCGCTACGTGGCAAAGAGCCAGGTAGTGCAAGGCGTGTACTACAAGTCCTACATGGGAGGCGTGAAAAGGGAGGATCAGAAGCACGTTGCAGCCATTAAAGCTCGCATCGATGCCTTCGCTGCGAAGGAGGGTCGTCGGCCGCGTATTATGGTGGCCAAAATAGGCCAAGACGGACACGACCGTGGTGCAAAAGTGGTAGCCACTGGTTTGGCCGACATGGGCTATGATGTAGATATTGGCCCGCTCTTCCAGACTCCCGAGGAAGTCGCACGTCATGCTGTCGAAAACGATGTGCACATCTGCGGCGCGAGCTCACTTGCTGCAGGCCATCGCACGTTGATACCGCAGCTCATTCAGGAGCTGAAGAAGCTTGGTGCCGCCGATATCATTGTTACTGCTGGTGGCGTTATACCACCTGATGACTACCAGAGCCTTTATGACGCCGGTGTTAAGCTCATCTTCGGTCCTGGCACGCCGATACCGAAGTGTGCAGAACAGATGATCGATATTCTTGAGGCTCGTCAGAAATAAATACACGCGCTATTCAAGGCAGGGTGCTGTGATTTGCAGTCTCACCACCAAATCTTTTTTTTTGTACCTTACTCTCACCTTCCTCCCTTTCTGCTTGCTCTATGAAGTGCACACAAGCTGTGCTTCGTTCACTATCTCTTTTCTCTTCGTTAGCTCTTCTTTCGTTTTTCTTTGTGTTCATCTGCTTTTTCCTTCCTCGTTTCCATAGTCCTACGACTGTCTTTCTTTTGCTCGAGATGCCTCTTTTCTCGTTTGTGAAAAAAAGTGTTGTAGCTACCCACCTTGTGCTTCCTTTCAGAGGTTTGATATGTGACGTCCCCAGCGTAGACTTCACTGCCTTTTTCTTTAGTCTCCGCTGCGTACAGTATTCCAAAAGTATGCGCGAAAGAAACTCAGCGAAGACCAAGCAAGTACATCCCTTCGGAGGCTTGTTGAGGACGCGGCGCACGGGAACTACATTCTCCACTCACTTGCACACTAAAAAAAAAGAACGAAGAAGAGGCTATCCTTTCTTGTATCGTGGTGTGCTCAACATTTCTTTTGACTGTTAAGCAACAGTCGCCGTTTTCTGTATTTTCTCTTCTACGCCCTTCACCACGGCGATCAGGCACGCAAACGCGAACAAGGCAGCCCACCAATGCAGTATTTTGGTCTACATTCCCTGCTCTCCCTTGTAAAAAAAGGAAGCAAGGGTCCCACAAAAAAAAAAGGACATTGTCCTATCATAGCAGTTGTGAGCACGTGGCTCAGATCTGTCTGTGTGCTTGTGAGCAAATGCTTTTTTCTCACCTCATAAATATATATATATATATATATATATTGCTTTCGTTCAGATGACAGTGACCTCTCATGGCGGTGGACAACTTTCTGCGGTATCGGCATTCATTATTCCAGTCTGTGGGAAATCCAGAGAGCCCTTTCTCTTATCCCTACCAATGCCAGAACGGTGCTTCTGGTGGCGACAGGGATGAAACATCTACAATTCAGTGAAGTCCGAGTGACCGCCGACAGCGAGCACGCTTGTGCCCTCTATGTGATCGGCAGAGCGTCGGCGTGGGCGGGGCGCATCGCACCCGGTCCTCGCTGCCCTGCTTGTGCGTGTGTGTGTGGGAGGGTGGGAGGGGGAAGGCCCTGCCTGCCACCGCTACGGGACTGCACACCAGGTGACTGCCGGTGTGCTGGGAGCGGTCGCGAGGTGACCTGCATGCGCGGGGTGGGCGGAGTATGAGGCAGGGGTGCTGCTTGGATGGCTGGGTCGGTGCCTTGCTGTGGGGCGCGTGTGTAGGGCTGGCTGACACCACGTGATGTGCCTGTGACACTGCGAGGGGTGGGGTGGGGGCTAGAGTGGAGCTCCGTTCCATGCACTACAAGAAAGAATGACTGTGCTGGAGGCAGAGAAAAAAGCGTCAAGTCCACAGTGACAGTTCTGTTCTCCCTCCAAAGAGCGATGGTTACAACGTGAGGAAGAAAAGGGAAGTCAAACCCGAGTGGGCTTTACAATCATTCGATGCGTATAGAGAGGCGTTTGATGCGTTGTAGTGCGAAGTACATCTGCAGGCGATGCGGAGGGTTGAAGGGTGCGCGGAAGGTACAGTGAGCGATCACGAGAACCGTGTACTTGCTTGGCTGTCTCCTGCGAGTGCTTTGGGACTGTAGAAGTCGACACTGAGGAAGAGGCCGATGTCCTTACTTGCACAACTTCTCTACTCGCATTTCCCCGCTTTACTTTTACCCATGGCCCTTTAAAGCGGCTCACATATGTCAAATTTGTACACATTGCCCGAACAAACAGGCGAGACACAGAAAGAAAAGGAGCTAGCGTGCATGACGCCACAGCACGTGCGATTGTTTCCTCGTGTCGTGATAAACATTGGCCGACCCCCTCCGTTTTCGTCGTGACACCATACTGTAACTGCAATAGCAGGTAGGGTGGTGCGATTCACTCGCAGTCGCTTCCGGCAAGTATTCGCCAAAACTTTTCTTTTTGGCTCTTTTTCGACCCTATGGCACCGTTTTCAGCATGTAGTTTCTTGAGGAACATCAAACATGTCGATAAGGACCTTCGACTGATGGCTCTGTTTGACCTTTGGCGTCACCTGCAGAGCTCTGCCGAGGACGGCATTACCGATGATGTGGTGGATAAAGTGCTTTCCTGCCTTTCTTCGGACGAGCGGTGTGAGGAGGTTCAGAATGAGGCCGCCAACGTGCTTCCAGATATGGTGGTGAAGTGCAGCCAAAGAGAGGTTATTCTCCAGCACCTGCTGTCGACTGTCACGAAAACCTGCGCTTTGGATGACAACGATGGCGCCAACCTGCAGTACCTCAGTGGGATGACGTTCAAGAAGTGCTGCAGTGAATTCGCTAGCGAAGCTCGCAGAAACGTTGCTTTCTGGCAAAAGCAAATCGACGCCGCTCGGCATCTCTGTGTCAGCTGTGCGGCACATCTTGAGGTGGATGACTTGGGGGACACGGGGCGTGCGGTTCTTTACGCTGCCGTGAACTCACTCGTGCCCGCCTACAAAGATGTACTAAGCGTGCGCGACGCGCTCGTAATGATGGCGGTGAGAGACTTCCAGAAAACTAACTCGATTCGACACGCAAGTCTGACTCTGATTGAGACCTTGCTGACGCTTGTGAGTGCCTCGACACAAGAGAGTGTGGTGGCAGAGTCGCTGAAGCTTCTGGTGACCGCGACGCCCAGCGAACAGTACGTCGTCTACCTCCAGCTCTGCGAGGTTGAGATGCGCGCCCTGCGGTCGCCTCCAGTGCTGGCGGTGCAGAAGATCATCGACTCCGCTTGCGAGCGTCTGGTTAATGCTGCGGATCGCTATGATGAGGGTGATGACAGCACGGAGACGCTGCTTGAAGTCGTCTGTTCTCTTCTGCAGCTGAATGCAAGTGACGGGGGCCCGTCGTGGCGCAGTACCTTCGCCGCTGTCAAGGACTTGGCTACCTTTGATCCATACGCTTCAGGAGCAGAGGAGGACACCTACGTCAAAGGCAGCTGGTACGACGAGGATTACGACGAGTACTACGAGTATGATAATGGAACGTCAGACTCTACATGGAAGCTGCGCATGTGGGCCGTTCGCGTCCTTCAGATGCTCGTGGCGCGACACGACGACAAGGAGTTGGGCATTCAGTGTCTGAACATAGCGGCGACCACACTCCAGGACCGCGTCCAAGCAGTGCAACTGGAGGCCGTGAAGCTGGTGCGCACGGTGGCTCGTCGTTCCTACGTGCATGACCCAGAGTGCGTCGCGCTGGTCACCAGTCGCTGTCACGAACTCTGCAAGTTTGTCGGTGTCGAAAATGAAAAGGCGATGGTGTCGTTGATGAAGGCTATTGAAGACATCTTTGATACCTTCGCATGTTCTCCCGCTTTTTGTGAGAGCACCGTTCCTCTGCTGCTGAACCAAGTCCGCGTTCACTTCTCCGCCGTTGCAGCCAGTCCGGTCACCGTCGAGGGATGCCGGAGCATTGTGACAAGCATCCTCAGGGCAAGAGGAGACGGCGGGTTGTTGAACAGCGAGACCGTGGACCTTGCCAAGGAGCTGCCAGTTTTGTGTTTATGTGGGGGCAATTCAGGCGCCACTGCGCTCTGCATAACCAAGGTCAGCGATTCCCTGGCGCAGGTGTATGGGGCCACGCACGACGCATCTCTACCGGCTGTTCTGTGCAGCAACTATGGCGCTCTGCTTGAGAACGGCGCCTTTCCTGCGGTATGCAGAGCGGCGGCAGCGGAGAGCCTGGCAAACTGGGCTGCAGCCCATGGCCTTTTGACGGTGGAGCAGCCGGCAACTGCCCTATCCTGCGCACTGGACGACGACGAAGTGAAATTATCTGTCCTTCGTGCGTTGAGTATTATGACAGGCAGCAGCGCATCTTCAGCATGTGTTCCGACGTCTGTGCTGGAGAAAGTGGCGGCATTGGTGGAGTTAGGGTCAGAAAGTGTGCGGACAGCTTCTGTCGAGGTGCTACTGCGCCGTCTTTCAGCTCCCAACACTCCACCGCCGACGGCGTCATTTTTGCAGCACTTGGCGACCCTGTTTGCACCGAGCCACCCCTTGTCGTTGTCGTCATGTGAACTACCCGAGATGTGCGCACTGGCGCCTCTTCTCGCACAGCTTTTCCTGAACCAAATAGAACACCGTATCTCCTTTTACGAGACCTATTTTTCGGGAGTGTGGGAACACGTTGCTCGACTGGGGGATGCAGTGCTGTGGAACCGGAGCTTGATGCACCCAGCACTAGAGAGCCTCACAGCCCTTGTGGCCACCTTATATGAGCACGAATCTGCGTCACAGTTGCCTATCGAGGACGACACGCAGCGGTTTTTGGTGTCCAACCAGTCACACATTCCATGCATCTCCACGGTGGTGCGCTGCGTAGGTGCCGGCGTCCCGTCGGCCGTGAGCTCCTTTTTGCACACTCTTTCTCCCCAACTGATGGACAGAGCGCACTTCCTTCTTTGCGTTGGTGAGGCTGGACAGGCAAGCGGGCTCGCTGCTGACTGGTCTGCGCTGGTTCTTAACAGTGTGCAGAGTAAGGAAGGTGAGCTGATACGGTCTTGCGGCGAGCGGTCGCTTTCCTTATGCATGCTGCACCGTGGAAACGTCGAGACTATCTTGATGCCGTGCGGTGAGAGGGCAGTGGATGGTGAATCCGCTGGCCGGTACTATTATGTGAAGTCCATCAAGGAAGCCGCAACACTGGCCCTCTCGCGGCACCGTACAGCATTTCACGACGCAGCGGTGAGCAAGACCCTATTGTCTCTCTTCCTTCAGTCATCTGCCAGTGCGGACCTAGTGGAGCTGTACGGTGCATGTGCCGGGATTCTCAGCGTGTTCATGCTTGATGCAGAGGGGGACGTGGTGATCGCTGATAACTTGTTCAAGACGGAGGCCTCGCTGGATACACGAGTGACATGCATGGCGGCCTTGCGCTACTTCCTGAGCACGCTGGCGGAGCGATCTGCAAGCATTGAGATTTACCGCTCCATTTTTTTGCGGGCACTTCTCCAGCTGCACCGGCCTATCGACCCAAAGGAGAGCACGGCACCATCGCTGCCACTACGCTCCATGGCACTGCGACTTCTGACCACGGTGCTCCAACACAGCCCGCACTGGCTCCTTTGTGAGGAGACACGCACGTCAATTTTCCCAAATTTGTTGACAGAGCTCCGCGAGGATTCCAAGCTGCAGGGAACTTTTGACCTGAGCGGGTACACCCATCGCGTGGACAAGGGACTGGAGTGCCGCAAGCTGGCCTTTGAGTCGCTATCTGCTGTCTTTCGAGCCGTTCGCCAGCACAACGTAGATTTGGTGAAATACTGTGAAGCAGAGGAGCCTGTGATCAGCGTGCTCATTGTAGCCTGCAGCTCTCATGGCAGCGGCGACCGAGAGCCCTCGATCAACGATACTGCAAAGGAACTAATTGTACAATTTGTGGAGGGAAACCCCGAATTTGTTTTCACTTCGGCCCAGCTCGATTCCTTGGTCTCCAAGCTGTCACATGATATGAAGTGGGGCGCCTCACCCACAGATGCGCAGAAGACGATGCTCTTGTACACCATCAGGTGCATCATGAGGCTGAGCAGTCACCCCGCGTTTGTGTACCACACAGGCTTTCAGGAGGTGGCAGAGGTGGCCCGAAAATCTCCACTTCTGGCGCAGAGTCTCAAACTGTGACGTGCATACGCTCTGGTCCTTCAGCGCGAAGCGAGTCATCCCTGCCGTCTAGAATCTCGGCACTGATCTCCGTAGAACTGGGGGCTTGTATGCATCTGTGCGCATGAGCTCCTTCGTGCCTGTGTGAGTGGAAACGACAGTGATGGCGCCGGTCGTACATCTATACTCTCTTTACGGAACATTTTGCGTGTGGGCTTCTCCCCGCACTCTTCCTTATGCGAAGGCCACCTTTTCTCTCAGTGTTTTTATGGCTCTCTGTGGGTTGTCACTGAGGGCTGGGGAATACCTCAGCGAGTCGTACATCGATGCCCAGTACAACCCCATACCGTACGCGGGGAAGCCAGGTAGCTCCTCCCTTGTATCCTTTGCCAACGCGAGAGCAGCGCTTCTGGTGGTGGCAGATGTCAAGCACCTAGGACGTGGGGTGGGCCGGTGCCCTGCATGGCCCCTGATGCGTCGGCGGTGGGGCCCTCGGTGGCGCTGTTTGTGAGTGACCGGTGACAGCGAGCACGCTCGTGCCCCCCATGTGATCGGCAGAGCGTCGGCGTGGGCGGGGCGCATCGCACCCGGTCCTCGCTGCCCTGCTTGTGTGTGTGTGTGTGGGAGGGTGGGACGGGGGAGGCCCTGCGTGCCGCCGCTACGGGACTGCGCACCAGGTGACTGCCGGTGTGCTGGGAACGGGCGCGAGGTGACCTGCATGCGCGGGGTGGGCGGAGTATGAGGCAGGGGTGCTGCTTGGATGGCTGGGTCGGTGCCTTGCTGTGGGGCGCGTGTGTAGGGCTGGTTGGCACCATGTGATGTGCCTGTGACAGGGCGGAGAATCACGCCTGGGCTTGGCGCCGTTCAGCACGTCTGTGAACCGATGCGCTGGAGGGACAAACTCTCTGGCGTGGGCTAGTTTGCAATTTCTCTTCGTGTTTTTGGCCGTTCACCTCCAGCGCTCCACGTGTGCGTGTGCCTGCTACGCCTATTGGTGGCGTCTACCCCGCTGCCTTCTTAGTTGCACCGATGCCTGTCTCTCTGTTTTGTGTGCCGTTTCAAACGCGAGGAGTGCAGCGGAGTCGTTCCTTCTCGTTTCTCTTCTCTGGCGAGCCGCCCCACAACAGGGGCCCACATGTGCTGGTATGCCCTTGCGTGGACGTACAGACACACCCTTCGAAGTTTCACTGGCGACTGCCAGTGGAGACAGGCCATATCCATTTCGTACTCGGAGTTCGTAGTGTGCTCTTGAAGCTCTACGAGGCTCCTTGTAGTTCCTGATATTCTTACTTGGATATCGCCTCTGCTTCAGACACTGCTGAAGAGGTAGCTGACTTCCGTGGTCACTATCCGTATTCAAACGAGGTCGACCCTCATGATCCTGCTGCGCATTTCTTTCCAAACTTTCTCCTATTGTGTTTACCGATTTTCTTTGTGTGGTTCCCATTGATCATACCACCTTAACTCGAAGGGAGAAAAGGACCGCTTGAGGCGCTGTCAGCACAGTTGTGTGATGCGAGTTCTCGACAGGCGGTGTGAGCAAAGGTGATGCATCGCTGTATTCGTTTGCTGTACGCGTGCAACAGCGGTGCAATGACTGTCGCTGCGCCACCGCCCGCTGTGCTGGAGACGAGCGCTAGCTCTTCTATCAGGCTGTTCCAGAAGTGTCTGAATCCCGTGACTTCCCCAGGGGATGTGGCGCGCTTAGCAGCAGATCTTCTCCCTGCGATCGGTAGGGGGGAGCTTGCACTGAATCAACAGGTAGAACTCCTTCAAACTCTCGCTGCACGTTCAATTCGGTACGAGGGTGTCATGCTGAGGTGCCTGTGGACCGTTTTCAAAGCCCCTTCACCCGCTGGCGATGGCGATGACGTCTCCGTAGAGTCTTCCATGACGAGGCAGTGCTGTTCACTGTCTGAGCTCTCCACGTACACGAGTAGTGCCTTCCAGATAATGGCAGAGCAGCAGTTTCTGAACGACCCGCAGATGACGGCAGTGGCGCTTGGCCGCTGCGTAGAGCTAACCCCCTACGCGACTTTGGACGGGCTTCGGAGAATGTACCGCGGCTTACGCGCTGCGAACAATATGTTCTTCAGCCTCGCAGAGGTAGCGCATCACAGCAGCGAGGTAACGGAGACTATGACAACCAAGGAGTTTTACGAGACAGGAGATGTGCCAGACGAGGAGACGCTGCGACACCAACCAAATTTGCTTGATGTGCTGTGCGGTGAAGTGGAGCTACAATTACGACACCTGTGCGACGCCTATGCGAGAGCCGCACCCCGCCCGTTGGATGTGAACGACGGTTTATTTGCACCGGTTGCGACAGGGGCGTTGCTCATCCTTTCTGCTGAACGAGACACCCATGAGAGGCAATGGTTCTTGGATGTGCTAGAGTCCCTCGCTGTAGTGGGTGTGCTGCACGCCAGCACACTAGACAGTCTCACCACCCTTGTCAGTCGATATTGCACCCAGCCCTCCGCGGGCTTTTTCATTAAGGCCCTAACTCATGCTGTGCGCATCGAGGAACGAGTGGTGGATCCGTTGACGTACGAGGAGTCGGCGGCGGTTCGCGATGCGCGCCGACGTCTCACGCTGTATCTCAGCAGCAAGATACAGCAGACACGCGGCATCCACAAGTACTTGCGGCGCCACCCTCAGGAGCTTCTGCTGCTCCGCCGCTTGTTCGAGCGCGACAGCGCCGAACCCACCCTTTCTGCTGCTCTGTGGGACGCCGTACGAACAATTCGCGTTGCGCATCGCCACACAGTAGCTGCGTCACAGACATGCCGGCGACCAGTTGGGGGGCTGTTCCAGAAAATGTACGACGTGAAAGTGAAGCCGATCTCAGTCAACAATGCAGAGACGGAACGCTTTGTGCCGCCCGAGTTCAAAACATGGCGAAGCCCTGCTGCCACACCGCGCGGAGGCCACCCCCAAAATAGACGACCACAAAGGCGCATGGCGTTCGGCACACGCCGGATCTCGAAAAACTACATCAAGAACAAGCGTAAGAAGTTCTGCCCAGAGGTGTTTTAGGCAGCATACATCCACAGCGGATTTGTGTTGCTCATCGCTCCCTTTTTATTCCCATGAAACGAAACGATGGTGAACGACTTCTTGTTCTCTTGGCACCCCAAGTCCCACCCCTATTCTCATCTCGTTGTGCCATCTTCCTCCAGCACTTCATTCTTGGGCGTCTGCATCGCTGCGAAGGGCCTGAAGTCTCCAAAGCACGCGAAGAGGGTAAGGATGAGGGATCCAGAGGGCGACACCTTGGTTCCCACTTATGATCTCCGATGAGTACGTGTGTACCATATCTTTACAGAAGGAGCAGTCCCCGATTCTTTTCGAGCCAGTCAACTGTGTGTGTGATCGTCGCATGCGAAGTTTCGTGCGAACGTGCGCATGTTCGTGTAGGATGGTGCTTCTACGTACGTCTTACACCTGTAGACCAGTCAGTGAATGTGGTTAGCCTTCTTGTTGGTCTCGCTAGTGTAGATGACATTGCCTTGCAGCTGATGTCTAGTAAGCATTTTTTTTCTGTAGCTCTCAAAGGAGTGGTGATCCAACCCGATGACGAGCGCAAAGACAGTGCCCTCATTGTGATCTTTGGACCAACGTCCATCTCGTCCTCCGTCTCACGCACCTTCTCTCCCCTCTCTGCGGTATTTATTATGCTGTATCGCATGTGTTCTGCATCGACGTTTCTCCGCCGTGCACCATCATCATACCCATGAATGCCGCCGCTGAACCACAACATCAAAGGAAGCACGGTCGAAAGGCGCTCTATACCGTACGCGTCCTGGCCAAGCAATTTCAGACCTCCGTGCGCTACGGCGACACGAGGAGACGCTCGCGCATTGTTTAAGGCTACGCAAAAAGAAAATATCTGCCACAGCTGTATCAATGCTCGATCACAGCGAGCGACCTCTCCCTTCTGTGCAGCAGGTAGGAAGGGCTGGAAAAACTAGCGCTGCTGCGCCACAAGGGCGTAACTGGCAGCAAGGTCCATCGGCGCCGTCTCTGGATCGTGGGGCGTATCATCTCGCCCCTCTGGGCCGTGCCCTCGCTACAGTAGCGGCCCCGCACTTACCAGGACAGACACAGAGGACATCGCCTCCTTCTGGGCAGCCTTTCGCTCCTCTCGCTCGCCAGTTGGTGTCGAGCGATGCCGTCAGCGCTCCAGTGCAAATGTGGCCCGCTGTGACGTCGTCGCGTCAGCGCCGTCGGCAGGCAGCGCTTAATTCGAAGGCCCCGTTCGCGTTGCAACTGGAGGCTTTCATCCGTCGCGAGCATAAGCAGTACCTACGCGAGCACCCGCTCTGTTCTCGAGCAGATTGCCTACATATCTTTCGGGAGGTATTCAGCACCTTTGTGAACCACTTCTCAGAGTACAAGGGTGTCCTCTCCATCATTCGGGATGAATACGACGCGGCGCTGAACGAGATGTCCGAGAAGGTGAAGCGGATGCAGGTGGAGTACCTGGAGAGTCAAACCGATCGGGAGTTGCACGCCATGGAGATCATTCAGCTGAAGGAGTCCATGAATGCAACAATTAGCAACCAAAAGGCGCAGCTCAGCGCCGCACAGGAGCTTTTGCATGCGATGCGTGATCAGGTCACTGCAGCCGAACACGCGAACACCTTGCTGACCTTGGAGATGGAACAAAGAAGCAAAACACACATAGAGGCGCAGCAACAAGTGAAGCTGCTCTCACATGCTATGATCGAGGAGAGCGCTCGTACAGCTTCGGCGCGGGAAGCCGTGCGCAAGATGGAGAAGGTGAGTCAGCTACAGGAGGCACGCATCACTGTGCTCAAGGAGAAAGTGGCGGAGCTTGAGGAAGCGCTGAGACAACAGACGTATGCACTGATACAGGACCGCGACATTCTGCCCGGCAATGCTTTAGCAGCGATTGACCTACGCGATTCGTCCCCGTCATCCAATGGGACTCTTTGCGGTAGCCTCGACGCAAAGGCTGGCGGCTATTCAAAGTATGTTATTACCCGTATTCTTGCGCGCATCGATGACCTGGAGATGCAGCTAGCCATGGCTACAAAGAAGGATACGGCTGCACCCGCAGGGGTGCGCTCCATGGATGATGCAGCGGTTCACCCGAAGTTTCTGTCGAGTCAGACGACCGGCAACACCTCCGCGAGAGGCTACCCGGCGGCGGGGATCCCTGCGGATACTGTGCTTCCTGTTATGAGAGAGTGGCTGCGGCAAGAGGGTGTCGGGGAGGCCGAGCTGGAGCCGACAGACGTCATTGTCCCGCCAGGCCGAAACCTTTCGGAAACCATGGGCTTCCTCTCCGCTACGTTGCCTGTTAAGCATCGACACCTCTCCTTACAGGTGACCCTCGAGCTGCTGGAGTTGATGTGGAGGGCGCGGACACAAGCACTGAGCTCATCAAGGCTGCCGCAGTTTTTTCTTGAGTGGCTGCAAACGCAGGCTGGCCACCCAACAGAGGCAAAGGCACTAGGCGTCAATCTACTGGACACGTGCCAGCACAACATTCACCACCCTGATTGCCGTGCTCTGCTCGCCGTTCTGAGAGGATTTCTTCCGGAGGAGATGGTGCACATGTGTCGACGCCGCATCGCTCAGCTGCGCCTCTCCACCTCGAAGTCTGCCGCTACGCTTCACGACAAGATGGCGTTCGACGCCTTCTTTAATGAGGTGCGCACGGTTTGCCCGGAGAAGTCGTTGGCTAACATGCTTCATCTGCGTTTCACCGTTTTTCGCAGTAGAAACGAGGCGGGGGAAGTTGAGCTGGACCATGTGCTCTCCGAGGACTCCTACTTTGTGAAATTGTTCAAGCAGCAGTGGTTGCAGGAAGTAGAGACCTTTACGCTGCGCGTGATTGAAGGCATCCGTGATGAAAGCGAAGATAAACGAAGCAGTATTTCCCTCGTCAAGGCAGCTAGCGTGCTACAACGACTTGACGCGGCGATGGGCGAGGAGGTCTACACGTACATCTCCCTGGCTAGTCAGCGCCCTGTCATTGATATTTCTGTTACTGAAGGCGTCACAGTCCCACTAGACGCTATGCTGCACCGCTTTCGAACCTCTGTGCTGCTTTATCGCCGAAGCCCCGAGGAGCTGGTAGATATCTAAACTTCATTCTCCGAAGACACTGAATACGGTTGCACATCCCCACCTCACACGCATGCGTGCAGTACACTAGTGCTTCCTCCTGTAGCACCGATGCGGCACGCTGTTGTGCGTGGGTGTCTTTGATGTAAGTTATTGTGCCGCCAATGTCTTGCCTTAGGTTGTTGTCTTCCGTGGAACGCGTGCTGCTCTAGCTTGTACATGCTCACAAAGCGAAACACCACGAATCGAATTTGTGCGACTCCACCAAACAGGAGAGCACACGACACAGCAACTGCATGCAAAGAGGGGTTTCCATCGCATCATGTGACTGCGGGCCCCTTCATGGATGGGGGCTGCTGTCGCCATTCCGTCGCGTCCTTCCCACCTGTTCCGAGGGGGGGGGGTGCCCTTTCTCTGTAATGTCTAGGCTCTACTCGGGCACCGGGACCCCTCTTTTTTTTTTTTGCGCTAGCATCACATGAGCGAGTTGTGGGCGACTGCTCTTTCTCCCGCTCGCTGTCGCGGTGGAGATGTGACAATCGTCCTGCGTTAGTGGGTTCGCCTCACCCGCACGCATGCTTCTTCCAGTTTGTTTGCTCCTGCTCCTCTGCACCTTCTTTTTTCGCCCTCCCCCCAATTTCTTGAATGATGCCGTGACTCTGCTGCTGTCATGTGCGCGCTTCCACGCGCATGCGGTCGACAGCTGCCGTCCTCACACCCAAAGACACACCCATAGGCACGTATAGCGACGAGTACTTGTGTATGGGACGTGTGGCATGTCAGCGGAATATTCATAGCGCAGAGGAAGATAGCACAACGTACTACTGAATCAAAGTCTACCGAGGCGCTTCCTGGGTACACCATGAGGCAGGCGTGCTGCTCTCTACGACGGTTTGCCCCAGGGCCGCTTGACTTAGCACATTTCATCTGCAGAAGAGCGGTGATTTCTTCCCCTGGTCGCCCCGCCTCATCGAAAAATTTAGTTGCGCCAAGCACAGGAAGCTCGTCCTTCGCGCACCGAGCCGGGAGGATGGCGTCGCCACCGACAACTCTTTTACTGGATGCCAACTTGCGCAACACCCTGAGAAGTCTGCTCATTGAACGTCTGTGCAGTCCGACGCAGCCCCTACCGGCAAAGCACTTGTATGATGAGCTGGCGAGCCGCTCACGCCTCGTGGAGGAGTTTCACTTCTCGAAGACTTCACGTCGAATCACCCGCCAGCGGCTTGCACTGCAGTTCTTGCGTCGATACAACGTGCTATTGCACAGCCTCCTATTTTATTCGGAGGCCACGCGCACGTGGAATACGACGACGGAGTTCCATCGTCTTGCCATCTTTGGAGAGTCTGTGCTACTAACGGAGGTGCGTACTCGGCTGCTGAAACTCTTTCCTACCATCCCATATACGGCTTACGTGCAGAGTTTACCTTACATGGTTGGCGAGGACGCCCTGGCGGCTGCTTTTGATCGGTATGAGATGCAGAACATCGTTGGCGTGCGACCATCGAACCGACGCCGCGGCACGCCGCTCACTCGAATGCAGAAAAGCCACATGCTGTGCGCGCTTATAGCGGAGATGTACTGGTTTACCGCTCGAACGAAGCCCACCGACTTGACGCACAACAACGCGCTCTTCCCCCCATCTGATGTGCTCATCTTGCACGTGCTGTCCACCCACCTCCTGGAGAGTCTGCCTGCAGAGCTGATCTACAACGTCGTGGAACCAATCGTTGTCGACATCAAGCGGGTGTGGGTGAACGAGCCGATGTCATTGCCGTCACAACTGCGCCTTATCCCGCACACTGTCGGTGCCCTCTCTCTCCACGCTGCCCCCGTAGAGCCCCCGCTCACCACCGCGGAAGACACCGTCGTCTCGATAAAGAAAAAGCACAAGGAGGCTCAGCGCCGACAACACACGCCTACCCGCGAGCCGGACCACAGCTGCGTCAAGTCCTTCATGCGGCCGTTGCGCAGCTACCGCGTATTTGATAGCCCACAGTATCAAATACTGAGCTCGGATAATCGCGTCGCACCACTGCCGCTTGTACAGGAGCGGAGCAGTACTCCCGCTTCGGCTGTGTGCACTGTCGGTGACGATGCGGGCAGCGCCGCGCGTGCGATGGAGCTTGCCAAGATGGCGGAGAACCGGTGACGTATGTTGCTGCACGAGTGGCAGCGGTGCCCTTTTGGCCACAGAGAGAGGGAGAAGTGCCTCTGCCGCGTCTACCATGTAGCGCTCTTTTCGTCCTTGCATACCTGCATGCGTCATGCTCTCTCCACACATCACTAAAGTGAAAAAAAGACGGAAGCACAGAAGTATTTGAAGCTTGTGCGTCTTGCCGCTCTATGCCCTCACCCTCTCCTGTGCGATATGCATGCGTTTGAGTGAGCGGACGATGCACCGCCAGTGACTTGGTGTGGTGGTGTGCAACTGTCAATGTGCCATAGCACTTCGCCACGATTACACTGCCTCAGCACGCAGGCAGTGCAGTGAGTCGGCTGGTGGAGAAATGGAGTAGGTGGGGGTGGGGGGGGCAGGATGCGTATGGTGTCTGAACTGGCGGCTCGGCTGGACGGCGCTTGTACTTCTGCCCTCCCAAAAGGAGACACCAAGTCTCAGTGCACGTTCTCATCCCTTTCTCACCTGCACTGGCACACTCCTCCCATGAGCTCATCTTTTGCCCCCGACCTTTCCCCTTCGAAATTTCCATGCTTGCCAAGGACACAACCCTTCTCTCACACCTGTCGTACCTTGGATTCAGGGGATGACCTTATGCCATCGGAAGAGCCACTCACGAGCATATACGCATGTACACGCTCTCGACTGTTCCTTCCTCTAATACCTGCTATGGTATCCATGGACTATCGTGTGTCACTTGTGGAAGCGGCATCAACTACGCACGCACATACATGAACGTTTATTTCACTTCAACATACACTGTGGCGAAGTTTTGCCCTGGGCAGTGGATACAGACGGCTCGCCGACCGAACTCTGCCCCCTTGATCTCCTTTTCACAGTCAGTCTGCGAGCAGCTGCCCAGCGTCTCAAAGAAGGACAGGAAACCTTCTCCACGCACCACTGCTCAGCTGATCCCTTCTACTCTCTGCTCCCCCACAAGCACATTCCACAAGGAGAGGTTCCAACGTCTGCTCTTCGGCGATGACGTTCTTCCTCCAGACAGAGCCCCGACTCCAGTCGAGCTCGCCTGGTTGGACCCAAACAGCAGTCCACGTGCAGGTGTTGGTGCAGCACAACCAGGATAACCTCTTTCTCACGTTTGCATAGACCACCTGACGACTACACAGGTGAAAAGACGTATCCCATTCTCCATGGGCCCACCGGGGTGCCAAATGGGACGGTCCTCTCATCTTGGAATTCTTCATCGAAAGGGGCGACCCCTCACTGCCCCTGCCAAGCCCCGGGGGTGTTTACTCGAGCATTAGGTGCGTACGTTCAGACACGTCATTTACTGCACGCGTCTGTCAGGCTGTGAGCAAGCATCGGAGAGCCGCCCATAAAGATTACAGCGAGGAGGACACGTTCCGCTCGTTGGATGAACCCGAGGGCATCGGGAACGACGAGAAGCTCCATTAGGTCGCCAAAATCTATTGTGGTGTGCCTCACACCGAGAACAACTTCCATACGCTGACTGTATTCGCGGAGGCCTTCGAGAAATGCATCAGCAACAAGGTATTCCAGGCCGACGG
The DNA here is from genome assembly GCA_033953505.1 of Leishmania tarentolae. Classification (NCBI taxonomy): domain Eukaryota; phylum Euglenozoa; class Kinetoplastea; order Trypanosomatida; family Trypanosomatidae; genus Leishmania; species Leishmania tarentolae. The sequence goes on from CP119851.1 coordinate 92,965, forward strand.
CAGTGTCCTTCGCATTGCGCAGCAGCTTATACCGAGAGTGGACCGCGTCGAGAGGCACCAACATGGCCAGTAAATCGAACACCCATCACGCAATCACTCTTTGCCGGAATCCTTTGATGGTAGGTTGAGCGGGTCTGCTGGGCCTGTGTCTCCGACGTTGCCGAGGCTCGGTAATGCCGTAGGTAGGTGACAACAACAAGCAGCGCGAGGGCGCTGAACAAGGCAACTTTACCTGAAGGACGGCGAGACCTTTTCAAGCTGGGGGATGATGACTTAGTATGTAATGAAAGCCCAGCTGTTTCAAAGTACACGAGTATATAATGCAAGCTTCTTCCTACAACTTACCGACCGAGTGCGGCACTGCGTTTGCTTGTTGCACCTGCTACTCGGACATACAAGTCAAGGTGCATGCGTTGAGGGAGGCGTTCGACCTCTTGGTGCCACCAGCGTAGCACGAACGGCGGTTTGTCCTCGGCACCCCTCGGACTGATGATCAGGCTGTAGCGGATGGAGTCGCTGAGGACTTCTACGAGGAGCAGGAGACTGCAGTGTGGGCACGCACTGGCCAAAGCCGATCGACCGAATGCAACGTCTTCACACAGAGGGCCTCCTATCAATATAACTGAGCATGGGGTCGGAGGAGAAGCCCCAGACGCGAACACTCAAGGCGGCAACGGCGGGTGAAAATGTGGTGGCAATGCACTCGTATGACTCCCGACGCAACGCCCCTCTACATACACGCACACTCCTCCGGTCCCACGGAGTCTATCTGTGAAAGATGCTCACCGCGTACGGGGAGGTAATGTTGAAAGACAAGCGCGCACACACACACACACACACACGTATGCGCGCCGCTGGATCAATGCCCTTTTCTAACTGAGGGAGTGGGAGCCCTGGCACGAACTGAAGCTCCTTGGCACGGAGGTACAGGCCGAAAGGGCTTTCTTCCCACTGCCTCGAGCACGGCCGAGGACGCCATCTTATCTGCTACTGTTTTGTTGCTACGCTGCACCTACGGCAAATTATCTTCCTCTCCTCACTTCAAAGGCGGCCAACCGCTGGAACTCAGTCTACCGTCTGACCCCGAAGAGTTTCCTAGGCGTCTCCAGCGCTGAGGTAGTACTTCACCGTGAAACGGGTACGAAGACAAATCGGGCACAGGCGTTCTGTACGAACCTCTTCTGCGTCGTGTGGATGGATGCTAAGCGACAGAGCCGCACCAGCCTCTAGGTACTTTGGATTACCAGACCATGTGCATGCTACTGGTGAAGCGATCTATTGCCTTCTTTTCTTCTGCGCTCCTCTCTCTCTCTCTCATGTTGGCCAAAGGAAAAGAGTCATTCCTTTGCCCTCGCGGCCCATTCAGCAAACGTGTGCAGATTCACCCTGTACACCCTTCCACTCCTCTTTTCCCTTTCCTTTCCTTTGCCCACACCAATCCATATCGCGGGCAACCAGGAAAAGACGCAGCAGCGAATAAGGAACCTCTAGAAATAGAAGCGCACAAGTGCCCATATGTGCGACATCTTTGCTCAACCCCTTCCCATCCTCGTGCTTGATCGGTTCTTATCCTCGTCTTCCTTGTGTCTTGGGTTAACAGCGATTGACACATTGCGGGGCAGGCGAAGCAGCTGTGACTTCCTCTCGTTCTCGTAAGCGCACGTCTTCATTGTCATTCGATAGTTGTATAGACCTTTCACATCATAGACTCTCCCGTTTTGGGTCTTTTCCTCCCTGTTTTCTATTTTTCCGCCCTTTCACTTTCACGTAGGCGACGGCTCTCCAGCAGACCGACGCACGCGAGTACTCGTCCCCTCCTCGTGGGTGTCGCTTGGATCTATCCCACCCCCCTTTTCATCGTTTTATTTATCCAACCTTTTCCTATTCTTACCTGCATACACATACAGACACCCAGCGTCATAATGAGCGTCAAGTGGGCGAATGCGTGGGAGGAAATCTCCATGTGCCGCTCCGTGTCCACCATCAGCAGCTCTGCCTCCACTGCGGAGGCCACGGCTGGTAACGATGTATCTTCGTTCCTGTTGGACGACTACCGTGATGATGCCTTTTCTATCCAGTCCCGCTGCAAGCACTGGCTGTCGGTGGGCTACCTGAGTCTCACCACCTCTGACGCGGAGCTGAAGTCACTCTTTTACCCGTACGGCGCTGACGAGGCTTTCACCGCGTGGGAGGGGGCGATCATGACGGGGTTTGTTGGATTCGACTCACCCGAGATGGCAGAGCTGGCAGCGCAGAAAATGCACGCCTTTATTCCTCGGGGGCAGTCGCAGGCGCTGGCAGTGCATGCGGTGACACTGGAGGAGGTGTCGCAGGCCCGCTCCAAGAATCCCAAGTCGCTGCTGTCAGTGCTGTACAGCGAGTGTGCGACACAAGGTATCAGCGCCGTGATTAGGCGCAGCAGGTCCCCTTTGGCCGTGGCCAGGGACGTGGCTATGGAGGTGGCGCGCGCCTCTCCAATGATTCTGCAGCGTCTCTTGGCGGCCTTGTCTGACCTCTCTCCGCAGTGGTTCGGCTTCGCTTCCTTTACCGAGGAGCTTCTCAAGTCACTACTGGGGTTGTTGCTGGAGGCAGGCGAGATGAATGTTGCGCAGACCATCAACTGCGGCACCGTGGTTGGTAATCTCTTCCAGATGGGCATGATCACCGGCGACCCGTACTACCTAGCAGGAAGGCTGCTGCAAAAGGTCGGACACAAGCTGAGGCAGCTCGAAGGCATTTGCGCACTGGCACACACATGTGCGATGCTTCCTAACTGTCACATGTCTAGGGCTTCTTTCTGGGCTCAGGTGGCGGATATCGCCACAAAGGTGCCAGACCCGGAGACAAGTCATATTCTCCTTGGCCACCTCCGTCGCTACACCAAGACAAATGCACACGCCGCCACCACTGCCGCCAGTTCTCTGTCGTCATCTGTACAGTCTCCGTCCGTGCTCTCGATGATGCCGTGCTCCCATGCAACCGCGGCGCGGCAGCAGGTGGTACGCCAGCACGTGTCTCCACAGCATCCACGTCAGGACGAAATGAAGCGCCGCACCATATACGTTTCGCACCTGCGTGACCTCCTGCCGCAGAGCATGCTGCTTGAACTGCTCACCACAGCTGGCCCTGTCAACAAGGTGCGCATCTGCGCCGGAGCTGGCTACTGCACGCTATTTGCGTTTGTGGAGATGCGCACACTGGAGGGGGCGCAGCGGGCCATGTGCATGAACGGCCTTCAGCTGATGGGGTTTGCCATCCGTGTGCAGACGGCCCGGAACGCGGTGCAGGACGTGCTTGAGGAGGACGCACGATTCGACTCGAATGGGGCTTTGGTTCAGCCGTGCCTCTTTGGTATGTCTCAGGCCCCGCTGTTCAAGTGCCTGAACCCTACCGAGTGTACCCACTGATGCACATGCGCGGCAATGGACTTGCTTTAGTGCCGTCAGCGCCCCCTTCAGAGGGGGAGGGAGGGGGGCTCTGTCGACACGGTGATACCCACACGCGCATACAGCGGCGCGAAGATGCGCACCTGCTTGCCTTTTTTTTTTTTTTTGCACTCTCCCTATGCTGCTAAACGTTCCACACGCTTGCTCTTCCTTCTGGTGCAACGCCAGCTGGCTTCCACTTCCCGTTTTCCGGATTGCCGGTCATTTGCAGCGGCCGAGGTGGAGAGATGAAAGTGAGGGGCGCAGTCGGTGTGCAATAGCCGGGGGTGAGTGCCACCTTGCCTCGCACATAAGGTGAAGCCCGACGCCTCTTTGCATAATGATGTCTTCTGTACTATTACTGGCTTTACGTCTCACTTTTCGCATGTTGTTGGCCTCGTGGGGCCTGCCATCACGACTTGCTTTCCTTTTTTTTCGATTTAGTTCACCGCCGGTTTATGCGACACGCTGGCGTCTTGCCACACGCGTCAGGGAGAGGGCGCAGAGGGAGGCGACGTGGACGCTGTAGGGAAGTAGGCTGTTACGTCAAGAAAGTGGCGTCTGTAAATGGGCAGAACAAGGGTCGGCCTCATGCTGTGTCCAGAGGAACATGTACGGTAGTTTACCCACAGCGCCAGGTAGATCTCTTTCATCTCCCTTTTATGCACCCTTCTTCCTCCCTCGCGCGCACACACAACGGCAATACAAACGCACGTCACTGCGGCCGAAGTGCGCTATGCCCTTCTCCGTCGAATGCTGCGCTCTCAATTTTTTTTGTGTTTTCCTACGTTTCTTACAGGGGTGATGCACAATAGAAAACTCGCATCGCAAGTCATGTTGGCTCCTCTCACTCTCTTCCACTGCAGCTTCCTCTCATGCGCGTATCATAGAAGTTTGTCTGTCTCGTGTGTTTCTTTCCATCTCTCTGGCGTCTTCCCGAACCGCGGCTCTGTCGAGCGCACGCCAGCACGTGATGAGGTTTTCTCTTTGCTGGTTTCCCCCCTTTTTTTTTCCGGAAGACCAGAGAAACCTCTTGTGCGTGCTCATAGATACTTGCCTCAGCCTCTCCTCCAACCGCACTAACACACACACGCGCACTATACATGTGCGAGGGAGAAAAGCGGATGGCTGAGGAGCTGGAGCACCTTTTTCACTACGTCTCTCCCGCTTTCCCGCTGCCAAGTCTAGCGCACGACAGTCCTGGCACTCTTCACAAGCGACCTCTTGTCTCCCGCTCCCCCGTCACCTGCAGCGGTCTCTCTTTGTGTTTCCAATTCAAACCTCACATGTGCGGCTGCTCAACTCATTTACCCCACGCGTTTGCGCTTTCCCGCTTTTTTTTCTTTCGTCGGTGTGCCGTCGTCTTTTGTTCTCTCTAGCGCATACCCTGTCCACGTCCCCATCACGGCGCCGTGCTGATGGCGACTGGGAGAGAGAGGGTGGGGGTGGGGGCGGCGATGCACGAGCACACTGACATCAAATAGAACTACACTCTATTTCCTTTCGTTTCTATATGTATCTCCGTCTTATTATTTCTTTTCGTGATCGGCAAGCGCGTGCATGGACGTGCGTATTTGCACTCTTTCTTCTTCGTGGTTGTTGTGAGCTCGACTCGCAGTGGACGCATTGCACTGGGCTTCTATGCCGCTATTTCCACCAGCGTGCGCTCTCACGTTATCGCCGGCCGCCGTCTACTCCTTCCTCTGGTGCCACACATGTATGCTTGCTTGCTTCCCTTCTAAGAAGACTAGTGCAGAAGGCAGCCAAAAAAAGCAGTGATAAAGAACCGGGCAGACGCTGGTGTGCTCCGTAGAAGTAAGCGCGCGAATGCTGGTGTAGGGTAGAGTGCAGATGAGGGGGCACATGCAAGACTCTCGGGACGAGCAGCAAAACTCCAGTTTCCCCTATGCTATTCAGACAGCACGTTCCTCCCCTCTCCGTGCCTCTGCTTGCCTTTCCACTGCGTGCGATCGGAGATGGCGGGTCTTGATTCACCTGTCCTTGTGTCCGTGCTTCCTTCCATACGATACAATAGAGCTCTACCACCACTGCCGCTACCACTCGTAAATAAAAAAAGAAAATACAACATCCTCTACACGCATGTGTGACGTACCGGGGCCAACGAGGGAGGTACGCCAATCACATCTGAGAGGAGGCAGCGCCCGCCCTGACATCCGACGCTTTTTTGTCTTCCCTTTGCTCTGATGAACGCTTTTGTGTGTGCCCATCTTGCTTGGAGGACACAGCTGCAGTGTACACCAGTCACCATCCCGCAAGATTCCTTGCTTGCTGACAGTCATCTGGATTTGCTCGATGCACTGAGCGCATATTTTCCTCACAGCCTTCATTTTGTCTGTCCTCGCCTTTCTTCCCCCCCCCGCCCCTGCACCGCTGTCCGTCTCTGCGGATCCTACTACCCCCTCACCGGTGCACGGACACAGTGACACATACACGCACCTGCATGCACATCAAATTATCTTGCATGCGGAACTGAAGTAGAGTGGCGGTCGCCATGATCCGTGTGCCGGGCAACTGGGCTTGCGCCCAGTCTCCCTGTGCATTTGTTGAGGTAGGCAAGGAGTGCTATCTGTGCCGTCTTGTGCCTGTCTTCACCGCCACTCTTACGTACGAGTTGGAGGCTTCGGTGCGCGTGAGTATGGTAGAGGCGCGGCGCTTCGCGAGTCAGGACTTTGCCGTTGCAGAGACTCATGACATCGTGCACGTGCCTTGCCGGAGCGGCATCGAATACCGCCCGTGCGCTGCAGGGGACCGTTCAAGAGAGACTATGGTGATCCGGTGCCCTTTATTCCATTATACGGCAAAAGAGATAACGCTGGACGGGCCGAGACGTTTTACCCGCGCGACCGCTGTTCATCTCGCCTCCGCGCTTATGGGACGCTACGTGATTACCGGGGCTCAGTTTCTTACTCAAGACGGTGCGTACACGGTGCGTCAGGTGACGCTGCAGAAGGGTTATCGCGGCATAGCGCTTATTAGCGGCGACTGCCGTGTGCGTGTGAATGATTGTCAGCGGATCGGCAGCGGCAGTCTTGGTGGTAGAGGGGCAGAGCGACCCATTGGCCTCGAAAGTGAGCTAGATCAGCTCCTGCAGCTGCTGGCGTGTGCCGACAAGTCGACCGGTGCGTTTGTCGGTGTCATGGCGCGCGGCCCACGTGGGTGTGGTGTTTCCAGTACGGTGAGGTATGCTCTGGAAAGCGTTATTGCTACGCACACGGTTCTAGGGTGGTCGAGTTGCTTCTCGCCGTCAGAGGCATTTCAAGAGGGGTGGGGCAGCACCGTGGTGCTGGTGGTCACTGGCGCCGAGCACGTTTTTGCGGCGGATGAGCCGGAGTTGGCCAAACTTCATTTGCGGAAGCTCCAACGGGACGCCGCGATTATTCGCGGCGGCGAAAGCGGTGCCGCCCGGTCTGTTGTGGTTTTGTGCGTCATTCATGACTACGGCCTGTGCGCTTTCGACGTACTGGATGAGCTCGTTGCCTTCCACATTGTGTTTTCATTCCCTGGTGCGTCGCAGCGCGCAGCCTTGCTGGCCAGTGTGCGAGGCGGCAGTGCCATGGACTGGCTGAACGCTGCGCAGGGTCTCGTTGGACGAACATGCGCGGAGACGCTGGAGGCGGCCCGTCGTCCCGACATCGCTTCCGCTGTCCCCTTCAAGGCAGTGTGTTGGTCGGAAATCGGCGGACTGGAAGAAGTGAAAGACAGGCTGCATCGCGCACTTGTGTGGCCGCAACAGCAGCCCGATCTGATGCAGCGCTTCCACATCACCCCACCACGCGGCATTCTCCTCTATGGCCCCCCAGGTTGCGCCAAGACAACTCTCATTAAGGCGCTCTGCACGGAAGGGAAGTTCTCGCTCATCTACCTAGACTCTGCGACGGTGGTGAGCGCGTATGTGGGGGAGAGCGAGCGCTACCTGCGAGATGTCTTCACCCGCGCCCGCCGTCAGGCTCCATGCATTGTGTTCTTTGATGAGGTAGAGGTGCTTGGCGGCCGCCGAGTCGGCGGCGGGCACGACAGCGAGCACGTGCGCCTCCTGTCGACCCTTCTCACTGAAATGGACGGTTTCTCAGACATCTGCGGGGTGTGCTTTGTGGGAGCCACCAACGTGCCTCACCTCCTCGATTCAGCGTTGATGCGGCCTGGCCGGTTTGATTACATGGTACACGTTCCTCTGCCCACCTTGACGGATCGTGAGTCCATTCTCCGACTGCTGCTGTGCAAAACTGCCGCTGACACCCGCGTCATCGCGGAACAGACGGAGGGCTTCAGCGGCGCGGACCTGAAGGTCTTTTGCTCCGAGGCCCTTTTAGCGTTGTTCAAGGAGTCCGCGGGTGCTCCACAGGTGCTGCATGAGAGGGCCAGCGTGACAGCGTACTTGCTGCAGAAGGCGAGCGGCTTTCAGCGCACTCACTACGACTCAGCCGCGCTCGATCAGTTTCAACGTGACCACCCATCTGCGTGAACAAGGGAGCCGGTGGGAAAAAGTCAGTTTGGCATCATTTCTGTCTTCACCCTGCCTCCTCCTCGCCTCCATTCTTTGTCTAGGGAGCACCGGCCATTGCATCCTTCTCTTCGCTCCCTCCCCCTCCCCCCACGCCCCAGATGCGAGGGAGTACGCGGGGATCGCTGATCCCCATCACTTCCCTCTTGCCATTGTTCTTCCTCTCTGGTTTACCGTGCGGCATTGCGGAGCGGCGCTGCGCACAACATCGCCTAAGTAATAAATCACCGGACCCCCTCAAGCAAGCACAGAGCAGCACTGCATGCGTCACCTGAGGTCCTGTGGAAATGTGTGGGTGCATCGCAGTGCCTCCGGCTGACGTTTGTGAGGACGAGTACAGTCTTCGCGTTGCACCTTGCCTTGCCTTCTTTTGTCTCCTGAGTGTTCACGATGCATCTCAGTGGTGCGCTGCTCTTTCCGAAAGGACTGTTGCACACACACGCACACACAAGTATGGTCTCTGGAATAATCCACCAAGTTTATCTCCTCACCGTTTTTGCTTGGGTTCCCTTATCATCCCCTGTTTACACTGTGCTGCACGTGCGTCTCCTATGTTCCACCTGTGACGGGTTTCGATGCCTCATCGTGCTTTCCTAATATCGAAAATTTCCCGGGTGCCGACGAGAGGCACATACATGTATATAAATATATACATACCTATATATACATATATGTATACACCCGCTTCGCTGGCTGGTATGTACAACAGACGCCGTCCCCTTCTACCACTCTCTCACTTGTCATCACACGAATTCTCTTGGGTGTCTTCTCGTTCTTGAAGTTGGCTCAGCGGGTTGTGGGTGCGCGTGGCTTTCAAGATGAACGTGGAGGTGACGGGGCGGTGTTTCTCTACGGGGGATGACTACTACATCTCTCTTCCCATCACCAACATGGCGGCCAACCGCGGAGAGCCGCGCCAGCTCTTATGCAGTGAAATGTTGCACTGGGACGACTACCGCAAAGACCGCGGCATCAACGACGGCAAGCCACTGATGCAGCAACTGTTCGCTTCCTCCTACGCGGAGCCACTCGTGCGAACCTTCACACTAGGCAATGATACGTACGTTTCACAGGTCACGGGCGTGTCAGCAACGCAGGCCGGCTCGTCCAGTCAAATGTTCAGTGCAGAGATGCTGCACTGGGACGACTATTGCGCAGCACGTGGCATCAACACAGGGGGACCGACAATGGCGAGCCTCTTTCGCCCATTTGAAAGCAAAATAATTCTTGTCTTTGACCTGAATGAGCGCAAGCTCACCGAGTATGAAGGGAACAGCGTCGCCCTTCTCTCTTATGGCGCCGATCGACAGACGTACTGCAGTGAGATGGAGCACAGGGACGATTACGTCAGAACAAAAACTGGGCAGGCTCCGCAGCCCAGCATGGCGTCGTTGTTCGCTTAAGGACGCGCGAGTAGGTGAAGGCGTACAGGTGTGACGAGGTATCTTTGTGCGGCTGCACGTTCCTCGTACACTGCACTTCCTTCGGGCTCCCTTCGATACACAAGCAAGCGATGAATCCACACGTCTCTTACCGTCTTTCTCCACTATTTTACCTCACAGCATAGTGAAGTTTCGTGAGGGTTCTCTGAGCGGTACAAAATCCAGCGTTGAACTTGAGTTCTTTTGCTTGGCTGCCTTTGAGAACTTGGAGGCCAGCTCCTTCGGCCTGCCTGATTCCTCAGCGCCCAGTACAACTCCGCACCGTACGCGGGAACGTCAGGCAAAGCCCCTTCCTCCTATCCCCTGCCAACGCGAGAGCACCGCTTCTGGTGGTGGCAGATGCCAAGCACCTAGGATGTGGAGGGGACCGGTGCCCTGCATGGCCCCTGATGCGTCGGCGGTGGGGCCCTCGGTGGCGCTGTTTGTGAGTGACCGGTGACAGCGAGCACGCTTGTGCCCTCTATGTGATAGGCAGAGCGTCGGCGTGGGCGGGGCGCATCGCACCCGGTCCTCGCTGCCCTGCTTGTGCGTGTGTGTGTGTGTGGGAGGGGGGAGGCCCTGCGTGCCGCCGCTACGGGACTGCGCACCAGGTGACTGCCGGTGTGCTGGGAGCGGTCGCGAGGTGACCTGCATGCGCGGGGTGGGCGGAGTATGAGGCAGGGGTGCTGCTTGGATGGCTGGCTGACACCACGTGATGTGCCTGTGACAGGGTGGAGGGTATCGTGGAGCTCAGCTCCATGCACCATGGAAGAGAACGAACAGTTTGAAAAAGCAAAACACCTTTCGAGGAATACGAGCGACGAGCTGGCAGTGTGGTGATGAGCTCTCTCTTCGTGTTTTTGTGGACGCGGAGTGCTCGAGATCTCCGCAGCCGAAGTGTGCCTCTGCTCTTTGTTTCACCTCCAGTCGGAGCACTGGAGAAGGCATTGGGATTTTGCTGGATATGCAATCTTCTCATCATGGGTGTGGACACCGCTCCTCGCCTCGCTTTCATGTATGCCTGCAAGCTCATCTTTACCGTCTCTAATTTTCTCGTCTGGCATGATTATGGCTCCGGTGTATGCTTTGTGTACGCGCTCTCCATAATGGGGCATTGCGGTCTCGGTGCCACCTGTGATACTGAGGGGACTTCCTCACGCTCGATGCTTCAACTCGTGCGCGTGAACATATACATCCGTGTAACTTCTTTGGAGGACTTGAACTGCTCAAAGAGCAGCAGACAGTTGAATCATAGTGGTGTGTGCTCGTGGGCGTAGGGTGCTAATGAACGCGTTTGGTGGCGGCTTTAATCAGAGCAAACCTGGTGGTTTTGGCCAGCAGGGCCAACCGCCGCAAGCGGCATTCGGCCAGCAGCCACAGGCAGGGGGCTTTGGACAACAGCCGCCGCAGCAGGTCGGCGGCTTCGGCCAGCAGACGGGTGGATTTGGTCAGCAGGCGCCACCACAAAGCGGATTTCGGCAGGCGAGTATGTCTCAAACAGCGGGCGGTTTTGGCCAGGCACAACAGCAGCCAATCGCCAGCTTTGGACAGCCACCACAGGGCAGTGGGTTTGGCCAGCAGGCGCCTCAACAGGCGGGCGGATTCGGGCAGCAGGCACAACAGCAAGGCGGCTTTGGCCAAGCGCCAGCGACGCAACAGTCTGGGGTTTTTGGTCAAGCACCGCCGCAGCAGATGGGTGGCTTTGGCCAACAGCCTCAGCAGCAGGGTAGTGGATTCGGCCTGCAGCCTGCCACTGGTATGGGGGGCTTTGGACAGCAGTCCCAGCAGGCAGGCGGGTTCGGGCAACAGGCGGGTGGATTCTCTCAGCAGTCGCAGCAGCAAGGTGGATTTGGGCAAACGCCACAACAGGGCGGATTTGGACAGGCGGCTGCCGGCGGCTTCGGTGCGGGGCGAGGCGGCGCTGGCTTCGGCGCAGCTGGCAGCTTTAATCAGCCAGCAGCGCAGAGCGGAGGGTTTGGTGCTTCTCAGCCTGCCATGAATGCTTTTGGGCGACCACAGCAAGCGCAGGGTGGATTTGGGACCCAAACGACCGGTGGCGCTCAGTTTGGTGGTGGGCAGGGTACAGGTGGCTTCGGCGCTGCTCCTCAGGGCGGCTTCGGGTCACAGCAGCCAACGTCCGGTGGCTTTGGTCAGCAGACAGGCACCGGTGGCTTCGGCCAGTCCGCTGCACCAGGAGGCTTTGGCACTGCACAGCAGACTGGCGCTGGAGGGTTCGGTGCAGGACGAGGCACTACAGGCTTTGGGGGACAGCAGGCCACTGCCAGTGGCTTCGGCGCGGGCCGCGGGGTGACCGGCTTCGGGCAGCCTGCGCAGGTTGGGTTCGGTGCGCAACCGCCAACCGCCGGTGGTTTTGGACAAGTGCAGCAGCAGACATCGGGCTTTGGAGCACAGCAGACGACCTCCGGGGGGTTTGGGCAACCTTCTCAAGGAGGCTTTGGCAACAGTGCTTCTCAAGCGATCACTGGTGGTGGATTTGGCGGGGCCCAGCAACAACAGCCACAAGGTGCGGCCGGCGCGTTCGGACAGCCCACTGGTGGCTTTGGAGCTCAGCAGCCAGCTGCTGGGGGGTTCGGTCAGGTGGCTCAAGGCAGCACCTTCGGGCAGCAGTCACAGCCCACCGCGGGTGGATTTGGGGCCTCGAAAGGCGGTGCAGGTGGGTTTGGGCAGACCGCTGGAGGTGGATTTGGACAGGCGGCAAGCGGCTTTGGTGCACAGCAGCCAAAAGCTGGCAGCTTCGGCCAGGCTGCCCCCACCACTGGCTTTGGCCAGGCTGCCCCCACCACTGGCTTTGGCCAGGCTGCCCCCACCACTGGCTTTGGCCAGGCTGCCCCCACCACTGGTTTTGGTCAGGCTGCCCCCGCCACTGGCTTTGGTCAGGCTGCCCCCACCACTGGCTTTGGTCAGGCTGCCCCCGCCACAGGCTTTGGTCAGGCTGCCCCCACCACTGGCTTTGGTCAGGCTGCCCCCACCACTGGCTTTGGTCAGGCTGCCCCCACCACTGGCTTTGGTCAGGCTGCCCCCACCACTGGCTTTGGTCAGGCTGCCCCCGCCACAGGCTTTGGCGCTCAGCCGCCGGCCACTGGCGGCTTTGGGCAGGCACCCGCTGCAGCAGCACTTGCCAGCGCGCCGGCCGCTGGTGCTGGCGTGAATGTAGGCCGCCCCACTGACTTGGCTTTCATGTCTCTTCCTGACTACAACGCAACACCTTATGGCAACGTACTGCTCTTTGACTCATACGAGAGGCCTCAGGTGGACAATAAGACGGCAAAGAAGGCTGAGGAGGACATGAGGCCTGTCGTTCCTCCAGTCCGTCGGGCGATGCACACGTGGATGGTGACTCAGATGCGGGTGCCTGACGAGAACACTTTGATGAAGCAAGTGCCAGCGTCCCTCGCCTCGAGCGCCTTGTCGCCGGTGGCGCTGAAGGAGATGCTGGTCCCTGCTGTGCAGCTCGGCGGCGCCGCGGCAAAGGAATCCACCGCGGCGCAGAAGCGGGTGACGCACGACTTGGCACGGAGGCCGTCGCCCACTAGGGTCGATGCCTCGATGGTCAACGCTGCCGCTCCACGATGCACCAATCCTGAGTATGCTCTGGAGCCTAGCCTTGCTCAGCTGGCCACCTACACCCCCGAAGAGCTCCGCCGCGTCTCACGTTTCACTGTTAGTCGTGTCGACGGCTCGTGTGAGGTACGCTTTCTTGAGCCGGTGAACTTAGTGCGCGTCGACGTAGCAGCGGCCGTGTATCTCGGCAGTGATGGGCATGTTGCCCTGTATCCTGACGGGGATGCACCTCCATTGTCTAGCGGGTTGAACGTGCGAGCCGAGGTGCGAGTGCGCGATCCTGTTGGCGAGGCTGCGGAGGATCTTACCCGCTACTGCGCGGGATCGCGTGCCCACTTTGTGGGTCACCGGCAGGGGTGGTGCATCTACCGCCTGAACGACAGCGGCACCGCTGCCGGCGCCTCCCGTGGGACTTTTGGACTGGACACGAGCGACACCGCCCCGCTTTCCATCATCCACGACGAGGATGAACACTCAAGCGATCTTGATCACTCGAGTGACGACAGCGAGGAGGAAGACAACGCTGACATGCGCAGCACCGAGAAGTCGCAGGTGATCACTGGTAGCGGAGGCGCACTGGCGATTGCCAATGCCGAAGTTCGAACGTACACGGTGCCGCCGCCACCAGCGACGCGAAAGCCAGTGATGGAGCGACACCTGGCGCTGGCTGCGACTGCTGACTTCGAATTGCCGTACGCCCTCCCTGACATGAACGTGAAGAGCAAGTGCGAGCCGTTCTCGGTGAAGTTGGGGACATTGCGCCGCACGACTGAGCCTCGCGTGTACTACGTGCGTGCGCAGGAGTCGATTATTCAGCGCACGTACGTCAACCACCCACCGCGGTTGCAGCCCTCGGAGCGGACGATTCGTGGCATGCTGGCAAGGAGTGTGCGAGCCGGCTGGAGCACCGCCGGCAGCGTTGCATTCCCATCGTATGCGGAGTTACGCGATGGCGCGGAGACAGCTGATGCGGTACCAGAGGTGGTCGGCGCCTGCGCCGTTGCAGTCACTCCGTTTCACTGGCACAAGCCGGCTCACAAGGTGCTCACCCAGTGTGCTGTGGCTCTCCTTCGCCTGTTTCTGCAGCACACCGACGTAGCAGATGACGCGGCGTGTCCACTGGCTTCCATTCATCTTCATCGTAACAAGAACCATAACACTCTCTCGACGGAGAAGTTAAAAGTGGCGTCCAGTGTTATTGAAAGCGTCATCTCGGCAGCTGGCGAGGCATCTCTCACTCGCGTGGAGCTGCTCTCCACACGGCAGACCTGCACCGTTCTTTCTCTTCTCTCCGCCCTCTACGCCCTGCCTGAGGCGGACGCCGCTGCTCCGAATGCCATGGAGGAGGCACGGTACCTTACCCAGTTGCGTCATCGAAATTTGGCTGGTTGGCTGAAAACGGAGCTCGCTGCCTTCCTAGATAGCTCCGCTACGCGTGCGGTGAAGTTGTCCCCTGCGGAGGAACTGGTGCAGGCTATGCTATGCCACAGGCTTCGCGACGCCCGTGCCTCTGCTCAGTCGGTCGCCAACGCGGAGCTGGCGCGGGTCGTGCGCGTTTGCGGAGAGGGGAATCAGTTTGGCGGTTTCATCGAGATGGCAAAGAGCGGGTTCAAGGACGGAGAGGAGGTGCGTGAGCGTGTAGTGAGCCTCCTTTCTGGCAAGGTGGAATCCTTCATTCGCGACGAGGAGTACACGGGCTTGCTTGAAGATACGGGTGAGGTACGTGCGGCGCCAACTGCGGCAACGTGGAAACAACTGCTGGGCATCTTCACCTTCTATGGCTGTGTTCCAGACACGCCCGCTGAGGACATTATTCATGCCTTCCTCGAGCGGCTGCGCGCACCCTCTTCACGCAAGCTCAATCCTCTTCCTCCGTACGCTGAACGCGTTGACAATGCAGTGCTGCGGACGCACCGAGGGAAAGATGCTGTGCGGCGTGGCAACACGTTCCAAGATGCCGCGTTGTTACTCTTGGAAGGATTCGCGAATGGATCGGCCCCTCCGGCTACCTGCCTGCACCCCCACGCGTCGAGCTACTCGGGTGCTGACTATCTCACTGCCTTTGTGATTGTGGCCGCAATACGCGCTGTTCAAATACCGAGGGAGCAAACCTACAGAGATGCAGAGCTGTCGGTGCTTCTCGGCATGACGGCGGAACTCGAGTGCAACGATGAGACGTGGTTCTGGGGCCTCCTTCCCCTGCATATGATTGAGTCACCCACCAGCCGTCTCGACGCTGTGCGCGCGTTTTGCAAACGCAACGCCAGGCGTGCCAGCACTCAGCGCCAGCTTGGCGAGCTCCAGGCAGATTACAATAGATTAATAAGCCTGCTGCATGTGAACAACGACTGGCTGGAGCCGGTTGTTGTACCTTCAGAGGAGGCGAGGAGTGCGACAGAGAACATGCCGAGTGTAAGGACGCACGCCGCCCTCGAAAAGGCACTCGCAAAGCTGGCAATAGAAGCATGGTAAGGGTAACGCAGCAGTGGAGGGCATGACGCAACTGAAACAGAGCGTTGCACAGGCACACGGACTCGTACTATCGTGTATGTGCACACATGTTGTCCTGTGTGTGTCTTCATGGGATGACTTAAAGTATTGTGCGCCTTTTTCATCTGTGCTCCTGACACACCGCTCGAACGCTGTATCTTGATCGAGAATGGTCTCTGGCCAGTTGTGTACGTCACTCGCTGTTTCATACGTTTGTAGTGGAAGGAAGGTGTGTGTCTGTGTGTGTATGTGTGTGTATGCGTGCAGCGTGCGTTGGCTTTTGCCTCGTTGCACCACTGTTGTGGGGATGTCAATGCTGCATGCATTCTCTCTCTCTTGCTACGTCAATGACGCGCCGAGACTTTTTTTGTCGGTATCTGTTCTTGTCTTGGCCATTCAGCGGCTTCTTTTGTTTTGCCAGAGAGGGAAGAGCAACCCTCGTATCGCACGTGCGCGTATGTGCCTGTGCTGATGTCTGAGCTTGTGTGTTTGCGCCTGTGGGTTTCGGGGGGGGGGGGCTGCGCAGCGACAGGCAGACACACGCGCCCTCATACATCAGTGCACGAATGGTCTCCCGTGAAGACTTTAAACGAGACACAGAAAAAAAAACAGCAGCATAGAGGTACCCTGTGACTCAGCGGCCTGAATGCGCGCATGCGTGTGCACGTGCTTGACGTTGCGAAGGACCGCCGCTCCACGCATCTGGTACAGAAGGGAAAACTTAGGAGTCCCTCTGACCAAACTCCACGAGAAGCGCTTTGTACACGGGATGGAGAGAGGCCAATGACGGCCGTGTCACACGATTGCGTGTACCCCGGAGACACCTGAAGCGTGGTCCTGTCGTTGCCGTGTGTCGCTAGCGCACTCCGGTTGCACGCTGAAGAGGGGCGCTAATAGAAGAGGGCATTAAGTGCTTAGTGCTGCTCCCGGGCTGGCACACGCAGTGCTGTCACTGCTGTCAAGGGCACCCCCTCTGGCGCGAGGGGGCCCTCCTGCTCAATCCCTGTTGTTTTTCGCTGGTGGCTCTGCTTGTGTGCGATGTGCTTTTTCCACCGCTGGCGTGTGAAGGGGTAGAGGGGTTCTCCAGGCATGGCTGCCTCGCTTCGATTGCTGTTAACGCTGATGAGGTATTCATGATCTCTTCATTCTTTTCAGTTGCGCGGTCGCCTACTCCTCGTTCTTGCTGACACTTCGTTTGATCATCCTCTCTCCTCCTCCCCCTTGTCTCTCTGCCCTCTCAATGCGCACATGCTGCACTCATGCTGCTCCCCTTTGCCTGTGAACTGGCGGTCTTCGGAATCCAGCGAGAAGCTTGCTTGGTAGTTAGCTCGTTACATGATTGGGCCGCTGCCATCCTTTCTGCCTTCTCAGCTCTTCTGCTCTTTCCTCGCGGCTGTGTGTGCGTGTTCCAGCCTGCCAGACGTCAGATGGTGGTATGCGCTGTTGTGCTTTGTTTTGCTGTTGCGCTTGTGCTTGCTAGTGGGTGCTCTGGGCGAGTGCCTCACATGGGGTGCGCGCTCTAGAGCCACTCCTCGCTATTGTCGCACACCTTTCAGTGCCCTTTTCCACCTGCGTGGGCTCATACATCCCGCTCCCGCTCACCCAACGTTTCTTTCGCGTCTCTCACCATTATGGCGTGGCAGCTGCGGGGCTCGTTACTGCGCGTCCCGCGCTTCACCCTGCGCTTTCCCGGGAGCGGCAGGATAGAAAACATGCACCTGTTTACACGGACGCTGTACACGTATTGGTACAACAAGGGCTTCTGGGGCGCCACTGTGGCATCGGCGGTCGATTTTCTCAACACAGTGGTTCTCTTTGTTGTGGCTGTCATCTTCACGATGCGGTATGACTGGGAGGTAGCTCTCAGCTGCGCGGAGTCGGAGTGTGCTGCGCACCCACTGGTGAGAGGTCTACACGCACCGTACATCTTCCGTCGCACCTTCTGGGGCCACCTATGGGGATTTGTTCTTCTCAGCTCCACTGTTGGCTCCTGCGTATACGAGCTGGCGCGCTTTGTGGAGACGTACTACCTGCAGTATGAGATCGAGGAGGTTGCTCGAGAGGCTGGAGTCGACACCGGCTTTCTTACTCCACTGCACCGCTGGCGCTATCACCTGCAGCGTGGCCTGGATGGGCGAGTTGGGCACGAGTTGATCGGCTTGTGCGGTGGCGAGACCATTGCGCTTAGCACCGCAGGGTGGGGCGAGTTTCTGGAGACTATTTGCGTGGCGGTGGGCCGAAGTCACAGCGTCAAATTTTCTGCCCCTGGCGAGCCGCTGGATCCCCTACGTGCTATTCAAAGCCTGATGCAGTTGGAGAACTACTTGATTGCGTTGTATGAGACCGATGCGTTGCGCGGCACTGCACTCCAGTACGTTAGCCCAGGCATGATCAAGATCCTGATCGACTCCATGTTTGATGCCTTCCGTACAGTGGAATCCCGGCACAAGTGCGTATGGGCTGTGCGCTCCACCATGGTGACCTACGCCATGCTGTACGGGGCGGGGTTTCTCTTCTTTTGCGTGTACGTGACGCTCAAGGTGCTTGTGAAGAACGCGGCCCAGGTCAAAGTGAACTACTGGGCCCTCTCCCAACGCATGTGGACACCAGAGGCACAATGGCGCTTTCGGCTCTACAACGAGGTGGAGCATCTCCACGCGTGCCGCCTGCGTGCCGGGTGTGAGGTGGCCGAGCGTATGGTGGAACGACTTCGAGTGTCGAACAGCTTTTCTAGACTTGTGCGACGGATCTGCAGCACATGCGTCCTTGTGGCTGCGATGCTGTCGTTTCTGAATCCGGCTCTTCTCATCGGCTCCTCCATTGGCGGGCTCACCCTTGTGTGGTGGCTCACGCTCGCCTTGATGCTATATGCGTGTGCGCCAGAAGTGGATCCTCGGGAGCGCGAGTACGCGTACATCACCGACCTGGAACGGCTTGTTGACAGCATTCACTACGACACGGCGGAGTGGTTCCATTCAGCGGATGCTTTCTACGAGCACATCACGACAACCTTCTTCAAGAATCGGTTTCTAGTAGTGATGACCGGTCTTCTCGAGAACCTCGCGCTACCTGTTTTGCTATTGTATGCACTGGGGGACGGCAGCGTAGAAGCGCTGGTGGAGTTTGTGCTACAACACTCAACGACGGTGGACGGTGTCGGCTCCATCGCCGTGGGCTCTGACTGGACCTCCTCTTACCCCTCGACGACCTCGCCGGGTGACTACGACTCAGGCGAGGTTCATCATGCGTCAGCGTCGACTCAGAGCAACGACGTTGAGTTAAGCGCCACATTGCTTGGCAGAGCCACACCTTCCACGGGCTTTGCACACAAGCGGGCGGAGAAGGTGCAGCTGTCGGTCGCAAGTTTTGCTGCGGTTTACTCACAATGGACGCTGCGGCACATCGACGGCCCGACAGGCCGGGAGTCTCCGGCAAGCTTCCAAGACGCCGCCCTCAACGTCTTCCTGCGGCAGCTTAGTGTACGCGTGCGGCAAGCAGCCATCACACACGCAGCCAGCGTTGCTTCTGCTGACGAGCTCATGATATCCAGGGACTCATGCTCGCCGTTGAAGTCGGCACGGTCGGAGCGCCGATTTAGGGTATCCCGAGAAAACGGCGAGGAGCGGATCGACGGGGCCGACGGCGAAATCAGCGGGTTGCCGGCGTTCGCGGCGGGCAGCACAACCGCACACGAGCGTGAGCAGCTGTTCGTGTCGCAGGTATCGTCGTCGCGCCACGCTTTTCACTTCTCTCGGAAAAGTCAACTGCCCCTGAAGTGTCGCGAAGCGGCAGACTACGGAACTGAAAAGGGAGGCGCCCCATGAGTGAGAGTCCAGCGATTGTCCGGCTCTGTATGTGAACCGCGTGACGGCTTGCCAAAGGAAGGGCCAGGCCGTTTCGATAGCACATGTGCAGTAATGTGTTGCTCCTACTGGTGGGCTATAAGCTTTGTTGTCCCGGAGGCCGGGCTGCTCCAGTTCTGCACCGCGGCTTCGTCCGATCCGCTTCTTCTGCTACCCTCGATGTCACCTCCGCGTGCCGTGTGCCGATGTTACTTGTATACGTGGACATACGTTTTCATTTCCTAGCAAGTAACCATGCTCTCTCCCTGCTCTCCGTTCCTCGTTTCTTCCTGTAGGGCCTCTCTTCGGTGCGCTGCTGCCACCCTGCGGTAGCGCTGTGGCGCGTACTGCGAGAGGACCCCCCCTCTCCCCAAAATGCACAGAAAGAGAACAAGGAAACCCTCTAACCCTGCCGAGACCACTCCTCCGATCGCTTCTTCTCGAAAGCGCTGCTGTTGTGCTGGACGAGCGATTTGTCCCCCTTGCCTGTGCATGTGTGTGTCTGTGTGTGTGCATCGGTGTGATGCTAAACTCTCGCCCTCTGCTGATTACGCGAGCCAGGGACCCTGTGTCACACACGGGCGCACCTTGATTCATGGTTGTTCTCTCTCTCTCAAGCGTGCCAGCCGTGAACCCCTCGCCGACTCTCTACGATGCGTTGCTTCATGTGACTTGTGTTGATGTACTCTCTGCTGCGGTTGTTTCCTCTCCACTTGCCCGTTTGCCTCCTCGCTGAAAGCCGGACACTCCTGCTGAGTGTACACCCTGCTGGCCGCCGCTGTCATTGCGCCCACAAAACCCCTTTCACAGTGCACGCATACCGTGCACCAATAGATAGAGCATTAGCTTTACGATTCAGTGAGACGGCTTGCACCTACGTGCCACCGCAACCCCTACCGCCACCCAACTCATCTGACTCCCAAGAAGCAGTTCTCTGACCTGCTGGTGGTAGCCAGGGGAGGGGACGGACTCATGAACAACACGACCACAGCGCAGTTTGAAGCCGCCTGGGGTGAGGTGGAGCGGCAGCAAAAGGAGAAGCTGAACACCAGCACAGAGCATCTCAATGCGGAGGTGGAGCGAGAGCTGACCTTGCTGTTGGCTGGTGTCCGCGACGCACTTACAGAGGACCAGCGGGATCTTCAGTCCGAGTTCGACAAGCTTATCCGCATGGTGGAGCAGTTCCAACAGGGCGTCGATATGTGGCAGCTAAAGGCGAAGAGTTCCATTAAGATGATCGAGGAAAAGCAGCGCAATTTTGCCATGCTAGTCGAGGAGACATCCATACGCGCGGCAGCGAACCGGAGAGATTCGATTGATCGCCTTCAAAAACGTGCCGCTGAGACGGAGGCGCACTGCCAGCAGCTCATAGCCGCAGCCAGCAAGCGTATGTAAGTTTGGAATGTCTCCCCTTCCTCTTCCTCTCGTCCGTCACCGCAATCCCCAACTGTAGCGGAAGCGAATCTCTCTTATAATGTAAGCTGCATCCGTCTGCGCATGAGGTGTCCTCTGCACGATCACTTTGATGACTGTTCTGGAGGCGTGAAGCGGCCCCACTCACCCCTTTTTCTTCACTCGTGCTTTGTGGCATGTTGGAACGCGGTCGTGATGGTGCATGTGTCCTGCTCAAGCTTTCCTTTCTTACTGTCAACTTTATACACCACCTGTGCGCTGTGCCAAGAGGAGCGAGGCGTGTGCTCCTTTCGGAGAGTACGATAGACGCAGACATGAATGCATCGGGAAATAGGACTCCATGCGCACAGGGAGACACACGCACACACGAAACAGCTACGCAGGTCCAGTGACCGTCTCTGCCACCCCCGTGCCCTTGCGGCAACGAGCACTCTTTACCTGTAACGGGCGGTGAAGACATTCGCGTGTCAGCCGAAAAGATAGGACGGTGTCTCTATTGTCTGAAGTGATGCGCTCCACCAGTCTACCACAACCTGCGCACTCCCTGCTTCCTATCAATAGACTTCAAATGGCATAGGACTTCAGCGCCTCTTTTTTACTTTGAGGAGCAGTTCAGAAGGCAGCGGCTTCGCCCGAACTCGCTTCCTTTGACGAGATGGCACACGTCGAAGCTCACGAACATCTGCTCACGTGACTGCTTTCCTGTCCGCGGTTGCATGCCGTGTCGAGCCACGGCGCCCTCCACTTTGACGTGGGCATCTCCGCTGCATCTGCGTGACTGACTCATCGCACCTCTTCCCATATCCACATTTTTTCTCTTTGGTTACGGGCGTGTTTTGGCTGCGGCTTCTATGCTGACGTGATGGCAACCCCGTTCATGCCTTCTTGGGATCTCGGTTGAGGCTGTGCGTTGCGTAGCAGCTGTGCGGCACACCCTTCACGGTGCTCCATTGTTGGAGAACAGTGTTTTTGCCCACGAACGACATCGTGTTGCGGGCGAGTGCGCTCCTGTGGATGCGCACGTGCTTCCTTTTGTAGCCTCACCTTCAGTCCGCTAACCACAATTTCTCGCACACCCGGGCGAGATACCACTGCAGCGCCACAACTCTCCTCTCCCCACTGCTGTGTAGGCAGGAGTAATTTGCTGGAAGGCCACGAGGCAACTGACCGTCAGAGCCACACGGCGCGCCGTCATTATGCGACGACTGCTGGGCCGCTCAATGTGGGCCGATAGCGCTGCCATTTGTGCTGCTGCCGGGCCTACGATGCGTTTCATGACGAACACATGTGCTGCAACGCCTGCAACAGCGCCATGTTTTCGTCGCTGGCAACTCCGGCCCACGGGACTCTCATCCCCCTATGCGTTTGTGCAGACGGATCGCCGCTGGCAAAGCGAAAGCACCGGTCAGCAGGATCTCTATGCCGTGCTCGGGGTGAGGCCGGATGCCACACAGGATGCAATCAAGGCCGCGTATAAGAAGCTGGCTCTCGAGTATCACCCAGACCGAAATCACCAGCCGGGTGCTGAGGAGAAATTTAAGTCGATCTCAGCCGCGTACAGTGTCGTTGGCAACAGAGAGAAGCGTCGCGAGTACGACGCGCAGCAAGCAATGTCAAGGAGTATGGGTGGTATGTCGTACAACAGTGACAGCAGAAGCCATGGCTCTAGCGGGTACTCTTCCGGTTTTTCGGGCGGCATGGACCGCGGCAACTACCAATATCATCAGATGTCCAAGGAGGAAGCTGATCAGCTTTTCCGTGAGCTCTTCGGCGGCATGCGTGTCGATCAAATTTTTCGAAATCTAGAGGAAGAGATGCGGCACGGCAGCATCAAAGGAAATGGGCTGGGCGGCCACGTTGGCCGGAGTTTTCCGGGCTCGGAGCAGGCGTTTCGGCCCTTCTTCAGCGTGGAGAGTAGCACGGCAAACGTGTTTGTAGATGAGCACGGAAACCGCATGGAGGAGACGACGTACACGGACTCTCGTGGAAAGCGCTTCACAGTGCGGCGCATGAGCAGTACCGACCCCAACGCGAGTGTTAACCAAACCGCTGACGAGTTCTACCGTGGACGGCACGCGGGCAAAGATGGCCGCTACCGATTTGGCAACGTTTCCTCCCAGTTTCAGCGACCCAGCGACGACTTTACGCAAACTATGTTCGGTGTGCGTTCCCACGGCCGCAGTCCGCTGATGGCTTTCCTCATCCTTGCCGCGTGGACAGTGATACTGGGCACCCTTCTGATCTGCACCATTGGTTTCCTTGCTCGGCACCCGCTTTTCTTCGCGTCCGTTGTAGTGCTGATCCTACTCGGCCGCGCGGCCCGCCCCTTCTGATCGCCACCGTGCACTGTTGAAGGGGCGGGGGTACTCCATCGGTCTAAGCGCTGCTAAGGGTAGAATTACTTCTGCCTGTGTGGTGTGTGATCGAGGACGGTGTGCTCTGGGAAGCCTGGCCAGTCTGCACCCCGATGCAGGGGGCTTTGGTCGAGTGATGTGGCGTGGCCGACGTTATCTGAGGTCTGCGTGACTTTTTCGGCCATGGTAATTGCGACTGTGTGTGTCTGTGTGTGTGTAGATGGACCGACTCTTATTGGTAGGTCTGTGAGTTCCTGTGCTCGTGCCACAGTACTCTTTGGCGCCTGCCCAAATGCGGTGGGCAGCGCTGTTAGTGCCGCCTTTCGGACAAGTCGCAGGGAAGTTACCGGATCGTTCCTTTTGTTGCTTCTGCTCCTGTCTTCGGTGCTTCTTCCCCCGCGCTTTCATTACTCCCGTCTGTCTACGCATCTTAATCACACCGCGAAGGCTTGTCGCCGCGTGAGAACTAGCGGGACGACTGTCTTCAGTAAGCGTACAGCTCATTGTGTGCGTCTTCCTCTCGACGGCACGCGTCTGGGGGAGGCACCGATGCGGTGGAGGCTGACAGAGCCGTCGTTCGTGTGCAGATGATGCCTAGGAGTGCGTGCGTGACATGTCAGAGGGCGATATACGGAGGGGGAAGAAGCAAAGGCGGGAGAGGGAGGGCGATAGCGGTGCTTCGTACTCATGTTTTCTCTGTTTCGTTATTGATCACTCACAAGCGAAAATGGGAGGCGAGAATTTTTTCTTGTGGACGCATCGCGGTCACACGTTGATGTGTGTGTCGGCTCCATCCGCAAAAAAGGAAGGCGTAACGTGTCACTGAGAGGCTGTGTGGCATTCATGTGTGTTGTGCAGAGGTTTCGGTGGCAGGTCTTCAGCACCTGTGCTTGCGGACGTTTGCTGCATCGCATCTCTCCCACCCCCAAGCGCTAGTTATTGTCTCTCCATGTGCCAGCGTGGTCCCGCATGCGTGTGTGCCATCCGTCCCATGGTGCTGCTCTACGCTTGATGCTGATGCAATGGAGATGCAGGCTGCGCGAGCCTGCCGCATTGGCTCTGGCGGTGTCTACCCATATTTCAAGCAGATACGCTCTTTCTGGCTCTCACGACCACTCTCTTGTTGTCACCGATCGCTGCTCCCACACCTGTGCGGCGGTGCGTTCGGAAAGAACTCATCGCCGTAACGCATTCCTCCCCTCTCTACCACCGCTAAAAGGCCCGCAGATTTGTACACTCTTTCCCGTTTATTCTGCGCCCCTGAGCTGAACACATTCATAATGCACCGTGTGCAGAACGTTGAATCTCATGCGGGCAAGTACGCCCCAGACATCTTGGTGGTTGGCTCCTGCTTCCTGGATTATGTCGGCTACGTGGACCACATGCCGCAGGTGGGTGAGACGATGCACTCGGAGTCGTTTCACAAGGGTTTTGGCGGCAAGGGCGCTAACCAAGCTGTGGCGGCGGGCCGCCTGGGGGCGAAGGTTGCCATGGTGAGCATGGTCGGGACTGATGGCGACGGGAGTGACTACATCAAGGAACTAGAGAAGAACGGTGTTAACACGACGTACATGCTTCGCAGCGGCAAGAGCCCGACCGGGCTGGCGATGATCCTGGTGGACACCAAGTCTTCCAACAACGAAATTGTCATTTGTCCCAACGCCACCAACCACTTTACACGTGCGCTACTTCGCGCGCAGACGAACAACTACGAGAAGATCATGCACAAGGGACTCCAGTTTCTCATCTGCCAAAACGAAATTCCCCTTGCCACTACGCTCGACACGATCAAGGAGGCGCACAACCGTGGGGTGTACACGGTGTTCAACAGCGCTCCGGCCCCGAAGCCGGACGAGGTGCAGCAGATCAAGCCGTTTCTCCCGTACGTGTCTCTCTTCTGCCCGAACGAAGTGGAAGCGGCGCTCATCACCGGTGTGAAGGTGACAGACACTGGATCCGCCTTTCGCGCCATCAAGGCGTTGCAGCAGCTCGGTGTTCGCGATGTCGTCATCACGCTCGGTGCCGCCGGCTTTGTTCTTTCTGAAAACGGTGCCGAGCCTGTGCATGTCAAAGGCAAATACGTCAAGGCAGTGGACACCACCGGTGCCGGTGACTGCTTTGTCGGCTCCATGGTGTATTTCATGAGCCGCGGTCGCAGCCTGCTGGAGGCCTGCAAGCGAGCCAACGAGTGTGCCGCCATCAGTGTTATGCGAAAGGGCACACAGATGTCTTACCCACACCCAGGTGAGCTGCCGGCTGGTGTCATGTAGCAGTCAGTTGAGGGGGCGTTCTTTTCTCGCGCTGAGCAAGGCGATTACTTACTGCCGATGATGGGAGGGGGGCTGGGTGCCACTGCCGCACAAATATGTTTAAACGGTAACGAGTAGAGCACGCATCGGACCAAGCCGCTGCGGAGACAAGCACAGGGGGGATATCGGATGGCCTCGTGACGCGTTTATGTTTCGAGGAACACCAGTGGGATCGAAAGCCATCAGGGCATGATGGACGTGTTTGCTTGCTTGTGTGCGCCTTCTCTCTATCTTGCGTCGCCGTCCTTGTGTGTGAGTGTGTCCAAATGGTTTGCACAGTTGTTCAAACACATTTCTATACATATATATATATATATGTATGTGTATGCATACGCGTGTGTGTGTGTATGCCTCTCTTCCCCCCTTTTCTTAATATGGTAAGGAGCGCTTAGGTCATGCGTTTCGCCGTTAGCGGCTGCTCTGTGTTACCCCCCCTCCCCCCAAAAAACGTTTATTTCATTTTTTTTTATATTATGACCTCTCTTCCGCTCTCGTCTGCGCAAATGATATGCATGTGCGTTCCTGGATTTGCAGCCGCCCCCTCTGTCTGTGTATGTGTACGCTGATTTTGGGCTTTCTATCTATCGCACCTACGTGAGACGCGTACAAACTCCTTTACCCGTGTCCCCGTATTCTCTCTTTCACGCGCCCCTGTCCGTTTGTGTGTGTGTGTGTGTCGGTGTGTGCGGCATTGCCTTCTGTGTGCTCCCATCGCGGATGCTGTCAAGGCTTGAGAGCCAATCAACCGTTTTCTATCACTGTTCGCTTCTTCAGTATGCACAGCACATGTGGGTGAAGGAAAGGTAAAACTTCACGCGTGGTGAAGCGCGCTGAGAGACAGACAGTGAGATGCACTCGATGAACGAAGGGATAGTGGAGGCGTTGCAACAGCGGCTGCAAGCTGAGAGGGCAGGAAGTGGGGGGAGGAGGCTACGGGAGTCAGGATTACACACGCGCAAACGCACCAACTAAAAACAACAGTAACTATCAGCAGCAGAAAGCTGACTAGAGTAACGTGCCTACTCACAGGGGTACTGAGTGGCCCCCAAAGGAGTGCATTGGAGGTCAACCAACTGTGATGGCTAGGCGACATTCTATGGCTTCGGGTGTGCGCCTACCCTGGAGCTTCACTGGAGAGCAACGGGAAGATAATAAACTTGCTTCAACTTTCTCTCTCCTTGGGTATCTGCGCTGCACCCTTTGTTTCCTCCCCACCGTACATGATGGGCCTGCACTCGACGTGGGCGGATCACACGGTCGCCTATACAAACATTCGTGTTCTCTTCTCCACACACGGTGACGTGTAGCGCTCACACATATACAGACACGCTTGAGGTTGCAACTCGGCGCTGCTTAGACTTTCTTCACTTCTCACTTCCAGAGCTGGGCCACTTCTACGTTTCTATAGAAGCACACGGCACGCCAAGCACCTTCCCGTGACCGAAGCTTGAGAGAGGTGCACTTCTGTGGAGCACCTGAGTGGGCTCAGCGGGGACTGTCAGTGTAGTGGTGCGATATCTGTTGTTAGACAGCGAAGCGTTGATCTCTGCGGCGGCGTACGCGTAGACTAGGCAGCGTCGTTTCGGCCAGTGTGATTCGACTTTTTTCTTTTCGATTTGTGTAGGTTTCCCGCTGACTGGGGTGCTTGCGCATTTGTGTGTAACACTTTCCTCCTCCCTCTGCGTCGCCCATAGACTTCACCATTGACCTTATATATCCACGTTTTCCACGTTCCTCAAGGGCCCCCCTCATCGGCATTTTTCTCTCTCGCTCTCGCGTGTGGCTTCCCCAGTCTGTGGACATCACTACGAAACGGTGCTCGCCCTTTTTTGTGTTGTCCCCGTCTACTTGGGCTTTAGCGATTTGCTCCGCCTCGCAGTTTCACTTGTCGCTCGACCACCGCCGCCCTGAGGCTGTCATTTCGGGGAAGCCATGACGGAGGTAACTTCTTCGCTCCGCCCGCCGTCGCGTCAGGGCTCCCCGGTGCCACGCCGGCAGCTGGGCATTCTGCCTGTGAATCAGCGCTCCTACTCGCGTGTGGGCTCCAAGGGCATGATTGGCGACGAGTCGCCGCTTATGTCACCCTTGCCGTACTACCCGCGTCGTCGCAGTGTTACCTTTGCTGGCGATCAGAGCGTGAGAGAGGAGCGGCCCAACTACAACGCCGCCTATTCCGCTTCGGCTCCCATCTCCCCGGCGCGTCACGGTTCACCGCCGCCAGTTTCCATCCTCAAGCCGAACTCGTCGTTTCCGGTGGCGGATGAGGAGGACAGCGGCGCTGCGCCGGCGTACCAGGCTGCCGCAGCGACCGTGAGCGGTGTCTTCGACCACAAAGACTTCGCGCGCAACTCTCCTGTGCCAGTGCGTGGCCGCTCCAATAGTCGTCAGCGTCTTGCGGCACGGCGCAAGGAAGCGCAACTGCACCGAAGCTTCTACGACGACAGCTTCGTGGAGGAGTATGTGCTGCGAGCCAAGACGGAGCAAGACGAGGAGGAGGCAGAACAGCGCCGACTGCAGGAGCAGCTGAGGGTCGAGCAGGAAAGGGCGAAGAGGGCAGAGCGCCGCGTCTCGGAGGCAACAGAGAAGATCAACGCCCTACAGCATGCAAAAGAGGTGCTGATGGCAGCTACAGTGCGCCGCCACAACTCTGTGACGCCGTCTCCCCAGCGTGTGCCTGCCGAGAAATCGAAGCGCAACTCCAGCCTCCTGCGGGAGCTGGAAGAGGACCCTGATCCAGAGGTGCAAGCAGCGCTGAAGGAGTTGGCACGCAACTCGTTGGCAAAGCAACAGAGTCGCATCCACTCTGCAGTCCATCAGCGTCGTCGATCGATATCCATCGTCTCTGCTGACGCCCTCGCGAAGGGCGGTGAGGCGGAAAACGAGGGCGACAAGGACACCCGCAAGCGCGCCCGCCTAGAGAAGATTGTTTCCACGTTGCTCTCGAAGAGGGCCAAGAGCAAGAGTAAGCGTAGTGTGATGGTTATCGACTGGTCGGATCTCGATTCTGACGCCGACGGTGACACTTCGACCACCGAGAAGGATGAGGAAGAGACAGCGATGAACGTCAAACGACATCGTGGCCGTCCTGCCAAGAGCCACAGCATAGCGTTGGGCACCGAGGCGACACTGGTATCATCAGCGAAGCCTACACAGAAGCCTTCCACGAAGCGCGCAGCCTCCTCCCGGAAGCGCCCTGCCAGCGCAGAGCCGGAGTTGGGCGACTCGCTTCTTTTTGAGGATGAGGCGGAGCAGCCCATTTTGCTTCCTCGCCGGCAGAATAAGCGACCGGCCCCAACGAGGTCTGTATCGTACATCGACATGGAGGGCGACGATGACCTGCTGAGGGATGCCTCCAGCGTTGAGCGTGTGGTGCGACGACCACCTCGTGCCACGCGCGCACCGGCCATACGAGCACCGGCTACACGGCAGCGCCGTGGCCGCCTTGCATCATCCAACACCCACGAAGGTGCAGAGGACTTGTCGTCTTTCACAGGCACCACCGTCTCGCGAGGACGTGCGCAACCGCCGGCAGCCGCAGCAGCAGGGGACTCTACCAGCGCTCCACCTCGCCGACGCCGCGGGTCCGTCCTGCGGGCGGACCCCAATGATCCCATGGCCGTCTTCTTTGAGGCTGCCTTTCCAAGCCCCTCGAAGTTTGACGAGATGATGATGCAGGCTGGCGGCTTGCCAGAGACCCGTCGTGGCGGTGGCGGCGGCCGCGGACAGGGACGGCATCCCAACTTGGTGCTACCTAGCTCCATTGGGCGCCGTCGCTGACGCTCGAGCGAGCACGTGTCGTGTATGCTGGCGAGTGTTATTGCGTGTGTGTTTCGTGCATCTTCACTCCCTTCGCAACGTTGTTGTTCACTGGCCTAGTTTCGCATGCAAGAGCGAGCTTCTTTCTTTTACCTAGACTGTCTTTTTCATCTCCAGCATCGCTCGCCGCCTCCATCCTCCTCAGCCCTTTTCCATGTGGGTTCCTGCACTGTCTTTGGAGGGCGGGGGGGGGCAGCGGACCTCTCGGTGCACGGCTGCCCTTGTGTGTGATGCCGACGCGGAGCTGCTTTGTCCTGCGAGCCGGTGTGAAGGTCCTTTCTCGTTGGTTGGTTCTCATTTTTTTTTTCTTGGAAGACCTATAGATGCTCAATCGCCTCTACGCGCTGCTTCACTGCGGTGTGGGATGTGTGGTCGTACGCCAGCAAGTGCGCGTGTACGCACACCACAGCGAAACAGCGGCGGGAGGCTTTAGATTTTACTACGTACGGTGCGTCGGTATATATATATATATATACATGTGTGTGTGTGTCACTGGAGGAACTCCTCTGTGCTGCGAGCGACACGAAAAGAAATCAAAGAAACATATATGTGTGATATTCACAGCCAATATGACATGGGAGGAGAGGGGGTGAGGTAGGCGAGACGGTTGGCTTCCACACCGCTGCACATCGGCAATGGCCCTCCTCTTCCTTCGACGGCTGTACTCGACACCTGCACCAGAGTCATGGGGGACGTCCATTTGTGGACTTGAGGAAGCTAGCCTTCTAACACACGCGCTGTGCCGACCTGCCACATGGTGAGGTCTCTGCACTACGGTGCACCAACTTCCCATACACGTCTTGCTGTCTGGGTGTGTTAGTGTGTCCCACGTTACTCAGGTGTGCACATCACCTGTTGTCTCTGCACGTGTCATGCTGAGAGCGGTCATTTTCTCTTCGCTTTCCTCGCAGCTGCCGTCGGATGTACACGGTCCTTTCTACTGCTGCCTCTTCGCTCTCCTGCTCTTGCTTTCTTTACCATTTTCTCGTCGACTACCACCTTCTGCGGTAGCGCGCACCTGTAACTGTTTTCTGCTCTGCACCCAGGTGAGCAGCATCAGTGACGACAGTGTATGACCAAGGAAAGGGCACACGCACACAAGGAATCTCCCGAGACCAGTCTCACTGCACGGTAGCGGGGGGCAGTGAGTACGTCGCTGACCGTGCGGGCCACAGACGAACGTAGAAGCGACGTTTTCGCTTTCTGCAGCGATCAGTATGTTGTCGGCAGATATACCGATTGCTGACGCTCGATAAAAAGTTGGTTGTCGAGTCTACGTGTACGCGCTCGTGTGCGACAAAACCTTGCCAGGAGCGTGTGCGCCAAGCTTGTGGCACAGTTTTAATCCTGCCTCCGCGCACCGCTGGAGTCCGGAAGAGGCGAAGAGGAGATCGCACGGCGTTAGCGCACGTGTGGTTTCCTCATGCCTTGCACCTCCTCGTGCACGAAGGTGCCGCTTCTCCTCACGGAGGAACTCCGAGACGAAGTGTTGAGTGGAGCAGCGGAGATCGTCGTGGAGCGTGGCAGTCGCAACCGCTGCTTCTTGCACGTCTACAGTGAAGAGGAGCGGCTTGCCAAAGTCGAGGACATCGCGGACACGGATGATGTAGTGCGAAAGGCACATGAAAGACACCTGCGGGAGCTACGGTGGGCGCGAGGCGTGCTGTGGGCCGACTCCCGTGTGCAGCGCTTTGTGAGGTACACAGATCATCTCTTATGGCCGGGATACGAGTCTCTCAGTAAATTCGTTAATGTGGTACGTCAGCTGATTCTCTGCGAGGAAGGTGACAACGCAACGGTGCTGAAGAGAGCGCGCGACGTTGCCGTTGCGAGCGGCATCCTTCGACGCGAGGCCACGCTTCCTGGCCTGCACCCGCTCAAAGAGACGAGATTGGAAGGCCAGGCGGTCCTGTACGACGTACAGCAAGTACGAAAGCGTGGCCGCGACGCTTGGGCGGCGACGATACCATCGGTGCTGTCGCGCGTCGACGAAGAGCCTGTTGACTCGGTCGCTTGGATTGCGGAGGTGAAGCAAACATACTACACCGTCTCGGACATCCTGCAGCTTCAGCTTGCTACCACACCACTGGCGCGACTTGTCGCGCTGCTGTCGCATCCGCAGAGCCTTCCGGTCGCAGCCGATCCCGCCTCATCAGCATGTATGACAAGGCATCAATGGCGAGGTCTGCTTGACAAGCATCGACAATGGGCTGAGTACCACTCACTTTTCGCGGATGTTGAGGAGGCTTGCCGAGGGTGGGGGGCTTCGGAGGCATGCGTGGCGCACAACGTGCATGAGGCCTTGACAAATGGTTCCAGCGTACAGCTACGCACGGGGGTTCATGCGAGCGTGCTACAGAGACTGGAAATGCATATCCTGCTGAGCCCTCGCTTTCGCAAGCTTGATAGCTTTGCAGCGGCGGAGCAGGCGGCCTTCTCAGCCTACTGCACCCCCCACTCTTGGAGGGAGTGCGTGAAGAAGGGAATGGTGCGCGTAGTAGCGTCGCCTTCCACCGGACTCACTTCAGTGAAACTTGAAACGCTCGTTCGGCAGCTTTTTCTGAGCCCTACTCTTTGTGATATGCCCCTTGCCCAATGCTGTACGGTGGGCGAAGCTCGCAGCATCACCGCTGACCTACAGGTGGTTCACGTGTCGTCCACCTTTAACCCATTTGTGGTGGTTCATGGCAGCCGCGTGTCAAGCGGTTTTTCCGGCGATATGTCATATTTTCTGTCTCTACAGCATGAGCGTGACCGTCTTGTTGCCGATCGCACGAATGCGCAGCTCCGGCAAGGTCTTCACGAGGCGCCATCGCGCGGCACCAGCGGAGTGGGCAGTGGCTCCCTAAGCCTTCCATCGTCGTCGAATCCACCGCAGAGGGCACCTTTGAGGATTACTGGCGATGTAGCAATAGCCGCCTTCAACAGAGCTCTCATCTCTGCGTTGGCCGTGAACCCTCTCTCGCGGGCGGAGATACAGCACCACCCGGTGATGCGGGAGTACAAGGACGCCGCCAACTACGACACGGTTCTCAAAGTGGCACTCAAGGAGCATGCGGAGTTCAAAGGTCGAAAGTACCGGCTGCGCGACTGAGGTGATGTCCACAGAACTGGTGGTGGCGGTGATGGGTGTGGGATGGTGAACACCGGCTTCTTCAGACGCGGTCTGGCTCTTGCGTCGTTGCTCCGGCCGCTGTTGTGGACAGCGGACAGCGCCCAACTCTGTACTGATGGCCACTGTGGTAGCTAGAGGGCTTCACGTGGATGCCCACATAGCTATACAGGCGGACACGGATCGGAGGACGAGAGGTATGAAGAACACGCGCACATCGCAGAGCACCACGTGTTCACAGAGTTTATTCCTTTATTTGCGGTGTCTCTGTAACATGACCATTCTCTGGCACGGCGCACTCATCTGAACGCTACGCTAGCTGCAGTCCCTGCCCCCCTTACTCTGCCCACCCCGTGCATGCAGGTAGCCTCGCACCCCCTTCCAGCACGCCGGCAGTCACCTGGTGCGCAGTCCCGTAGCGGTGGCACGCAGGGCCTCCCCCCTCCCACACTGCCACACACACACGCACAAGCAGGGCAGCGAGGACCGGGTGCGATGCGCCCCGCCCACGCCGACGCTCTGCCGATCACATGGGGGGCACGAGCGTGCTCGCTGTCACCGGTCACTCACAAGCAGCGCCACCGAGGGCCCCACCGCCGACGCATCAGGGGCCATGCAGGGCACCGGCCCACCCCACGTCCTAGGTGCTTGACATCTGCCACCACCAGAAGCGGTGCTCTCGCGTTGGCAAAGGATACAAGGGAGGAGCTGCCTGGCTTCCCCGCGTACGGTGCGGAGTTGTACTGGGCGCTGAGGCACCACACAGAGCGCAGGGTGTTCCTCTGATGAGAGGGGCGTGAGCAAAGAACAAGAAGGACGGTCATCAAAAAAAGAAGCGGGAAAAGATTGTATTTCGATGGACGGTGGTACCTTCCAGGGGGCCTCCCTAACGGAGGTATTTGTGGCGGACAAGTGGGATGGTAGGTGTCCCCCTTGCTGAGTCACTTACAGGAATGCGCAGACGGATCGGATTCAGAAGAATTCAATGCTTGTGGCCGCCCTCATGTTTTATTTACGCGGGCCTTCTACCCACGTCGGGATGATGGGGACCTGTGCGTCGTTGCCGTGCCGCGCCCAAGATGATGTTCACCTCTATTCGTTTCATGGACGTCACGGATTGCACCACACACCCCTGACTCTCTTTTTCTCCGTCTCCCTCCCTCTCTTACTACTATTTCCCTTTGTTTCGACGTCTACCTGCTTGTGCGGCACTTCTATGCTGCGCTGACGCACCTGTTAGTCCTCCACTGCGATGGCTGGCGCAATCGCTGCTCACCATTCGCATCTCAACCCGTTTTTCTCTCTTCAGGTGACGACTAGCAGGGGATAGAGAAGACTCCACACCTTTCTACTGCACAGGCTTGGACGCGCCGCACGTGGGCGTATCTGCTACTCCGTGTATATGCGTTGTGGGGGGGGGGAGCATATCATTCAGCTGGTGTGTGTGTGTGTGTGTGTGCCTCTCGCCTTTCATCTTTTTGTGTGTGCATTACCGTCTTCCCGCGGGCTTCGTAATCCTACGACGGTGACGGGGCTCGACCAACACGTGCTAGCAAAGGTGCGAACACGTAGCACGCACGCATGCCCTCCGCAAGAGCCGCTCACTTCGTGATTCCTGTACCTCATTGACTTCGTTTTCTGCTCTTATCTGCTGTCCACAGGATGGGCAAGGGCGCACGATCAAAGCGTAGCACGCGCCCGTATGCGAAGAGGCAGCATGTTTTGGAGAGCAAGGCGCAGGAGGTGGATCCGGAGTTGCTCGAGCGCTACCGGAACACTCGGCAGCCGATTCGTAAATCGCAGCTCTTCACTGAGATCTTGAAGCAGAAAAAGGACACGAAGCGAGCGCGTCGCGAGTCCCGAGAGAACGAGCGCCGCCACCTCAAGGAGAGGGCACCTGTCAAGGCGACACCAAAGACGAAGGAGCGCAAGCGCAGAGTTGATGTGACCATTATTGAGAACAAGGAAGATGCTGAGATCCTCAACGACGAGGCCGACGACGAGTTTGCTGCATTCTTCCGCGACCGCAAAAACCCCAAGATACTTATCACCACCGGCGAGCACCCCTGCTTCCGCACCAAGCAGCTCGTAAAGGAGCTCCTGTGGTTGGTGCCCAATAGTATCTACCGCCCGCGCAAGTCGTACACGCTCAAGGAGATAACTCAGTTTTGCTGCAATCGTGAGTTTACAGATCTCCTTGTCGTGACAGATCGCATCAAGGAACCGTACAATTTAATTCTCTCGCACCTCCCCGAGGGGCCGACGGCGACCTTTCGCGTTTCCAACTTTTTGAGCTACGCCCAGCTGGAGGACCCTGCACCACGGACGGAGCACTACCCGGAACTCATCTTCAAGAACTTTGACACGCGACTCGGGCGCCGCATCTCACGCATGCTGGAGTGTCTTTTTCCCGCCACACGAGACTACGCTGGCCGCGCTGTCGCGACCTTTCACAATCAGCGTGACTACATATTTCTCCGCACTCATCGCTACATCTTTGACAGCCTCGAGGCGGTGCGTTTGCAGGAGATGGGCCCGCGCTTCACGCTGCGTCTCTTATCCCTTCAGTCGGGCACGTTCGACCGGCAGTTTGGCGAGTACGAGTGGTACCGTAAGAAGGAGCACGACGCCGATACCCTCGAGTGGTACATGTAGGTGCGCGGGAACATACCCACGGACGTGCTCTGACAAAAGTACACACTGAAGCTCGCGTCTACTCCTTCAACGAGGAAGCATCCGGTGCGCGAATGTTTGTGCGTAAAGGGGTGCCATACGCAACACGATTAACGCGGGTGGGGGAGGGGAAGGGAGGGGACACTGCCGTACCTCTTGGACTTCCCTCCAACTTCCCTCTCACACGTCAAGCAAAGAATCATAACGTAAAAGAAATACACGAAAAGAGGGAATCCGGTGAGATGGCGCTGGCTCCGTGGGGCGTGTGCGGGCTCCGCGGCAGCATCGAGTACACAAGGATGGCTTGTACCTTCTCTTCCCCTACTTACAAACACGCGAGAACAGAAAGCGTATCCTTCTCAGCGCGCAGGAGCGAAGAGCGGATATGAACGACAACCGAGGTGCAAAAAAAAAAATGCAGTGCTGGCCCCGCTTCCTACTTTGTTAGCACATTCGCGCTTTGTGCATCCATACGGCCGAACTCTGCTTCGTGCATGTTTACAAGTCGGTATTTGCTCTACACGGGACCCGCACCTTCACCACGGCACAGTGCCCTTCCAAGGTGCGATGGCGATGATGGCGTTTTGCTTATTTGAAGCCGTTGTGCCGCATCGTTCGCCCCCGCTTTTGCTGCGGGCCACCTCAACGAATCCATCTGCCTTCTCCTTGTGATCTTTTCAGGTTCTCACTTATGATCTTGACTCGGAAGCGACCCTGCGAAACACCAAGGCGACCATCGTAGCGGCTTGTGTGGCCGACCACAGCTTGGGGTGATACCACGTCCATATGAGCCTCATCTGTTTTCTCTCCTCCGCGAGTTGTTCACTGCCTCGATTCCACCCTCTTCCATCCGCACACATACACACACACACACACACACACACACACACACAAAGCGCTTTGCATCCTCAAACGGTCACTCGGGTTCACATAATCACCAGTAGACACGTTTTTGTGCTGCGGGGATGTCGGATAAGGTGCTGGCTATTGTGGAGCAGCTGAGTCAGCAGAACCCGTTCCAGGGCCGGGAAGACTTACCAGACCCTCCGCGGCCATGTGAGACGGCTATCCCCCGCGATCGACCTTCCGCGGAGCAGATCCCCTTCATTCAGAAGCAGATTAGCATCCTCAGCTACAACCACCTGCCCCACACTTTCTTTTCCTTAGAAAAACACCGCTCACTGCAGAGCATTCTGTTTACGGCGAAGGAGGTGCTGCACGAGGCACTGCCCATCCGCTGCCTCGAGGCGACCTTTGTAGCATTGCACTACACTCAAACACTGCGTGACATCGACCGCATTCCGCTGTCCTTCAAGTCGGAGGCAAACGGCAAGTTCTACCGTCACATCGTCCTCGTCCTCCGCACTCGCTCGACTCCAACCCTCTACGGTGCCCTTGGTCTCAGCCGCAAGCCTACGCTCATGTACAAGCCACTCACGTATCATTCCCTCTTTGATGTCGTGATGGACTACAAGCGCGAATACGAGGCCCTTGGACACGAGCTGCTGGACATCAAGCTAGGTATTGCCATCACACACGATGAACACAGTCGCTGGGAGCCATGCTGGCGTTTTATTGCCATCAAGCTTGACCACTACCGAGACAGCGCCAAGGAACGGTCTCTGAAGTGCTCTTTGGCGGAGCACCACAAGCCCACGTCGCCAGGCACGCTGCAGACGCACGCACTCAAGGCTAGCAGCCGGGCAGCCAACGACTCCTCTTCCGCACACGGCGGTCACGCCGCGCTGCCGTCACTCATCCTAGGTGTCTCTCGCGCAGAGACATCCCAGCATTGCATCAGTGCAGATGTGTCGTTAGAGCGCTCCGTGAAAGCTTCAGGCGCTTCGCCCAGCGAGACGATGTCGCACTCATGCTCAGGGCACTTTCCTCCGGTGAGCACATGCGACTCCATCGTTTCACCGCCAACGCCAGTTTCGAACGCGTTATGTGCGCTTCCACCTCCGTCGAGCACGATAGGCGCGGCTGTCGAGACGTACGCGCCACTGGCGCAGCTGCTTAGTAACTACATGCGACTCCTTCCTACTATCAGTGAGCAATACTACAAGGGCATCGCAACTGCGGACAACAGCAACAGGGCACTGAAGCTGTGCTTCATGGACCTCGATACCGCGGAAAGGGACTCCGGCGCAGAGAACCAGCGCCGACTGCAGCTCATCGGCGACATGCAGTCCCCACTGAGCGCGGAGGCAAAGCGGGTGGCAGCGGATCGGCAGTTGAAACCACCCAAGAGGGATAGGGGCACTACGAGGAACACAAGCAGAATTGGCAGTGTCGGCTCGAAGCATCGACAATGGAGCACCAGTGGCGCTGTCGGCGGCGGAAAAATGAACAAGCACACTTCTCTGACCTTCCCTCCCTCGGTTGGTGCGGCTGATGGCAAGAGGGCTGTCCCATTGGCGGAGGTGCAGCATCATCGCTCCTCTCAGATGCAGCCTTCGTTGGTGGTGCCGGACCTTTCTACCTCACCCAGGTCACTTGATGCGCCGCTTTCGGCTGTGCCGGAGCGCGCCACGCCCTCCTCTCCTTCTTTCAGGGGCAATATTCATCTCTCTCGAACGTGTATCCCCTTTGAGCGGAGTGTGGTAGACGCATCGCATGTAGGTAGCTCGGTGTCTGCGCTGGGCAGTGGGGATGGCGGGACGGAAGGCAGCGCCGGCCTGTGCGATGACGGTCCTGACAGATGCTCTGAGGACGTATTCGCTGCTCCACCCCTCACCCCTCGCAACTACGATGCGCGAAGGCCGCTTTCCCAGTACGAGCCATCCCTACGCTCTACATCATCGGCAAGTGACCTCTTTTCTACGCCCTTCTCGCTGAATGCGACCGCGATGTGCTCACCACGCCCGTAGCCGGGGCGTCGCGTTCTATTGTTTTGTTGCCTTTACTTGTATCAAAGGTGAGCTAGCACCTGCGCACTGACGGGGTGAGAGTGACGGCGAGGAGATCCTCGGCGTCTTTCCTTCGCACTCTGGACTGCGTGCCCGTGCCTTGTGCCTCCTATCCTGACTGGATTTCCCCCTGCCATGGGCACCCCTTCTCTCCGCCGTGTCGTCCGCTTTCTTTCGCTTTTCCCGAGGTTGTGCGCGTGCCTTTGTGCATAGACATCGGATAATGACGGAGGAGGGCAGTCACCCGCTCCCATGGCGTGGTCAGAGAAGAGCGAGGAAGAAGGGGAAGGTGGAGTCAAACACGGGAGGGTGCCGCTCACAACACTTCAGCTTATCTCCAGTAGCGAGCTATACACGCTTTCCCGACGCGCACCGTGCATGTATCACTCTACGCGCCTTGCCTTCTCGCGTGCGCTTCCCTTTTCGTGTGACTGCTCTAGTGCTCGCGGACCTGCCGCGATACTGTGGCACGGGCACGTGGCGTGCGGCCATGATGAGGTGGACAAAGTACATGGATATGTCAAGGCACCAGGAAAACAAAAAAGCGCGCCATCTTCTTCCAAAGTCGTACGCGCGCTCGACTCGGACACTTCGCTGTAGCACTGCTGGCCACCGCCTTGCGTTGTGGTTTCCCTTCCTCTTCCTCGATCACTCTCTTTTCCCTCCTTTCATTGGAAACCCACGGTAACGTGTGACATTCACGCCACGGCTTCTCCCTTCTCATCATACATACGCAAATGCACGCGGTGCACCCCTTCACCGTTCCACGAGTGAACATTCGTAATTTGTTGCCTTCACCTCTATCCATTCACGTCCCTTCCACGTCTCTGACACGCGCCTCAACGGCCACAGACCCCCCCCCCCTTCCATCCCTCACCCGCTTCTGTGTGTGTGTGTGTGCGGCACACGCACACGCACAAGCAGACAAAACATGCTCGCCTTTTTCCCTCGGCGTACTTGAAGAGGCATGTTAGCTCCATTCAGACAACATACGGTTTCTCTCACGTCGGGCCGAGTGAGGGATGTCATGAAGCAGGTGGAGCCACGAAGCACCCGACTCTTTTTCTTTTTTCGAGTAATGCATCAACTTTGAGAAGCCCGACCTCCCCCTCCCCCTCCACCCACCACACACACACACACACACACTTGCCTGCTTTTCTTTTGAGACAGTATATGTGCCCATGTGCGCTTCTTCGCTTCCTTTTGTTTTCCTGCTGTCACACTTGCTGTTGTGCCGCTTGCAGATTTCTTTCGTGATCACTACAGGGACACCCTGTGCTCTGCGTGGTGCCTCAGCGCCCAGTACAACTCCGCACCGTACGCGGGAACGTCAGGCAAAGCCCCTTCCTCCTATCCCCTGCCAACGCGAGAGCACCGCTTCTGGTGGTGGCAGATGCCAAGCACCTAGGATGTGGAGGGGACCGGTGCCCTGCATGGCCCCTGATGCGTCGGCGGTGGGGCCCTCGGTGGCGCTGCTTGTGAGTGACCGGTGACAGCGAGCACGCTCGTGCCCCCCATGTGATCGGCAGAGCGTCGGCGTGGGCGGGGCGCATCGCACCCGGTCCTCGCTGCCCTGCTTGTGCGTGTGTGTGTGTGTGGGAGGGGGGAGGCCCTGCGTGCCACCGCTACGGGACTGCGCACCAGGTGACTGCCGGCGTGCTGGAAGGGGGTGCGAGGCTACCTGCATGCACGGGGTGGGCAGAGTAAGGGGGGCAGGGACTGCAGCTAGCGTAGCGTTCAGCTGAGTGTCCCATGCCAGAGAATGGTCATGTTACAGAGACACCGCAAAAAAGAACTCATGAAAGGGAGAAGGTGTGCCCGCGGGGAAGAGTCATTTTATTTGTGCTGCTTGGAGCTGTGTTGCACGTGTCATGTCAGGTGCTGTGCTAACTCCCGTATCTCCCTCTCACGCTGATCACCCCACGTCTTCCTCACCACGGCTACAAACGATTTCCGTGCGGCTCTTGTTTGCCGCCACGTGCTGTTGTTTGGCGTGTCTGCCATGCTCTCGTATGCCCTCTTCCGATAGTGTAGTGGACGTGTCTTAGGCCCCCCAACCTTTCTTTTCGCATACAACTGAGTCTGAAAGTGGATTTCGAGCGTTATGCTCTGACGCACAAAGCTTGTTGCAGATCTCTGGATTGGACGCAAACCCGCTGGTGCCGCAGCGCCTGTGAACTTTTCAATGCCGAAGGGTCATTCATATCTGTGGCAGTCGGGCTCCGTTTCCACTGCCGTGCACTCGATGCCACTTCTAAATCGTGTCGGAGTGGCGGGTACTGCTGCTGTGTTCGCTGTGGTCCTACTGACACAACGCTACTATCTACGGCTTTACGGTCAAACGATCTCGACGGTGCGTACAGAGGACGATGCACACGTGACATGGGATCTGTACCACCGCTTTTTTCAGATTGCACGGATCGCCCTACCAACGTGGCGCTGCCGTGAGAGCGTTGGCTCTATCATCTTTATGTTGCTGTTTGCCGTCAAGGCGGTTCTCCGCGTATGGATTTCCAAGGCGAATGGTGAGGTGCTGGCCGCTATGCTTCAGGGCGTGCAGTCGGAGCGACTGCCGCGCTTTGTGAGCAGAGTCTTGGCTCGCATTGCCGTGGGCCTTGCCGCCGGCATGACGAACGGCGCCATTGAAGGCCTGCGGCCGTGGTTGATTGGGTGCTACCGCAAGCGCCTCAGCAGCACTTTTCAGCGCCGTTTCTACAACCGTCTTGTGTATTACCAGGGAACTATGCTGGACAACCGTCTGGAGGCGGCTGATACGGCCATCTCCACGTACTGTGGTGAGTTTGCGGAGCACTTTGCAGAATTGCCTTACTACTTTGTGCTGCCTGGACTAGGTTGTGCGACGTCTATGATGGCGCTCGTGGAGCAGGCAGGATTGAGGTCGGCCCTCATGATGAGCAGTATGGCCACCACCGCTGTGCTTGTGTTGCGTTACATATCTCCAGCATTGGGTCGTATTCACTCTCAGCTGCTCTCGCGCGAGGATGATTACCACCGGATGCTCACAAACTACCTGAACAACGTGGAAAGCATTGCCCTACACGACGCCGGTAAGTACGTACTCAGACAGCTGGACAATTCGCTCGCGAAGCTCAAGGAGTCGCTCGATCACATGGCCCTCGCGAGGGGCAACTTCGAGATGATGGAGTCAGCTTTTTCGACCTTCATGACGGTCGTGGCGCAGTGCGTCACCTTCGCCGGTGCGCGCCGCTCGCACTATCACCGCTCCATCAATGCCGCCTACCTCGAGATTCAGCTGATCGAGGATCTCAACTCCAGCGTGAAGGACTTGGTGGTGAACTTCCGCGAGCTCTCGCACTTGACGGAGTTTGCGACGAAGATGGCTGAGTTTGACAGTACACTGGAGAGCATTGCGGCCGGCACGTTCATCAACACGCGCTACCACACGAAGTGCACCTCTCTGCACAGGTCACCGCTCGTGTACATGCAGATAAAGCGCATCACTCACAGTCCCGAGACGAGGACGTTTCCGCTTGTGAAGATGGAGCACATCGTGCTCGAGTCACCGGCAGGACAGCAACTGTTCTCGGATATGAACGTTGTGTTCCGCAGTGACGAGGACTGGGCTATTATCGGCGAAAATGGCTGCGGCAAGACCTCATTGTTGCGCATGCTGTGCGGCTTGTGGATGCCGAAGTCCGGCGTGCTTTCCCAAGATACGTCTGTGCGCTTCCTCTTGTCCCCACAGCACAGCTACATGGCTCCGCAGTGTACGCTTTACGAGCAGATCTGCTTCCCCGAGGCTGTGGAGGCGCCGACGCCGGAGATTCGCGCTGCCATCAAGCAGGCTGTAGAGCTGGCTGGCGCGCAGACGGTTGTCCGCGTCATTGGTGGCTATGACAGCGCTGTCATGGGCCTTGACCTGAGCAGCACCGATGAATCTTACGACTGGAGCAGCCTTAGCGGTGGCCAAAAAGAGCGCATCAGTATGGCACGCGTCTTCTTCCATGTGCTGCGCATGGATCGTACGAAAGTGACGCCCGTTGCCATTCTGGATGAGGCAACATCCATGATGGACGACACGGAGCAGGATGTGCTGAACCACCTGCGCCGCATGAGTGTGCGCATGATCTCCATTACCCACCGCGATGTTGTTATTCGGCACCACACAAACATCCTCCGCATCACCCGCGGTGGCAAGTGGACAATAGAGAAGGTGCGCAATCCAGTCAAGGTCGGCGAACGTGTCGTGACGGAGAATTTGACTGTGTGAAGGCAGACATGGGACAAAAGATGGCCGAGACATGCTGTGAATGGCGAGTGGAGGAGATACGGTGTGGACTTGGTCATGATCGGATTCTCTTTCGCCGCTCGTCATGACCCACCCATTGACAGCCACGACGACTCTTCTATATAGTTCATCCTCTCTCCCACGCCACACCCCCTTCCTGCGTGCAACGCAGTACACACATCCTCACCCGCGTCAACGTGCGCGCGCGCTTTTCTGCTTCACCGTCCACAACGCAGTAGTGGAACATCCACTGCGGTGAATCTTTCTTGTGCCTTTGATATGTGCCTTGACTGTTGTGTGGGTGTGTGAGAGACGCAGCCACCACTCCCAGTTGCTCCCCCGTTGTCTTACTTTCTGCTTTTCTTTATACTTTCTTTCGCTGTTATCTTCGTTGGGGCTGGCGTGTGCGTCTGTGTCTATGTGGGAAGGGGCCATAGGGAACGGGAACGCGATTGCTCGGGTCGCTACCGCCTTCCTCTCGGCTACCCCCCTCTACTCCTCTCTTTCTCGCTCGCAGACAGACCTCAGACAAGCGAGAGAAGGAAAGCTTTCTAAACACATGTCACTCGCAGGCAGGCATGTGCACCGCTACGCAACGTCCACATACACTCACATTTACCTGTCTCCTCTCTCCTCCTCACTGATGAAAGCCGAGTGCAGTTCATGTGCTTGAACACAGCGTTCTTCTCCCTTTTATTTTTCCTCGTCGCTGTGGTGCGTTGTTCTCTTTTTTTTCTCATGCGGACGTAGAGGTTTCTGTACTTTAGTTTTCCCTTCCACTGTGGACGCTAGACGTCTCTCGATGCCGCTCACTCACTCCTCCCGTACCGCTTCCAGCAAAACGCATGCACACACACACACACACACACACGCACGCACGCACACGTTTTTGTGCGTACCATCGATGGTCTTTTTTCTTCCTCCCCCTTTACCATTTTACGACTACTTAGGTATTTCTCTTTTGCACGTGGACGTGTTTGCATGCGTGCGTGTGGTCATGCGCGTACCTTTGTCTCCCTTGTGTGCTCGTGGCTATACTCCTGACTCTTCCTTTCCTTCATGTATCTCTATTCCCTGCACACCCGCACACCGCTGCCACCACTTCTTTGTGCCGTTAAACGTTTCTTCCGCTCCCCCCACCCCTTGAGCCATTTTTCATTGGTAGATGGTAGGTGGCGTTGTACTTCCTTGTATACATATCTTTTATTATTATTAATTTTTTTTTTTCCTG
Source organism: Leishmania tarentolae (assembly GCA_033953505.1). Taxonomy (NCBI): domain Eukaryota; phylum Euglenozoa; class Kinetoplastea; order Trypanosomatida; family Trypanosomatidae; genus Leishmania; species Leishmania tarentolae. The sequence goes on from CP119851.1 coordinate 136,334, forward strand.
TTGCTCTCCTCCTCCTCCTCCTCCTCCTCCTCCTCCTCTCTCTTCTTCATGTTCATTTCTGCAGCAATGAGCAAAGGCGCATCAGGAAAAAAGGAAAGGGAAGAGGAATCGAGGTAGCTTCCCCGCACGCTAAGTGTGGGCATAAATGGGTGCCGTTCGCGGAGGCAGAGAATCAGCGCGCGGACTGTGCGTGATCGGGGTAGAGCTTAGAAAAACGGAAGGGCACAGACGATAAAGGAGGGATGCAAGGGTGTTGGCAGGAATCGTACGTGTACCCCGTTCTTTCTGACAAAGGAGGCAATCATCTTGCACTCGTGTGTGGGGTGGGTCGTTGATGTTTTTGTATCTCGATGTACTACCGTGGTGTGCCACTCACGGTCACATGAAGGATCGTTTCCATTGACCGGGCAGCGCCACTCCCTGTTTTGCTTCGTTTTCTCGCTCGCCGCTTTTGTATTTGCCCCAGAAGCTGCAGAGGTTCAGGCCGATGACCGCATATTTCCTTTTGTGTGTGTGTGTGTGTTTGTGTGTTCTCTCTTTTCCCTTTCGCTTGCCAGAAACCCCCACTCCATACACACGCACATACGTAGGTGTACCTATATATATATATATACATATATACATATAAACATATATATATATATATATGTGTTTATAGTCACGTGAATGCAAGACAAACCCCAAAACGTCCGATAATCCCACGCGCCCGTAAGTGTGCGCCACTAAAGCTCATTGTGAACACAATCAAAGTGACTAAAAGAATGAAAGTGCGTGACTGCAAAAAAAAAAAAAAAACTAGATTCAAGAGAAAACGGAGCGTGAAACGCTCCTTGCATGTGGATATGCGTGTGCACGCGTGCGCATCTGTCTCTCTCTCTTTCCCTCGGCGTCAGTGTATGACCCCATAAAAGATTAACGATTAACGCTTGTTTTCCTTTTATGTCTAACAACTGCTTCTCTGACCAGAGGAACACCCTGTGCTCTGTGTGGTGCCTCAGCGCCCAGTACAACTCCGCACCGTACGCGGGAACGTCAGGCAAAGCCCCTTCCTCCTATCCCCTGCCAACGCGAGAGCACCGCTTCTGGTGGTGGCAGATGTCAAGCACCTAGGACGTGGAGGGGACCGGTGCCCTGCATGGCCCCTGATGCGTCGGCGGTGGGGCCCTCGGTGGCGCTGTTTGTGAGTGACCGGTGACAGCGAGCACGCTCGTGCCCCCCATGTGAGAGGCAGAGCGATGGCGTGTGTGGGGCGCATCGCACCCGGTCCTCGCTGCCCTGCTTGTGCGTGTGTGTGTGTGGGAGGGGGGAGGCCCTGCGTGCCACCGCTACGGGACTGCGCACCAGGTGACTGCCGGCGTGCTGGAAGGGGGTGCGAGGCTACCTGCATGCACGGGGTGGGCAGAGTAAGGGGGGCAGGGACTGCAGCTAGCGTAGCGTTCAGCTGAGTGTCCCATGCCAGAGAATGGTCATGTTACAGAGACACCCGGAAAAGCTTTCTCTCAGCTGCAGTTTTTGGTCGTAGAAGCGATGGATGTTTGTATGTGTGTTGGCTCCGCACCGCTTTCCGAGGCAGACGAGAATGTGTCTGTGCGATACAGCAAAAGAAAACCGAGATAAGGCGTGACTGGCATGTGTGTGTGTGTGTGCTTGTGAGTGGTGCTGGGTGCGTAGTGGAGGTTTGCCGGGTCATGACACCTGAACGGTGGGAGAGGGATCGTCCTTGCTGTTTTTTTTTTTCCGAGCGTTGTGGATCTGGGCGTGAAGCCTTCGTTTTGTATGTTGTATGGCTGTTTGTGTGAATAGCTGATGTCAGCACACGGGCGCCAGCACTTGGTGCCATTCAGAGGCCCATGCTTTGGGGCGACGCACCCCGACCTTTATTTTTTATTTGTAATTCTCTTTCATGTGTTCTCAGTACGCTTCCTCAGTTGACGCTACTGAGTGTAGGAACGACTGTGTGGGCTGTAAAATGAGACGTCGTGTTTTTTTTTTTTTGAGAACTGGTGTGCAGTACCCACCTGCTGTGTGGTTTCGTAAGTTAGTTGGCACAGCTGTGACACGGGGACTGCAAAGGGGTACGCGGAGGGTTTGAGGATTGAAAGGAGCGCACAATTCGAGAGAGAGAGAGCGCGAACACGTGGAGTGGGGGGAGGGGAGATAGGTAGCGTGAGGAAGCTCGGGTGAGGTGGAAGGGGACAACTTGCACCTTGCTCGCACGTGTGCTTCCCCTTTAGGTGACTCTCAACCGTGACAACGGAAGCTTTTTCTCTTCACTGCATCTCCGCACGTATATGCGGGGGCTCTTGTAGGAAATATTAGCTCGGTTGCGCGCAAAGCTGTAGTAGCACACACACAAAAAAACGAATGTCCTTCGATCGCCACTGCACCGCGTGTAGGTGCACTTAGATTGCGTTCACCGACAAATCGTTTGTTAGCCAGCACTCGTGTGCGTTGTGTGACGTGCATTCTTCATGCTCTGTCTCCTTTTCGTGCCTCTCTTTGCCAACTGTGGACTCGTCCCCTTCGTCGCCGCGGATGGGGCCTGGCTCCTGGATTCCAAGTCGGATGATACCGTGGGAGAAAACTTTTATGAGCACTGCTTGCGCGCGTTGTTCCTGGACATTTATGAATGCTGCACATTCCTGCTCTCCCTTCACTGCTCTTGCTCACGCGCTTGATACCATGCTGCGTGCGCCTCTCGTTTTTCTCCCGATCACTTCCCCATTTTGTGTCTGTCTTTTCCCTTCGGTGTTTTACGAACGTGAGACGCGCCAGTGTCAAGTCCTGCACGGGCACTCACACGCCCACCCACCTCGGCACACACCTGTGCGAATGGTTGTCAAGCTTGGGTGATATGCGAAGGAAAGGGATCGAATCCTGACTCGAAAAAAAAAAGAGGCTGCTGATGATTGCAGAGAATTGTGGACACATCGTACAGTGCAACGTGGATGCGCTCTCGTTTCTTCTGCTATCAGAGTCCAACGCTGCTTCTTGTGCACCTACCTTGCCTGGCCAGGAGGTAAACGCAGCACTTGATTGTAACAGTGGAAAGAGGAGGGGCGACGCGCACAGCACACCACTGCACGGTCGTAATTTTGTGACGTGGCAGGCTGTGCAAATGCTGAAACTTGACATTGCCAAGGCACCTCTTTATCTCTACTACACATAATCACAGTGACCCCTGGGGTTTTACCAACTGCCTTAGTATATTTCCGCTGCCGAACGCGCCCGGGCTCGATCAGCGAGGCGTAAAGAGGGAAGGCGGAGGAGAAGCATGTCCGTTGCCGCATCGTCCTTTATGGTGGAGAGGACCGGCACGTGTGCCGTGCTGGATGTGCGACATCGCATTGTTATCGTAGCCATCGAGGCAGAGGTGCTGGATTCCTGGGCATCGGTGGCAGATGGCGAGCGCACACCCTACGTCCTGTGGGCTCTGACTATCCCCATGCGAGTGGCCTGCTTTGCGGACGGCTTCTACACGGCGACCGCTCCCGTGCCTCTCGTCTTCGCAAAATTTGCGCCCGTAACATCGCGCTGCGGAATTGCTGTATCCCTGCAGGGCTGGCACCTTAGCGAGGGCACTCGCTCTGCGCTTCTGCTGGCTCCACTGGATGCACATCCGGTGCTTGTCCGGGAGGTGCTGGAAGAGGCACTCGGCGTGCGCCATACAGAAGCACAGCCTCCGCCGTCATTGGCGATTGTGCCGGTGGTGCGATGGCGGTTTAGCGGGACGGAGATGCTATCGCCTGACCTACTGGCGGAGACCGAGTGGCAACCGCTTTTGCACAGGCGATGGTATGAACTAAAGAGCTATGTGCGCCAGGGTACGGTGGCCCACCACTACTCTGTGAAGGCTGGCCGTCGCACAACTAATGACGCGGATGACCACCACCGCAGCGCTGGCTCCTTGAACGGTGGTTCCCCTGCGCCTACTGGGATTGTGTTCACGGGCGATGTGAAGGAGGCTGACGCCGTGTCCGTGAACAGGACTTGTATCAAGTGGACGGACGGTGTAGTGGGCCTCTTGGACGAGGTAAAGCCGTATTACCGGGTGTACCAGCCAGCGCGGCCGGAAAAGACGATTCGTGTGCGCCGTTTTCCTCATCGCTACGCAGACGTCGTTGGGGAGGTTCCCTTTGGACAGCGCATCGAGGCCTTTGGCCGCGCTACAGACCCCTTCACAGGGGAGGAGTACGTCCTCGTGTACCTTCCAGCCGAGGAGGCCTTTGCGACACACATCTGCACGTATCATCTCACTTACGTGGATGAGGGACGATACATCTGGGGCTGGTCGAAATTGTCAGGGACAAGTGGTCTGCCGCTTTTGGTCGAGGCCGAGGACAGTGATGCGAGAACTGACCACATCCTTGCCGGGTCAGCCAACGGCTGTGCCATCTCGTCGCCCACGCGTGATCGGCGTTCAAGGGCGAAGAAGGGCGATGAGTTGGACGTCATGCCTCTTCCAGAGCCCACGTTCTACACCCCTGTCCGAGACGGTCGGTCGGTGGGCATTCGGTCGAAGCCGTTCCTGTCGTCGTCGGTGCTGCGAGAGATGGAAATGAACGAGGTCCGGGCAGCAGTGGCTCTGGTGACCGTGCCGCTGCGCCTCCCAGCGGACCCCACGGGCGCACCCGTCAACCACGTCTTCCTGGAATGGCAGGAGGGTGGCTACTCACTGCTGCGCAATGCTACGGAATCCTTTCTGGCGCCGGTACAGTTGTCACGGGTCCCGCGCCGCTTCCCTATCCGCACGCGCAGCGTCGGTGATGATGGCACGTGCGCTGCGCCAGAGGTTTTGGATCTCTGCCGGCAACGCATCCAGAAGCACAGGCACGCTTCGGCCGGCTCAGATGACGATGATGAGGAGGCAAAACTAATTGAACTGATGCGACCACACCGCAGATCGGCGCGCGTGGCTGTCGACCCGTCCCTACTGAGTCCACATTCCCTCCCAGCAGGCCTGCAGGAGTCCTTGAAAAAGGGAGTGGTGCTGCTGGAGGACCTGCCTGCAATCGGGGAAGATAGCGAGGGGAACGATAACGACCGCAGCTGTGACTCCAGTAGCACCTGTTGAAGACGGAGCGGCTGACTTGCTCTTAGCCCTCCCGCACCACTTGCTCTCAGCTACAGCACGCGTGACTCTTTCCTCTTTTGCGAGTGGTGGGCGAAGCGATGGCGGTCTCGTTGGGGGAGGGGTGCGCGGTGTGGCAGTGATACTGGAGGACTGTTTGGTGTATGTGGGTTTCGTAACAGGAATGCCGTATTGGAAGATCAAGACGCTGCCACCACGGTTGTCTGTGGTCGGCGCACGCAACAAGGGGGAGGTCAAGTAAAATCCACGAAGACACCAATGCATGAGCACTGCGGTGAAGTGGGATGATATACGGTGATTCGGCATTATGTGCTGCGTTTTGTGTTTCGCACGTCCTCTTCTCCCCTAAGACACTCTCACAAAGCCCCAGTAAACGTAGCGACATTGTGTCGGTGTGCTTGTGTGCCGTACCTCCCCGCAAGTAGCCGACAGGTGTACAAAAAAAAAAAAAAAATGGAGCAGCATGGTCATAAGCGGCGGAACGGTCAGCAAGTAGAAGTCACCGCTTTGTTGTCTCCCGCGGGTATGCAGGGTTAATCGCGGTCATCGTCTTTTCTGCGCACGCTCCACCTCTTTCATGTAGTGAGACGTCAGATGTGCTACGCGCTCACTTCCCTGCTGCTGCTGCTGCTCTCTCTATACCCCTGCTTTCTCTTTCATCTTCTTCGTTGCTTCGCGTTTCAGCATGTATAGTTTCGCTTTTCGAGTGTGCCCCAGTGCGGCTGCGTTGATTTCTCTGTCGAAACTTTATTGATTCATGGTGTCCTCCATCCCCGATCACCGGCCCCTCTCTCTTTCGCCTGCTCTCGACGTATATTTCTTCTCTTGTTTTTCCCTCACTCGAGAGAGGAGACCATCGAACGCGTGCACCGGCGCCCATCGAGACAACGACGGAGGCTCAAGACGATCGCACACACGACACCCCGCGGGTAGAATCGCTTCGCTGCGAAGAGCCGTAACAGAGACCGCCAACGGCAACAAGCAACGACACCACTCACAGGACGTGGTGGTGGGAAGGTAGCTACTCAGCAGCCTTTCGGCGCAAGTCGCTCTTTTCTTTTCGCTCACCCGCGTCTTTCTTGTCTGTGTTCCCGACGAGCTGTGCGGCCTCGCGGGACGACTTCAGCGGGCGCGTCATTTCTTCTTCCTCACTTTTAGAGGCCTTCCTTCGTTTTAGGTCTTGTCGCGCCGCCCACATCTACTTGTGCACGACTACCCCGCACAAAACCGTCTCTCCCGCTTCTCTGCCCTCACTACTTGTGTGTTGTGTGAGTCCTTCCCTCAGGCACACCTCACCTGCTGAGGACGAGAGCGCAGAGCAGATCTCTCTCCACATTCACAGACTCGCGCGCGCGTGTGTGTGGCCCATCCTGCGAGATAGCGTCTAGACGTTTTCTCCACCGCTTTCTTCCTTCGTTGTTTTAGCGTGCGTGCGTGCGCTCGGTTTGTGAGGAGCCAAGCGAGTTTGTGTGAGAGCTCCCCGCCCCTCCCCCCCTCCCCCTCTCCGCTCCGCTGTGCCCCCTTAGAGGCCTCTCTTCTTCACCATTCATACCCACATTCATCTTTGCCGGCAGCGTACACTGCGCTGGCTTCTGTATCTGTGCTTGCCAGGTGTCACCCATTACATGTTCTTCGCTTCATTGTTGGTCGATTTCTTCTGTGACTCACCTCCATTTTGCTTCCCAGTTGTCTCTGTGCTTGTTGGACTATCGCAGATCTCAAGGCGCCCTTCACTCCCTCCTTTTGCCAGCTGCGCTCGCCTTCTTCGCTGTTTCAACTTCTCGGTCTACACCTTCCGCTTCTAGTTGCTCACGAAGCGCTGCCCTTTCAACTTTGTGGGCATCTTGGGCGAGGCGACGTGTCTGCCCTCGCCTCTCACGCTTCGATCACCCGTAATCGGTGATTTACCATACATCTATCTATATATATATATATACTCTTGGGCGCGCTTCGTTACATTTTGTTGTTTCTGCCTCACGGAGAGCAACGTGTGTGCGTGTTTGGACGTCAACGCACCAACGCAAGATCGGATTCGGGTGGTGTTGTAGGCCGCGCAACGAGCAGCAGAAAGCGGAGAAGGCACCGTTGAGGCGGATCTCTTTGCCGGACGCGCCTTTCTCTCCCATAGCGGTCGATTGCAAGCGAAGAAAAAAGCAACACACACATCAAGTGAGGGCCTCTCACTGGAGCATTTGCTTTCACGCACTGCCGACAGCACACGCACGCACACACACGCACGCACACACAAGGACGCCCTCTATACGCGTTATTTAGTGTTTCTCTTTGAGTGGTTTTCATTTTTTTTTTCAGTTTCTTCTGTTGTGTCCCCCGCACTACACGACGCTGTGCTGTTTGGCTGCTTCAACTGCCGACATTCTCCCTCTCGAAGATACACACGCACACACAGGCACACTCCCCCCTCCTACACATCGTACATTCATTTTTTTTTTGTCTTCGTTTACCTCATCTATATTTTTGTTTGATTTCTGTTATACAACGCACCCCCTCCCCACCCACCTCTTGCGCTTCTTCCGTTTGTTTCATTTCTGTGGTGCCGCCCACACCGGACGATGGCGGCATCGTCTCCTCATGAAACGTCGGACAGCGACAAGGTGTTTGTAGACCATGATTTCGACAAGAACAATGCTGGAATCACCGATAATTGGGTTTCGATCAAGACGCTGTACCCGGCAGGTGTGAATGAGCCGCTGCTGCCCGAGGTATTCTCGCGTGAGCAGCTCGGCCAGGGTAATCACTATGAATGTTTCATGATTTCTGCCCTCGCGGCTCTTGTGCGCTTCCCTGATGTGATCCGCAACTGCTTTGTGACGAAGAAGGTGCGCCAGGATGGTCGCTACACGTTCCAGTTCTTCCGCGGACGGGAATGGGTGAAAGTCGAGATCGACGACCGCATCGCCATGGAGAACGGATGTGTTCTGTACACCCAGTCCCCGACTGGGCACTGGTGGCCATTGCTGCTGGAGAAGGCGTACGCGAAGTTCTACACCAGCTACGACCACCTCGATGGCTGCACCCTTTTAGAAACCTTCCACGACCTGACAGGCAACCCGGTACTGAACATCCCCATGGACGCCAAGCTGGCCAAGGCAGCGAACTGCAATGTGCTTGAAGGACGGTACTGGCTGGACTTGGCGCAGCGCATCCAGTCTGGCGAGTTCGTTGCTTCAGCCCTCACAAAGGATGTGGGGGTGGAGAGCATGGGTCTGCAGCGCGAGCAGCAGTACGGAATCCTCGACATCTTTTCCCTTCACGGCACATCGGCTCTCGATGACATTTTAGTGCATATGCATAACCCTTTCGAGGAGGACGAATTTCTGTACACTGGCCCTCTCAACCAGAATGACTCGGCGTGGTTGGATAAGCAACGCGCCAAGTACGATGTCGGCAACCCGCGCTCCATTTTCTTGCCGCTGAACGTTTTTCTTCGCATTGTCAACTCGATGCAGCTGTGCTATATCGGCAAGGCCATCTCCGATGCGACGTACTTTGAGGACGAGTGGAAGGGCGAGTCAGCTGGCGGCAACCCAACGTATGCCACATGGCGCAAGAATCCGCTTTACTGCATCCGCAATAACGGCATGGAGGCAGTGACTCTCTCCTTTGTGGTCAAGCAGGAGGATCAGCGACACCTGAAGGGCCCGGATGACCCCTTGACGTACAAACAGTGTGGCCTGACACTCGCACAGTACTCCTACCTGTACCCGATTCCGACCTTCTGGGTGACGGGTAACAACCACAAGCCTATCCACAAGAGCCTCTTCCTCAACTCGCGCGAGGTGGCGAGCAGCGTCATTGTTCCGCCGAATTCACTCTGCTACCTTGTGCCCAGCTGTATGCATCAAGGCGAAGAGGCAAAATTCCTGCTGGCTGCTCACCGCATGGCTCACCAAGATTACAGCAACATCACCATGAAGAAACTCACGGTACCCGAAATGGACTGGGAGAACCCCGCCACGGGAACCGTGCAACTGCAGATGCGCACCAAGGACCGTCTCGACTTCTACGTCAATGAACCCACGGAGGCTCATATTCTTCTGCATCAAACAAAGCCCTATGTGAGCCCCACGACAGGCGGCGATGCCATGGCGCAGGACTATATGGGCATGTACCTCTACGATGACACGGACCGTAAGATAGCCGGCGTGCACGCTGCCACGAACTTCCGAGAAACGAGCATTATCCACCGCCTTCCCCGCAGCGGTCGGTATGCGCTCTCTGTGACGTGTCCACGCGGAAAGGGCGACATACCTGCCACCGTCACGATTGTGGCTTCCCTTGGCAGTCACATTCGCCGCGTCAACGCACCAGAGGACGCCGCCATACTGCCGGATGAAACGGAGCGCGTCGCGGATGGCGATGGCTTAGACACGCAAGTCGCCCGCATCGACGAGAACCCCTTCAAGGAGCCGTCAGTTGATAAGCGTGAGCACCTAGACAGTGACGTGCCGTTTGAGGATCGTGCATTTATGCTGAGCAACCGCGATGTGACGTCGGAGCCGTGGTTGCACATCGGTGACCTTTACCCCGAAGGCAAGACAAGGCCGCTGCTTCCCGACGAGCTGAGCCGCGACCAGTTCGGGCAGGGTGCAGTGCACGAGTGCTGCTGCCTTACTGGGTTTGCTACTCTGATCGAGAACCACCCCGACGTGATCCGCAACTGCTTCATCTCGAAGAAACCACGCAAGGACGGCCGCTACACCTTCCAGTTCCACCGCTACGGGCAGTGGGTCAAGGTGGAGATCGACGACCGTATTCCGATGGTGAAGGATGAGACGGTATTTTGCCGCTCGCCGACGCACCACTGGTGGCCGCTACTGCTGGAAAAGGCGTACGCCAAGTTCTACACGCTTTATGAGAACTTGTCGGGCTGCTCGCTCGCTGAAGTGTATCATGACTTCACTGGGCTACCTGTCATCAACACGCCGCTGGACGAGGGAACCGCAAAGTTGATAGGACTCAACATGACATCTCCCGTTTACTGGATGGGGCTGCGGGACGAGCTGCGCACGACAGCTGTTGCCGCCCAATGTGGCGACAATGCAGAGAGTCTTGGCATGGCACCTCATCAGTTTTACGGAATCCTCGACATTCTCGTCACCTCTTCTCCCCCTCGGGCCCTCAGTGAGGTTATCCTTCAGCTGCACAACCCGTACGCGGAGATGACTTACTGTGGCCCCATGTCCGACCCATCCGATCCGCGGTGGGCATCACGAGAGATGCGCTACTGTAGCACCACGCAGAATACCATCTTTATGCCAGTCGATGTCTTCTTGCGGCTTTTCCTTAGCATCTGCCAGGTTCACCTTCGCGGCCTAATAGAACCGTGCTGGAACTTTCACAGTGAGTGGGGTGACAGCACGAACGGTGGCAACCCGTCACTGCTTACATGGCGCGAAAACCCGCTCTACGTTGTTCGCAACACAAGCAGCGAGGCAGTGGAGATAATGGGCATGCTGCGACAACCAGATCAGCGACACCAGTTACACGTGTTACCCGAGCTGAACTACGTGAGGAGCGATCTCCTGCTGGCACAGAGCATGGATACGAATTCGATTCCAACGTATCTTGTAACGCACAACAACCACGAAGTGGTGCACAGGCGCATCTTTCTCAACTATCGAGAGGTGGCGAGTAAGATTAGGGTTCCGCCGCAGTCGCTTTGCTACCTTGTCCCAACCGCCATGTACCATGAAAAGAGCATGTTTCTGCTCTCGTACTGGTACAGGACACCAGTGGACGAGGGCGCGGTGAGCATTGAGCGCCTTCGCATCAACGTCGCGCGTGATTTGCCGGCTGTCAAGCATGTCACACTCGTGGCGGAGGGGAAGGAGAGAGTCGACTTCTTCGTCGATGTACCCACAGACGCGCACATTCTTCTCTCGCAATGGAACCGGGAGTGGCGCAGCGGTAGCGACGTGCGCTCCGAAAACTACATTGACATGCACCTCTACGACGACACCAATCAACAGGTGGCGCAGCTGTCGGCAGCATCGAACTTAAAGGAAATCGGCTTGGTGGCGCATCTGCCTGCTCAAGGCCACTACATGCTCTTCATCACGTGCCCGACGGCGAGAGACGAGGAGGTGAAGTGTCGAGTTGAGATTGTGTGCGTTGAGATGGCGCGGGTGCGCATCACAGATGTGTACGAAAATGCACCGATCTCCGAGGAGATCGAGGAGGCACCGATTGCACTGGATGACAATACTACGGGGCGGGATGTTGATCACCACGGTAATCAGTCTGTGGAGGCGACTGTGGAAACGCGGCCGCCTGCAGGAACAGATGCGGCAGAAAAGAAGAGGCCGTCTCTCTCATTTATGCGTCCGAGGTACCAGGGTATCTGTACCGAGGACCTCCCGCTCATGGAGCACCCCACCTTCGAGAAGATGGCGGAGGAGAGAGAGCAACTAAAGCGACACGCTTCACGGAACGCGGCCCACGTGAACTCTCTCGAGAATAAGATGGAGGACATGGCAACAACAATGGCCGACGACATGCACAACCAGGAGCGCGCTTTCCTCGGACCCGAGGTGGAAGGGGTACCCTTGGAGTTGCTTCCGCTGAACGAGAACGAGGAGTTCACCAGTGTGGAGCATGAGCTGCGAGTTTCCATGAGAGATCCGCAAACGAATGATAACGACGTCATGGCACTTCGGGAAACGCTCAGGGAGCGGGCGAGAGAGATGGCGAGGGGGATGAAGGAAAACGAGCGCAATCTCTTCCTCGACCCCATGCCTTTGGGGATCGCCTGTGAGGAGTTACCCCTTGACACCGACCCCGAGTTCCACGCGCTCGAGGTTGCGCGGCTGCGCGAGCGTCAGGAGGAGTCGTGCGACGAGGCAAAGATTCACAGGCTCAACGAGGCCCTCAACAAGCGTGCCGCAGACTTGGCAAGGGAGAAGCTCTCAGCAGATCGGCAGTATTTGCATCCAGAGCCTCTGCATGTGCAGGTGGAAGACTTGCCGCTGAACGAAGATCGCAACTTTATTCTCAAGGAGGCAATGCGGCAGGAGAAACTGAAGCGCGCGCATGAGAACACCGCCGCTATCGCTGCGTTGGAGAATGCGCTGAATGAAATGGCGAAGGGGATGGCTGCAGAGATGTTGGCCACACAGCGCCCCAGCTACCTCGCACCGGAGCACCACGGGCGGCGCGTTGAGGATCTGCCACTCAATGACAACGATGACTTCCTCGCAAAGGAGCGAAAGCGACGTGACTTGTTGAGGCGGCCACGAACGAATATGGGCGAGATACCGGAGATTGAGCAGGCGTTGAACGAGATGGCGGATGATATGGCCAGAGCGATGAATGCCGCAGAGCGTCCACAGTACATGAAGGCCAGCTACTATGGCAAGGCCTTGAGTGAGCTACCTCTGGATACGGATCCCATCATAGCCAGGCTAGAGGCTCAACGCGCACAACTGAAGCGTGACCCTGCTCGAAGTGCGGAGGCCCTTCATGCGTCAGAGGCAGCAATTATCAACCGTGCTGAGGAGCTTGCGAAGGCAGTGATCAATGATGAGCGCGCGATACTTTATGGCAAGCCAAATGGAGTGCCTGTCAACTTGCTTGACCTCGACAACGACCAAGTCATCCGACGTCTTGAAGAGGAGCGCATGGAGCTGTTGAGGACACCCAGAACAGACCCCCGGGCCATTGCTAGTAACCAGGAGAAATTGAACGCCCGTGCAGAACAGATTGCAGAGGACTTCCGTAATAGCATGCGGGCCCAAATCACCGGGGACGGGTGCCGAAGCTCTACTGCGTCGCTCGGTAGTGACGCACCATGTCAGGACCTGGAGGACAAGCTCTTCTCTCTCATGTCCGAGGATCCCCTCGGCAACGAGGATCAGATCAACGATATCAAGAACGCCATTCGAAAGAGAAACGCTGAGCTCAAACGCCAGGCGCTGGAAGCACTCCGCGCCTTCCTTGACGAGAAGCCCTTCGGCATATTGCTGACTGACGTTGGTCTTGACGGCGATTCCGAATACATGGAGCGGGAGAACACTCTCAAAAACGGTCTCGCCAGCAACCTCCCGCCCGATCAAATAAAGTCGATCCAGGAAGGAATGCAGCACCGCGTGAACGAATTGGCAGCGGCAGAACTAGCCAGCCGTTACCCTTTCCTCAACACACGACCTGCTAACATCCCTCTCGCTGAGCTCCCGGACGTAGGCGCAGACCTTCCACTATGGAAGGCCATAGAAGCCTTCGAGAACGCTAAGGCTAACAGGAACACGGCTCCCTCACAGCTAGTCCCCTACAAAGACGCCATCAATAACCATCTCTGCGACATCGCCGAGAACAAGAAATGGGAAGAACGTCAGGGCTTCCTCGATCCCAGGCCAGCAAACGTGCCTCTTCGCGCCATTCCCCTCGACGACGACCCCCACTTCATCACCCTCGAGAACCAGCGACGCTCTCGCCTCCGCTCAGGCGCTGAGCTCCAATCACCAAGCATACAAGCGCTTCAAAACGCTCTCAACAGTCGAGCGCACGAGCTTGCGCGAGAGAACAAGTGGGCGGACCGGGACAAGGTGCTGGATCCGAAGCCGGGGGGTGTGCCGCTGCGCAGCGTGCCGCTGGATGAGGACGCGGGCTTTGTTGCGCTGGAGGACGAGTGGCGCGACCTGACGCAGGACTTGCAACGCAACAGCAAGGCGCTGAAGGACCTGGAGAACAGGATGAACGACCGCGCGCACGAGCTTGCGCGCGAGAACAAGTGGGCGGACCGGGACAAGGTGCTGGACCCGAAGCCGGAGGGCGTGCCGCTGCGCAGCGTGCCGCTGGATGAGGACGCGGGCTTTGCTGCGCTGGAGGACGAGTGGCGCGACCTGACGCAGGACCCGCAACGCAACAGCAAGGCGCTGAAGGACCTGGAGAACAGGATGAACGACCGCGCGCACGAGCTTGCGTCCGAGAAGAAGTGGGCGGACCGGGACAAGGTGCTGGACCCGAAGCCGGAGGGCGTGCCGCTGCGCAGCGTGCCGCTGGATGAGGACGCGGGCTTTGCTGCGCTGGAGGACGAGTGGCGCGACCTGACGCAGGACCCGCAACGCAACAGCAAGGCGCTGAAGGACCTGGAGAACAGGATGAACGACCGCGCGCACGAGCTTGCGTCCGAGAAGAAGTGGGCGGACCGGGACAAGGTGCTGGACCCGAAGCCGGAGGGCGTGCCGCTGCGCAGCGTGCCGCTGGATGAGGACGCGGGCTTTGCTGCGCTGGAGGACGAGTGGCGCGACCTGACGCAGGACCCGCAACGCAACAGCAGGGCGCTGAAGGACCTGGAGAACAGGATGAACGACCGCGCGCACGAGCTTGCGTCCGAGAAGAAGTGGGCGGACCGGGACAAGGTGCTGGACCCGAAGCCGGAGGGCGTGCCGCTGCGCAGCGTGCCGCTGGATGAGGACGCGGGCTTTGCTGCGCTGGAGGACGAGTGGCGCGACCTGACGCAGGACCCGCAACGCAACAGCAAGGCGCTGAAGGACCTGGAGAACAGGATGAACGACCGCGCGCACGAGCTTGCGTCCGAGAAGAAGTGGGCGGACCGGGACAAGGTGCTGGACCCGAAGCCGGAGGGCGTGCCGCTGCGCAGCGTGCCGCTGGATGAGGACGCGGGCTTTGCTGCGCTAGAGGACGAGTGGCGCGACCTGACGCAGGACCCGCAACGCAACAGCAAGGCGCTGAAGGACCTGGAGAACAGGATGAACGACCGCGCGCACGAGCTTGCGTCCGAGAAGAAGTGGGCGGACCGGGACAAGGTGCTGGACCCGAAGCCGGAGGGCGTGCCGCTGCGCAGCGTGCCGCTGGATGAGGACGCGGGCTTTGCTGCGCTGGAGGACGAGTGGCGCGACCTGACGCAGGACCCGCAACGCAACAGCAAGGCGCTGAAGGACCTGGAGAACAGGATGAACGACCGCGCGCACGAGCTTGCGTCCGAGAAGAAGTGGGCGGACCGGGACAAGGTGCTGGACCCGAAGCCGGAGGGCGTGCCGCTGCGCAGCGTGCCGCTGGATGAGGACGCGGGCTTTGCTGCGCTGGAGGACGAGTGGCGCGACCTGACGCAGGACCCGCAACGCAACAGCAGGGCGCTGAAGGACCTGGAGAACAGGATGAACGACCGCGCGCACGAGCTTGCGTCCGAGAAGAAGTGGGCGGACCGGGACAAGGTGCTGGACCCGAAGCCGGAGGGCGTGCCGCTGCGCAGCGTGCCGCTGGATGAGGACGCGGGCTTTGCTGCGCTGGAGGACGAGTGGCGCGACCTGACGCAGGACCCGCAACGCAACAGCAGGGCGCTGAAGGACCTGGAGAACAGGATGAACGACCGCGCGCACGAGCTTGCGTCCGAGAAGAAGTGGGCGGACCGGGACAAGGTGCTGGACCCGAAGCCGGAGGGCGTGCCGCTGCGCAGCGTGCCGCTGGATGAGGACGCGGGCTTTGCTGCGCTGGAGGACGAGTGGCGCGACCTGACGCAGGACCCGCAACGCAACAGCAAGGCGCTGAAGGACCTGGAGAACAGGATGAACGACCGCGCGCACGAGCTTGCGCGCGAAAACAAGTGGGCGGACCGGGACAAGGTGCTGGACCCGAAGCCGGAGGGCGTGCCGCTGCGCAGCGTGCCGCTGGATGAGGACGCGGGCTTTGCTGCGCTGGAGGACGAGTGGCGCGACCTGACGCAGGACCCGCAACGCAACAGCAAGGCGCTGAAGGACCTGGAGAACAGGATGAACGACCGCGCGCACGAGCTTGCGCGCGAAAACAAGTGGGCGGACCGGGACAAGGTGCTGGACCCGAAGCCGGAGGGCGTGCCGCTGCGCAGCGTGCCGCTGGATGAGGACGCGGGCTTTGCTGCGCTGGAGGACGAGTGGCGCGACCTGACGCAGGACCCGCAACGCAACAGCAGGGCGCTGAAGGACCTGGAGAACAGGATGAACGACCGCGCGCACGAGCTTGCGTCCGAGAAGAAGTGGGCGGACCGGGACAAGGTGCTGGACCCGAAGCCGGAGGGCGTGCCGCTGCGCAGCGTGCCGCTGGATGAGGACGCGGGCTTTGCTGCGCTGGAGGACGAGTGGCGCGACCTGACGCAGGACCCGCAACGCAACAGCAGGGCGCTGAAGGACCTGGAGAACAGGATGAACGACCGCGCGCACGAGCTTGCGTCCGAGAAGAAGTGGGCGGACCGGGACAAGGTGCTGGACCCGAAGCCGGAGGGCGTGCCGCTGCGCAGCGTGCCGCTGGATGAGGACGCGGGCTTTGCTGCGCTGGAGGACGAGTGGCGCGACCTGACGCAGGACCCGCAACGCAACAGCAAGGCGCTGAAGGACCTGGAGAACAGGATGAACGACCGCGCGCACGAGCTTGCGCGCGAAAACAAGTGGGCGGACCGGGACAAGGTGCTGGACCCGAAGCCGGAGGGCGTGCCGCTGCGCAGCGTGCCGCTGGATGAGGACGCGGGCTTTGCTGCGCTGGAGGACGAGTGGCGCGACCTGACGCAGGACCCGCAACGCAACAGCAGGGCGCTGAAGGACCTGGAGAACAGGATGAACGACCGCGCGCACGAGCTTGCGTCCGAGAAGAAGTGGGCGGACCGGGACAAGGTGCTGGACCCGAAGCCGGAGGGCGTGCCGCTGCGCAGCGTGCCGCTGGATGAGGACGCGGGCTTTGCTGCGCTGGAGGACGAGTGGCGCGACCTGACGCAGGACCCGCAACGCAACAGCAAGGCGCTGAAGGACCTGGAGAACAGGATGAACGACCGCGCGCACGAGCTTGCGCGCGAAAACAAGTGGGCGGACCGGGACAAGGTGCTGGACCCGAAGCCGGAGGGCGTGCCGCTGCGCAGCGTGCCGCTGGATGAGGACGCGGGCTTTGCTGCGCTGGAGGACGAGTGGCGCGACCTGACGCAGGACCCGCAACGCAACAGCAAGGCGCTGAAGGACCTGGAGAACAGGATGAACGACCGCGCGCACGAGCTTGCGCGCGAAAACAAGTGGGCGGACCGGGACAAGGTGCTGGACCCGAAGCCGGAGGGCGTGCCGCTGCGCAGCGTGCCGCTGGATGAGGACGCGGGCTTTGCTGCGCTGGAGGACGAGTGGCGCGACCTGACGCAGGACCCGCAACGCAACAGCAAGGCGCTGAAGGACCTGGAGAACAGGATGAACGACCGCGCGCACGAGCTTGCGTCCGAGAAGAAGTGGGCGGACCGGGACAAGGTGCTGGACCCGAAGCCGGAGGGCGTGCCGCTGCGCAGCGTGCCGCTGGATGAGGACGCGGGCTTTGCTGCGCTGGAGGACGAGTGGCGCGACCTGACGCAGGACCCGCAACGCAACAGCAAGGCGCTGAAGGACCTGGAGAACAGGATGAACGACCGCGCGCACGAGCTTGCGCGCGAAAACAAGTGGGCGGACCGGGACAAGGTGCTGGACCCGAAGCCGGAGGGCGTGCCGCTGCGCAGCGTGCCGCTGGATGAGGACGCGGGCTTTGCTGCGCTGGAGGACGAGTGGCGCGACCTGACGCAGGACCCGCAACGCAACAGCAGGGCGCTGAAGGACCTGGAGAACAGGATGAACGACCGCGCGCACGAGCTTGCGCGCGAAAACAAGTGGGCGGACCGGGACAAGGTGCTGGACCCGAAGCCGGAGGGCGTGCCGCTGCGCAGCGTGCCGCTGGATGAGGACGCGGGCTTTGCTGCGCTGGAGGACGAGTGGCGCGACCTGACGCAGGACCCGCAACGCAACAGCAAGGCGCTGAAGGACCTGGAGAACAGGATGAACGACCGCGCGCACGAGCTTGCGTCCGAGAAGAAGTGGGCGGACCGGGACAAGGTGCTGGACCCGAAGCCGGAGGGCGTGCCGCTGCGCAGCGTGCCGCTGGATGAGGACGCGGGCTTTGCTGCGCTGGAGGACGAGTGGCGCGACCTGACGCAGGACCCGCAACGCAACAGCAAGGCGCTGAAGGACCTGGAGAACAGGATGAACGACCGCGCGCACGAGCTTGCGTCCGAGAAGAAGTGGGCGGACCGGGACAAGGTGCTGGACCCGAAGCCGGAGGGCGTGCCGCTGCGCAGCGTGCCGCTGGATGAGGACGCGGGCTTTGCTGCGCTGGAGGACGAGTGGCGCGACCTGACGCAGGACCCGCAACGCAACAGCAAGGCGCTGAAGGACCTGGAGAACAGGATGAACGACCGCGCGCACGAGCTTGCGCGCGAAAACAAGTGGGCGGACCGGGACAAGGTGCTGGACCCGAAGCCGGAGGGCGTGCCGCTGCGCAGCGTGCCGCTGGATGAGGACGCGGGCTTTGCTGCGCTGGAGGACGAGTGGCGCGACCTGACGCAGGACCCGCAACGCAACAGCAAGGCGCTGAAGGACCTGGAGAACAGGATGAACGACCGCGCGCACGAGCTTGCGTCCGAGAAGAAGTGGGCGGACCGGGACAAGGTGCTGGACCCGAAGCCGGAGGGCGTGCCGCTGCGCAGCGTGCCGCTGGATGAGGACGCGGGCTTTGCTGCGCTGGAGGACGAGTGGCGCGACCTGACGCAGGACCCGCAACGCAACAGCAAGGCGCTGAAGGACCTGGAGAACAGGATGAACGACCGCGCGCACGAGCTTGCGTCCGAGAAGAAGTGGGCGGACCGGGACAAGGTGCTGGACCCGAAGCCGGAGGGCGTGCCGCTGCGCAGCGTGCCGCTGGATGAGGACGCGGGCTTTGCTGCGCTGGAGGACGAGTGGCGCGACCTGACGCAGGACCCGCAACGCAACAGCAAGGCGCTGAAGGACCTGGAGAACAGGATGAACGACCGCGCGCACGAGCTTGCGTCCGAGAAGAAGTGGGCGGACCGGGACAAGGTGCTGGACCCGAAGCCGGAGGGCGTGCCGCTGCGCAGCGTGCCGCTGGATGAGGACGCGGGCTTTGCTGCGCTGGAGGACGAGTGGCGCGACCTGACGCAGGACCCGCAACGCAACAGCAAGGCGCTGAAGGACCTGGAGAACAGGATGAACGACCGCGCGCACGAGCTTGCGTCCGAGAAGAAGTGGGCGGACCGGGACAAGGTGCTGGACCCGAAGCCGGAGGGCGTGCCGCTGCGCAGCGTGCCGCTGGATGAGGACGCGGGCTTTGCTGCGCTGGAGGACGAGTGGCGCGACCTGACGCAGGACCCGCAACGCAACAGCAAGGCGCTGAAGGACCTGGAGAACAGGATGAACGACCGCGCGCACGAGCTTGCGTCCGAGAAGAAGTGGGCGGACCGGGACAAGGTGCTGGACCCGAAGCCGGAGGGCGTGCCGCTGCGCAGCGTGCCGCTGGATGAGGACGCGGGCTTTGCTGCGCTGGAGGACGAGTGGCGCGACCTGACGCAGGACCCGCAACGCAACAGCAAGGCGCTGAAGGACCTGGAGAACAGGATGAACGACCGCGCGCACGAGCTTGCGCGCGAAAACAAGTGGGCGGACCGGGACAAGGTGCTGGACCCGAAGCCGGAGGGCGTGCCGCTGCGCAGCGTGCCGCTGGATGAGGACGCGGGCTTTGCTGCGCTGGAGGACGAGTGGCGCGACCTGACGCAGGACCCGCAACGCAACAGCAAGGCGCTGAAGGACCTGGAGAACAGGATGAACGACCGCGCGCACGAGCTTGCGTCCGAGAAGAAGTGGGCGGACCGGGACAAGGTGCTGGACCCGAAGCCGGAGGGCGTGCCGCTGCGCAGCGTGCCGCTGGATGAGGACGCGGGCTTTGCTGCGCTGGAGGACGAGTGGCGCGACCTGACGCAGGACCCGCAACGCAACAGCAAGGCGCTGAAGGACCTGGAGAACAGGATGAACGACCGCGCGCACGAGCTTGCGCGCGAAAACAAGTGGGCGGACCGGGACAAGGTGCTGGACCCGAAGCCGGAGGGCGTGCCGCTGCGCAGCGTGCCGCTGGATGAGGACGCGGGCTTTGCTGCGCTGGAGGACGAGTGGCGCGACCTGACGCAGGACCCGCAACGCAACAGCAAGGCGCTGAAGGACCTGGAGAACAGGATGAACGACCGCGCGCACGAGCTTGCGTCCGAGAAGAAGTGGGCGGACCGGGACAAGGTGCTGGACCCGAAGCCGGAGGGCGTGCCGCTGCGCAGCGTGCCGCTGGATGAGGACGCGGGCTTTGCTGCGCTGGAGGACGAGTGGCGCGACCTGACGCAGGACCCGCAACGCAACAGCAAGGCGCTGAAGGACCTGGAGAACAGGATGAACGACCGCGCGCACGAGCTTGCGTCCGAGAAGAAGTGGGCGGACCGGGACAAGGTGCTGGACCCGAAGCCGGAGGGCGTGCCGCTGCGCAGCGTGCCGCTGGATGAGGACGCGGGCTTTGCTGCGCTGGAGGACGAGTGGCGCGACCTGACGCAGGACCCGCAACGCAACAGCAAGGCGCTGAAGGACCTGGAGAACAGGATGAACGACCGCGCGCACGAGCTTGCGTCCGAGAAGAAGTGGGCGGACCGGGACAAGGTGCTGGACCCGAAGCCGGAGGGCGTGCCGCTGCGCAGCGTGCCGCTGGATGAGGACGCGGGCTTTGCTGCGCTGGAGGACGAGTGGCGCGACCTGACGCAGGACCCGCAACGCAACAGCAAGGCGCTGAAGGACCTGGAGAACAGGATGAACGACCGCGCGCACGAGCTTGCGTCCGAGAAGAAGTGGGCGGACCGGGACAAGGTGCTGGACCCGAAGCCGGAGGGCGTGCCGCTGCGCAGCGTGCCGCTGGATGAGGACGCGGGCTTTGCTGCGCTGGAGGACGAGTGGCGCGACCTGACGCAGGACCCGCAACGCAACAGCAAGGCGCTGAAGGACCTGGAGAACAGGATGAACGACCGCGCGCACGAGCTTGCGTCCGAGAAGAAGTGGGCGGACCGGGACAAGGTGCTGGACCCGAAGCCGGAGGGCGTGCCGCTGCGCAGCGTGCCGCTGGATGAGGACGCGGGCTTTGCTGCGCTGGAGGACGAGTGGCGCGACCTGACGCAGGACCCGCAACGCAACAGCAAGGCGCTGAAGGACCTGGAGAACAGGATGAACGACCGCGCGCACGAGCTTGCGTCCGAGAAGAAGTGGGCGGACCGGGACAAGGTGCTGGACCCGAAGCCGGAGGGCGTGCCGCTGCGCAGCGTGCCGCTGGATGAGGACGCGGGCTTTGCTGCGCTGGAGGACGAGTGGCGCGACCTGACGCAGGACCCGCAACGCAACAGCAAGGCGCTGAAGGACCTGGAGAACAGGATGAACGACCGCGCGCACGAGCTTGCGCGCGAAAACAAGTGGGCGGACCGGGACAAGGTGCTGGACCCGAAGCCGGAGGGCGTGCCGCTGCGCAGCGTGCCGCTGGATGAGGACGCGGGCTTTGCTGCGCTGGAGGACGAGTGGCGCGACCTGACGCAGGACCCGCAACGCAACAGCAAGGCGCTGAAGGACCTGGAGAACAGGATGAACGACCGCGCGCACGAGCTTGCGTCCGAGAAGAAGTGGGCGGACCGGGACAAGGTGCTGGACCCGAAGCCGGAGGGCGTGCCGCTGCGCAGCGTGCCGCTGGATGAGGACGCGGGCTTTGCTGCGCTGGAGGACGAGTGGCGCGACCTGACGCAGGACCCGCAACGCAACAGCAAGGCGCTGAAGGACCTGGAGAACAGGATGAACGACCGCGCGCACGAGCTTGCGTCCGAGAAGAAGTGGGCGGACCGGGACAAGGTGCTGGACCCGAAGCCGGAGGGCGTGCCGCTGCGCAGCGTGCCGCTGGATGAGGACGCGGGCTTTGCTGCGCTGGAGGACGAGTGGCGCGACCTGACGCAGGACCCGCAACGCAACAGCAAGGCGCTGAAGGACCTGGAGAACAGGATGAACGACCGCGCGCACGAGCTTGCGTCCGAGAAGAAGTGGGCGGACCGGGACAAGGTGCTGGACCCGAAGCCGGAGGGCGTGCCGCTGCGCAGCGTGCCGCTGGATGAGGACGCGGGCTTTGCTGCGCTGGAGGACGAGTGGCGCGACCTGACGCAGGACCCGCAACGCAACAGCAAGGCGCTGAAGGACCTGGAGAACAGGATGAACGACCGCGCGCACGAGCTTGCGTCCGAGAAGAAGTGGGCGGACCGGGACAAGGTGCTGGACCCGAAGCCGGAGGGCGTGCCGCTGCGCAGCGTGCCGCTGGATGAGGACGCGGGCTTTGCTGCGCTGGAGGACGAGTGGCGCGACCTGACGCAGGACCCGCAACGCAACAGCAAGGCGCTGAAGGACCTGGAGAACAGGATGAACGACCGCGCGCACGAGCTTGCGTCCGAGAAGAAGTGGGCGGACCGGGACAAGGTGCTGGACCCGAAGCCGGAGGGCGTGCCGCTGCGCAGCGTGCCGCTGGATGAGGACGCGGGCTTTGCTGCGCTGGAGGACGAGTGGCGCGACCTGACGCAGGACCCGCAACGCAACAGCAAGGCGCTGAAGGACCTGGAGAACAGGATGAACGACCGCGCGCACGAGCTTGCGTCCGAGAAGAAGTGGGCGGACCGGGACAAGGTGCTGGACCCGAAGCCGGAGGGCGTGCCGCTGCGCAGCGTGCCGCTGGATGAGGACGCGGGCTTTGCTGCGCTGGAGGACGAGTGGCGCGACCTGACGCAGGACCCGCAACGCAACAGCAAGGCGCTGAAGGACCTGGAGAACAGGATGAACGACCGCGCGCACGAGCTTGCGTCCGAGAAGAAGTGGGCGGACCGGGACAAGGTGCTGGACCCGAAGCCGGAGGGCGTGCCGCTGCGCAGCGTGCCGCTGGATGAGGACGCGGGCTTTGCTGCGCTGGAGGACGAGTGGCGCGACCTGACGCAGGACCCGCAACGCAACAGCAAGGCGCTGAAGGACCTGGAGAACAGGATGAACGACCGCGCGCACGAGCTTGCGTCCGAGAAGAAGTGGGCGGACCGGGACAAGGTGCTGGACCCGAAGCCGGAGGGCGTGCCGCTGCGCAGCGTGCCGCTGGATGAGGACGCGGGCTTTGCTGCGCTAGAGGACGAGTGGCGCGACCTGATGCAGGACCCGCAACGCAACAGCAAGGCGCTGAAGGACCTGGAGAACAGGATGAACGACCGCGCGCACGAGCTTGCGCGCGAGCTTGCGCGCGAGAAGAAGTGGGCGGACCGGGACAAGGTGCTGGACCCGAAGCCGGAGGGCGTGCCGCTGCGCAGCGTGCCGCTGGATGAGGACGCGGGCTTTGCTGCGCTAGAGGACGAGTGGCGCGACCTGATGCAGGACCCGCAACGCAACAGCAAGGCGCTGAAGGACCTGGAGAACAGGATGAACGACCGCGCGCACGAGCTTGCGTTCGAGAAGAAGTGGGCGGACCGGGACAAGGTGCTGGACCCGAAGCCGGAGGGCGTGCCGCTGCGCAGCGTGCCGCTGGATGAGGACGCGGGCTTTGTTGCGCTGGAGGACGAGTGGCGCGACCTGATGCAGGACCAGGTGCGGTATGCAAAGCGGATTGCGGCGGTTGAGGAGGATATGAATACGCGTGCTCAGATGCTTGCAGAACGTGTTGGCGGAGCAGAGCACTTGAAGGACGGAGAGGAGGGTGAAGAGAATGTAAAATGTGGCGGTAGTGAGTTCGGTGACGTGGAGGAGGCGAGCGAGCGAGATGTACCTGTGGTTACTTCATCGATGAGTGGTGGAGACGCAATGAGAGGTGGGTTCGAGGAGATGCTGGGGTCGGAGGTGGATGGTGTGCCTGTGGTTCTTCTGAATTTGGACGAAGACGCCGTGTTTCCAAAGCTGAATCGTGAGTACATGGAGTCGGAGAGGCAGGGGGAGGAGCGAGCAAAAATACGCGAGCTTGAGGAGCAGATGCTGGACCGCGCGTATGCTCTCGCGCGGTTGTTCAAAGATCGTACCCGAAGGGCTGTTGTTGGCGAACAGATGTCCGAGATGCCGGAGGGTGGCGCTGAGCTGGACGGAGATGAGGTATTCCTTGCTTTGGAGAGGGAACTGTACAAGTTGGAGGAGTGTTACCCCGGGGAAGAGTCGGCACAAAAGGCAGCGTTGGAGGAAACTATGCGTCAACGCGCTAGCGAGTGGGCGAAGCCAGTGATGCCATTGGATGATGATGGAATTCCTGTGGAGAAGCTGAGCGAGCACTCCAATGAGGAGCTATCTCGTAAGCGTCCTGGTGGTGTCTCTGAGGGCAGCTCACTAAAGGATATGACGCCCGGTGAGCCCGGCACGGAGAAGGGGAGCGGTCCGATTCCTGGTGAGGCGGTGCCAGATGAAACATACTTGCTTTTGGGGAAGGAGGTGCTCGGTGTTCCTGTTGACGAGATTCCTCTCGGTGACGACGAGGTGCTTAAAGGGCTGGCTGAAGAGAAGCGGCGCTTCATTAGTCACCCGGAGAACTACTCTGCTGGCTATGGAGAGGAGGTTGAGGAGGCGATGCACCGTCGTGCGGAGGAGTTGGCAGATGAGTACAAGAGGGACCATGTCGAGCGCGCACCCACCTGGCGGGAACCTTCAAAGAAGCCCACGAAGCCGAATGGCGCGTCGAACGAGCTCGGCAGCGCCTCGCGGCGTCCGCGAGCGAAGAAGAAGCTGAAGGAGGTGGAGGAGAGAACCGAGGAACACCGACTTGAGACCGTAGAGGAAGCATCCCCCTTCACGGATCCACAGTTTCACAGCGCGAACAAGCAGGTGGCGGACAGGTGGCCCCGAATTGCGGATGTATACCCAGAAGGTCTCACGCAGCCTCTCGTGCCAGAGTATCCCAAAACGTCCGACATGGCGTCTTCTGTAGGAGACTTGACGTATCTCGCCCCGTTCCTGGCGGCTTTGAGCCGGCAACCACTCCTGCTTCATCGGCTTTTCCAGACAAAGCTACACCCCGTCCGTGCACCTTATAGATTTGTCTTCTTCGACCCTAACAGTGCTCCTGTCACGGTGGAGATCGACGACCGAATCCCCTGCGATGTGAACGGTGTGCCAAGGTTTACAGTGTCACCCAATGGTGCGTGGTGGCCACTGCTGCTAGAGAGGGCGTATGCCAAATATGTCGGCGGTTACGAGCGGCTCGATCAGTGTACATCGCACGAGACACTGCGAGACTTAACCGGACGACCCGTTACACATATTCCGCTCGACTCAAAACTTTCAGCAGAGGTGTTGGGGTGCAATTACCGAGATGTGGCTTTCTGGCGACGCATTCGTGAGCAGCTAGAGCGAGGAGACGTACTCATGGCGGTGTCGGGGGAGCTTGTACCAGATGGGATTCACCCTCACTGCTACTACGCCGTTTTTGACGTGATCGAGACTGTGCCTGGGTCGAATGACCCGTCCGATATCGTGGTGAAGATCCACAACTGCTACCACGACGCACCTCAGTACCACGGTCCACTGGCGATGGGTGACTCTGATTGGACTCCCGCATTACGGTCTGTGTGCAAGGCAGACCCGGAGAGCGAGCCCGAGTTCCTGTACTTACCACAGCCGGTGTTTCTACGCAACTTCTCCAGCATGCAGCGTTGCCACATCAACTGCGGAGATCGTCTCACAATCTCTGGCGAGTGGGCTGATAACTGCAGCGGAGGCAGTCCAACGTACACGACCTTTCGCCAAAATCCCATTTACTTGGTACAGAACAACTCCAACCGCAATGTGACTGTACTGGCTGAGCTGCGCCATAGCGCTCCCGTATACTACGACGTGCACAACATGGGAGTGTACCACATGACGGCTTTGGCGCACTTGCGACCTGAGAGGAATGCGCAGCTTGTGGCTCCTCTCCTGAGCTACAATACACACAAGTTTGTGCAAAAGGGACTTCTCACCGATGCTCGTGAGGTCTGCGCGGAGATGGAGCTGCCGGCGAACAGCACGTGCTACTTGATACCCTACACCAAGAAGAAGGCTTGCTATGGCAAATATCAGCTCTCCATCTACCCACAGGACAATCCAGTCAACCTGACCACACTTCTTCCAATCGTGGAAACGCACAACTGCATGAAAAAAGATATCCTGGTGCAGCCTGGCTGCGGCACCAGTGTCCGTGTCGACATTATCATAAGTGACCCATGCGATGTGCACGCTTTGTTACACCAGAACAAGGTGACCGATCCAGAGACAATAAAGCGCGGCGATCACCTAGCCGAGGACGAGATATTTATGGCCGCCTACGAAAATAATGCTGTTCTTGTGTGCTCTACAGGAGATGCGTCAAACGCGCGAGAACACTCCATCGCGTTCCAAGCGGCGACGGCTGGGCGTTACACCTTCTTGATTGGCATCCCTTCCAAGCCTGTCTCTGGAGATGCTCCGTGCACGTTGATGATCTATACACCAAAATCCGTGCAAGCAAGCTTCGCTTCCGTGAATGAGCCGACACGTGCCAGAGTCCTGCCACGGATGCCGTCTGCCAGCAGTGCCGCAACTTCTGCAAGTGCTCGTCTGGGATGGTGGCAACCCCAAAGTGAACAAAACTCTGCACCTACCTCTAACGGCACAGCGCGCACGCCGCGTGGCAACCGGCGCGTCCGTGGCTACTCGCAGTAGTCATTGCTGCATACAGAGAATAGGGGAGGAGGTGGAGGGTGGTGGCGATGAGGGGGGTAGCGGCGGCTGTGAGGAGGCGAAGAAAAGAATTCAAACTCACCTGCTCCCTTTCGGCGCTGTCGCTGCTCTGTTTTGTGCTTCGTTGTTCCTTTCTCTCGCTCTTTTCGCCCATCGAGGCTCGCGGAGGACCTTTACTTTGCAGCCTCCAAAAGGAAGATAGAAAATGCCGTGTGACGCATACGAGTGCAGCTGTGAAGAGCCTGCATATCGGCGCTGCTGGCTGCGTGAAGTTGTGCCCGCTCCATTGCCTCGGTGCCTGAGCAGCTCACGTGTATTTCCGCCGGCTGAGAGGTGCTGAGAGCCATACGCACACACGCAGACCACAGGTGCTGTTTGCTTGACACTGTTTTCTGTTGCTTTATAAATGACTGCATGCGACTTCTTTCTGGAGGGCCTCCTCCCCCCTTCTCCCGTTTCCCCTCCCCGGTGTCACGAAACAACGTCAGCAACTGGTTCCTCAAGTTACAAACGCACATTTTTGTATGCGATGTGCTGTTGCTCGTCTCGAATTTTCAAAGAAAACTAAGGAAGGCGCGTTTCTATGCGAATCCGCACTGGCCGAAGAGGGGATCATGCTGAACATACGTGTATGTATGTAGACGTATTCATTAGGCCTGTGTCCGCTTCTCTTGCCCCCTTGTCTGCGTGTGTGTGTGTGTGTGTGCATGCGTGGGCCAAATTTATTGTGGTGGTGGTATCCGTTGCTTGAAATTGCGTCGTGTTGCCTCGTTCATTCATCATTCACCATTATTCCGTTTTTTTTTTTTTTTTGCTCGCCATTATACTGTACCCCCGCCCACCTCACGACCACAGCTGACATCTCAGGATCATGAGCATGGTGCGCATGTCTGTGTCATCCACAGCAACCAATACGTGGGTGCCTGTGTGCGTGTGCGTGACTGCATTCTCTTTGTATCCTGCCGGACCGCACTCTGACCCCCTTTTTTGCCATCTCTTTCACTATTTCCCGTCTGGCTTCTACGTGCCGCAGTGGACGGTGCACACCTCCCTTCATGCTTTCTGTCGTTCTCTTCTTCGCGTGTTTTTCTTTTTAAATTGTCGCTGCTTGTCGGACATGTGTTTTTGTGTGTGTCTGCACACGGTAGGCGTGCGTGTACGTATCGGACACATGCCTGCTGTGCCCCCTTTCTCTGGCGCACCCTTCTTCTTTTTGATGGGCTGGTTCGGCCGCGTTCTGCGCTATTTTGTAACTGTGATGTGCTTTGTTGTTGCCCTTTTCGTGCTGCTGTTTTTTTTTTTTTCATTATTGCTCTTGTGCGGCTTTCTGACGTGCCTCTGCTGTTCTCACTGTCAACGTTTTCTGCAGCCGGCTCGCATGACACATACATGGGTATGCGCGTGCACGTACTCCCCTTTCGCTCTTAGAGCTCTTCTCTTTATGTTTTATGATTATTCCAGCTATATTTCCTTTTCTAAGCTACGCCCTTCCTTCCCTGAATCTTGTCAAGGCGCTCTTCCCACTTGTCACAGATGCTCCGTGTAGCGTGCGCACTCTTTGGTCTTTCATAGTGTCTGCTATTATTTTTATTTGCCTTTTCTTATTTTCTCTGTCCCTGTGGTGCGATGTGGCGCCTCGCTCAGTGTTGGTGAAGGGAGTCTTTGCGGTGAGCAGATACGCGCATAGGCGTGGAGTTCGGAGGGGCGAGTTCTGCTCCCGCTTGCATGTGTGCTGGGGGCTCTGTTCGGCCAATGAGAGGTGCGCACCCCGGTCCGCCAGGGGGACGAGAAACATGAAAAGAACGAAAACGAGGAATCTCAAGGGCCTGAAAAGGCTATCATCGATTCAAGACAACGGCTCAGCCATGCGGGAGGTGGAAACGTACGAGACACTCATGCCGGTTGGCTAGTCTTGTGGCGTGCTCTTGAGGGAGTGCACGTCGCTAGGCATAACCGTCTTGTTCTTTTTTTTTCTGCGTTGAGCTGTGACCTATTCGCCGCCCGCCATTTCTGTAAGTTCTTGAGCCACTCGTTCGAAAATTCTTATTGTTTGCGCCTGATTTCGTGACCGAGCCGCCCTCACATGTTTTCATGGGACTGTGGTGCTTCAACGACTGCCGCCTATGTAGTTGTTTGTGAGATGAATGGGGGGGTGCGCTGGCAGAAGGCAGAAAAGCAAACGCGAACACAGCGAAACTCTATAAAGCCGCACTATATTTTAGACGCACACATCGAGAATATGATGCGAGTGTGCATGGAGTTTGCTTATTCCAGCTTGCGTGTTTCTCAAGGTAGTCATGGTGGGCTGCGTGTGATGGAGCGCACGCAGTGGAGAGATGAGGGCGACGACGTGTGTGAGGCTGAACGGTCAGGCTGTGTCGAACAATAGAGAACTGTGTCCGCTGATGCCGGCAACTCTCAGCGGGACCACCGCTGCCCAGCTGAAGGCTCACACAGACCAAGATTTCCTGCATTGAGGGATGCAGCTTGACGATCTCAATCTGTGTGCTTGCGAGCGCGTGTGCATGTCTGTTATACTCCTGAGAGGACTTCCTTACAACTTGTTTGGCTGTATTTTGTGCCCACAACGCTCGTCAAAGGCTGCTTTGCCTCGCCTCCGCGTCTGTCACGTCGCTGACGTGTTTCTATTCCCAGAATGACGCGTGTTTCAGTACAGAGGAAAGAAAGCATTTGGAATTGGAAGGGCCTAGTACACACGTACACTGGAACGCCATCGCATCATTCCTCGCTCAGAATTACACACGCATGTGTATAGATGGGGGTGGGGATGAGGAGAGAGGGCATGCAAAGCGGTTCGGCCTTCTCTTGATCCGGCGACCTTTAACGAGCGCCTCGTCTGTTGTTTCTCTCTAATTGTTTCTTCGCCCATGGCGCTTTCCTCCCTTTTTTTGAATGCAGAGGCAGCGTGTTGTGTTTTGAGTTCATTTGTTTGAGTGCACCGTTGTCGCTGTTTATGATGCGTCGTTGGCGTGACAGGGGTCTTCCTGGGTGGTTTCTGCACGTCCTCCCCTCTCATTTTGTTCTCCGTGGCTTTCATCCTCCTCCTCCTTCCCCCTCTCCCACAATGAATGTTGATTTGTTTGCTTTGACTTTCTTGTTGAGGTCTCTACTTCCCTCCTCCTCCTCAGGTGAGACCACTCCTTTCCTTGTCAGGCGATTTATTTCATTATCGCTCCCGTGCTCGCTCGCTTCTCGCCAGCTGCTGATGGGAAGCAGGCGTCGTGCTGTGCTTTTCTTCGGAGTTCTCCTCGACACATCCCTGCCCCTCTACCGTTGCACGTGTGCGGGTGGCGCTTTATGAAGTGCCTCAGTCGCTAGTGGCGCCTAGCCCAGTACTTTCACTGACCTCCTTTCCTTTTGCTTCCGTTCTCTACAGGGTTCCGCTGATGGTGCTCGCTGCCTCATTGTGTATCAGATCCGACTGCCAACTTTTGGTGTTAGCAGATGGTCTTGGGCAGTCGGTGTGCCGAAGCAACTTGAGGTCGTGATGATCATGGTTGTACCGGCTCACTACGAGTAGCTTGGACTGCCAGGCGTATACATGTATATATAGATACGCTTGGTGCTTGCCCGTCTTCAATGCACTGCACTGATGTTGAGTGTGACACTGGTTGTAGTTGACTCTGCATGTATTGATATTGCAGTGGGCTGATCTACGCCACACGGGGCTGAGGGAGATGGTTTCTTGACGGGTTTGTTGTGCGCACATCTGTATTCTGCAATTCGCAGCTCTCCGCAGCAGACATGGAGGGCACTTAGGTATCAAGGTTTTCAGCACCGCGCTGCAGCAAGGGAAGCACGGCGAGTGGCGTCTCGAATTCTTCGTTTATAAAGGAGCACACTCAGACAGCCCTCTTCTGCATACACATGCCCACTTCTGTGGGAGGCGTTTGATTTCAGGAGAGGGTGGAATGCCGCCGTCACCACAGACTCATATCGAGTTCCCATCTGTGGCTGCACATGCGGGCAATCCACACCGACACGTCCTCCGTGACATGGTGAGATGGGGCAGATGAAGGCAGCAGGACAACCTTACCGGACAGCGATGCCGCCCTGAAGCCAAGCCTCAGGATGCGAAACTGCAAGGGCTGCGTGCGGGCTGTCAAGCACTTCCGCCGTGGTTTGCCGTATCGACGCAAAGCATGCAGACATCAGCTCAGAGAGTGTCATGAGCAGAAGATGCGCCCAGAAATGCAAGCCAAACAACTCCAAACGGCAATGTACGCGAAGGCATGTCGCACCTCCTACATCCAACTGGTTGGGCAGATGGGCCACAGTTGCCCGAAGCATAGCGATAACGCCCCAAGCCACACCAGCGACTCCCACAGGTTTCCATGGAGAGAGTTTCCACGGTATGTGGTGCGCCGGCTAGAGGCGCCTGAGGGCGAAACATGGCGCATACGCAGGGCAGAGGATCTGAGAGGATCCCGACGTGAGGCCGGCCAACTGGTCTGTCTAAGCACATCCTGCACGGGCCTGGACAATCCTCCGCTATCTGCATGAGAAACGCCACCGCCTCTGCGCGAGAGCAGGACCCTGCGTGCGGCCTCTTGAATCAAGGCATGCCGCCTACAGCTAGGGCCGTTTGACACGGATTGTGAAGTCCTCATTACCGAAAGCAGTAAGGCAGGGGAGAAAGAGCTGCTTATACGCGTGACTCGATCCGACAACAGACGCCGTGCCCTAGAGATCCAGGAGATAGCCTGAACTCAACAAGACCAGACGAGCCGTGTCTCCGTGCATGTGGTCACTGGCTTGCTTGCGTGTCACTGAAGGAGACGTTAAGGAAAAGGAAAGAAAATCGGAAGAGTCTTCCGCTGCCGCTCGTGTTGGGTATTATGCGAGCTTCTGTTCGTGGTGCACGCCGCTATCCTTGTCCACCTTGGTGAAGCTGAGTACGACTGTGTACGTGCATATACCTGCAGCTCCGCTTCTGGGCTCGAGGCTCTTCACTTGTTTGTGTTTTGAGAGGATAGGTGCGTGCCTGTGTCTGCATTTTGACTTGTACGGCCGTCACGTTTCGTTTCAGTGGCTTCGTCTTTTTCCGTTTCAGCGTCCATGTTTTTTTTTCTCGTAGATTTGGACCTATCAAGGCCCGTGTTAGCGCTTCACGGTAACACAATGATCAGCATGACATACTAGCTCAGACAACAACGACAAGTGCAGAAAAGGGAGAAGACGCGCATCACCTCCACAGTGATACACTTTCAACTAGGCAGCATCGGCTGCGGAGGGAAGAGGAGCGCACAGCATTCTCGTTAGGATGCATGTGTGCCAGTGACTAGGCTTCTTTGGAGGTGAAGCGGAATGGTGAAGCCAGCGTGGCACGCAAGCCGGTGGGTCAAATTCCGTTGACTCGTACATGCGTTTGCCTAGGACGTCTGTGCAATGCAGTTTTCCACCCTTCTACCTGTGCTGTGGTACGCACCTGCGGTGGAGAACAAAGATAACGCAGTCTTTGTGCTCTTGTAGATGCTACTCAATAAAAGAAAGGCAGACACGTACTCTTGTTTCGCCATCACTCTGGTCGCTCTCGGTGGCAGTAAACGAGGGTGTCGTGGCTGGCAGGGCGACAGCCTCACTTCACCTCAGTATTGATGTCATCTCTGCACACACATCGCACACCTTCTCGCACGGTCTGTTCTTCCTGTCGGTCTGTCTCTCGCTTGTCTGCACCCCCCCCCCCCCCACACACATCACCTCATCACTGTCGCCCGTGTCACTTACTGCGTGGCGTCTCCTCTTTCTCTGGCTCCCTTTTGGCTCACACCGCCCACAGTCCCCAAACCCACCATTTTCTTTTCTTGACGTTCCTCCTTTACCTGTGCGCGTGCGTGCGGGGTGGATTCTTCGTTTTGATATATTCGAAGTCCTGGAAACCGCCCACATCTCTCCTCACACACACACACACACACACACACACACTCGGCCCCTCTCTCTCCCTCCGCATTTGTGCGTCGGTGCTGCTGCGTCGTAGTGCATCTCGCTGCAAAGCCTTCCTTGACCCCCTTACGTGTGCAGGAGGCGCAACGCATTGCTGCCCGAGACACCATTCCAGACACGGCACGGTGCTCCCATACAGCGCAGAAGTGCCATTCAAAATACAAGAGAAAATACAACAAAAGCAGAAAGTGGAAGAGAAGGCTGTGTGCCAAAGGAAAAAAAAAAGAGTCGGGCTTGAGCTTTGTCTTTTCGGCTTGTTTTTCCGTGACACCTTCGCTGCTCCCCTCAGCGTCTGTGTTGCCCACCCTCCACGCCCCTCATCTACACTCCCCCACCCACCCTCTTTCTCTGCGTTCACGAACCCCATCAATACACACCGCTGTCTTTTCGATCACGCATTCTCTCTCTCCCTCACGACCTGCGCCGTGTCTGTACACTGGACGCTCCCCTCGTCCATTCATCTTCGGCAAAGGCACCGCTGCTTGTTTTTATTTTCTTTATCCCCTTCCCCCCTCCGCAGTGCGCGTGCACCCCTCTCCCTTCATAGTCTGTCTCTTCACTCGCGCGGCTGTGTCGTACTCTCGTCTTCGGCTACGTGCGTGCCTCAGCGTGAGTTGGCAAGGGGTCGTGTGCATTTGAAGTGACCACAGTTGCTCCCCTCAACTGTGCCGCCTCTTTTGCCGTGCTGCTTTTTCATTCTTTGCCGTCTTCCCAGGTTTGTCTTCGCTCCCTCTTCCCCACCGCATCCCTGTTCCTTCGCAGACCTTCTCTTTACTTGAGCTTGTTGGCTGGTGCTCGCTACATTGTGATTGCCACCGTCGTCCTTATCTACGAAAGGACTTCCAGACGGCGTTACAAGAAGAGTAAGCGAGGAGCGCGTTCGTTTGTCCCCGCCTGCTGGGTCTCACGAACGCAACGACTGACGTCACCGTGTACAACTCTTTAGCATCCCCCTCCTCTTCCTCTTTCACCTCCGCAGTGTGTGTGCGTGTGCGTCCTCCACACTGCGCTTTCGTGTCCTCTGTCGCCGATTTCGCCTCTGGAGATTTCTCCCCTTCCTCTCTTGAGCCCTTGTCCCACTTCCCCCGATTGTCCTACCATCGCATATACAGAGAGAGACAGAGCGAGCGAGAGAGAGAGTCGTGCGGTTCCGTTTGTCACCTGCGCCTCTTCGCTCGCACTTACCCCTTTCGACGGTTCTCTCTGTGCTCTGCACTGTTGCTCGTGCCTCTCTAAGTTTCTGCGGGTGTGTGAGCGTCAGCCCACACTTACAGCCTTCGTGAACCATGTCCGTCTCTGAAGTCCCTGACAGCAACAAGCTGTTCTCCGATGCTGTGTTCGACCGAGACAACGAGCACATTTCAAGGGAATGGCAGCGCATTACGGAGGTGTACCCGGCGGGTGCGAATGAGCCGCTGCTGCCCGAGGTATTCTCGCGTGGGCAGTTCGGCCAGGGTAATCACTATGAATGCTTCATGATTTCTGCCCTCGCGGCTCTTGTGCGCTTCCCTGATGTGATCCGCAACTGCTTTGTGACGAAGAAGGTGCGCCAGGATGGTCGCTACACGTTCCAGTTCTTCCGCGGGCAGGAGTGGGTGAAAGTCGAGATCGACGACCGCATCGCCATGGAAGAAGGTGAGGTGCTCTATGTACGCTCCCCGACTGAGCACTGGTGGCCATTGCTGCTGGAGAAGGCGTACGCGAAGTTCTACACCAGCTACGACCACCTCGAGGGCTGCACACTGCAGGAGACCTTCCATGACCTGACAGGCAACCCGGTGCTGAACATCCCCATGGACGCCAAGCTGGCCAAGGCAGCCGGCGCTGAGGTGACGGAAGGCTTCTACTGGCTGGACTTGGCGCAGCGCATCCAGTCCGGGCAATTCGTTGCCTCCGTGCTCACAAAAGACATCGAGCTCGAGACCATGGGCCTGCAGCGCGAGCAGCAGTACGGCGTGCTCGAGATCTTCTCACTCACCGGCACATCCTCTATCAATGACATTGTGATTCATCTACACAACCCCTTTGAAGACGAGGAGTACCTCTACAAGGGACCATTGAACTCGAAGGATACGACATGGGATGCGAAACAGCGCGCGAAGCATGACGTCGACGACGAGCGCTCCATTTTCCTGCCCCTCAACACATTTCTGAAGATCATGAACTCCGTCCAGCTGTGTTACATGACCCCGGTGGAGGCGGACGCGACATACTTCGAGGACGAGTGGAAGGGTGAGTCCGCTGGCGGCAATCCGACGTACGTGACATGGCGCAAGAATCCGCTCTACTTCGTGCGCAATAGCAGCAGTACGCCTTTTGAGATTGTGGTGGTCATCAAGCAGGAGGACCAGCGTCGTTTCACGTCCCCTGATGAGATGACCAAGTATCTCCAGTGCGGAATGGTGCTGATTCACTACTCGTATGCCAATCCGATTCCGACCTTCTGGGTCACCGGTAACAACCACAAGCCGATTCACAAGAGTCTCTTCCTCAACTCGCGCGAGGTGGCGAATACCATGACGATCCCCCCCAACTCGTTGTGCTATCTCGTTCCCTCGTGCATGCACAAGAGCGCGGAAGGCCCTTTCACTGTTGCCCTCTACCGCATGAAGGATGTCGACTACAGTGACTTGACCATCAACAGACTCGTCATCCCTAGCATGAACTGGGCCAGCCCCGCCAGAAAAGACGTTATGTTGTGTCAGAAGGAAAAGGAACGCGTCGACTTCTACGTTGATGAAGGAACGGATATCCACATCATTATGCACCAAACAAAGCCCTATGTCAGCAAGTGCGGTGGCGACGCCATGACGGAGGACTACATGGGCATGTACCTCTACGATGACACGGACCGTAAGATAGCCGGCGTGCACGCTGCCACAAACTTCCGAGAGATTAGCATTATCCACCGCCTTCCCCGCAGCGGTCGGTATGCGTTGTCTGTGACGTGTCCACGCGCGAAGGGCGAGGTGCCAGCCTATGTCACTGTCGTTGGCTCGCACGCCTCAAACGTACGCATCGTTGACCCACCAGAGGATGCCACGATGTTCGACGATGAGGACATCATCGACGAAGGCGAAGACGCCGCCGAGGTGCAGAACCCGATCGACTACACCCCCGTCGTATTGGATGTGGCGCATCATAGTGAGCAGGCCGAAAGCGATTCTCCATTCGAGGACAAGCGCTTCTACATCGACAACCGTGGCGCCACGAGCGACCCGTGGGTGCACATCGGTGACCTTTACCCCGAAGGCAAGACGAGGCCGCTGCTTCCCGACGAGCTGAACCGCGACCAGTTCGGGCAGGGCGATCACTACGACTGCAGTACGCTGACGGCGTTCGCAGCCCTGCTGGAACACCACCCCGACGTGATCCGCAACTGCTTCATCTCGAAGAAACCACGCAAGGACGGCCGCTACACCTTCCAGTTCCACCGCTACGGGCAGTGGGTCAAGGTGGAGATCGACGACCGTATTCCGATGGTGAAGGATGAGACGGTATTTTGCCGCTCGCCGACGCGCCACTGGTGGCCGCTACTGCTGGAAAAGGCGTACGCCAAGTTCTACACGCTTTACCAAAACCTTGAGGAGATTTCGCAAGGAGAGGTGTTCCACGACTTCACGGGGCGGCCTGTCATTTTTATTCCCATGGAGGCAGACAAGGCCAATGTCGTCAACTACGACATCAGGAGTGCCCAGTTCTGGCGAGACCTGAACACTGAGCTGGATGAGACAGCAGTGGCTGCGTTAGCGCTGGGCGAGCAGGCGGAGCAGTACGGTCTCCACCATGAGGGCAGCTACGCGGTGCTGGGCTGTATCGAGACACGCAATGCGATGAACCTCACCCCTGCGGATGTGCTTGTGAAGATGTACAACCCGTATGAGGACTCACCATATACTGGTCCTATGCACAGAGACGACCCTAAGTGGACGTCAGAGATGCGGTCGATCTGCAACCCATCGCAGCGCAACATTTTTTACATCCCTGCTGATGTTTTTCTTGATGTGTTCGCGAATGTACAGCAGGCTTATATCAAGGCGCCATTGGTCCCGTGTTACAACTTCAACAGCGAGTGGGGCGATAACACTAGCGGAGGCAATGCTTCGTTGGTCACGTGGCGAGAGAATCCGCTTTACGTGGTGCGTAACAAGACGGAGGAGCCGGTACAGATCATTGGGATGATTAGACAGCCGGATCAGCGACACCTCTTGCATCGCCAGACAAATCATGAGCTGAACTACATTCAGTGCGCACTTGTCGTCGCGGAAAGCATTAGTGCAGAGCGCATTCCGACGTATCTGGTTACTGGGAATAACCACCGCCGTCTGCGCTCTGGCCTCTATTTGCACAACCGTGAGGTGACGGATGTGATGACGATCCCTGCCGACTCACTATGCTACATCATCCCCACCGGGATGCGGCGTGACAAGGGTAAGTTCATCTTCTCATATTGGTTCCTGCGCAAGGGCGACAAGGAGAAGTTACACATTGAGCGTCTCAACACGGACGTGGCACGTCAGCTACCGGCCATTGCGCATATGGTCCTGATGAACAAGGGCCATGCGCGTGTGGATTTCCTCGTCGATGTGCCAACTGACCTCCACATTCTGCTGAAACAGGAAAAACCGTTTAAGCACGCGAGTGGCGGTGACGCAATTGCGCAGGACTTTGTCTCGATGTATCTCTACGATTCGAACGACAAGCGCATTAGCCCAAGCACACAGGCGACGAACAATCGCGAGATCGGGCTCGTGCAGTACGTCAGCAAGCCAGGCCGGTACGCCATTGGTGTGAACTGCACCTCTGGCACGGGAGATGTGCCCTGCAGAGTGGAGATTGTCGCGCATGAGCGGGCGCACGTGCGTATCACTGAGGCTCCTGAGAACGCGCGTGAGCTTGGAGAGCTGGACCTCTCCTTCCTCGACCCCGAGCCGGAGGGGGTACCGCTGGCGGACCTCCCGCTGGATGAGGACTTGAAATTTCAGGAGCAACTTGACGCGCTAAAGCGTCTCCATCACAAGCCTCACAAAAACGAAGACGAGATTCACGCGCTCGAGCGAAAGATGAACGACCGCGCGCACGAGCTGGCGAAGGCTTTGTTGGGCAAGGACCGGGCCAAGTATCTCGAGGGGCACGACATAGAGAAACTAGCGCCACTGCTGGGCAGTGACCCGGAGTATATGAACGCTGAGCGTGAGCGCCATCTCCTCAAGAAGGACCCACGCAATGCCGAAAAGGTCCGAAGACTCGAGGAGGAGCTGCGCGACCGTGCGGCTGCCCTGGCCGAAACTTTGATCGGCATAGAGTTAGGCTTCATGGATCTCGAGTACGAAGGTATCCCGCGGGATGACATTGAACTGCTGAACGACCCCACCTTCGAGGAAATGGCGCAGGCACGCGCCGCCTTGCTGATGAGTGACCCTGCCGCTAACGCCCGCAAGATTAACGACATTGAGGATGCGATGCACGATCGCGCAACTGAGATGGCGAGGGACATGCACCGAAAGGAGCGCACCTACCTTGATCCTGAGCCAGAGGGTGTTCCTCTGGACTTGCTGCCTCTGAACGAGGACGATGCGTTTAGCCAAATGGAGGACGAGCTGCGCGCTCTCAACTTTAAGCCGAAGCGCGACGCGAGGGCGATCAAGGACCTACAGAAAAAGATCAACGATCGAGCGCATGAGCTGGCAGGGGAGCTGAAGAGCGATGAGCGCGAGCTCTTCCTGGACCCCATGCCGCTCGGCATTTCGGTGGCCGATCTTCCTATCGACACCGACCCGGAGTTCCACTTGAAGGAGATGGAGCGTCTGCAGCTGCGCAAAGAGGACCCTCTGGGCAACCGCGACGACATCAAGGCACTCGAGGATGAACTGAATGACCGAGCTCGCGAGCTGGCCAAGGAACAGCAGGCGATTGAGCGCGCCTTCCTGGACCAGGACCCATACGGTGTGCCGCTGGAGAAGCTGTGTCTGGATTACAACGACGACTTTCTAAGGAAGGAATCCGAGATGCGTGAGCTGCAGAAGGACCCTCGCCGAAACGCCACGGCTATTGCCGATCTGAAAGCCGACATGCGCGAGATGGTGGACGCGCTGGCGGCCGCTGAGGCGGCGCGCGACCGCAACTTCCTCGACCACGAGGTTGAAGGCCGCCTTGTGCATCTACTCCCACTATTGGAGAACCCCGAGTTCAAGGAACTTGACACCAAGCGCCGCCGTCTGCTGAACCGTGGCGATAACACGGGCAAGGTTCCGGATATGGAGGACCGTATGAACGACATTGCGTTCGAGATGGCACACGACATGAACATTGCGGAGCGACCAGACTAC
The DNA here is from genome assembly GCA_033953505.1 of Leishmania tarentolae. Lineage (NCBI taxonomy): Eukaryota > Euglenozoa > Kinetoplastea > Trypanosomatida > Trypanosomatidae > Leishmania > Leishmania tarentolae. The sequence goes on from CP119851.1 coordinate 175,279, forward strand.
ATGGACACCACGTACAAGGGTATCCCGGTGGAGGATCTGCCGTTAGACGAGGATCAGCTGTTTCGTACATTGGAGGTGAAGCGGCAGCAGCAGAAGCAGGACCCACGCCGCAATGCGCGTGGTATCGCCGACACGGAGCAGGATCTAAACGACCGCGCAATGGAGCTAGCAGCGGCAAAGCTTAAGGGCGACCGCAACTATCTGGATCCCGAGCCAGAGGGTGTGCCACTACGTCTAGTCTCGCTCGACAGCGATGCTGACTTTGCGGAGTTGGAGGCGAAGCGCGCGAAGCTGAAGAAGGACCTCAGGCGCAATGCAAAGCCTATCGCGGAAATCGAGAATCTGCTTAACAACCGTGCACACGAGCTCGCCAAGGCGCTAAAGGAGAAGGAGCGGCCCACGTTCTTGGACACCCGATTTAGCGGTATCCCATACACGGAGCTCCCCCTGGACTCCGACCAGCCATTTCGCGATATGGAGGTGCAGCGCCTGCTGCTGAAGGAGGAGCCGCAGAAGAACTCCACGGCGATCCAGGATCTGGAGGAGTCCCTCAACGACCGTGCCGGTGAGCTGGCGAAGGAGAAGCTGGCGAAGGAGCGCGCCTTTCTGGATCCATGCCCTCTGGGCATCCCTCTGGAGGAGCTGCCGCTGGATAGCACACCAGCCTTCATTGCTAAGGAAGAGCGCCTCCGCTCCCTCAATAAGGACCCTCACAGGAACGCGACTGCTATCAAGGCACTGAAAAGCGAGATGGACGACATGGTGAACGCGTTGGCGGCCGAGGAACTGTCAAGGATGCGCGGCTTCCTTGACCCTGAACCCGAGGGCCGTCTCGTGGAGAGCCTGCCTCTGAACGACGACCCGCAGTTCCACAAACTGGAAGCGCAGTACCGTGATTTGAAGAAGAGCCCGAAGGCCAATCAGCAGGACGTGGCAGATTGCGAAGAGCTGATGAACGAGCGGGCGCATGAGCTGGCCAAGGGCATGAACCGCAAGGAGCGCCCCGACTACATGGACATGAGGCCGAAGGGCGTGCCGCTGGAGGATCTGCCGCTGGACACAGATGATGAGTTCAGCAATCTGGAGGCGCAGCGTGCTCGCCTGATGCGGCAACCAGCGAAGAACAGGAAGGCGATCGGCGAAATCGAAGACGCACTCAACCTACGCGCCGAGGAGCTGGCGCAGGAGAAGATTCAGGCGGACCGTGCCTTCATGGATGAGGCGCCGCAGAACATCCCGCTCAAGTACATTCCGCTGGACAAGGACAAGGAGTTTGGCAAAATGGAGGCGCAGCGTATGGCGCTCCGTGCACAGAACCAGAGCGCGCACGCACCGAACCCCCAGGTGCGTGAGCTAGAAGACGCGATGAACCAGCACGCAAATGTTATGGCCAAGGCACTGAAACAGCAAGTGCGGGCAAACGTCCTGCCACCGTGCGTTGGTGGCATTGCGCGAGAGGCGCTGCAACTCGACGAGGATGTGCCATTCACTGATTTGGAAGTGGCTCACATAGCCGCCAACGGTGACGGCGATCTCGACAAGGGGCGGGATCTCGGCGACGCCATGCAGAAGCGGGCTGCCGACGTGGCAGCGAAGCTGCGCTGGGAAGAGCGTGCCAATCTCGGCCACCCGCTGGGCTTCTCGCCGGAGGACCTGCCGCTGGAAAAGAGCCCTGAGTACCTGAAGAAAGAGGCAGCACTGGTGGAGATGCGAGCAAACCCGAAGAAGAATGCGCAGGCGATCAAGGGCGCGGAGGAGGACCTGTACGCGTTGGCGATGGAGATGGCTAAGGAGAAGGCTTCTGAGGAACGAGAGGAGTACATCGATCCGGAGCCAGAGGGTCGTAAGCGGAGCGACCTCGAACTCGATGACGATCCGACGTTCGTCGGCATCGAGGAGCAGTACCGCAAGTCAAAGAAGGACCCTTACGCTGACCAAGATCGGCTGCGCGACCTCGAGCAAATGATGAACGACCGTGCGCACGACCTAGCCAAAATGAAGAATGCTCGGGACCGTGAGTTGTATCTCGATAAAGCACCGCGCAACGTGCCGATTGCGGAGCTGCCGCTCGACACGGATGAGGAGTTTGGTCGGTTGGAGGCACAGCGTGCTAAGCTGTGCCAGAACCCGGTGCGCAACGCCCAAGCTATCCGAGAAGTCGAGGAGTCGCTGAACGACCGAGCAGATGTATTGGCGGACGAGGCACTTAAGAACGACCGCATTTTCCTGGAGGCCGAGCCGGAGGGTGTGTCTCAGCGCCACCTGCCGTTGGACAAGGACCAGACCTTCCGTTCCCTCGAGATGAAGCGCGCGGCTCTGAAGAGCGCCCCGATGAAGGACGACCGCTCCATTCATGCAGTCGAGGAGCAGATGAATGAGCACCTGCGCAAACTGGCGAGGGATGTGAAAATGGATGCCCGGGGCGACATGGAGTCGAGCGTGCTCGGCATCCCGTTGGAGGACCTGCACCCCTACCTGGACGAGGATCCGCACTTTCACGAGCTCGAGGACATGTACTATGACGCGAGGAGCAACGCGACCAAGGCGAAGAAAGCGTCGCAGCTGCTTGATCAGATGAATGAGCGCGCGAGGGAGATTGCTCAGGCGGTGCATGACACGGAGAGGCAACCGCTGAACCAGGCCCCGAACGGCATTCCACTGGAGATACTGCCGCTGAATGAAGACTCTGTCTTCAACGCCCTGGAGAACGAGGCACGCGCCCTGCGCAAGGGGCCGAGTGGGGGAAAGAAAAGTGCCGAGAGGCTCGCCGACATTGAGGATCATCTGAATGCACGCGCCGAGGAGCTGGCAAACGCGGTTCGAAAGCAATATGTGGATGCCACTCCGGAGGGTGTGCCGATGGAGTTGCTCAAGCTCGGCGACGACTCCTCTTTTGTAAACGCAGAGGCGGAACTGCGACGGCTGGAGAAGAACCCGGTCGCGAATCGCCAGGGCATCAATGACCTCAAGGACGAGCTTAATTCTATGGCCCATGAGAAGGTGAAGCACCTGCTGCACGGTGATCGCGGCTATCTCCAGCAGGCGCCGGATGGGGTGGACCTCTGTCACCTCCCGCTCGACACGGACCCCGTTTTCCACGAGCTAGAGGCGCAGCGTGCGAAGCTAAAGCTTGAGGGCCTGCAAGCCAACCAGAAGGCGATTGCCGCACTCGAGGATCAGCTCAATGACCGCGCTCACGAGCTGGCGAAGGAGCTGAAGGAGAGTGAGCTGCGCGCTCTGGAGCCGGACCCGCATGGCATCCCGTACGCTGTGATTGTTCCGCACAACGACCCCGAGTTTAATGACTTCGCAAAACACTTGCGCAACCTGAAAAGTGACCCGAAGCGCAACGCAGCAGCGATCAAGGAAACGATGAATCACATGAACGACCGCGGCGCCGAGCTGGCGGACGCAATGCTGAAGCAGGACCGCTCTTACTTGGCGTCACACGAGACTGATGTGCCGCTGAAGTACCTGCCGCTGGACACCGACTCGCAATTCAACCGGCTCGAGGTGGAGCGGGCGAAACTCAAGGCCCGAGACCCTGTGAAGAACGCCAAGAAGATCAAAGAGCTCGAAGATCAGCTGATCGAGAGGGCTGAGCAGCTCGCCGAGGCGCAGAAGCAGGAGGATCTTCGCGGGCTGGATCCCAAGCCAGAGGGCATTCCGCTCTCTGTGATCGATCCGCACTCTGACGCCAAGTTTGCTTCGTTCCTGCCGCAGCTCCGCGACATAAAGGCGGATGCGAAGAGGCGACCAGAAGAACTGCAGCAGGTGGTGGACGCGATGAACGACCGCGCTCACGAGCTGGCTGACGAGAAGCTGCGCGGTGACCGACTTACTTACCTGGAGGAAGATCCGAAGGGTGTTCCGCTGGATCTGCTCCCTCTGGACACGGATCCGCAGTTTCATGATGTAGAGGTACAGCGCGCCATTTTGAAGGCGCAGGATCTGCGCCGCAATGCGGCCAAGATTAAGGACTTGGAGGAACGACTGCGGGAGCGTGCGAACGAGTTGGCGGAGCAGCAGCGCGCGAAGGATTTAGAGAACCTCGACCAGGTGCCGGAGGGACTGCCCATCACTCTGGTGAACCCGCACGACGACGCCGTGTTCGCGAAGATGGTGGACCAGCACCGGCAGCTCGCGAAGGACTCCGAAAAGAATGCAGACCTCCTGACGAAACTGGAGGGTGAAATGAACGACCGAGCCCACGAGCTCGCCAAAGTGATGCTGGGGAGTGACCACTCCTTCCTGGACCCTGCGCCGCAAGGTGTCCCGCTCGCTGACCTGCCGCTTGATACAGATTCGGAGTTCCACAACTTGGAGGTAGATCGAGCCAAGCTGAAGGCGCAGGACCAGCGCCGCAACGCTGCGAAGATCAAGGAGATAGAGGGTCAAATGAACAACCGCGCGCACGAGCTGGCGCATGCGCAGCTTTCCGAGGACCTTAGCGGCGTCGACCCGGCTCCGCGTGGTCTGCAGGTGGAGCTGCTGAACCCGCATGCGGACTCCGAATTTTCGGAAGCGGCAAAGCAGATGCGCCAGCTGAAAAAGAGCTCCGTCGACGACCCGCAGGCGAAACAGGCGCTGCTCGACAAGATGAACGACCGCGTGCGCGCTATGGCGGATGAGGCCATGGACCTCGACTACTTGGATCCTGAGCCAGAGGGCGTACCGCTTGCTGACCTCCCGCTCGACAGCGATCAGGAGTTTCATGACATGGAGGTTGGGCGCGCCAAGCTGAAGCTGAAGGATCCAAAGCGGAACGCACGCGCCATCAAGGACCTCGAGCAGCGGCTCAACGAGCACGCGCACGAGCTGGCAAGGAGGCAGCTAAAGGAAGACCTCGCTGGCTGCGACCCTGAGCCTGAGGGTATCCCTCTGGCACTGTTAAAGCCAACCGAGGACCCCCAAATTGCCGGCATCATCCCGCAACTGCGCGCGCTGAAAAAGGACCCAAAGAAGAATGCCGAAGCAATCCAGAGTCTCGAGGAGGAGATGAACAGCCGAGCCCACGAGCTGGCGCGCCAATTACTGGAAGGTGATCGCGACTACCTCGAGCCAAACCCGGAGAATGTCCCGCTGGAGTATCTGTCGCTCGACAAGGACCCAGAGCTTGCCGAGATGGAGGTGGAGCGGGCGAAGCTCAAGGCACAGGACCCGCGGCGAAACCAGCGCCGCATTGCTGACCTTGAAGGGAAGCTCAACGACCGCGCGGTGGTGCTGGCAGTCGCAAAGAAAGCGGAGGAACTGGCACTCTTTGCACCCCAGTATAATGGCATCGAAACGGCGTCGATGAAGCCGCACAACGACCTTGAGTTTGCCGCCCTTGTCGACCAGCTGCGGAAGCTGGAGAAGGCCGGCGCAGGCGCTTCCCCTGAGGCGCAGAAGGTGCTTGACGATATGGACGCCCGCCTAGAGGTACTGGCAAAGGAGAAAGTAGAGGGCGACCTTTGGTTCCTGGACAAGGACCCGGAGGGCATTCCGCTGGAAGAGGTAGCGGTGGAATCGGACCCCACTTTCCAGCAGTTGAGGCAAGAACGCGCCACCCTCAAGGCAAAGGACCCGCGTAAGAACGCCAGCAAGATCAAGGACATTGAGGACGACATGAGAAGCCGTGCGCAGGAATTGGCAAAGGATCTGAAGAAAAACGACTTCGACGGCGTCGACCCGAACCCACTGGGCATTCCGCTGGACCTGCTGAAACCGCGTGATGACCCACAGGTGGCAAGGATTCTTCCTGAGCTGCGCCGCGCCAAGAAGAACCCGTGTGATGCCCAGAAGGTGCAGAGGTTGCTAAACGATCTCAATGACCGCATCCTGGAAATGGCGGAGAATGCGCTGAGCAGGGATCGTTCGGCATACTTGGATCAGAACCCCGAGGGCGTGCCGCTGTCAGATCTGCCACTGAATACGGACGGCATCTACAACGGTCTTGAGGTAGAACGCGCCAAGCAGGTGCTAAAGGACCCGGTGAGGAATGCAAAGCAAATCGAGGATCTTGAGGATCGCCTGAACGAGCGTGCGCACGAGCTGGCACAACAGGTGCTTAAGGACGACCTGAAGAACGTTGATGCAAATCCGCACGGTATTCCTATTGAAGCGGTGAGACCACACAACAACCCAGATTTCCACGACCTGGCCACGCGCGCTCGAGAGCTCCGAAAGGATCCACGCCGTAATGCCGACAAACTGGTCGCAATTCATGAGCAGATGAACGACTTGGCGAACCAGATGGCGGTGGAGATGCTCGGCAACGACCGTGGCTACCTCGACCCTGATCCGGAAGGCGTGCCGATAGAGGTCCTGCCGCTGGACGAGGATCCAGACTTTCACGAGTTGGAGGTGCAGCGTGCAGTGTTGGTGGCACAGGACCCAGTGAAGAACAGGCAATCCATCGCTGACCTGGAGGCGCGGCTCAACGACTGCGCACACAAGCTGGCTGAGGCGCAAAAACGGGAGGACCTGCGTGGCCTAAACAACACCCCGCTCTCCGTACCCGTATCTCTACTTAACCCTCACGACGACCCACGCTTCGCCGCCAAGGTGCAGGAGCTGCGGGCGCTGAAAAAGGAGGGCTCACCGCACAAACAGTCGCGGCTCAACGAAACGCAGGCGAAATTGGATGAGATTCTCGAGGACCTCGCTGCCCGGTACCTTGAACAAGATCGCGCGCAGTACCTGGACCCTACGCCGGAGGGCATGCCGGTCTCGGCACTCCCGCTAGACACAGACCCTTTGTTCCATCAGCTCGAGGCGGAGAGGCTGGACTTAATCAGCAAGAACGCGAAGGCCAATAAGGACGCTATCAAGGACCTGGAAGCAGCGCTGAACGAGCGTGCCTGCGAGCTGGCGCGGGAGCAGCGCAAGAATGACCGTGGCTATCTCAACCCTGAGCCGCTCGGCATTCCGCTTAGCGTGCTGCCACTAGACACAGACCGCAAGTTCAGCGATCTGGAGGCCAAGCGCGCGGCGCTGAAGACGAAGGATCCCGTTAAGAATGCAGCCGCGATTCATGAGCTGGAGGATCAGCTGAACGACCGGGTAAATGAGCTGGCAGAGGACCAGATCGCCGAGGACCTGCGCGCTGTCGATGCGATGCCGGAAGACATTCCGGTGCGGCTGTTGAGACCGCACGACGATCCCGAGTTCGCGCGGATGGTGAACGCACTGCGCGTGCTCAAGGCAGACACGTCGGCGGACCCCCAAAAGGTCTCGGATCTGGAGCAGGACATGAACGACCGAATCCACGAGTTGGCGGAGGAGGCGCTTACGGGCGGGCGTCAGCTGTACCTCGAACCCAAGCCGGAGGGCATCGCAGTCGAGTCGCTGCCGCTCGACTCCGACCCGCTCTATCATCGACTGCAGGTGGAGCGTGCGAAGTTGATGTTGCAAGACCCCAAGAAGAACCAGTCGAAGATTGCCGACCTCGAGAGCCGCCTCAACGACCGGGCGCACGAGCTGGCAAAGGAGCAGCGAGCGCGCGACCTGCAGGACTTGGACGAGGCACCGCGCGGTATACCTGTGGATCTGCTGAATCCGCATGAAGACGAGACCTTCGCATTACTAGCGTTGCAGCGCCGTGACCCCCAAAGCCCGCTGAGAAAATCGTGCGACAACCACGGCACCGGCGATGACGTGGCGCGCGCAATGCTCAACGAGCGGTTGGACGAGATGGCGAAACATATGTTGGAGGGTGACCGTGACTACCTGGACCCCAATCCTGAGGGCGTACCGCTGCATGTGCTCCCGCTCAATGAGGATCCAGAGTTCCATGAGATGGAGGTGCAGCGTGCGGTGCTGAAGGCCAAGAACGCGAAGAAGAATGCAACCGCTATCAAAGACTTGGAGGAAAAGCTGAACGATCGCGCCCACGACCTGGCGAAAGAGGCGCTACATGGCGACCGCAGCTACCTTGTCCCTGAGCCAAAGGGCGTGTCTTTGGCGGATCTGCCTCTCGACTCTGACCCGCAGTTCCACCAGATGGAGGTGGGGCGAGCTAAGCTCAAGGCGCAAGACCCGCACAAGAATGCCAACAAGATCAAAGACCTGGAGGACAAACTCAACGACTGTGCTGAGAAGCTCGCAGAGGCGCAGAAGAAGGAGGATCTCCGCAACTTGGACAGCAAGCCGCGCGGCATTCCGCTGGAGTCGCTGAACCCGCACGATGACCCAGAGTTTGCGTCGCACCTGCCCGAGCTGCGTCGGCTGAAAAACGAGCAACCAAACCACCCCAACATCAAGGACCTCCAGGCGAAGATGGACAACCGTGCGGATGAGTTGGCCAAGGCCCAGATCGACCGCGACCGCGCCTTTCTGGATTCTGAACCGGAGGGCATCCCGCTTGCGCAGCTGCCACTTGACAGCGATAAGCCATTCACAGCTCTGGAGAAGCAGCTGCGCCAGGCGAAACAGGACCCTAAGCGAAACGCAGACAAGATCGCTGACCTTCAGGGTTCTATGAACGAGCGTGTGCACGAGCTAGCGCGTGACCTGCTAAAGGGTGACCGCGGCTACCTCGATCCCGAGCCGGAAAATGTGCCGATCGCGGATGTGCCGATCGACACCGATGGAGTTTTCCGCGAGTTGGAGGCGCAGCGCGCGAAACTGAAGGAGGACCCTAAGCGTAACAAGGACGCGATCAAGGATCTGGAAGACAAACTGAACAGCCGTGCACACGAACTGGCCAAGGCTCAAAAGGAGGCAGCTCGCGGCTTTCTCAACCCCACCTCGCATCGTGTGCCGAAGACGCTGCTGCCGTTGGATGAGGATGTGGCGTTCGCAAAGATGGAGCAGCAGCTGCGGCGCCTCAACAAGGACCCGAAACGCAATGCAAGCGCCATCGACAACCTCAAGGCCATGATGCAGGACCGTGCCGACGAGTTGGGAGAAAACTTGCTGAAGGGCGACCGCGACAAGTACCTCGATCCCAACCCGGAGGGCGTACCGGTCAGCTATCTGCCGCTAGACTCCGACCCACAGTACAGCGATGCGGAATTGCAGCGTGCTGTCCTGAAAGCTCAGGACATGAAGGGTAACACAGAGAAGATTGCAGACCTCGAGAAGGCGCTGAAGGACCGCGCCGTGGAGCTTGCCAAGGATCAGCGTCAGAAAGATCGTGCCTTCCTGGACCCCGAGCCGGAGGGTATCCCAATCGCCCACGTGCCACTGGACGACGACCCCAGTTTCCTGCGACTGGAGGACTACCTTCGCAAGCTCAAGAAGGACCCTCGGCGCAACGCTGACGCAATTGCCGACACACAAGAGAGCATGAACGACCGGGCACACGAGCTGGCAAAGGGCGTGGTGGCTGAGGACCTCGCATGCTTGCCGCAGGCGGCGTACCGTGGTATCCCGAAGGAGGACCTTAACCTCCACACGTACCCAAAGTTTCGTGACGCGGCGAACCGGCGGCGCGATGCGAAGCGCCGCCGTCTGCCGACGACGGATGTACAGCTCATCGAGGAGGAGATGGACAGGATCGCCAGTGAGATCGCGGATGACGTGATCGACAAGGAGCGCGCCTTCCTCGATCGTGAACCGGAAGGCATGACCCTCGCCGACATCCCACTCGATGCGGACAAGGAGTTCTCTGCCCTCGAAGCCGAGCGCCGGCGCCGCTCCAAGGACCCGCGTGCGGCAAAGCGCAACAAGGATGTCATTCGAGACTTGGAGGAGAAGATGAGCGACCGCGCGCACGAGCTGGCGAAGGAGGAGTTTGCCACGAAGCGTGCCTTCATGGATCAGGAGCCGGAGGGCGTGCCGCTGGAGCGGCTGCCACTCGACACGGATCCGGAGTTCAAGGACGCTGAGATTGCGCGCTACAAGGCTAAGAAGGACCCAAGTGCGGACCCGAAGAAGGTGGCGGCGCTGGAAAAGCGCATGAACGACCGAGCTCATGAGCTGGCCAAAATGGAACTGGCAAAGGACCGTGCCTTCCTCGACCCTGAGCCGGAGGGCGTGCCACTGGCGGACCTTCCACTCAGCGATGACAAGGAATTCAACGAACTGGCGAAGCAGCGTCAGGCTCTTAAGAATACCAGGAGAGGCCGTGACCCTGAAATTAAGGAACTGGAGGAGAAGATGAACGACCGCGTTCATGGCATCGCAAGGGAGTACCTCAGCAAGAACCGCGGCTACCTGAACCCGGAGCCGCAGAATGTACCGCTCGCTGATCTTCCTCTGAACCGTGATCCGATCTTCCGCGAAATGGAGAACGAGCTGCTAAAGGCTATGAAGGATCCCCGAAGCAATGCGGCCAAGATCGCCGAGTTGCAGGACGACCTCAACAATCGCGCAAACGAGCTTGCGAAGGACCTTCGGCGCAAGGAGCTTGCCAATCAGGAGCAGGAGCCTCTCGGCGTGCCGCTGGAGGAGCTTCCACTCAACTACGACCCGATTCTCAATCCTTTGGAGCGCAAGCGCCGTGACCTCAAGAAGAATCCGAAACGGGATGCCGATGCGCTGCGGAACCTCGAGCGGGAGATCGCCGCGCGCATTCATGATATCGCGCGCGACTTTCTGGCGAAGGAGCGCGCCTTCCTGGACCAGGAGCCAGAGGGAGTGCCACTGGAGCGCCTGCCGCTCTCAGATGACAAGGAGTTCCATGAAATGGAGAAGGACCTGCGCGCACTGAAGAAGCAACCAGCAAAGAACAAGGACGCGATCGAGGACCTCGAGGAGCGCATGAACGACCGTGCGCATGACTTGGCCAAGGACTATCTCGCGAAGGAGCGTGAATACCTCGATAAAGAACCGCTCGGTGTGCCGGTGGAAGAGCTACCGCTTAATGAGGATGTGATGTTCCACGATCTGGAAGAGAAGCGGCGCGCACTGAAGAAGGATCCGCGTGTTAACGCAAAAGCGATCAAGGATTTGGAGGATCAGCTGAACGAGCGCTGCGAGCAGTTGGCGCAGCAGAAGCTGGACAAGGAACGCGCCTTTCTTGACCCCAAGCCGGAGGGCATTCTCCTAAAGGACATGCAGCTGGACAGGGACAAGGCATTCAGGGATATGGAGAGACAGCTGCGGCAGCTGCGCAAGGACCCGCGCAAGAACGCAGGCGCGATTCGGGACATGGAGGACGACATGAATAACCGGACGCACGTACTGGCAAAACGTCAGCTGGCAGATGACCGAAATTTCCTCAACCCGGAACCCCGCGGTGTGCCGCTAGTTGACCTCGCCCTTGAAGAGGATTCGGAGTTCCGGGAGGCGGAGCTTGCGCGTCGCGAGGCCAAGAAGAACCCAAATAAAGCCGATAAGATACGCGAACTGGAGAGCATACTGAACGAGCACGCCGATCGCATCGCCGGTGAGTACCTCAAGAAGGACCGCGCCTACCTCGACCCCGAGCCGGAGGGTGTACCGTTGGAGGAGCTGCCGCTTGACACAGACCCGGATTTCCACGGCATGGAAGTGGACCGGCGCAAATTAAACAAAGACCCCGTAAAGAACTCCAGGACTATTAAGGATCTCGAGGAACAGCTGAACAATCGTGCGCACGAACTGGCCAGGGAGAAGAAGGGTTACCAGGACCAGGTGTTCCACGAGGCGAACGAGGATATAGCCGAGCAGTGGCCGCGCATTCGAGAACTCTACCCGGAAGGTGTGTACGATCCGGTGACGCCGGATACGACACTGCCGTCGGACGTCTCGTCCGCTCCGCAGGACATGGGCTTCCTTGCCCCATTTATAGCAGCCTTGGCGCGTCACACGGTGCTCATCTCCCGTCTCTTCCAAGACAAGGCGCATCCCCAGAACCAGCCGTACCGCGTGACACTCTTCAACCCAGACAGCTCACCGGTCACAGTGGAGGTGGACGATCGTGTGCCCTGCGATGACAAGCGGGTACCTAAGTTTACACAAGTACCGTCACGCATGTGGTACCCGTTGTTGCTGGAGAAGGCGTACGCCAAGTTTGTCGGTGGATACGAGAACTTCAACAACTGCAACGCTCACGACACGCTGCGTGACCTGACAGGTCGCCCAGTGCTGCACATTTCCCTCGAGGACCCGAAGCACGCGGTGGCAACGAACATGGGCGACTACACGACACCAGTCTTTTGGCGCCGTGTTATGGAGGATCTCGACCGCGGCGACGTGTTTGTGTGCGTCGCGAACGGCAGCGTTCCAGACGGCCTGCATCCGCAGTGCAGCTACGCGCTGATGGATGTGGTGGAGGTGAAGCCGGGGACAAGCGATCCGTCGGATATTGTGCTGAAGGTGCACAACTGCTACACGGATGCCCCGTACTACAACGGGCCGCTGCGCAAGGGCGACAGCAACTGGACGGCGGATATGAAGCGAGCCTGCAACTTCTCGTCTGACGAGACCGACATGATCTACATGCCTTTGTCTGTCTTCCTGAACAACTTCAGCTGCATGCAGCGTTGCCATATCAATTGCGGGGATCGCCTCAGTTCTCCCGGCGAGTGGAACGATTATACGGCTGGTGGCACGTCCAAGTACACGACCTTCCGCAGCAACCCCATCTACCTAGTCGAGAACAAGACGTCGCGGCCAGCCACAATCCTTGCCGAGGTACGCCACAAGAATCCGCTCTACGTGGACGAGACGAACTGCCTGCAGTACCCCTACACCGGACTCACTCTCATGCAGCCGTCGAATGCGAAGCTGCCACCAACACCGCTGATCACGAACGGCACGCACATGTTCCTGCAGAAGGGTATGATGCTGGACTCGCGCGAAGTGTGCGCCGAGATGGAGCTGCCGCCCAACTCTACGTGTTACCTTATTCCGTACACTAAAGACCGCGGCACGATGGGCGAGTTCTTCGTCTCCATCTACCCGGACATGGCCAAGGTGACACTGACTCCACTACGGCACGCAGGCCTCACCTTGAAGCCGCTTCGCACCAACCTCAAGCTGTCCCCCGGCGACGAAGAGGGTGAGCGGATAGATTTTATGGTCAATGACGCCAGCGACGTGCACATCCTACTACACCAGACGAAGATATCGGATCCAAACAACATCCGCAAGGGGGATGTGGTGGCCGAGGATGAGGTGACGATGACAGTCTTCAACGAGTACGGCATCAAAATCGGTACGACAGGCGAGCCGAGCAACGCGCGCGAGCACGCGCTCATCTTTAAGGCTCCGCAAGGCGGCCGCTACTCGTTGCTGGTGAACTGCACGGCGTCTGCGACTGGGGACCCGTGTACGGCGATCCTGGAGATATACATGCCGGCCGACGTGAGCTGTGACTTCGTTCCGGTCGCGCCAGATGCGAAGCCACTGAACGCACAGGCGCAGCCGCGCTTTCCCACCCTTTCGAGAACAGCGACGGCACCGGGTGCGTCGCGCGGAGGCAGCCGCGCTGGAAGCAACGTGCGTCGCACCGACTCCCTGCCTCCGATCAACCAGCGGTCTGTTAGCAGCCGTCGCGGCAGCCGCGAGGAAGCCGGACGCCGCTCCAGCCGTGGCCGCCGTTGAAAGAGTAGCAGTACAGCTGGGGTGAAGAAGTGCATCAGTAGACTCTGAGAAGGCAGGAATGGGTTGACGGCAAAGTGATCTCTATTGACTCAAACGACTCTGATGGCTAGGGCCCCATGTCGCTAGTGAGCACCTTCCTCGGTGAAGCTTTACTTTGCAAGTGGTGATACCGTCGTTATCCCGCTCACCGCGTTTTTACCTTCGTGCCCTTTTTGGGCGCGCACACCGACGACTGAGTGTGCTGTGTGACCGTTCAGTACTCCGCTGCTCGTTTCACAGAATGTGGAGTGCGTATGTTTACGTGTGTGCGTAGATCCATAAATCTATCTACGATTGTGTACACTTTTACATGTATGGATGCGTGTGCACGTGCATCAGATTAGCGGCGAGGAAAGGGAGTGCACCCTTCGTTTTCTGTATGAGGTACAGTCTCCCCCTCCCCCTTTCTATCTGTGCATCGATGGTGAAGGAGCTCACAGCGGTCATGTTGCTGAGGCTTTTCTGGCACATAAGCATCTAATTTTTTTTTTCCACTGCTTTCCCTGTCCATTGTTGGCTTCCCGCACCGATGGGCGTGTGGCACACTTCCTGTATACCTATGTGTACATCGATGCTTCTAAGTATATGTACCCTATCGTTGTTAGAAAATTTCATTGTGCTATGCATATATATATATATATGTATATATACACCTAGGGGGGGAGAGAGTTCCCGTGGGCTTCATTGTTTCCTCTTGGAAGTTGGGCTCCTTCCACCCAGAGAACGGAGAACAACGGAAAACGAGTCATTTGTGGTGCTTTGTGGTGAAGGACGATTTCGATCTGAGTGGATTAGATTGTGATCTCACCTATGATTCGATTGAAGTGGACAGGGGCTATACATCCATACTGATATATGTACGTGTGTCTGTGTGTGTGTGATGCACGTCTGGTCACTCGGAGTAAAGGGGAAAAGACAGGAAGTGAGCCGCGATACACTTCGAGCACATACCCCCCCCCCCCCACACACACACACGCAAGCACGCGGAGTTGCGGGGTGCTAGGTAACACCACCGATTCTGAATCATATATAGCTCTGTTTCTTGTTGTTTTGTCTCTTGTGGAGAGGGTGCTTAGCTCGTTGTCTGTGTGTCTGTGGATCGTTGCGGGCTTTTTGCTCGTTTTCTCATCTCTTCCTCATCTCCCCCGCTTTTGTTTATTTGTTTGGTTGCGCTTTGCGCTATTCTGGTATTTACGCTTGGTTTTCGCGCTTTACTTCAGCACTCTTTTTTTTTTTTTCGGATTCGCCCCCCTTTGCGAATATCTTTGCTGAGGGGGCGCTTGAGTTGTCGCCTAGCCTCGCGCGCTGCGGTGCAGCTCCGCCGCCTCCCTTTCTACCTCATTCTTGGTGCATGCGTCTCTCTGCATACCTACTCACGCAGATTCGCGTGCCTTTTTATTATTATTATTTGAAAGGTGTGGTGCCTATGGCACTCATAGAGGGTGTGCGCGAGTTGTGTTCTCCTTTCATTGCTGTAACGCTTTGTTACTTCATTTGACGAGAGCGCTCACACTTCGCGTTTTGTTTTCTCTGTTTTTTTTTTGTCTTCCTTTCCTCCACGGGTATCGTATGCCTTCAAGCCACCCGTACACACTCACGAAAAGGTGCCACGCTGCCGCCATGTACAAGATCGTCGTCTGCTGAAAGAAGCGATGAGTACGGACACACACACACACACACACACGCACGCACGCACCTGTGTAGCAAGATAGTGTGAAAAGAATGCTGGCTTCAGAATGATCAAACGCGGCTGTGTTCACAGCGTAACGAAGAACACAGCGACTGTGCGTTTGGGAGAAGCCCACTTGTTTTTTTCATCTCCTCGCCTGCACGGCCCACCATGAGCCTTTGTGTTGTGTTTTCGTGAGTTGAAACACTGCTTCACTCGAAAACGCGATCAGTGCTGGCCATCTTCCCCCCGCTCTCTTCGTGGGTTTTTAGGACGTTCTTACCAGCGTCACCGATCGGGCATCGAGAGGGAGGCAAAGGTCCCACAGCTAACAACGGAGGTAAATCAGTGACAACACGCATTGGAAACGGCACCGTACCCATTCTCATTTTTTTCCAGCCCCCATGCTGCTCATGTCTGTATATGTTCGTGAGTATACGCAGTTGTGTGTGTGTGTGTGCCTCATTGCCGTTGCGAAGATCCTCTGTGATCACGTGTGCGTACATCTGGGGTGTGCGATTGGCATCAAGAGGCAGATGGACGTATGTGAGCGAGTCTGTGTCTGCGCCCGAGTTCAGCAGCTCTCTTTATCGACAAGGAGGCAGCATTTTGTGAGGCCTTCTGCTTCCATCATTGCCCCCCCCTCTCTTCCACCTGGATGAACCAGCACAGCACTCCGAAGACAGTGAAGAACCTGAACAAAGGAAACTGTATTCTCTGTTTGAGCTCTATGCTTTCCTTTACATGGCTTCTTTTCGTTTTGCTATTCTTCTCACTCCTGACCCCATCTCTCCCTCCCGCCCTCTCTGCCACGCTTACCTGTTTGGGATAGGGCGGTGCTGATTTGTATTGCCAGTGGCATCCTCCTCCATTCGTGTCAAGACACGCATGCGGAGAATATAAAAAAAAGTTGCCGAATGCCGCTGCCCCATTGCTTCCTCGTCTCTGCGCGGTCCCTCTCTTATGCCCGCTTTTTTTTTTTAGGAAGCATCGCTTCCGTGAATTTTGTCTTGAAATCTGTGGGGAGAAAGGCAGCTAGAGAGCGACGCGATCGGAGTTTGAGAAGCGAAAACGAGGAACAATCAATGGGAGGGGGGAGGTCTTGAAGCACACACTGCTTTCCATTCAGCTCGAGATCCAGGTGCGGGCATCCTCACCACGGGCTTTCTCTCTCTTCACACGCTCTGATTAGCCTTGACAGACGTTTGAAGCTTTTTAATTTTTTTTTTCTTGAGTGGAAGGCATCACAGCTGTTGATTGGTTTCCCTCTTCTTTTCTGTTTATTCACTTCATATATCTCTCCCTCTCTTTCTACCACTCATACCTCTTATTGAGGTATCCAGGCGCATCGCCTTGTGCGTGCGTGTGTGTGTACGTGCGCGCGAGTGGAACCCTCCCTGCCATGTGCATATCGGACATGATTTTAGCTCGTCTTTTTCATTTTATTTGTATATACATACACCGATAAATCAATCAATATATACATACATGTATCGATCTATATATATATATATATGTATGTATGTATGTATGTATGCGTGTATGTGTATGTGTATGTGTATGTGGGTGTATGGATTGGTTGATTTCTTGTATTCTTGTCAGCGGAGAATGCCGTTGTACTCGACGAATAGGCCCCGCCGTGCCTTTTCGGGTGGCTCTTTCTCGCGCTAGCAGCAGTGGAACACATGAAGCTTCGAAGGACGCTTGGCCACACTGGCGCTGATGAAGCGAGGGAAGCCAGAAATGATGCATGAACACATGTGATATGAGAACGGATGCTGACGGCCCACCAAACAAGGATGCATCAGTGCTGTCAGCGTTCGTATATACATATATATATATATATATAATGCATGTAAAACGTCTGCGATGAGCATATTCATATGTACATGCAGACGCACACACGCACACACAACCTTGCTCATCCCAAAACTGACAGCTCACGACCCCACTCTCTCCATTCCTATTCTTCTGCGTCTTCAAGCACCGCTTTTGGGGAAAAGCGGTGAAATTTGAGGGTGCAGATTTGGCGGGGATATACTGCGCGAAGAATAGGAGGGAGGGCAGCAGCAGAAGAATACGTGGGTGGCGTTTCACATTCGCTGATCTTCTTCCGAATCAGAGAAGATGTACACACCCTTCTTTGCTCTTCTTTACGCAGTGCTTTACAGAACTCTTTCACATATCAGGATACTGAACACACAGAGAAAAGCGATGCTAGGTGCACTGTCTTGGGGAGGCAGTACGCCGAGCACCAATCGTATGACATGAGAGGAAGACATGTAAGGAGCAGCAGTACTGTATGAGCTTTCGCTGAATGTGGCGTGATGCTGTTTTTACCGATGATGAGCTTCGGCATCGACGTGTTACTTATTGTTTCTATGAAGTATATAATCTGCTCTTTTTTTTTATGCGCACTGTTCTTTTGCGACCTCTTTTCGCTGCTGCGGAGCGTCTGTGAACAATGGGAAGACGGCACCTTCATGGACTCATTTCTTTCAGGCTCTATGCCGCGCCACCCCTCTTTCTCTCCCTCCCTCATCCACGCGTTCTAGTCAGTCAGGAGGTGTTGGATGAGTCTCTCGTCTTCCGTAGGAGGCGCTCTTGTTGTTTCTCTTACGTGTTTCCTTTTTTCCCTTCCCTTCGTTTACGTTACGTACGTCTCACATCTTTTCCATTGTATGCGTATCATAGTAGATTCTTCTTGTTCCTTGCGCGGCCGTGCTGTGTCTGTGTCTGTGTGCGTGCGTTGGACGGGAGGGTGGGAAGAAGAAAAGATTGCCCGCGTTTTCGACAGTTGTTGCTGCTTCTGCGTCCCAGGTGCGACACTGCGCACCCCTTCCCGCTCACGTCTTCAGTACTCGATGTTGAGATGCTCACCACAACTGATGTCACCGCCTTTGCCATTTTTCGTCCCTGCCTCTGGTTTACGTCGGTCTGTGGAGGGGATGGGCATTCTCATTCTTTTCTCGAGTCGGTATGTGTGGGTAGATTTGCGGTCGCAGCACTCTGTACAGTGGCCTGCTCCCTCCTCCCGCATGTTAATCGTCGTCTGTTTTATGCATTGTTCATTCCTCTTTTTGTGTGCTATTATTTCCGTTGTGCTACCTCCCTAACTACCGATCTATCCCTCTCTCTCTCTATATATATAGGTAGGTAGGTAGATGGACATATACTGTGTCTCTCTCTCTCTCTGTGTGTGTGTGTGCACGTCTCTGGCTCTTCCCGTTCATCCCTTCTCTTTGCCCCGGCGTGGTTCTCCCTTCTTTCATCTTTACATTGGCCATGTCTGTATTTTCGCTGTTCGCCCTGACGTGCCGGCCCACCCTTTCGCTTTCCCGTCTCGCACTTCTTATACATCGCTGGACCTTTACTTGTTCCCTTTCTTCCTGCCCCCTCACCCGTCTCCCGTGGCGATTTTTTTTGTCTTCTCTATCGCTATCTTGACGCAGATGTGTTGTCATCACTTTCGTCGGGGCCTTTGGGATAACGGCGGCGGCACGAGTGCGCGCCCACCACCTTCAGCTGTCCCAGTGGTGGCAAAGAGTGGGATATGTTGAGTTATGCTCCTCCTGTGCAACGTAGTAGCGTGGTTCCCTCTATTGAACGATGCAGAGGGTGTGCGCAGAAGTTGGGATGGTGCGGTTTGGGCGAGTAGGAGGCAAAGGGCAGAAGAGAGAGATGCGCGCAGCTGATTTTCCGAGAAGTCCTTTCTTTTCCATGTGCGTCGCCTTTCTTCGCACTTTTCATGATCCCCCTCAAACTGCCGACCCCACCATCTGCACGCGCGTGTGCGTGCATCTGCAACTCGTGTGTCCCTGGCGTCGACTTTTAGCTGGTCTTTTTTTCCTTTTCCACCTTCATTGTTTGCTTTGCGGTGTGCTCTGTTCTTTTCTTTTCTCTCCATCACGGTCGCTTCTGATATCAAGGAGTAAGAGAAAAAAGAATCACAGTCGGTGCGCTAGCCGATGTGCGTCCCTATTTTGTGCACCTGCGTGCGTCTGGGCTTCCTACATCACGGTGGGCTCGAGGGCGAGTGGGGTTCCAACGAAGGGACTGTCGACGTCCGTCGCCGGAGTCTACTCTACGGATACCGCCGGAGTAGCGAGCACGACACACACGCAGAACACTATACACACATTTGTCAAAGGGAGCGCGGACAACATCTCGTCTTCCCGGACGACATCATAGCGCTTAAGGGCAAACCGTAGAGAGAGGAACACCGTTGAGTCACCGGCAGCCAACTGGAAAGTGCGCTCCGCTTGTCAGATATGCGGCCCCCCGTTTTTCTTCCCTGCACGGTCTCTCTTTTTGGCATCTCATCAATGTTATGTTTCTGACGCGCACAGTACAGAGCTGCACAGTGTTTCCCTTTACCTTGGGCGCAGTGCTACTCCTCTCCTTTTCCTTTCTCGCTTACTGCGTAATGTGCACTGGTGTATGGAGCGTATCGTTTACGCAGACGCGTGGCAGAAGAGGTACTGCAATCGACCGGGTCTTTGACAAGTCGGTTGCATGGCGTCGCCCCTTCTGTTTTCGGGAGCGAGTTTGTCTGTGCGTGACTGCAAGCAGCGTGCGAGGTCTTGTGTTTTTGTGTGCTGGGGGGAGGGGTGTCAAGGGGTAGAAGGGAAGCCGTGGGGAGGTTCTGCTCCAACGGAGGTGGACGCAGGCGTGCACACAGTTGTGCCTGTACCCTATATTGTGTTCTTTTTAATTTTCTTGTTTTCGTGATGTTTTCACTATGCAGCGTATTTCTTTGCTGCCGTGGTTCGCGTGCATGTGTGTACTGCCCTCTCTGCAAGGTCTCTCTAAGGGATCTCTCATGCGCATGGTGAGCTCGCGCACGTTAGACCTCTCTCTGTGCGTGATCGAATTGCCTCACCGGTTACCGGACAACGGCCACTAGAAGGCTGCTTTTCTCTTTATTCGCTTGCCTTGGATCTTGGATTCTGTGTTGGCCGTGCTCCTACGTGTGTGCTCTCTCCCCTTCTCCCTTTCTTTGGTATGTGCGCTATATCTTTCCATCTATATATAGATGTATAGATCATGTATCGCGTCTCTTTAGTTGTTGTCCTTCTCTTTCGTTTCGCTCTTTTTCTTTGTTTTCATATATATATCTGTGTGTGTGTGTGTGTGGCTGCACATCGTCCTGAGTTTGTTTGTGCGTGCTGAATAGTTCTCTGTCTTCCCGCATGTGCCACCGCATTGCTGCCCTCTTCGAAAACTTCATGCTCATGTCATTAGGCGTCCATGATGGGTAGGGGAAAACAGAGAAAGGCAGTATCACGAGTCGCTCATGGGGATGTCGCGCGCACAAGAGGAGCATGAATGCCCACACACTGACTGCCCGTCCTCATCTCTGCTTGTGCCGCTGTCCGTTGCGATCTGCGTATTGCATGCCGTCTACCTTGGGGTGGTGGTTGTATGACGCATCCGATGCGTGCGGCCGGTTGTGTTTGGATGCCTGTGGATTTCTCATGCGCGCATACCCCCCCCCCTTCCTCCCCCCCCCTCCCCCTTCCTCCCCCCCCTCCCCCTCCTCTCTCTCTCTCTCTCGTACTGCTGCTTCGTTAGCGGAGTCATTCCCGGCCCGTTCATTCCCATACGCAGCCAATGTGTCACTCCTGGTTCTTTACGGGGACCACGGAGGGTGCAGTTGCGGATGGCGCGGGATGCACTTCACAACATTACACTGCAGAATGTGCTGTAGTGAGTGAGCAAAGAGAGGCTAGGAAGGGGGGGGGGGATGGCGAGGTCCAGGCAACGTCTTGCATCGCGGCAGGTGCGAAGGTCCAAGCCGCCTCCGCCGCGCGCCGATGCTTTGTGTGTGTGTGTGTGTGCGTGCTTTCGCACCAATCAAGGTCGAGCAAAACAAGGAGTCAACGTCGGAGAGTGAAGAGGGCTGCTACGATGAGGGCGACTCGTGCCATACCTCGCGTACAAGAAAAGAGACTCCCCATTCAATGAAAGCGGAGAAGAAGCGCATTGTATGGGAGAGAACGATGGAAACTCGACACCTAGGCTTCCAAATGGGAATCGGGGACACCGACCAGAGGCAGCGCCAACGTAAGGACAACCGTAAGAGGAGGCATACATGACGATGCACCGACGCGTTTTGATCCATCTGGTAGACCAGAGAAACAGAGGAAGGCAGACGAAAGAAAAAAAGGGGGGGGGGGGAGTGTTCGCATGCAGGGGAGCTCTGCCTCATCTTGTTCACCCCGTTTCGGGGAAAGACCCTTTCATAGCCGCAAGGGGAGGTGCAGAGCAACCGTGTACGCAAACGGCAGCAAGCGAAAGAAAAAGGGGGTAGAGCAAAGCCCAGTGAGTGCAACATACGTGTGGCACCTCGTTTTCTCGAATCCCGCCAAAGGAAAGGGTCAACTAATAGGAGAATGAGCTCGGTCAATGCTAAAAAAAAAAAAAGGGAACTGCGACGCCCAGGGGAACGGGAGGGAGAAAAAAAATAGAGAGAAGGTCACACACCGTCAGCGATCTACAGCAAAACAACAGTCAACAACGTGTTTGAGAGAGAGCACACCGCCGCCCTTTGCGCTTTGTCATGTGCTGTCTTTCTCTTTCCTTCACTCTCTGCCTTTTTTTTTTGGTATCCGAGATATGTGTCTCCCGTTTCAGAGCCTGGTGTGTAGCTTGCTCGAGTGCGCGTGGTTCTATTCTGCTCCTGCTCGTCTTGTCAGCGAAGTGTGCTAGGCTGAGAGCAGAGCAATCAAGAGCGTGGGCGGGTTTCGTACGTCCGCGACGTCAGGCGCACATGAAGGACGACACACACGTGATCACGCACCGCGTAGACATGCTTACGCAGAAACACGTTCCTTTATTGTTCGTTTTCTTCTGTTATCACTTTCGAGCAGTGCCAACAAACCCTGAAAGATATATGCATGTGTGAAATATGGGCGCTGCTGCGTTTCGATGCAAGCAAACGCAAGAGGGCCTATGAGTGGCGGCGTTCTATTGTGTGCTGCTCGACTTTTTTGTGCATTGCTCAGTCACCATGACTGATGCCCACGCTTGCAGCCAACACCCCTGAGCTCGTGTCTGTACGGCATGCGACTTGGGCACGGCGGTGGCGAAGTAGAGCTAATTCCTTCTGATGCCGTGGACTTTCGCTCTGCAACGGAACTTAGGCGTTGCCCCATGCGTCTTTTGCTGTCTGCCCGCTATGCATCGATGTCTGCGCGTGCGCACCCGCAGGCACACACAGCGATGTATGTATGTGTCTGTTATGATTCACGTCACTTCGCTCGTCACCTCTCCTACCTCAATGTTTTTTGTTGCTCCCCGTTGGAAACCGTTGTCTCTGCGGCCCATTCTTTTCCACGCGCACACGTATCGCCTCCGCACTGTCTCTCGACGCTGGAGAGAGTCATCTGAAGAGTAACCACCTACGTCCATCACTCGGACAAACTCGCAACGACGTACGAAAGAGAGGAAGCGCACATCATCATCATCATTATTATTATTTTTTTTATTTGTCCGCACATCGTCTCCTCTTTATTTCTCTCTCTTGCGCCTTACCTTTTATTTTGCACTTACTGTCCTGTAGGCCCCGTCTTCTCCTCAACGTGTAGAGAAAAGGTGTACGGTGGCTGGTGCCACAAGGGGTGACGAGAGGAAGGGCGGCAATTAAAAAAAAAAAGAAAAAAGGAGCAAGGGCCTAAGCAAACGCAAACTTTCTCCGCGCGGCTACTTGTCATGTGTTTCTGACTTCTTCGCCTCTTCGCCTCTTTTTCTTTTGTGGACACACTTCCCCAGCCTCTCTCCGCTGCTTCTTTGCCTGGTGACCGTGAGGAAGGTGGCTGGTGTGTAGTGTGACAGTGCTCGGCTCACCGCCACGCCCTTTAGATTAGTCCACGCCTCACCACGCGTCGACTGTATCAGACGCGACAACGGAGCTGCTCACCACCGCACCAAGAAACATTCCGTTATCGAGAGCAGTAGACCTAGCCTAAACAAACAAATAATCGCAGCCCCTTCCCCCCTCCCTCCCCCCTCTTACGCTCTGCCCTTTCCTTATATATATATATGTATGTATGTATGTATGTGTATACATCTATCTCTCTCTATATAGATAGATATACACACATATATTTGCACGACTCTTAAGTATATATATATATATATATATAGCTACGACCACACGTTTCCCACGCAGGCACGGCGAACACGTTGAACTTGTGCAGGCAACGGACACAAGTACGTGATACACACACTTGAATCACTACTTTTCTTCCAACACCACTTTTTCCGGCTTGCCCACTCTCAGTTGCGCTTCTTTGTGTTACTCAAACTATCTCGCACACGTGCACAGGACCGAGCAAGAGTTGGTGTAATTTGTCGAGCAAGCGCTACGCCAGGGCAGCAAGTAGAATTTCCAGACAGAGAGAGAGAGAAAGGAGAGGCACACGGAGGTAAAGAAACGACGAGTCGAGTCGAGAGGCCCATTGGAAGCGATTCTGCTCTTTCGGGTCTGTTAGCGTAGGGCTATTTGGTGCGGGGGTACACATCCTTCTCCTTTGCACGTGCGCAAGGGCGGCTTTCTTCGGCCTCCCATACCTTTGCTCGACCGCTTCCTAACCAACCTGCACTTTGCTTTCTTTTTTCTCCTCTCCTCCGCGCGCGTCTTTTTCGTGCTGCTCTCCCAACAGCATCTCTGGCCTTTTTCTGTTCTGAATTCTCTCTCTCTGTGTGTGTGCGCGTCTGTGCGCTATTGTGTTTCTGCTTTGCATCGTTTGGTTCGCAACGTTCACGTCCCACTGTGTCATCACAGCCGTCACTTATTCCATCTTTCTGTGCGGAGAACTCCTTTTTTTGCTTCTTCGCTTCATCGTTTCTCAGTGCTCGTGCGACTCGTGCGTGGTGGCACTTTCTTTGCATCAAGGAGAGGAGCACACACGCGCGCCGCATCTGGAAACGCGAACTACGCTTGGATCTTGGATACTATCTTGTGTTTATTTTGACTTTTCTGGAAACTTGTATTTGCATTTGGATATTACTTCTGTCTCGCAAGTGTCACACGCTCACCGGTGCACGTTGCACTGTTGCTTCGGAGTGCAAAAATCGACGACGAACGGAGGAACGTTGCCGGTTGAGGCTTCGAGAACTGCGCCGATTTCGGGTCGTACTCACTTGAACATTGCATAGGGCTCTTGCTCTCTCTCTCTCCAGAATACGAACAGGTGTACGAAAGTCACACCCTCGTCCCACACACACTCATCTTGTACATAGCCACTCTCCTTTTTCTTTTTTCACCGTCGCCACTTTTTTTTGACCACTCTTTCACCATTTTTTTTTTGTGCTGTGTTGGTTGTCTTCGGTTTGTACGGCATCACATCGAGAGCTCTGACTGTACACATTGCGCGTTGTTCCTCCCTCAACGCCACTTGTTGCACTGTATTCTTTTCTTCGGCGTGCTGTGTGCGTTCGTGGCTGTATCTTTCAACTCCGCCCCCCTCCCCCTTCCCCTCTTTTGTAGATTTGCTGCATCTGTGGCACGCCTTGTCAGTCGGTTCTGCCTCCGTCTCTCTCTCGTGCCTCGCCAGTAGCAAGTGTGCTGTTCTTCTGTTTTGGTGTGTGTATGTGTGTATGTACTTGCTGTTTTTGGGTTCGTAGAGACTGCTGATTGGATCACATCGTGCCCCCTTCCCTTCCCTTCCCTTCCCTTCCTTTCCTCCTCGTCGACACGCCCCCTCGCTTCCTTTGGTCTTGGGCTGTTGTGGTGTGTATTTACGTCTTTCCCTTTGGCTCTCATTTTTCACATCACGCGTGGTATTCTCTCTATATCACCTCAGTCGGTCCCCAGATCTGTTTTTTTGCATAGCTCGTGTGCCCTCTTGACTGCTGGAGCGTAACGGCGCCCGAAAACGAGAAGGAAAGGCGGCCGTCTCAGCGGAGCAGAAACACCAGAAAGGGTGAAAGGCCCTCGATTTCTTCTTTTTATTGCCCAGAAACATGTCGTCGCTCGTTACAGAGGTAGATGACAGCAATACGCTCTTCCAGGACACGCAGTTCATGGAAAGCAACAAAGATCTGACGGTTGAGTGGACTTCGATCAAGACGCTGTACCCGGCAGGTGTGAATGAGCCGCTGCTGCCCGAGGTATTCTCGCGTGAGCAGTTCGGCCAGGGTAATCACTATGAATGCTTCATGATTTCTGCCCTCGCGGCTCTTGTGCGCTTCCCTGATGTGATCCGCAACTGCTTTGTGACGAAGAAGGTGCGCCAGGATGGTCGCTACACGTTCCAGTTCTTCCGCGGACGGGAATGGGTGAAAGTCGAGATCGACGACCGCATCGCCATGGATAGGAAATATGTTCTGTACACCCAGTCCCCGACTGGGCACTGGTGGCCATTGCTGCTGGAGAAGGCGTACGCGAAGTTCTACACCAGCTACGACCGCCTCGAGGGCTGCACACTGCAGGAGACCTTCCATGACCTGACAGGCAACCCGGTGCTGAACATCCCCATGGACGCCAAGCTGGGAAAGGCATTGGGTGTCGACACTACCAATGTAGCGTACTGGCGCTCGTTGGCTGACGGCCTGCAGCGTGGTGCTCACGTCTTGTCATCCCTTACCAAAGATGCGAATCTGGAACGGTTAGGCATGCAGTCGGAACAGCAGTACTCAATTCTGGGTATCTTCTCCCTCACCGGAGATTGGTCCTTGGACGACGTTGTGGTGCATTTGTACAACCCATTTGAAGACGAGGAGTACCAATATAAGGGCCCCCTGAACAAGGAGGACGCGAAGTGGACGGATAAACTGCGACAGCAGTACCCGGTGGACGACCGTTCTTCCATTTTTTTCCCCCTCAAGTACTTTCTGAAGCACATGAACTCGATCCAGTACTGCTTCATGAACACCATAGGTTCTCTTGCGCAGGTATTCAGCAGTGAGTGGAAAGGTGAATCGGCTGGCGGCAACCCGACGTACGTCACATGGCGCAAGAACCCGCTCTTCCTGGTGCAAAACAAAGGGTCAACCGATATCGAAATTGTTACAATGTTACAGCAGGAAGACCAGCGCCGCTCTTTTGATCTGGAGGAGGGGTTATCTTACATTCAAAGTGGTGTTGTCGTAACCCGGCTTAACTACCAGCATGCGATCCCGACCTTCTGGGTCACCGGTAACAGCCACAAGACCGTGTTCAAAGGCCTCTTCCTCAACTCGCGCGAAGTGACGAACAAAGTGACGATTCCAGCAAACTCTCTGTGCTACCTCGTTCCCTGCACGGTGAAGAGAGAGACCGAGGCTAGATTTCAGTTATCGCTTTACCACTTGAAGAATCATGATTACTCCGAGCTCTCAGTAGAGCCGCTGAGCATCCCTGAGATGAACTGGGCCAACCCCGCCAGAAAAGACGTTATGTTGTATCAGAAGTCAAAGGACCGCGTCGACTTCTACGCAGATGAAGCCTCCGACGCGCACATTTTTGTGCACCAAACAAAGCCCTATGTCAGCAAGGGCGGTGGCGACGCCATGACGGAGGACTACATGGGCATGTACCTCTACGATGACACGGACCGTAAGATAGCCGGCGTGCACGCTGCCACAAACTTCCGAGAGATTAGCCTTATCCACCACCTTCCCCGCAGCGGTCGGTATGCGTTGTCTGTGACGTGTCCACGCGCGAAGGGCGAGGTGCCAGCCTATGTCACTGTCGTTGGCTCGCACGCCTCAAACGTACGCATCGTTGACACACCAGAGGATGCCACGATGTTCGACGATGAGGACATCATCGACGAAGGCGAAGACGCCGCCGAGGTGCAGAACCCGATCGACTACACCCCCGTCGTATTGGATGTGGCGCATCATAGTGAGCAGGCCGAAAGCGATTCTCCATTCGAGGACAAGCGCTTCTACATCGACAACCGTGGCGCCACGAGCGACCCGTGGGTGCACATCGGTGACCTTTACCCCGAAGGCAAGACGAGGCCGCTGCTTCCCGACGAGCTGAACCGCGACCAGTTCGGGCAAGGGGACCGCAACGACTGCAGTACGCTGACGGCGTTCGCAGCCCTGCTGGAACACCACCCCGACGTGATCCGCAACTGCTTCATCTCGAAGAAACCACGCAAGGACGGCCGCTACACCTTCCAGTTCCACCGCTACGGGCAGTGGGTCAAGGTGGAGATCGACGACCGTATTCCGATGGTGAAGGATGAGACGGTATTTTGCCGCTCGCCGACGCGCCACTGGTGGCCGCTACTGCTGGAAAAGGCGTACGCCAAGTTCTACACGCTTTACCAAAACCTTGAGGAGATTTCGCAAGGAGAGGTGTTCCACGACTTCACGGGGCGGCCATGTATCGCTGTCTCGACTGACCCGGCGGCGGCGAAGGTGAACATGTCATACTTCGACGAGGTGCACTACTGGACCGAGCTGACGGGCAAGCTGCCCCACTTGTGTACTACGGCGCTGGCGGGCGGCCGAGAGGCGGAGCAGTACGGCTTGCTAAAAGGGCGGTCCTACGCAGTGCTGGGTATTTTACCGATAAATGACGGGCAAATGGTGTGTGACAGGCTGGTGAAGATGTACAACCCGTATGAGAACTCACCATACACCGGTCCTATGAACGCCAAGGATGCCGCATGGACTAGTGAGCTGCTGAGCAGATTTCAGCCGAAGGACGATAGCCACGCTTTCTACATCCCTGCTGACAAGTTTCTCGCGGCGTTTTCAGCAGTACAGATGGGCTTCGTTGGTGGCCTTGCAGAGCCTTCTCATCACTTCAATAGCGAGTGGGGTAAGGACACCAATGGTGGTGATACGTCGCTCGTATCATGGCGCAAGAACCCCTTGTACGTTGTTTCGAACCCGTCAGATCACATCGTAGAGGTTATTGTAATGGTACGTCAACCAGATCAGCGGTATTTACTGCACACGATGCCGAACCGTGAGCTGGGCTATCCCATGAAAGGGATTTCTGTGGCCCAGGCGAGCTCCAACGCTGCCGCTATTACCACGCACCTCGTCACCTTCGATAATCACCGGCTTATCCACCGTGGGACGCTGGCACCACTGCGGGAGGTGGCAAACGTGGTGATGATACCTCCACACTCGCTGTGTTACCTAGTTGGTCATTGCAAAAACCACGCTATTGGCAAATTTATGCTGTCCTATTGGTTCATGCGGGGAGAGGACAGTGAGAAGTTGCGCATCGAACGCTACTGCGCAAAGGTGGCGGATGACCAGCCGGCCATCGGGCAGGTGGACTTCGATACTCAAACAAACGCTAGGGTTGACTTTGTGATCGACACACCTTCGGACGTACACGCGGTACTTCGACAGCAGAAAGCATTTGATTCTCCTGAGGGCGGTGACGTGATCGCCAAAGACTACGTTGGTGTCTACTTGTACGATATGCGGAATAACCTCATCAAGGGAATTCCTTCTGCCATGAACTACCGCGAGCTGAGTCTTGTGACCCGCCTCGGACAACCGGGCCGCTATGTCTTCTTCACTACTTGCCCCCGAGGTAGGGGTAGTATACCGTGCAATGTGGAGATCTGTGCTGTTGGGGAGGCGCACGTGAGAATCACAGAGACGCCAGAGGATGCTTCCCCTCTGACCGCGCCGGACATGAGCTTTCTTGACCAGTACCCGGAGGGTATTCCCCTGTCCGAGTTGCCACTCGACATTGATCTCGAGTTCCAAGACCACCTCACCGAACTTCAGCGGCTTCTGAACGACGCACCTGCCAGTGCCAACGAGATACACCACATCAAGAATTGCCTGAACGAGCGCGCGCATGATTTGGCTAAGGCACTTTTGGCCACTGACCGTCCGATCTATCTCGCAGACCACAATCTTAAGCTCCTCAATCCACTCCTCAACGACGACCAGGAGTACATGGATGCGGAGCGTGAGCGCTACTACCTCAAGCAGGACCTGCGCAATCATTACAAACTACCTGCTCAGGAGGATAAGTTGCGCGCCATTGCGAACCAGATTGCCGATCAGCTTGGCCAGCTCGACCTCACATTCATCGATGAACGCCCTGAAGGTATTCCACGAGACGAAATTCCAATGATGTCGAACAAAGCCTTCGCTGACATGGCCATAGAGCTGTTGCGACTGAGGCGTCGTCCTGAGCCAAGTACATCCAGCATTACTCAAGTAGAGGATTGCCTCAACAACAAAGCAAAGGAGATGGCTCGTGCCATCCACGATGCTGAGCGTCAGTACCTCGATCCGGCCCCGGCAGGGATTCCTCTGGAGCTGCTGCCGCTGAACACTGATGGCCCATTTTGCTCCAACGAGGACCAGCTCAGGAATCTGCTCCGCTCATCACCAGCAGATAACGGCGCTATAACTGCCTTGCAAATTAAGCTGAGCGAACAGGCGCATCAAATCGCCGTTGATCTCAAAGAAGGTGAGCGTGGCAAGCTCCTTGCCAAGTCGTACGAGGGCGTTCCGACGTCGGAGCTGCCACTGGACACGGATGCCGCTTTCCACGAGATGGAGGTGGAGCGGCTGCGCCGCTTGCGCACCGGCACCGACGCAGATGCGAAGGAGGCTGCGCGTCTGGGGGAGGAGCTGCGGAAGCTTGCGCGTGATCTTGCTGTTGCGATGAAGGCCAGCGAGCGAGCGGTGCTGCAGAGCATGGATACGCCGCTGACAGCAGAGCAGCTGAGCGCGCTTCTGGATAGCGACGCGGAGGTTGCTGACATGGAGCGGCGGCTGCGGGAGCTGAGGAAGAACCCGGAGAAGAACGCCGATGCGATCAAGGCGCTGGAGGAGGAGATGCAGAAGCGTGTGAAGTCGCTTGCTGACCGGCGTGTTGCGGAGCAGCGTTCCAAGTGCTTGGCGGCAGATTACGGGGGCCGTCCGACGGGGACGCTGCCGCTGAGCGAGGACGCTGAGTACCGTGACGCGGAGGCTGCGTACATGAAAATGCTCGACTCTGGTGACGCAGACCCCGCCGCGCTGCGGAAGCTCTTGGACACGATGAACGAGCGTGCGTCTGCCATTGCCGAGAGCATGAACGCAGCTGAGCGCGAAACGTACCTGCCAAAGGCTGTGCATGGTGTGCCTCTGCGGGCGCTGCCGCTGGACGAGGACGCCGAGTTTCGCCGCTTGGAGCAAGAGCGCGCGCGCGCTGTGTGCACGCCTGGGAACGGGTCCAAGGTTGCAGCTCTGGAGGCGCAGCTGCTTGCCCGCGCGGGTGAGTTGGCGCGGAGTCGACTTGCGGGCGACCGCGCGTATCTTGCTCCGGAGCCGGCGGGAATTCCTCTGGAGCTGCTGCCGATCGACGAGGATGCTGAGTTCTGCGCGAAGGAGGCGCAGCGCGCGGAGCTGAAAGAGAGCGGTTCGGGCGACCCGAAGAGCATAGCGCTCAAGGAGACGGAGCTGAACGCGCGCGCCGTGAAGATTGCGGAGCAGCTGAAGGACGGTGAGCGTGGCAAGTTCCTTGCCGAGTCGTACGAGGGCATTCCGATGTCGGAGTTGTCACTGGACACGGATGCCGCTTTCCACGAGATGGAGGTGGAGCGGCTGCGCCGCATGCACACCGGCACCGGCGCAGATGCGAAGGAGGCTGCGCGTCTGGGGGAGGAGCTGCGGAAGCGTGCGCGTGATCTTGCCGTTGCGATGAAGGCCAGCGAGCGAGCGGTGCTGCAGAGCATGGATACGCCGCTGACAGCAGAGCAGCTGAGCGCGCTTCTGGATAGCGACGCGGAGGTTGCTGACATGGAGCGGCGGCTGCGGGAGCTGAGGAAGAACCCGGAGAAGAACGCCGATGCGATCAAGGCGCTGGAGGAGGAGATGCAGGAGCGTGTGAAGTCGCTTGCTGACCGGCGTGTTGCGGAGCAGCGTTCCAAGTGCTTGGCGGCGGATTACGGGGGCCGTCCGACGGGGACGCTGCCGCTGAGCGAGGACGCTGAGTACCGTGACGCGGAGGCTGCGTACATGAAAATGCTCGACTCCGGTAACGCAGACCCCGTTGCGCTGCGGAAGCTCTTGGACAAGATGAACGAGCGTGCGTCTGCCATTGCCGAGAGCATGAACGTAGCTGAGCGCGAAACGTACCTGCCAAAGGCTGTGTATGGTGTGCCTCTGCGGGCGCTGCCGCTGGACGAGGACGCCGAGTTTCGCCGCTTGGAGCAAGAGCGCGCGCGCGCTGTGTGCACGCCTGGGAACGGGTCCAAGGTTGTAGCTCTGGAGGCGCAGCTGCTTGCCCGCGCGGGTGAGTTGGCGCGGAGTCGACTTGCGGGCGACCGCGCGTATCTTGCTCCGGAGCCGGCGGGAATTCCTCTGGAGCTGCTGCCGATCGACGAGGATGCTGAGTTCTGCGCGAAGGAGGCGCAGCGCGCGGAGCTGAAAGAGAGCGGTTCGGGCGACCCGAACAGCATAGCGCTCAAGGAGACGGAGCTGAACGCGCGCGCTGTGGAGATTGCGGAGCAACTGAAGGACGGTGAGCGTGGCAAGTTCCTTGCCGAGTCGTACGAGGGCGTTCCGATGTCGGAGCTGCCACTGGACACGGATGCCGCTTTCCACGAGATGGAGGTGGAGCGGCTGCGCCGCATGCGCACCGGCACCGGCGCAGATGCGAAGGAGGCTGCGCGTCTGGGGGAGGAGCTGCGGAAGCGTGCGCGTGATCTTGCTGTTGCGATGAAGGCCAGCGAGCGAGCGGTGCTGCAGAGCATGGATACGCCGCTGACAGCAGAGCAGCTGAGCGCGCTTCTGGATAGCGACGCGGAGGTTGCTGACATGGAGCGGCGGCTGCGGGAGCTGAGGAAGAACCCGGAGAAGAACGCCGATGCGATCAAGGCGCTGGAGGAGGAGATGCAGAAGCGTGTGAAGTCGCTTGCTGACCGGCGTGTTGCGGAGCAGCGTTCCAAGTGCTTGGCGGCGGATTACGGGGGCCGTCCGACGGGGACGCTGCCGCTGAGCGAGGACGCCGAGTACCGTGACGCGGAGGCTGCGTACATGAAAATGCTCGACTCCGGTAACGCAGACCCCGTTGCGCTGCGGAAGCTCTTGGACAAGATGAACGAGCGTGCGTCTGCCATTGCCGAGAGCATGAACGCAGCTGAGCGCGAAACGTACCTGCCAAAGGCTGTGCATGGTGTGCCTCTGCGGGCGCTGCCGCTGGACGAGGACGCCGAGTTTCGCCGCTTGGAGCAAGAGCGCGCGCGCGCTGTGTGCACGCCTGGGAACGGGTCCAAGGTTGCAGCTCTGGAGGCGCAGCTGCTTGCCCGCGCGGGTGAGTTGGCGCGGAGTCGACTTGCGGGCGACCGCGCGTATCTTGCTCCGGAGCCGGCGGGAATTCCTCTGGAGCTGCTGCCGATCGACGAGGATGCTGAGTTCTGCGCGAAGGAGGCGCAGCGCGCGGAGCTGAAAGAGAGCGGTTCGGGCGACCCGAAGAGCATAGCGCTCAAGGAGACGGAGCTGAACGCGCGCGCTGTGGAGATTGCGGAGCAGCTGAAGGACGGTGAGCGTGGCAAGTTCCTTGCCGAGTTGTACGAGGGCGTGCTGACGTCGGAGCTGCCACTGGACACGGATGCCGCTTTCCACGAGATGGAGGTGGAGCGGCTGCGCCGCATGCGCACCGGCACCGGCGCAGATGCGAAGGAGGCTGCGCGTCTGGGGGAGGAGCTGCGGAAGCGTGCGCGTGATCTTGCTGTTGCGATGAAGGCCAGCGAGCGAGCGGTGCTGCAGAGCATGGATACGCCGCTGACAGCAGAGCAGCTGAGCGCGCTTCTGGATAGCGACGCGGAGGT
The DNA here is from genome assembly GCA_033953505.1 of Leishmania tarentolae. Lineage (NCBI taxonomy): Eukaryota > Euglenozoa > Kinetoplastea > Trypanosomatida > Trypanosomatidae > Leishmania > Leishmania tarentolae. The sequence continues at coordinate 208,183 of CP119851.1, forward strand.
TGCTGACATGGAGCGGCGGCTGCGGGAGCTGAGGAAGAACCCGGAGAAGAACGCCGATGCGATCAAGGCGCTGGAGGAGGAGATGCAGAAGCGTGTGAAGTCGCTTGCTGACCGGCGTGTTGCGGAGCAGCGTTCCAAGTGCTTGGCGGCGGATTACGGGGGCCGTCCGACGGGGACGCTGCCGCTGAGCGAGGACGCCGAGTACCGTGACGCGGAGGCTGCGTACATGAAAATGCTCGACTCCGGTAACGCAGACCCCGTTGCGCTGCGGAAGCTCTTGGACAAGATGAACGAGCGTGCGTCTGCCATTGCCGAGAGCATGAACGCAGCTGAGCGCGAAACGTACCTGCCAAAGGCTGTGCATGGTGTGCCTCTGCGGGCGCTGCCGCTGGACGAGGACGCCGAGTTTCGCCGCTTGGAGCAAGAGCGCGCGCGCGCTGTGTGCACGCCTGGGAACGGGTCCAAGGTTGCAGCTCTGGAGGCGCAGCTGCTTGCCCGCGCGGGTGAGTTGGCGCGGAGTCGACTTGCGGCCGACCGCGCGTATCTTGCTCCGGAGCCGGCGGGAATTCCTCTGGAGCTGCTGCCGATCGACGAGGATGCTGAGTTCTGCGCGAAGGAGGCGCAGCGCGCGGAGCTGAAAGAGAGCGGTTCGGGCGACCCGAAGAGCATAGCGCTCAAGGAGACGGAGCTGAACGCGCGCGCTGTGGAGATTGCGGAGCAGCTGAAGGACGGTGAGCGTGGCAAGTTCCTTGCCGAGTTGTACGAGGGCGTGCTGACGTCGGAGCTGCCACTGGACACGGATGCCGCTTTCCACGAGATGGAGGTGGAGCGGCTGCGCCGCATGCGCACCGGCACCGGCGCAGATGCAAAGGAGGCTGCGCGTCTGGGGGAGGAGCTGCGGAAGCGTGCGCGTGATCTTGCCGTTGCGATGAAGGCCAGCGAGCGAGCGGTGCTGCAGAGCATGGATACGCCGCTGACAGCAGAGCAGCTGAGCGCGCTTCTGGATAGCGACGCGGAGGTTGCTGACATGGAGCGGCGGCTGCGGGAGCTGAGGAAGAACCCGGAGAAGAACGCCGATGCGATCAAGGCGCTGGAGGAGGAGATGCAGGAGCGTGTGAAGTCGCTTGCTGACCGGCGTGTTGCGGAGCAGCGTTCCAAGTGCTTGGCGGCGGATTACGGGGGCCGTCCGACGGGGACGCTGCCGCTGAGCGAGGACGCCGAGTACCGTGACGCGGAGGCTGCGTACATGAAAATGCTCGACTCCGGTAACGCAGACCCCGTTGCGCTGCGGAAGCTCTTGGACAAGATGAACGAGCGTGCGTCTGCCATTGCCGAGAGCATGAACGCAGCTGAGCGCGAAACGTACCTGCCAAAGGCTGTGCATGGTGTGCCTCTGCGGGCGCTGCCGCTGGACGAGGACGCCGAGTTTCGCCGCTTGGAGCAAGAGCGCGCGCGCGCTGTGTGCACGCCTGGGAACGGGTCCAAGGTTGCAGCTCTGGAGGCGCAGCTGCTTGCCCGCGCGGGTGAGTTGGCGCGGAGTCGACTTGCGGGCGACCGCGCGTATCTTGCTCCGGAGCCGGCGGGAATTCCTCTGGAGCTGCTGCCGATCGACGAGGATGCTGAGTTCTGCGCGAAGGAGGCGCAGCGCGCGGAGCTGAAAGAGAGCGGTTCGGGCGACCCGAACAGCATAGCGCTCAAGGAGACGGAGCTGAACGCGCGCGCTGTGGAGATTGCGGAGCAGCTGAAGGACGGTGAGCGTGGCAAGGTCCTTGCCGAGTTGTACGAGGGCGTGCTGACGTCGGAGCTGCCACTGGACACGGATGCCGCTTTCCACGAGATGGAGGTGGAGCGGCTGCGCCGCATGCGCACCGGCACCGGCGCAGATGCAAAGGAGGCTGCGCGTCTGGGGGAGGAGCTGCGGAAGCGTGCGCGTGATCTTGCCGTTGCGATGAAGGCCAGCGAGCGAGCGGTGCTGCAGAGCATGGATACGCCGCTGACAGCAGAGCAGCTGAGCGCGCTTCTGGATAGCGACGCGGAGGTTGCTGACATGGAGCGGCGGCTGCGGGAGCTGAGGAAGAACCCGGAGAAGAACGCCGCTTTGATCAAGGCGCTGGAGGAGGAGATGCAGGAGCGTGTGAAGTCGCTTGCTGACCGGCGTGTTGCGGAGCAGCGTTCCAAGTGCTTGGCGGCGGATTACGGGGGCCGTCCGACGGGGACGCTGCCGCTGAGCGAGGACGCCGAGTACCGTGACGCGGAGGCTGCGTACATGAAAATGCTCGACTCCGGTAACGCAGACCCCGTTGCGCTGCGGAAGCTCTTGGACAAGATGAACGAGCGTGCGTCTGCCATTGCCGAGAGCATGAACGCAGCTGAGCGCGAAACGTACCTGCCAAAGGCTGTGCATGGTGTGCCTCTGCGGGCGCTGCCGCTGGACGAGGACGCCGAGTTTCGCCGCTTGGAGCAAGAGCGCGCGCGCGCTGTGTGCACGCCTGGGAACGGGTCCAAGGTTGCAGCTCTGGAGGCGCAGCTGCTTGCCCGCGCGGGTGAGTTGGCGCGGAGTCGACTTGCGGGCGACCGCGCGTATCTTGCTCCGGAGCCGGCGGGAATTCCTCTGGAGCTGCTGCCGATCGACGAGGATGCTGAGTTCTGCGCGAAGGAGGCGCAGCGCGCGGAGCTGAAAGAGAGCGGTTCGGGCGACCCGAAGAGCATAGCGCTCAAGGAGACGGAGCTGAACGCGCGCGCCGTGGAGATTGCGGAGCAGCTGAAGGACGGTGAGCGTGGCAAGGTCCTTGCCGAGTTGTACGAGGGCGTGCTGACGTCGGAGCTGCCACTGGACACGGATGCCGCTTTCCACGAGATGGAGGTGGAGCGGCTGCGCCGCATGCGCACCGGCACCGGCGCAGATGCGAAGGAGGCTGCGCGTCTGGGGGAGGAGCTGCGGAAGCGTGCGCGTGATCTTGCTGTTGCGATGAAGGCCAGCGAGCGAGCGGTGCTGCAGAGCATGGATACGCCGCTGACAGCAGAGCAGCTGAGCGCGCTTCTGGATAGCGACGCGGAGGTTGCTGACATGGAGCGGCGGCTGCGGGAGCTGAGGAAGAACCCGGAGAAGAACGCCGATGCGATCAAGGCGCTGGAGGAGGAGATGCAGAAGCGTGTGAAGTCGCTTGCTGACCGGCGTGTTGCGGAGCAGCGTTCCAAGTGCTTGGCGGCGGAGTACGGGGGCCGTCCGACGGAGACGCTGCCGCTGAGCGAGGACGCTGAGTACCGTGACGCGGAGGCTGCGTACATGAAAATGCTCGAAACCGGTAACCCTGAAGTTGGAACGCTGCAGTGGCTCTTGGACACGATGAACGAGCGTGCGTCTGCCATTGCCGAGAGCATGAACGCAGCTGAGCGCGAAATGTACCTGCCAAAGGCTGTGCATGGTGTGCCTCTGCGGGCGCTGCCGCTGGACGAGGACGCCGAGTTTCGCCGCTTGGAGCAAGAGCGCGCGCGCGCTGTGTGCACGCCTGGGAACGGGTCCAAGGTTGCAGCTCTGGAGGCGCAGCTGCTTGCCCGCGCGGGTGAGTTGGCGCGGAGTCGACTTGCGGGCGACCGCGCGTATCTTGCTCCGGAGCCGGCGGGAATTCCTCTGGAGCTGCTGCCGATCGACGAGGATGCTGAGTTCTGCGCGAAGGAGGCGCAGCGCGCGGAGCTGAAAGAGAGCGGTTCGGGCGACCCGAACAGCATAGCGCTCAAGGAGACGGAGCTGAACGCGCGCGCTGTGGAGATTGCGGAGCAGCTGAAGGACGGTGAGCGTGGCAAGGTCCTTGCCGAGTTGTACGAGGGCGTGCTGACGTCGGAGCTGCCACTGGACACGGATGCCGCTTTCCACGAGATGGAGGTGGAGCGGCTGCGCCGCATGCGCACCGGCACCGGCGCAGATGCAAAGGAGGCTGCGCGTCTGGGGGAGGAGCTGCGGAAGCGTGCGCGTGATCTTGCCGTTGCGATGAAGGCCAGCGAGCGAGCGGTGCTGCAGAGCATGGATACGCCGCTGACAGCAGAGCAGCTGAGCGCGCTTCTGGATAGCGACGCGGAGGTTGCTGACATGGAGCGGCGGCTGCGGGAGCTGAGGAAGAACCCGGAGAAGAACGCCGCTTTGATCAAGGCGCTGGAGGAGGAGATGCAGGAGCGTGTGAAGTCGCTTGCTGACCGGCGTGTTGCGGAGCAGCGTTCCAAGTGCTTGGCGGCGGATTACGGGGGCCGTCCGACGGGGACGCTGCCGCTGAGCGAGGACGCTGAGTACCGTGACGCGGAGGCTGCGTACATGAAAATGCTCGACTCCGGTAACGCAGACCCCGCCGCGCTGCGGAAGCTCTTGGACAAGATGAACGAGCGTGCGTCTGCCATTGCCGAGAGCATGAACGCAGCTGAGCGCGAAACGTACCTGCCAAAGGCTGTGCATGGTGTGCCTCTGCGGGCGCTGCCGCTGGACGAGGACGCCGAGTTTCGCCGCTTGGAGCAAGAGCGCGCGCGCGCTGTGTGCACGCCTGGGAACGGGTCCGAGGTTGCAGCTCTGGAGGCGCAGCTGCTTGCCCGCGCGGGTGAGTTGGCGCGGAGTCGACTTGCGGGCGACCGCGCGTATCTTGCTCCGGAGCCGGCGGGAATTCCTCTGGAGCTGCTGCCGATCGACGAGGATGCTGAGTTCTGCGCGAAGGAGGCGCAGCGCGCGGAGCTGAAAGAGAGCGGTTCGTACGATCTGAAGAGCATAGCGCTCAAGGAGACGGAGCTGAACGCGCGCGCCGTGGAGATTGCGGAGCAACTGAAGGACGGTGAGCGTGGCAAGTTCCTTGCCGAGTCGTACGAGGGCGTTCCGACGTCGGAGCTGCCACTGGACACGGATGCCGCTTTCCACGAGATGGAGATCGAAAGGTTGAAGGCGAGGGCGGTGGGTACGGAATGTGTGGGAGGGAAAAGTGGCAACTTAGACTTGGCGCTCAATCGGAGGGCATTAGAGCTGGCACGGGAGAAGCGCACTGAGGATATCTCGAGTGTGGACGTGTCTGCTTCGGGACTGTCGAGAGAGATGCTGGATTTACACAATGATGCTATAGCTAGTGCACTCATCGAAGAGTTGCGTTCCCTACGGAAGAGCCCTCATGCCAATGCTGCAGTGCTGCGCGAGAAGGAGGAGGCTTTGAACATGCGCGCTTTGGAGTTGGCGTCGAGGCTTCTTTCGGGTGACCGGGCGAAGTACCTTGACCACCGACCGGGGAACATTCTGCTGGAACATATCCCATTAGACAAGGATGATGTGTATCACGCCTTGGAGGTGGAGCGGTGCATGATAAAGGCTACTCAGCCCGTGAATAGCGAGACTGCCATGGGGAGGGTGGAAAAGATGCTGAAAGATCGTGCGTGCCAGCTGGCGAAGCTGGTGATGAAGGAGGATTTGGATCACTTTTCGCCCACCTACCATGGTATCTCTACAACGGAGTTGAAGCCTCATTCCGATCGCCTTTTTAACGAGGCAGCGGAGAAACGTCGTATCGCTATGCACGAGGGCAACGTCAAGCTGAAGGAGGAGATGGAGCAAATCATGGACATGCGTCTAAACGAGCTGGCGCGGGAACAGGAAGAAGGCGAGCTGTACTTCCTCGTTCCGAACCCAGAGGGGCTTCCGCTGTCAGAGTTGCCGCTAAGTACAGACAAGGTCTTCAATGAGCTGAAGCAGGGTCGAGAGAAGCTTAAGGAGAGTGACCCAATGGGAAACCGAAAGGAGATAGCCTTAGTGGAGGAGGAGATGAATCACCGGGTGGTGGAACTTGCACGCAGTATGCTGAAGAACGACTTTGAGAGCTTGGACAAACATCCTTCGGGTATTCCGCTAGACTTGTTGAAGCCGCGTGAGGACGCTGAAGTTGCACGGCTGATCGAAGAGCTGCGGCAGTCGAAGCGTTCGTTGCATCTAAAAGATCGGGTCCCGGAGCTGGAGGCAAAGCTAAACAAACGTGTTATGGAGCTCGCAAAAGCGGCGCTAGAGGAGGGGCGGAGTGCATACCTGGACCCCTGCCCTCAAGGTGTGCCGCTTGAGATACTCCCTCTCCACACTGACGCTTTCTTTGAAAAGGAGGTGCAGCGGGCCATTCTGCGTCTACAGGATCCTGCCAAGAACGCTGATGCCATAGGGTTACTGGAGAACGAGCTCAATTCTTGTGTCCACGAGTTGGCTCTTGCGCAAAAGGAAGAGGACCTGCGTGGTTTGGATCAGCACCCGCGCGGCCTGCCGTTGACACTTGTGAAGCCGCACCAGGATGACCAGATAGGAAAGCTGATCGATGAGCTGCGCAAATTGAAGGCGTCGAAAGGAAACCAGGACTCTTCGGTGAGAGAAATACAGAATCGAATAAACGAGCGTTGCTACGAGATCGTGGATAGCCTCGTGAAGGATGACCGCTCCTACCTGCCGTCAAAGGTGGAGCATGTGCCGCTGAGGCGCCTGCCTCTGGACACCGATGCCGAATTTCATGCACTTGAGGTGGAGCGGGCAAAGCTGAAGCTGATAGACCCCAAAAAGCATGAGCACCGTATCGCAACAGTGGAGGAGCAGCTGAAGAGTCGCGCAGTGGAGCTGGGCAGAGTCGTGAAGACAGAAGATCTCAAGTTACTGTCGCCCACTGCGCGTGACATCCCCTTGGAGCTGCTCAATCTGCATGAGGACCCCACGTTCAATTCGTTGGTTGCGGAAAAGGAGCAGCTGCTTGAGGGTCACGGTGGGAATTCGGCCGCCACGTTGCTCAATTCGATGAACGAATGCGCCATAAAGCTAGCTGACAAGCTTCTTCGTGGCGACCGCGGTTACCTCAATCAGGAACCGGGGGGGCTGCCGCTTGAGCAGCTGCCTCTTGACACCGACACGGACTTCCATAAGATGGAAGCGGAGCGCGCAGTTCTAAAGCTTCGCGATCCTGTGAACAACGCCTCCGCTATACAGAGCCTCGAAGACAAACTGAAGAAGCGCACTCATGACCTGGCGAATGTGACACTCGCCATGGACCGCGGCTATCTCGACCTGAGACTGGAAGGTGTCTCGATCGAAGAGCTGCCTCTCTCAACAGACAGTGAGTTCCACTCGATGGAAGTGGAGCGCGCGAAATTGAAAGCGTCCGGCACGGGTGGAAATATGCAGCGCGTGAAGGAGTTGGAGGACCTCCTCAACCAACAAGCGGCGAATCTGGCAGAAAAGCAATTCGAAGAGGACCTGAAAGGACTGGACCAGGAGCCCGAGGGCTACCCGCTCAACTTACTAAACCCCCACAAGGACGCAGTCTTTGCTGCAGAGGTGACGTCGCTGCGGCGGGCCAAGAGGGAGCCTCAGGTAAGTGCAAGGAAGGTCCAGGATGCGCAAGAGGCGCTGAACGTGCGCCTGTACGTGCTAGCCAGGGAGCGCATTGCGGCAGATCGCGCTCGGATGGACCAGGAACCGGAAAATATGCCATTGGCACTGCTACCACTGGAGGAGGACGCTCTGTTTGCAGCAGCGGAAAAGGAGCTTCGATTACTGAAGGCTGGCGATAAACAGAGCCCAAAGGCGATCGCTGAGGCGGAGAGGCAAATGAATGACCGCGCGCACGCGATGGCTACTAAGATGAAGGCGGAGGGCCGCAAGTTTCTCTCCATCAAGTCGTCTGATATTCCGAGGGAGTTGCTGGCGCTTGACACGGACAAGACCTTTTTGGCCAAGGAGAAAGAGCTTTGGAAGCTGAAATTGCAGCCACACGCTCTCGACACTTCCAAAGCAGCCGCTGACCTGCGACTAGAGCTGCAGGCGCGGGCTGACGAGCTGGGAGAGGCCCAGCTGAAGGGTGATCGTGAGAAGTACCTCGATATGCAGCCTCAAGGTGTCGACCTGTGCGACATCCCACTGGACACCGACCATGCCTACCACGAAATGGAGGTCAAGCGGGCAATCTTGCTAGCCCAAGACGCGACCGACGCAAATCACTCAGTGGAGGAGCTGGAGAAGCAGCTCAATGCGCGCGCCAACCAGTTGGCGCGCGAAATCGTCATGGGCGATCGTGACTACTTGCCGGAAGCGGTGAACGGCATCCCTATGGATGAGTTGCCGTTGGATACGGACAGAAAGTTCATGAAACTAGAGCGGCAACGCCGTTTGCACAAGCGCTCACCTGACATGAAGAAGGAAGTGGCGTCCGATGAGGAGGAGCTGCGCAATCACGTGGTGAAGCTGGCGAGCGAGCTGATTACGATGGATTTGGAGCCCCTGAAGGCGTCTTATCGCGGCATAGCGAAGGAGGAGCTCGACCTGCATACCGACGCGGTGTTTCGAGAGCTTGCGAAGAAGCGCCGCGCGCAGCGTTGTAGGGGTCGAGTCCAGGCGGTAGATATGGCCGCCATTGAAGACGAGATGGACCGCCGTGCCAGTGAGATTGCCGATGATGTAATCAATACGGAGCGCGCCTTCCTTGACCGTGAGCCGGAGGGCATGCACCTGATCGACGTCCCACTCGATGACGACCCGAGTTTTCAAAAGCTGGAGCAGGAGCACCGCCGACGCCTCAGGGACCCACGCTCAGCAAAGCAGAATGGAGATGTGCTTCGCGAGCTCGCTGAAAAGATGAACGAGCGCTGTCACACTCTTGCCCGGGCCGCCTTTGCGAAAGTCCGCGGCTTCATGGCGCATGAGTATGAGGGCATTCCGTTAGCTGAGCTCGGTCTCGACGAGGATCCAGAGTTCAAAGAGGCAGAAATCATGCGGTACCGCATGAAGCGTGGCGGTAATGCCAACGCAGAGGCGGTGAAGGAAATGGAATTACGTATGAACGAAAGAGCAAAGGAGCTTGCACGGGCAATCCTGGCTGCTGACCGCTTCTTCCTGGACGCCGTGCCGGAGGGCGTGCTGCTGGAAGAGCTGCCGCTGGATTCGGACAAGGAGTTCGGCGACCTGGCACGAGAGCGGCGCCGTCGAAAGAAAATGCTTACGGAAGGTGTAGGTGAAAGCGAAGTCAGGGCTATCGAAAAGAAGATGAATGCTCGTGCGCACGAGTTAGCTAAGGAGTTTCTCGAGGCGGAGCGGGCCTTTCTGTCACGCGAGCCAGAAGGTGTTCCACTGGCTGATTTGCCCCTCAACACCGACTCCCTGTTCCGAGCAATGGAAGACGAGCGACTGCAGCTCAAGCGCATGCCGTTCGCGAACCCCTCGTTGATAGCGGCAAAAGAGATGGATTTGGAAGACAGGGCACACATGATTGCCAAAGAGCTACTCCGCCAGGAGCGTTCGTTTCTCGATCCGGAGCCCCTTGGGGTGCCGCTGGAGGAGCTGCCGCTGAATGACGACCACATCCTGAACCCCGTCGAGCGCAAACGCCGAGCACTTCGGGTGAATCCGAAAGGAAACCATGAGGGCATTCGTGCCTGCGAGGAACGGATGGCCGAACGCGTTTCACAAATTGCGGAGAACTTCGTGGAGAAGGAGCGGGCGTTCTTGGATCAGAATCCGGAAGGTGTCCCATTGCGCTACCTGCCCCTTAACACAGATCGCGAGTTTCATGAGAAGGAGCTGTATCGGCGCAAGCTGCTCCATCGCAACGATAAGAACCGCAGCGAGATAGCCGACACGGAGCGGAAGATGAACGAGCGTGTGCACGTGCTCGCCAAGGATTTGATCCTCAAGGGACGCGCTTTCCTGCACCCTGAGCCGTGTGGCCTGCCTATCGCAGACGTCCCACTAAACGAAGACGAAGACTTCCGAAAGATGGAGGAGCAACGTCGTGCCCTCAAAGAGGCGGGTCGCAACCACGCGGCCGTGAAGATGATAGAAGAAAAGCTGAACGACCGTGCAGAGGAACTGGCGCAAGGACTGCTGGACGACGAGCGAGCATTCATGGACACCGCCCCCCTCGGCATTTCACTGTGTGACCTGCCGCTCAACACGGACCGTCGAATGCGCGAAATCGAACGAACGCGGCGGCATCTTCGTAAGACCGACCCAGAAGGTGGAGCTTCCGATATCGCAGTGCTGGAGGCGGGCATGAACAGTCGCGCGTATGAGTTGGCCGAACAGATGCTGAGAAACGACCGAGACTACCTGCACCCGGAACCGTGTGGTGTGCCGCTACTGGATCTACCGCTGCTCACGGATTCCATCTTTCACGAAAAGGAACTGGCCCGGTTCCGTGCGAAGAAGAATGGTCAGACAGATTTGCTACGGATGGAGGAGGAGTTGAACGAACGTCTCACTGAGCTTGCGTTAGCGTTCATCGAAGCTGAGCGCGCATACCTTGACCAGGAGCCGGAGGGCGTTCCCCTTAATCGACTGCCACTGGATACGGACCCGATCTTTCACAACATGGAGCTGGATCGGCGGCGTCTGATGCGCAGCGGCGAACATCCGTCCCAGGTGCTGGAGCTGGAGCATCTACTGAATCACCGCGCGCACGAGCTGTCGCTGGAACTTCGGGGATGGCAGGATGAGGAGTTCCGCGCGAAGAGTGAGAACGTGGCGGATCAGTGGGTGCGTGTGTGTGATCTGTACCCGGAGGGCCGTTACGAGCCCTTCGTGCCGGCAGTCCCCGCGCTAGATGACGTCCTGTCGGGTCCTCAGGACATCAGCTACTTTGCTCCATTCATTACCGCTCTGTCACGGCATCCAGTCCTGCTACAGCGTCTCATAGTTACGAGGGAGACTCCTGTCAACGCGCCTTATAGGTTCACCTTCTTTGATCCCCATGGAAATCCTGTGGATATTGAGATAGACGACCGCGTGCCGTGCGACGACAAAGGGGTGCCGAAGTTCGCGCAGTCGCCATACCATCGATGGTATCCGCTGTTGCTGGAAAAGGCGTACGCGAAGTTTGTTGGCGGATACGACCAGCTGATCAACTGCACCGCGCTCGAGACGCTGCGTGACCTGACAGGTCGCCCTGTGACGCACGTCCCTTTCGATGAGGCCCTGGCGGAGGCTGCCGAGCTCAGCGACTTCATGTCCGTGGACTTCTGGCAAGGCGTGAAGGACGGCATGGTGCGCGGTGACGTTGTTGTATGCTCGTCAAACTCTGAGGTACCGGATGGCATTCACCCCCTCTGCAGCTACGCACTCATAGACGTCGTCTTCACACTGGAGGGCTCCACGAACCTATCCGACATTGTGATTAAGCTGCAGGACTCGTACCAGAATGAGGAGCCGTTCTACACAGGTCCACTGTGTCATACGGACACCAAATGGAGCGCGCCGCTGCAGCGAGTGTGCCAATACCACCCAGATCAGATGGACGTACTCTACCTGCCCCTTCCAACGTTTCTGCGCAATTTCGCCAGCATGCAGACGTGCCACATCAACTGCGGTGACCGAGTTACAGTGACAGGCACGTGGGACAGCCGCACGAGCGGAGGTAACGCGAACTTTACGACCTTCCGCAACAACCCCATATTCGTACTTCAAAACAACGGCTCTCGTTCGGCGACTCTCCTGGCAGAGCTTCGCCACACGGCGGCACAGTTCGTGGATCCTGAAGGGCGCAACCACTACCCGCAGACGGGTATTGTCCTCATGGAGCCCACATCCTCGTCAGGTCCGCTGACACCTTTGATTACAAACAGCACGGCCCGTTTTCTGCATAAGGGCATGATGCTCGACTCGCGTGAGGTGTGTACTCTGATGGAGGTTCCTGCGTACTCCACGTGCTTCCTCATCCCCTACACAGCCAAGCCAGGCCACTACGAGGATTTCTACCTGTCCGTTTACCCCGGATCGGCGAAGATTTCGCTCACCCCGCTTCACTACTGCGGACTTTCTCGAGAGCCGAAGAGCGCTTCCGTGACGCTGACACCTGGCGGAGAGGGCCAGCGAGTAGACTTTACCGTCAGCGTCGCTTGCGACGTGCATGTGCTGCTGCACCAGGAGAAGGTAACGGACCAACTGGCGATGGTCAGAGGGGATGCTATCGCGCAAGATGATGTGATGATGACGGCCTTCAATGACCAGGCGACGAAGCTAGCTTCCTCCGGCGATCCGACAAACGCGCGCGAACACTCGCTTGCCTTCAAGGCGGACAAGCCAGGCTACTATTCACTTCTACTCACATCGCCTAATCAAGCCGTTTCTGGTGACAATCCGTGCATTGTAAGCATCTTCACCCCGAAGCGAGTAATGGTCAGGTTTGTAGCCCCTCCTGTCGGGGCAAGGCCGCTACAACAGAAATACCTGCCGAAACTGTCACGAAGTGGCCCTGCGGCTTCAGCTGGTACCAAGCTGCACCAGCCGCGAGTGCCCCCCGCAGCGTCCAAGTCGAGGCGTGGACAGGATGATGGGAAGCTTCCGTCATTGCGCAACAACGGTGCCAGTGCCATGAATCCCGGTACCGCCTCACAACATGGAAGGCAGCCTTGTAATTGGTAACGTGCTCTACCTGCGGTGAGGCATGCGGAGAGCGTTGTGGTGGGCCACAAGGGAGACAGGTACACGAAGAGCGAAGGAGCCAGACACCGTCGACAGCGACTATCGGTAGTTGCGTCTTTTTTTTTTTAGCTTTGGCTCGATGCATTTGCCAAATGACCGTTCGCGTGCTGGCAAGGGCCCTTCCTCCTCGTCATGTTGGCTCACCGCTTCCCGTTTTTTTGTCGGATGGGGTGCGGGTCTCACGTCTTGGGTCTCCTGCGCGGTGTGAGTCTGCTCAAGGACGAACGTGTTTACGCAGCCCACCCCGCTGTGCGCTACGCTTTGCATGTTCTTATTTGTGTTCCTTTGAATTTGTGTGTAGGCGCATTTGTCGAGGTGCCGCAGCTGTTTCCTCTCCTCTGTTCATGCCGTGAGGTGTTACCGTCGTGTTGGTTCTTCGAAATCTCTGCGCCACACTTTCTTGTTTACGAACACCTCTTCCCGCTTGGCTCATGTATATCTTGCCGTAAGTCTGAGGGGTCGGTCTCGACGGCGGGGGCGCTGTGTGTATAGTCGTGAGTCTGTATACGCGTGACGATGTGCCGATGCTTGTGGGCGGACAGGTCAAACACCATCCGACGTTGATGCCGCGGGGAGAAAGGCGAGATACAGGAACGGTTATCGAGAGAGGCAGGTAGCGCGGGAAGAGCACATGCATATGTGTAGCATCTGTAGAGGGCGGATGAGGCAGCGCAAAATTGCGAATGGCGATCAGATTGGAGAAAGGGATGTTGCGCTTTGTGCATGTGTCTGTGCGTTACTGGATCCGTGCGCCTCAACTGCTTCTCACCGTGAACTTCTCTGTCGAGCCCTTCAGCGAGCGTGACGAAACAGGCCTTACTGCTTCTGTTGTGTGCGGTGCGTCTGCGTGCAGCCTCGTGAGCGATGATGTTGCTTGCCTGTTCCCTTTTTTATTCCATCGATGTAGAATCCAAGATTAACAACGTCAAGACTGTCTGTACCGCTGCATAGAGTTTGAAGGGAGTGGCTTCATGCGAACAGCGTTTTCTTTCTGCATTTTTTTTTTTTGTTTCTCTCCTCTCTTGCTTACTTCTTCTCGTCCTCGCTTGGCATTATGTGATCACCGCAATGGGCACCGAGAATGGTGTTGTGTGCCACCCTCGCAGCTCCATCAGGTGCATGCGTTCTGCTGGGCTTACCTTCGTCTTGTCTTGAAGCTGGGGGTGGCGCCTCATTGGGCGATAGCTAAGCGGTCAGGACACAGACGTTATTCTCTTCGACGTTACGGCGCATTTCTGTGTGCGGGGCTGGTGCTTGACGATCATGATTACAACCAAGGAGAGAGGACCTGCGGAACGGAACCAAAAGGCATCGATTACTCTCTGACACCATCACCCACTGCCGGGCTTGAAGACGCGTACTGTCTCCACACGCACACAGACACAACGCTATGCAGTCCCCCCCCCCCCCCTTCAGCATCGCACATCTACTGCTCTCCAAGCTAGCCGAAAACAAAGTGAACGTACATGAAAAAGCGAGAAAATATATCTATTTTCTGATTTCGAGGAGGGTGAGGGTGATGAAGTGACGCGCGCGTACAACCTCAGCCAACTCTCCTGACGGGGGTGTGCTCGGGCCACCTTGCATGCGCCTTTATTTTCTCGACAACCGTGCCTTATGTTTATTTTATATTTTTTCTGTGGTGTGCCTCGAGGCTGTTGGACACTACGTGTATGCATGTGCGAAAGTGTCTCTCTGCCCGTGTGCGTGTAGGCCGATGCGCTCCTTTTTCTTGCGGAAATGTTTGCGTTTTCATGTAATTGGTCTTTCTGTTTGGCATCCTTTTTTTCCTCATGTTTATTGCCCTCCCCCCTCTGCGCTTGCCTGCAGAGATCATCGCTTCTTTCTACACAGCACGCACGCTGCGGGTGTGTGTCACTTGTGTAGGGGAGGCTTCTTCTATGTAAAGGATGTGTGTGTGTCGGTTTCACCACCTATCGTGGGATACCCAATCACGACAATTCGTCTCGGGCGCGGTGGGATCTTGTGTTGATTACTGCCCCCTTCCCCTCCCCCTCCTCTCCACCCCATCACGGCCACCAGGGACCATCACTCACTGACCTACTTGGATCGACATGAGCTCTTATGTATCCGTGGTGAATCCCTCGTGGCATGGGCGAGTGGTGGATGTACAGCATTTTTGTTTCGCGACATCGTCTACTTGTTCCGCGTGGACGCGCGCCACTTCTGCAAAACCAACACACATCACTGCACTGGAAGGGAAGGACATGGGGCTTTGCGCCACCCTGCCGGCCGCATCTGCCGTATCCCGACCTCAATCTGCCCATCCGCACACTTCTCGTTCGGCAAACGCACGGTAGCGACACCGGGAAGGCACGCGATTACTGGCAGACGAAGTGAGAACGCGACACCGAACGCTGAGCACCACGCCGTGGCGGCACGCAGCATTGCTCGTGGACAAGGATATGGGTACGTACGTACTGTTGTACAGATTTCAACGTGTCACACCACCACTCAATGACGAGGTTAATCCACCTCGGAAACGGTGCCGGTACGGGTTCATTCCTTTCTCTCCTTCAACAACTTTTTCTCGTCTACCTCAAAACTCACTCGGTATGCTCGCTGCACATACGCGATGTCACGCGGTACTCGACACATGCACCCACAGCAACTGTGTTCCACACACACACACACACATATACACACATACACAGAGAGAGAAGGAACTCTGTGAACGTGCGAAAGCGCGGGAACTGCCGCATACTTCATGGCCTGTACTTCGGTTTCTCATTGTCTGTCTTTCCCCTTCTGTCCATAGAAGTGGGAGCACCGCTGTCGGGCGCTTTTGTGAACCTCAAACACTTTTTCAGAAGGAGATAACATCTGCGTTCCCTCAAGAAACATTTTTTTTGTTTTTTCTTCACCCGTGCCACGTGCTTGTCCCCGTTGGCGAAGTGGTCCTTTTTGGCGCATCGGTCCGTGTCACGGAGTGGCGTTGCGTTGCCTCTGTTCTAGTGTGGTCTCCAGTTTACAGCATACCTCTTCCCTCGGGCCCTCGCTTCCCAAGGTACTCACCCCATCGCACCCGACGCTATTGCGATCGCCACACCGATACAAACGCTCAGAGGCCAGGATCTTTCCGTCTACACTCTGTGTGGCTTTCCATCATGCAGCGACAGGTGGCGGACTCCGAGGTGACAGCGGCGGCTTACACCTTTCGGCAGCCGCCGCAAGGGTTTCAAGAGCCCAAGTACCGTGACCCGTCAAACGGCCGCAATGCAAGTCGGTACATGCACAGCAGCTCGAAGCGCTATGGAAACATTATGTATGACCGTCGTGTTTACCGCGGCAACACGTACGCTAGTCCGATCATGTCGGTTGCCGCGAGAGCTGAGATGGAAAAGCGCGAGATGATCGACACGCAGCGGCGCAAGCAAGCATCGCAGCGTGCCGCCTCCATCAAGCGTCGCAAGCAGCTGGAGGCGGCCCGGAGACATATGGCAACCCCCGACCCAGGAGAGGGCCGGTACAACACACAAATTCAAACCGATGAGTACTTGGAGGAGCTGACCGACAAGGTGGATCAGCAGGTTCAGGAGACACAGACAGATCCACTTATGGATCGACCAGTGACCCCAAAGTACGTCCCCATTAAGTCTGGCCGCGACGCAGAGACTCAGATCCACGAGGGGGACTTGTTTCGCTTCGACGAGGCTGTGGAACCAATTCTCGAGGTACTCGTGGGCAAGACGTTAGAGCAGGCGATGCTTGAAGTTATGCAGGAGGAGGAACTGGAGCTGCTGCGCCAGCAGCAAATCGAATTTGAGCAGCGCCGCAAGGAGGAGATGTTAGAGACTCAGAAGCTCGAGGCGGAGGAGCGCCGCAAATTTGAGGAGAAGGAGCGCCGCAAGAAGCAGGAGATGGAGCGCATCCAGCGTGAAAAAGAGACCCGTGAGAAGCTTCAGGCAAGACAATTTGCCAAGGCGTACATGAGCAACATGGAGAACCGTGTATTTTCGCGATTGCAGGATGAGGGTTGGTTTGCAGACCGCGTGCTGAACGAGGTGGAGCTGGACTTTTTCCCTTGGCTGATGACAGAGGTGGACAGGGAGCTAGCCAAGAAGACGAAGGCCCGCGCACTGGTCGACGAGCTCATTCGAGAGGTGGTTCGTGTGAACGCCACCGAGTTGGAAAAGAGTCGTACAGCAGCCGCGGTGGCGCAGGAGGCGCCTGTGATGGGTTAGGGGTGGGGGAGTCTCATCGATCTGTCGTCGATTCTCTCCTCTTACACCGCACGCGCGCAGAAGCGGTAGCTCGGGGGCTCTTCTGTGTCGTCATTCCCTCCGCGTGCACGTCTCTCTACGGGAGAAAGCTACCCTACGCATCTGTGGGGGCGACAGCGTCCTGTGCCGCCACGGATGACTACTGCTGCTTCCACTGCAGCGATTCGTGTCGTACCTGTTTCTCTCCTTCGCTCTGTGCTTCTTCGTGAATGGCGCCCTCTTCTTCTTTTTCGACCTTTTTTATGTTTATAGGATGTACGAATTTGCCTATCGGTGGTCGTGTAGGTGGGTGGGGTAGTGGGAAGCAGCGCACTTGATTGCTACACTCCGAGGCGTGCCCCTGGTCTCCGCGAAGCCATTATCTACGGGCCACATGTGGTGTCTCTCGCGCACGCACGCCATGGAGATCAAGAGGTGTACGCGTAAATGGCCGGCGCAACACCTTTTTGTTGCTTTTCTGTGCTTTTCTTTTGCGGGGCTCACGATCGAGAGAGTGTTCTGCCGTCTGTACTGTTGATCGCGTTCTGCTCCACGTAGGTTTCATTTTCGTTTCTCTTGGATACACCACTTGCCGAACACGCATCTCTTTTTGCTAGATGGGCCATCATACATGTGCTGTGGAGGAGTAAACCCTGCCGCCGCTGCGCTGACCTCTCTTTCTCTTGTCTTCTCCGATTCCATGTTTCCTGCCAGCACATGTTCCTTCTACAGCGCCTGTTGCTACCACCTTATTGCGTGCTGCTTTCCACGTCTCGACGTGTATCTCTCCGTGTACCGACCGCAGTGCGCCCTCGTTTATGCTTGTGGTCAGGCCCTCGTGAATTTCCCTTGCTCTGGTGGATCTATTCAGGTTGTGAGGCGGTTCGTGGGCTCTGCATCCTGACTTGATGCTCGTGTTAAGCCAAATGAAAACAAGTGGGATAATTCAAGTAACGGACGAGTGCACGAAAGCCATGCACATGCAGTCACGATCGACTCTCAAAGACATCAATCTGGCTCTCTCACTCCGTGCTTGCTTTCCAGTCTCGTACAAATACGTTTTCTTTAAGAGGCACAGCGTACTCGTGGAAGAAGGTTGCCGATGCCTTCACATTCACAAGCACATCCACATCGCTCGGCACCTTCAGCAACTTCCCTCGTCAAGTACTAGACACTGCCGTGTGTCTGTGGCTCTACGCGTGACAGCGAAGCTTTCGCCCTGCAGCCGGACACACGCGTAATCTTACGGGTATCGAATCGTGGCTCAGTTTCGCCCTTCCCGCGCTCCGGCTTCAGAGATGCAGTCTTCAACTGTCACGGCCGCGTTACAGGATGCGTTGGAGAAGGGTGACATTGTAGAGCTCGCGCAGGCCATCACGGCCGCCGAGGATGCCATTCACGTGTCCGCCTATTTGCGAAAGACATCGTTTTCTCCTCTAGGCAGTCTGATCGCCCAGGCGAAGAAGATGTACCAGGTCCACATGAATGCGTGCAAAGGCTATGTGGAGCCATTGCGCGAGGCATGCAAGAAGCTGAGCGAGCGTGGTATCTTGGAAGCTCTCGTCAAGGCGCGTGGCGCCCCGGATGAGGTGCAGCTGTGTATGTACACAGATCTGTGCAACGCGGAGTCGCTCCGACGCGAAATTATCGAGGCACAGCGATTAGCTGTACGACTGCTAGACTCAACGAGCGCACAGGAAGTGGACAATTTTTTGACTGAGTGCTCGCCGTTCCTGGAGGACCGCACCATCCTGGCCCTCGTTCAGAAGCGCGAGGACCTAATGCGCGAAGAGAAACGGCGCAGGTTCGGTAGAGGGACAACCACACCACTGCGTGCTGCTCACACTGAATCTGTGTTGAATGCCCCCAGGCGTGAGTGGAACAACCACCACGCCCTCAAGGGCCTTCGTTACTTGGAGCTGGAGGACAAGGGCGTGCTGCCGGTCAATGGTCGCCAGAAACTGATGGCAGACTGCAGCTGCACTACTGAGAGCCCCGCCAGCTATGGTGCTCTTTCAGAAGAAGTCGCCAGCGGGTCGAGAAGCGCTCGGGCAGCGTACGCAGCGCCCTCCGATACTCCGAGTAAGGCTCAAGATAGTACTTTGAGGCGTACCATCATGGAAGGTGTATCCCCCTGGATGCAGACAGTGCGTGCTCTGCAACAGAAGGCCTACGATGCGGTGGTGCACCAGGAGCAGAATACGCGCCGAGAGCTTGAGGACGCTGAGGAGGATGGGCGCACGGAGCTGTACCGCAGGGAGATGCGCTCCCGTGTGCGGCACTGGACGGCGGAGGCTGATGTTTTTTCTGCCCAGCATGAGGATCGAAAAGCAGCGCGTAAGGGTGGCAACGGAGCTGGTGTGACGCCAGAGACGCTGGTGCCACCACCTGCGACAGTGGCTCCCACCTCGTCGCTGGCGTGCCTACCGACCCCGGCGGCATCTACGTCGCAAGCGGCGGTAGTATCGGCGGCCGGCACAGCGAACCAACCGCGGACGCCGGTGCACACGACGAAGTCGCCGTCCGTATACACCTTTGGCTCCGGGGCGCGGAAGCTCACCTCCACCTGTTACTCCCGCGCTGGCGCTGAGGCGACGGGGGAGGGAGCGATAATTGGCAGCGCCGTACGTCACCGCGTTGCAGAGGACTTCCAAACGCCGCGTCTGTTCAGAGATACTCCAAATATATCACCCATCAGGGATATGAGCACGACAAGCGGTGTGGCGTCTCTGTCCGAGCAGGACCCGCTCTATCGCTGTGACAACACCAGGCGTGAGTGGGGCGACAGGCTAGAGCGCGGAACGCCTTGGGGAAAGATATCGGGAGGTTGTGTCAACGGGGCAGCTGACACACTCAGCGGGCCATCGATGGCAACCGCCATGCTACCCTCGCTAGAACTGCGCCGCATCCAGGCACGACTTCGAGCTGTACTGCAAGAAGAGGACATACACCGACGTGACATCGAAGGCACCGAAGACTTCGACCGTAGCGTGTTTCTGTTTCCTGTTTCTGCGCGCATTGCCCTGCTTCGACGCACAGAGGCTCAACAGGTGCCCTCTTTTTGAACTCTCCCACTCCTGCGTGGAGAAGCACACCGCCCTGTGCGCGTGTGTACGTTTCGGGGGTGCATGCTTCCTGCACAGGTTTTGCAATTGCTTGATCAAGCGCATCCCGCTCACGTCTTCTCGGGCTCACCTATAGCGCCCACCACATCAAATGAGGCGTACTGGAACGGAGTGGAAGCAGATTGCGTGTTGCACTGCTCGTGGGCCCTTGCAGGTGTGTCTTTAACCAACGCTTCCGTGTGCCTATGCGCACGTGTCCGTGTAGACTGTGCAAACGAGCGAAACATGAAGATGCACAGGCCATCTTGAGGAGGTACACATGCGCCAATGCGACCGTTTTCAGGAATGCCCACAAGTTTGGTTTTGGCTTCTTGGCTGCGCATTGTAATCTCGCACTGAGAGAGACGGCATGAGAAGGCCAACATGTTTTCGAGAGAGAAAGAGGACCAGTGCAGACGCGGGGCGTTGTCTGGACTTGTAGTGCATGCTCGCATGTGTCACGCGTCTGATGTACTCTTTTTCATCTGTCCTCCACCCCTTTCAATCTTTTCGCGTCGGCTGCGGTTTGCATGCCTGCTTGCTTGCTATGCTTTGTGATTCTCACGCTCACACGTGCGTCACCTCGACACACAACATACACCTACATCTACACATGGACCCTTTTGTTAGCTTCAATCGCGCACACATACTACGAGTTCTGCCTAGACGAATATTTTCGAACCTCGCACGTTAGCACCGCATTGTGTCTCTCTCTCTCTCTCTCTGACCAGGAACTCGAGAAGTCTATTGCACTCCTCCCACGTACGTGCTGCGCACATCCTCCATCCCTCTGTGAAGAGGTCATGGAAAGATGCGCTGCTACACGATTACCCGATCGCTCGTGCTTGTATGCGCGACTATAGCACTGGCGTTTGCTGTGGTCGGCGTCTTCATACCATTCTTCGTGATGCCGTCCAGCATCGTGGAGACCGTCAACTCCCTGAATTCAAGTATTCAAAGCCCAACCTTCAACATCGAGTCAGGTAAAGCAACCCTGGAGCGTTTCGGCCTGCTGGCTAGTGGGCCACCCGCCAAAAGCGTAATGACACTATGGAAGCTGACATATGGCTCGTCCGAGAATGACACCTCCATCACCTTGCGTGACGACTACTTTACCTGCTTCAGGGGTAACATGCTGATTCAGGCGGCGGAGGGAATCGCTGTGGTTACCTGTGTCCTGAGTGCAGCGAACTTTATCATGTCGGTCTTTCTTTTCTTCTTTTCTCCCATTGTCAAGTTCCCGCTAGTGGTGTACTTTTTCTTAGCAGCCGCAGCGGCGGCAGTCACCTCTGGCCTCACGCTCCATCTCTACCTGCATGGTTGGTGCACGAATACGTCGCTCAAGATGCAGGAATGGAACTTGTCTTCCGGTTTTGCCTTATTCGTGATCTCGTGCGGCGTCTCCCTCATCGCTAGCGTTGGGACGGTGTTCTCTGATTGAGCACTCAGCGGATACACACGCTCGTTTTCGGCTCTCGGCGAACCCGATTCTAAATGTGCGCGAGTGCATGTGCCACTCGTCGTGTAGACAGCCGGCCGCTCTTCCGGCAATAAAAGTTCCCCCCTCCTCTTATTCCTGTCTTGACGGCTGTCTCTCATCCGTTGCTTTGTCCCCATTTACTTTCAAGCTTATCTGTTCATTCGTTGTTACTCCCTCCTTCGATGGGAGAGTGCCTGACTACGAGTAGGCACACAAGCAGGGAAGCAGGAGGATGTGACTTGACATGTTTCTGTGTGCGTGTGTATGTGCATGCTTCGATATTTTGTAGTTATTGCCTACGTGGTCCAACTGTGGCGACTTGCAATTTCTCTCTCTATATCACTGTTACTTCGTGTTGGAGGCTGATAGAACCCGCCTGCTTCTTCATATTCTTTTTTTTTGTTGTACCTGCTCCCTCCATGGGTTGTCACCGCTTTTCCCCCACACGCTGGGTGGCCGATGGTACGAACCGCCTTTACCCCCCCCCTCTCTTTTTCCACGGTGATGTGGCCGCGACGTGAGAGTAAGGTCGAACGCGTAGTGGCTGGGACCCCCGAGTCCTTTCCGTTACTAGGCATGTCTGTGCGAGTCTGCGTACACATGTTGCATGACATGCTTTAATTTGGAGTGTATGTAAATAATTGCGCTTCTGTGTGTATGTGTGTGCGTGTGTGTGCTTGAATGTGTTTAGGTGGGTGTGCACGCTTCTTGTCTCGTTGGCTTGTGCTCAGAGTCCATGTTGTGAAGCTGTCGAAGGGCCAGCGTCTCGCTCAACTCGTGGTGCATCCGACACTCCCCTCCGCTCCTGCGTACACGTGTCTTCTGTCCTTTGACGGGTGGGGGTAGTGATGCCATGAGCGTGAGTTTGAGCTGCCTTGGGGCGCGCTTGGGAGACCCGCTCTCTCTCCGGGCATCCATCTTGCTCGCTTTCGTGCCCTCTACGTCGACCCTGCACTTTTTCATGTTGCCTGAGATACGCCCAGCGTGCACTCTCAGGTGTGAGCGCGCATGAAGGTAACGCAAAATGCAGCAGTGCTCTGGCGCCGCTTTTATAGTGTGCATTCGCGGCCGCGATTTGGTGTATCTTCTCGCTTACTCTTCTCCCGTGGGCTAGTGCCTCCACTCTTCTTCTCACTTCCTCCGCGACCATTACGGCGGAGTAGCGACCACCTAGCTGAAGCACACCGAGTGCAGACAACAGTGCGAGCAGCCGAGCAAAAAAAAAAAAAAACGGGGGAGGGGCCTAGCTTTCGCTGTCCACGCAGGAGGGGCTGGTTCACGCACGCAGCGACGTGTTTTGCTAACACAGGCACACCTCCTCCTCCTCCTCCTCCTCCTCACAAGCGCACACGCAGACACGGAAGCTTTACATCTCTCTGTCCTCGACTGTACTGCCATATCGCGCTGGTAGGCAAGACATACGAAGGACGCTTTCACGGCACGCTTGAGGCTTTCTTGTGATCGATGCGTTTCTGCCCCGTCGTAACCCACGTGTCTCTCGCTAAAGTGCCCGTGCGCCGCAATGTCCACCGTCAACACTCCCTGGGTGGAGAAGTACCGCCCGCAGACGGTGGCGGACATCGTCGGCAACACGGAGGCCATTTCGCGTTTGCAAGTGATCGCGAGGGAGGGGAACTTGCCGAATTTACTTCTCTGTGGCCCTCCGGGCACCGGTAAGACGACGAGTATGCTTTGCCTCGCACGCGACTTGCTGCTTCAGACCACAGACACCGGTAGCGCAGGGGCGACATCGGGTGGAGCCACGAAGGACATCCTCAAGGATGCAGTACTCGAGCTGAATGCCAGCGACGACCGTGGATTGGACGTTGTACGGGAAAAGATCAAACTGTTTGCCCAGACGAAGAAGACACTGCCCAAGAAGTTCTTCTCGACAGCCGATGGTGTCGCCAAGGATGACCAGGTGGTGCACCTCCACAAGATTGTGTTGCTGGATGAGGCGGATAGCATGACGCCAGCAGCGCAGCAAGCCCTTCGTCGCACAATGGAGCTGCACAGCAGCACGACACGGTTTGCCTTTGCGTGCAACAACAGTAGCAGGATTATTGAGCCCATCCAGTCCCGCTGCGCCGTCGTCCGATTTAAAAAGCTCAGCGACGCGGATATCTTGAAGCGGCTGGTGTACGTCATTCAACAGGAGAATGTCTCCTACACAGATGACGGACTGGAGGCTCTATTGTACCTCGCCGAGGGCGACCTTCGGCAGGCACTGAATGCGCTTCAGGCGACATACACCGGCTACGGACTTGTGAACGCTGACAATGTCTTCAAGGTGTGCGATCAGCCGCATCCCGTGCTCGTTGAGAACGTCATCACGGCGTGCGTCACAAAACGCAACATTGAGGAGGCACATAAGGAGATGAATCGCTTGCTCAACCGCGGCTACGCCCCTGTCGACGTGATTGCTACCTTTTTCAAGGTTGTGCAGACAAACGCACGTCTTTTTCGCAGTGAGTTGCAGCAGCTGGAGGTACTGAAAGTAGTGGGCGAGACGACCATGCGAATCGCGGAAGGTGTGGGCACCTCGCTGCAGCTGGCCGCGATGCTCGCACGCATTATTGGCGCTGTGGAGGACACTCCGTCATAGAAACTTCCAGTGCAATAGCATAGACCAGCCGGGCAAAACATGGAGGGGAGGACAAGACAAGGTGAACACACTATGTGTGTGAGTTCTGGGGCGCTTTTTTGGGGGAGGGGTGCTGATAGCCAGCTGCAGCGCGTTTATCTGTTTTCCGTTGCTGGCACGGAGGGGGGGGGGAGGATCGCCATGCGGCTTTTTTTGGTGTCTTCATCCCGTCTTGTCGTACCCGCTCTTCCCCTCACCACGACCTCTCGCTCCGCCTGCGTGCGGCCACCTCTTTTTCCTGTTGCCTACCCTCGGAAATTGATGGTCGCGCTGCGTTGCTCGATGTGAGGGCAGGACCTTCTAGCAAGAAGCGTAATCCTCTTTGTGGCGCCTGCCAATGGTGCGATAAAAGAATGCCAAAGGGGCGAACGGAACGAAAGCACCAGTGCGGCACCGTAGATGGTCAAGTGGAGCGTAAGGGAGAAACACAATGCATGCGTGTCTGCGTCGCTGCGACAGAGGTGTGTGTCTGCGTGTGTGTGTTGCACCACCGCCCAGGAGAAGGAATTGTGCGCTGTTCGTCGAAATAAAATCGCTAGCGCACAAAGGTGGATCTCCTGTGCACTGACGTTTCTGAGTCCGCGTATGTAAATATGGGCGGCGCCGATAACACGTCATCCGCGGTCGCCCAGAACTGCGGTCCCTGCTATGTTTCAAGTGACCACCGACTCCGAGCATACGTCCTGCCTCTCATTTATTTTTCACCCTTCGTCTAGAGCTGTATTCAAGGATGTACGCGGGGAGTGACTGCATCCAAGCACGTAACCTACGACACAGAAGAGTAAAACAGAGGCTAAGCTGGACATACACGCACCCCCTACATCTGCTTTTGTGTTCGTCTCATTGCTTGCCCTTCTACAGCTGTGCTCAACACTTTCAGGTTCGCGTTGTCTGAACAGTAACGCGCGCTTGGCGTCCGCGGTGGTGAGGAGGTTGTTGTTGCCGTTGCGGTTGCCGCTGTTTCTTCGTTTGTCTGCATCCGAAAGGAGCTTTGGCTTCTCGATAGCATTTTGTGGGGCACTGCTGATTGAGCCACACACGCACACACACGCGCGCACACACAAAACTATATGTCTTTGTCCTTACCCCTTAAGGAAAAAAAAAACAAGCCATGTCGGTCTCCGTCAACAACTTGGATGGTAAGCTGGATCTGATAGACATCACAGCGCTGAGTGCTGCCTATGAGCCGGAGGAACTGCTGGGTGAGGGTACGTACGGCATCGTTTTCCGGGCCCGCAACAAAGCCACCGGGGCAAAGTATGCCATTAAGAAGCTTCGGCTAGACGGCTTCGCAGAAGGTGTGCCAGCGACTACTATCCGGGAGGCGACCCTCTTGCATGATCTCAACGACAACCCCAACGTAGTAAAGCTTCTAGACGTTGTATGCAGCGAGCATCGTGTATACCTCATTTTCGAGCTCCTGGACGAGGACCTCCGCTGTTTTATTAAGCGATATCGTCCTGTTAGCGGGCAGAAGCCCACAAATGGCACAGCAGTGCCGCTCCACATTGTACGGGAGTTCACGCGTCAGATGCTCTACGCGTTGTGGACATGTCATAACAGTCGCATCCTACATCGGGACCTCAAGCCGGGCAACATCCTCGTGGCAAACTACCGCGACAAGACTGGAGAGACGAAGTACTACGTGAAGCTGGCCGACTTTGGGCTGGCACGCATGTTCGAGATGTCGGTGCAGACGTACACGCACGAGGTCATGACGTTATGGTATCGGTCTCCCGAGATCATTCTTGGAGATCGTCATTACACGCCAGCGGCAGATGTGTGGTCTGTGGGCTGTATTGTAGCAGAGATGATTCTCGGCTACTCGCTCTTTCGCGGCGAGAACTGGCGCGATCAGCTAGACAAGGTGTTTTATGTAGTGGGCACCCCTACGGAGCAGACGTGGCCCGGTGTTACAAAATTGCCTGGCTACGATCGCAACTTCAAGGTTTATCACGTGGCACCCCTGCCGACGCGGCTGCGCGACTACGACGAGAAAGCGGTAGAGTTTATTGCTTACTTGCTTGTCACAAACCCGAAACTTCGACCAACAATCCCAGATATATTGGAGCACCCATTTATGAAGGATGCGTAGTGCATCCCAGTGGATGATCTACGCGTTGCCCACGAACGTGCAGCCCTATTCTTCCCCGCCTCTTCTCTCAGGCGCCTTTCCCGACTTACCTGGTCCTGACCACAGAGGTGAATGTATCGTCTTTCTGTCGTGTGCGTGCATACCATCTCTCTGGGTGGGCTCGGTCACCCCCCCCCCCACACACACAGACACACGTACGCACCTGAATACGACGTTTGGTTCTACTTACATACTGTCTAAAGCTTTTTTTTCTAGAGTCAGGCGCTCTAACGGCCTTTCGAGCGGCTTCGTGTTCTCGCATTTTTGCTGAGGTGATGATCTGACGGCATCCGCACCTCGTTTTCGGGTTGTTGTCTCATTGTCTTGCGTTTGTGTAGCGGCCCCCTCTCCCCCCACCCAAGAGAGCAAAAAATGTCTGCCGTTCCGCTCCACTAAAACGGTAAAGAACAGGGTTCGCGCTGTGGAAGAATGAAGGCAAGGCACCCCCTTCCCCTGCTTCCCGCTTCCCCTTCTCTTGCCTCCATAACTCGGTCACAGCGTACACGTCCGTAGCAGGATCGCCCTCTCCTCCATCTTGTGGCTGTATTCGCTCTAACTAACGGGATAGGTGGGGGGGGGTCAGCGACCCAAGAATCTCTCGGCTTGTGGGCATTGTGCTTTGCGCTAGACGCTTGCGTTTGCTTGTTTTTGTGGCTCACAGGATGGAGGAAGGAGAAGGTAAGGTGACAATTATGGCTACTACGCTGTGTGTCCCATTTAACCACACCTCAATCGATATGAAGCCTCTGAGGACGCTTCTGTTGCCACTGGGGCGATTTCCGGCGCATCACTCGAGTCATGTGCTGCGCATGGGAAGAAGGCCGCCCCTTTTCTGTGTACTCGTCTGCCCATTTCTTTTGCATGGCCTCTCTCTGTGTTTTCTTGTACCCGCGCCCATATGTCCGTGCCTCAATATGCAAACCCTCGACTTCTGGAGTGTTCTCCGAAAGGACGCACACACACACACACACGAACCGATACGCGCGCGCGGCCTCGAGGTCGTGTCATCGTCTCTCTTCATCCACGCCGCTCGCTTTCTCACCACTGGTTCGGCGTCAAGACTACGTGACGCCGCCGCTCACCCTCCGGATAATCTTTGAGACGAGGTACTGCTGCGGGGAGGTGAGGAGCTCGTGTTTCTCGAGGTACGACACATCACCGTGCCCCATACGTGCGTGCACTCACATTGGGGATGGTGGGAGGAAGAAACCATTGACTCCGCCACGGACATGCCCTTAAAGGGACAGGGGAACGCGAATCAGCGCATCATCGATGGCTAAACCGCCTGGATCGAGTTTGGAGGTGGCGGAGCGGTCCTGCGGAAGTGCCAGCTCGGCCCTAGCAACGTCTCCGGCTACGCCACTAGCGTCGACAGAGGAATACAATAACATATGTGGGATTTGCTTCACTGACATCCACCCCGTCGACAACCCGCGGGGCCGCCTCAACTCGTGCCAGCATCTTTTCTGCTCGTACTGCATCAAAGAGTGGGCCAAGAGCACGAACGTATGCCCAAACTGCAAGGCGCGGTTCACACGCATCTATACATTTCAGACCAACTCGGGAAAGGAGGAGGAGACGAAGGTGCGCAAGCGGAACTATGTTGCGTGGGAGAGCTCCTACTACGACAGCGACGAGGAGGACGACGCAGTCAACGAGGGGGCGCTGCTGGATAGCGTAGTGTGTGATGTGTGCCAGAAGTCCCACAATGCGGCGCGTATGATTTTCTGCGACCGACGTCAATGTGTCTACACTGCACACCTTGACTGCCTTGGTTTGGCGGAGCGCCCCATAACGTTTCTGTGCACCGCCTGCACGAAATTGCGGGAGGAGGAACGTGCCGACCACATGCCGTTGGCAGAATGCTTCAGCGCGGCGTCGTTTGCTGCCGACTCGGCCATACCACAAGTGCTGCCGACGCCGGGGGCCGTACAAGCGGCGCCAGGGAGACGTCAAGCGACGCCACGCGCTGCAGCGGCAAGTGTCGTTGCTTCACTGGAGCGAATCCCCATTGCTTCAGTGGACGTGGGCGGTTGTAGCCAAAGTTCGGAGGCTCCCACGATTGTTCCCTCTTCTCTCGCATCGACTTCGACGATGACGACTAACCCTCCTCGTCGTGTGGCGCAGATGAGAAATGGCTCAGGCGTAGAGCAGCCTGACTGCGGTCGAAGCTCCTCTTCGGCGTCGTCTTCGTCTAAGCGCACGGAGTCCTGGACTGTGCCGCGTGCCCCCATCGACTTTTCGAAGCCGAATCTGCACTTGATGGCCCCATCCACGGCGACATCCCGGCGTACTTTGACACAAGCCCCTGCGTCTCTGCACACAGGGTTTGCTAGTGCAGCGGACCAGGACTACTACTTTCTAGCTCCCACATCGCATGCCGTTGCGGCTACGATTGAGTTCAACCGGCTGAAGCAGGCTCGCACCGCGGAGGCGCAGACCCGACAGCAGCGGAAGCGTGCCAAGTCTGAGCTCCTGCAAGGTGCGTACGGTGCCCATCATGGTGATGTGTTGCCAAGTGCCACACGGAAGCGAGGCCATCATAGTCTCGCCGATGAGGTGGTCGCAGATCTGGAGTTGGCAGAGGAGGAATTCCGTGATCCGCAACAGTGGCGCCAGATGGAGGAGCGTATGGTGCGTAAGTGGGCCGCTGACATTGTCCCCGTGCTGCGACGCCGTCGCTACATCGAAGGCAACACCACGACGACGGAGAGCGATTTGTGGGCAGAGGCGACTTTGCAGGCTCGCACAATGGTGCGACAGAAGCTGGGGGCGAAAAGCGAATCACTGCGGCGACGACGGGAGCAACTTGTGCGCGCGCAGGCACAGCGAGAAGCAGCGGCGCTAGCGAAGCTCGCACGCATCATTGCACAGCATCGCGAACGATCTGCGAGGGTGGACTAGTCCGTTGCACCATGTGAAACCTTTTGCCGAAGCTGTTCGCCTGCACACACGCATCGGGCGCTCGGCAGAGACGCGTGTGGGGACTGCGATGTAGTGTCTTATGTCTTGGCTATTACGCCACGCCGAATCTTCTTCCTCCCCCTGGCGTACTGAGTGCCTCACACGTGTTGATCCCCGGGACGAAAGCGGAAAAAAAACAAACAAACACATTCACTAAAGTTAAACGTGGGCCGCCAGAGGCTCGGATAAGACCTCATGTGCGGCCACACCTGCTTTGTACCGCCATCGATTCTTAGGCGCAGCACAAGTACGCATCCTGCTGCATATGCTTCATGCGGCGTTGTGTCCTGACTTCACGCTTCGCGTATATTTTGCCGCTTTAGTGCTGCTGCTGCTGCCTCAGGATATACTTGACGCAGTAGATGATGAGCTACCGCTACCCACACGTGAGTGCGCCTGTTCTCCTTGGCACCAGGACCGTACGCGCTTGCCTGCCGCATCGCTGATTTGCTTGTCTTTCCCCACGTCTTGGATGGCATTCTAAACACGTTTTTGTGGCGTTCTCCGCTCCTCTCGTCTCACAGGAACGCACAGCA
Source organism: Leishmania tarentolae (assembly GCA_033953505.1). Classification (NCBI taxonomy): domain Eukaryota; phylum Euglenozoa; class Kinetoplastea; order Trypanosomatida; family Trypanosomatidae; genus Leishmania; species Leishmania tarentolae. The sequence continues at coordinate 237,725 of CP119851.1, forward strand.
GCCTCTTTCACGCTATTGTACAGAGCCGCAGATACAACGCCTCCCTGCAAAAGAGACGAACAGACGTTGAAAGTCATAGACGTAGAAACAGGGGGAGAGCTGGCGACGTCCATGGCGTCTCTGTCTTCTTCGCCGTCATCCTCTCGGGTCATTGCACATGAACGAGTGCTGCGGTATGTGTACGAGTTCCTGGACGAGAACGGCTATCAACAAACCCTGCGCGCTCTGCAAGCGGAGTCAAAGGTGCCGTACAACGTTATCCATGTGAAGTCTGATGGCGCCGGGAGCTCATGTGGTGCTCCACAGGCATCACTCTCGGGGAAGCGAGGTAGTGCGAAGGGGTTTGCCCTGGCATCAGAGCGTAATTTGGAGCAGGCAGTGATGGAGGGCAGCTGGGCAGAGGTGCTGCACGTTTACGTGGACGGGCTCCTTCTTCCGGAGGAGATCAAGGCAACATTGTACGAGGTTATTCTTGAAGAGATGGTGGAACTTCACGGTCTCGCACCGGCAGCCCGCTCGCTACTGCTGAACGCGCCCATATTCCAGCTCATGAAAGTGGACACTCCGGCGCGCTACATCCGCCTCGAAAAGATGATTGAGCACGGGCAGCACCTCATGAACGAGAGTGCACTCAGCAACGCACGCACACACCATGTCACGCCAGAAATGCTTCACAGAAGAACGGCTCTTCTTCAGCAACTGAAAACAGCGATCCACTTCACCTCAGGGGCCCCGATAGGACGTTTGGCGGCTGCCCTGGTCCGCGCTGCACCTGCAGATTTCGGTGGACTAGAGGGCAGTGAACACAACGCACACCCCTCGTCTGTAGCCTCTCTTCCAGACGGTGGGGAAACGCCGTCTGGTGGGGTCACTAGTGTGGCAGCAAGATGTCGAAAACGCAATCGAGAAGCGTCGCTCCCCGGCGACGCCGTGTGGGCAGATACCTTTCTTCAGTATCCTCTTGCAGCGCCGAAGGAGATACGGCGGCGGTTGCCGTACGCCGGCGAGCGCGCCGCGTGCTGCTGTGCCCCACTGCTGAGCGCGAGCGAGGAACTGCTTGTAGTTGGCTGTGCCGACGGTGTAGTGGAATTCGTGAACGTGAAAACCGGCGAGAGCATTGCAAATGCGCTGCGACACTCGGATGGGGTGCTCTGCTTGACTCGAGACACCACGGTCGGGGCGGAGCCGGCGCCCGATTGGCTTGCCGTCGGCTACCGCGATGGCTGGGTGAAGGTGTACAACATTAACAGTCGCAAACTGGTGCGGCGCTTTGAGAACGCGCACACGATGGGCATCACGGCGGTCTTCTTTTCCGGCCCAAGAAATGCAGTCTCTCTGTTCGGCCATCGCTCATTTCTTGTGACAAGCTCCTTCGATGGTAGCGTTAAGGTGCTCGACATCGCGGCTGGGGCTGTGGTACAGACGGTCGCTAACTGCCATGCCAGCGCGTTTGTGCATGCGCTGCTTCCACTGGAGGGCCGGGGGACTGTTGTTGACACGCTGCGGTACTGCTTCCTTAGCAGCGGCAATGATGGGACTGTGTCTGTATGGCGCCTGCAGGACAGGCGTGAGGAAGAGGCGGATGTCGCTTGTGGAGTGGAAGTGCTGCGCGTGCAGGGGTCTGTGCCCCTTGGGCAGATTCACCATGAGCTCCGCGATGCCGTCCCTACCCAGCTCTACGCACTCCCGTATGTCGAGGACGCAACGCATGGTGCAACTACAGCACGCGACTCCACTAGTGTCTCCGAAACAATGACGCAAGACGCGCTTGTTCTCACTCGTGCTGGCAAGGCATGTGTCGTCCGCATCACCGTAAAGGACGATGGCAACCGCTATTTCTCTGCTTCTCTCCAGGCGCTCTGCATCCTGACGACTGCCCATCCGTTGCGCTCCGCGTTTCCGCACGTGCACACGGTCGTCTCCATGTCTGTTCCACTACTCACCCTTTACGCAGCTGACTGCGAAGGCACAGTCAGTCTACACAATATCGAGATGAAGTGGTACAACAACGAGCAGTGGTCTGAGTTTGGAGGTTGCATGCGAGTGAGCAGCGCGGCTGACCAAAGTGCCCTGGTGATTGTGGAGACGGGGAAGCCTCTCAAAGACCTGCAGCTGACATGTGTCTGGTCGCCGTCGCAACACCAGCCATCGAGTGTGGTGGCGTACAGCGCGTCTCTGCCTGCCATCTACGACATGTACTAGTGCGAGAAGCTCACGGCCTGCTGAAATGAGGATAGGGAAGTAGTGCCAGAAAAGGGTCGAGTGCAACTTCACAAAAAGAGACGCCACACACTGCAGCGACTCTTCAAAAAAAAAAAAAGGAGGGAGGGAGGGGGGTGACCTGCCTCTCTGGCGAAGCGCCGCAGCGGAGATGGCGGGGCAGACGTGAAGGGTATCTGTAGATCTAACATTGCGTAGCCGATGGTGGATGTTGGTTTGTCGCGTCTGTGTGACTGTCTCACTTCGCCGCTGCACAGCGTTTTGCGGTGTAATGACGTTGTGGTATATTGGTAGGGGGCCACCGTGCTGCCGACTCGCGGATCGTGGTAGCCATATTCACATGCAACTGGAAAAAAAGGCTGAGATGTTTCACACGCACACGCCTGCACGTGTGGAAGATAGAGAGGGGGAGGGGAGGTGAAAACTGAACGTCACTCTGTTGTCTGTGTGTGTGCTCCAGCGTGTTTCACTGTGTACACGGTTGCTGCGCTCTCTCCGTGTTGTCTCCATCATCTGGCCTCTCTATGCACAAGCGCCCATCATGATCGAGTAGTGCGGGTGTCTCCGTCTCTGTGCATGCCATCAGAGTCCGAGGGATTTCCTTACGGTGCTCCCGTTTCTTTTCATGGCTGGCCACTGAGGAAGGACTCCCGGCAGTATAGGGCCCCGCAGCTGATGTGCTCTCTCTCTCTCTTACCTTTTTTTTTGGCCATATGCAGTCCTTATGTTGAGACTTCACCGTCACCTTTCCGGCACCCCACAAATCCTTCGTGTGTTTCTGCCTCGTCGCCGTTCTCTCTCCCTCTCCCTTTCCCTCTCTCGATGCCATTATAGCCACGGCTCACTAGGTGTGCATCTCTGTGTGTGTGTGTGCGTGTGCGCACAGGTTACGCCTGTCTGCGAACAGAACTCAGGCGCTTCGCCACCCGAACTCAGTTTCTGCGACTTTGTGACAGGCAGCCCCTGTGCTTGTGCTTGCTCCCCGTGCCGTAGCCTCTAGGATGAGTGACAAGTACCTACGAAGTGAGCAGCAGCACCTGCTGAACTCTATCGGTACGGAAGTGTGCTGGGGATGGTCACCGGCCATTGATTTTGTGTCACTGCTTGACAAGCGACCGCATTCGTCTGCGAAGCATAGCACCTCGCAGCACACCACTGGCAGAAAAGTGGATCAGGAAGATGAGGTCCTGCCTACGGTGTCGCCGTTGTCTGCTACTAAAACGACACCGTCCTTGAGGAGCAAAGATGAGGCTGAGCTCGACGACCTCATTGCGCAAATCCAGAACCGTAAGGCGCCGGGTACAAAAGCTGGGGGGGCCACACCAGGGGCGTCGTCAGAATCGAAGGTCAAGTGCAGCCCGGGCTCCTCTTCTTCCACGGCGTCTCCTGCGACCATGGCAGCGTCGGAGGACAAGGTGAACATCTTACTAGCTGGTGCGTCTGACATCCGTCACCTGCTTCGCACCTTGTCTTCCCTTCGCGCTGCCGAGTCTGCAGATGGTGAGTGTAGGTCACAGACCACGTATCACTTCTACATCTATGAGCCAAACCTACGCCTGCACTGCCGCCACCTCTTGTTTCTTCAGTGGCTGCTCGACAGTATGTTTGCTCTGGAGGAGCTGGAGGAACGCGTCCTCATGTTTTTGGACGTCTACGGAAACGCGCTGCTGCGCGACATAACCGCTGCTCAGGTGCGCAACGTGGTGCAGCGGCTGCGCAAGGCGCTGGAGAATGATACTTCGTCGCTTCTCCGCATCGCCTCATTCGAGGAGATGAAGAGCAAGGAGCGGGACTTTGTGGAGAGCCAATTGGCACATTGGAATCGAGACGCCTCCGTCGCAGACATCAGGGAGCAGTGGTCGCAGCGCGTTCGACAGGAGATGGCGGAGCGGTACGACAACCGCGACAACATCATTGATTGGGACTTTGTCTTTCATTTGACGGAGTACACAAACCTGCTGAAGTTCCCGGAGTACCGCGGATGGCGCAACACCGGCGTCGCCTTCGACGTGAGCCACATCAACCCACGGCGAGGCTTCAGCTACGAGTACCAAGTTCCGAACAAGACTCTCTGCTTCTTCCCCAGTACCGGCCGGGGCGTGTACGCAGGGGACATCAAGAATGGGCCATTTTTCTCGTTCGGTGCGCTGACCCAAAATGAGCACATTCGTCACCGCACGACGGATGGAACATGTAAGTACGGGAACGGTGTCATTTCCATGCACAACGTGCGCGCCTGGCTGTACACGCTCATGACGGGCTTGCCGTGGCCCTGGGCTGACCACGCCTTCGCCTGGGATGACGCCAAAAACTACAACTATCTTCCTCCTGGTACGCCGAGTGGCGTCGCCTACACGGCTGCACTGCCGAATGTGCGCGTGCATTTTGTGGGCCTTGAGTGGGATCGCTTTGTGCGGCACTGTAAGGAAGGCATGGTGCCACGCATGGATGCAGCCTTTTTTGGCACCTCCTGCACTCAGTACATGACCCCCACCGTGCTGAGTGACGTCATGTCCGACGCGGCGCACTCGGTGGTGGTGGCGGAGACAGCAAAGTTCATCGTGGACGCGGAGGACGTGGCCAAGAAGGCTTACATCGCGAAGCTGGACCATCTTGCGCAAGCAGGAGGGTGGGAAAGGGACGACAAGGTGACCAACAGCCTGCATGAAGGCAGACCTGATCCACTGCCAGCGAAGGGCACAATGAGCGAAGCACAGAGAGTCGCACAGGAGCGGTACATGCAGCCATCGTTGCTCGGCTACGTCAGGAGGGCTAATGTGTAGCGAATGCCCAATGGATGAAAGCCAAGTGGACGTGGAGCATGCTGTGATAATGCTGAAGCGTAGATGAAAGCAGTGATGGCACGCCCTCGTTTGTCCATCGTGCCCGCAAACAACCGCACGCATCCGCTGGTGATGTAGAGAGTACATTCTTGTTGTACTCACACAGAACTTCATCTTTTTTTTTTTTTTTTTTGTGTGTTGTGTATGGCACACTCACCACGCCACGTCACCCGCCACATTGCGCAACTGAAGGAGAAAGGACTCGGCCTTATGCGTCTGCAGGCGCAGGGGAGGAAAAAGCCGCATTTGCGACGCCCATTCACCATGATGGCCACAGAGGTGGCGAAGGGAGGGCAGTCGGTGAGTTGAGGAAAGTCCGCCTTCTTTTCTGTGTCTGTGTCTGGTGAACGGCTCCTCTTGGCATAGATACAGTACACACGAAGGGACACAACACCCCAACTGCGCCTACTGAACCGCACAGAAGGACTTTCAGCTAGGAGGAAAAGAAACACGGCGCTTTCCGCCACCCCTTCTACGCTGGTGCCCTCATGCGTGGAAGGAGTCCTCCGGAGACTTGATCTCGATCTACCCCAACCCTTCCATACCTTCAAGTGAACAACAACAACAAAAAAGATTCGCTCATCATCATCAATACAGGGGATGGAAAGAGGAGCAAGCCGCCTACGCAGAAAATCAGCCTCGAACCGTCTATCACCCAGTGAATATCGACCTCGTGTTGTTCTGAGCTCATGGACTCGCGCTTGCAGATCAATGCGAGTGGGGAGAGGAACAACGAATAAGCTCCCTTGTAGTTTCGAATGTTCGCCCGGCACTGTTCCTCTCTCTCCTTCACTGTGTTCGCTTGCCTGCTCCCGCCTTGCTATCCCGCGCACCGTTTTTTTAATGCCTTTGTCGTGCATGCCATCGACTTGGTCTCGCTGCGCACATACACACGAACACGGTCGCCCATGCATCCGGCAAGCGAAAAGGGAATGGGAAAAGGACCTGCACACTGCTGCCCGCCTCAACGTTTAGGAACGAAGGAATTTGTCCACACCGCGTATCGGGCGTCGACATCTGTGAGGAGCCCGTCGTGGTGGTGCTTCCGCGACTCACCTGGTTTTCGTGTCGTTTTCATGTGTGATTATGTTGTCGTCCAGACTCGCTTGTCGCTTCCACGGTGATAGCCCTTTCCAGTTGTCGTTGGATTTCAGTCCATTGTTTGCCGGACTTGTTGAAGCAGAGCAGGCGCCTCCTCCCTCTCTGTTTTGTTGTGGCTGCTCACTGTGCGGGTTGTCTATTAGTGTGGCCCTGGTGGAGACAAAGGGTGCCGCGAGGCTCAGCTGAGCTGTATAGCCCCCCCCCCCCCCGCAGAGCGGCCCTGTCTGTTGGTGCTGCCGTTTGCTTTTGTGGGTGTTTGTGGAGTGTGTGCTCCTCACTGCTGTCTCTCCCACGCGCTTTTTTTATTGGACGTACCCAAATTTGTGGTGGCCGCTTCATCGTAGCGAGTCCGGAGCACGTTTTTTTCTTGTCAGCAAGAGCGCCTTTTTACTGCAGACTCGGGCGTCGCCGAACGCGACGGTTTTGACCCCGCTACCCTTTTCTGCGCGCACACACGCATACATATATACATACCCATACACACAGGCGCGGCTGTAATTCATTCACACAGCTCATCCACGGAGTTCCTGAAGCTCCTCGCAGCACCTTCCGCATAGATGGGCATATGCATCACGCTCGCAAACATACACGCATACATACACACATACATACATCTATATGCACATACAAATTGGCGCACCACCGACGACGTGACGAACGGAATAGACGCATTTGTGAGAGCCTTCGCTTGTCAATACAGGAATTTGTTCAAGTCCCCTGGCCAGGCGTACTCTGTCAGTTCGTTGAAAGACGTTCCTGTGGGCACTGTGGATCCTTGGTATCAGGATTGAGTGCAGGGTTGCACACACGCACACGTACACGCACACATCCATATATTGCTAGTCTCGGTCATAGAGGACCTCATGGCCATGGAGGAGAAGGCTTCGCAGAAGCCCTTGTCGTCACCGTTGAGCGACTCCGTGGAGCTGGACAGCTTTCCCACGCCTACGCAGCCGTGCTCCACAGGATGGCTGGATGCTGTTCGTGGCACTTGTCCCTCTGCGCCACCATCGGCAACACCTGCGCCTTTTTGCAGCAATGCCCGTGCTGAAGTACCACAACACACGAGCAGCACCGCTAGAAAAGAGAGCGCGCAGACAAGCAACAAGAACGAACAAACGCCTACGGCAAGCCGCCACGCAGCGGAGGCAACGATGATGGGGAGCCCCATCCCGGTGGACTCGGACTACTCGGACACACACATACAGCAACTTGTCTCGCGCGTCACGACAAAAACAAGGTCGGATCATCACACCACATCTCCAGGTGCGGGGCGCTGTCCAGTGGCAACGCCAGCGCCAATACAGGAGAAGGTGTTCCGTTCCGCGTCAGCCTCATCACTTCAGTCAAGATCGGATTGCTTTCCTCTGGGATCTGCCCCGCAGCCGATGCCTGCGAATTCGACGGTAACAGACACGCTACCGAGTCCGGTGGCCTTTCAACGCTCACCGTTTGGAGAAAGTGATCTCACGGAAACGAACGCACCGACGAGATCCAAGGTGCACACCGATGACGATACCGCAACCTTCACCGGTGACTCACTGCAACGACAGGTGCCGCAGCCACCCACCGCGTACTCTTCTGCGTTAATGCAAGCCTTGTCGCGCACAGAGGGTGCGGCGGCGATGAGGAGTCCGTGGGCCCTGGCGACGCAGCGCGGGGGCTCCTCCGCGCATTACTCAGACAGTGACATTGGAAAGGGTAGCTCTGGCGACAACCCTCCCGACATATACGTGGAGGGGATGAGGGCGAAAGTGGCGAAGCAACAGTGGGTAGCACTGGAGAAGGCGAGGCAGGAGGTGCTGGAGGAGGCTCGACGGCGACGTGACTGTCCATTCGCTCCTCAGGTTTCCTCTTATGCAGCGCGCATACGTAGACCGGCCTCTCTCCGTCCAGAGAACCGTTTCAACGCTGAGATTATACGCCGCAAGCAATGGCTTGCCAGGAGGCAGAAGGAGGAGGTGGAGCGCGAGCTGAAGTCGTGCACTTTCCGTCCCCTGATCCTTCGGACTGCGCAGCTGGACCCTGCCGTGATGGAGTCGCCGCGGAAAGTGACTAACGTGTTTTCTGACCTGTACGAAGAGGCCGGCATCCGTCGAGCCTTCGAGCGGGACGTCAAACCGAAGCTTGTCCATCAGATGGAGGAACGCTGCCACCATTCCCCAGTACGGATGGCACCGGCACAGCTGGTAGAAGTAGTGGAGCGTTTGTGCGCCCGCGGTGTAGTGCGTGGCGGAGTTGGTGCCAGACAGAAAAAGGACAGCGCGGACCTTGCCCCCTACGAAAGCGAGGCTCGGTCGGGGGAGTGTGTCGGCATGCAGTCAGAGGAGCATCACCCAACCCTGTCGACTGAAACGCAGCGGATTGTGGCGGCTAAGGTTACGTCTGGCGAGCGAGACACCAACATCGTCAAGCAATTATACCGCCATGCTGACCAAGATGTTGTGCGGCATCATCTAAAGCGCGAGCTCGACAGAGAGCAGGCGCGCCTTGCGCAGGCGGAGCAGGCCGTCGAGCTTGCTCACGACCGCAAGCAGCTCCAGCAAGAGTACTACCGCGCGCTGCTGGGAGCCAAGTTCCACGCGCTTGCCCACCACGTGGCGTGTACGCAGAACTGTGCATACCGAGCAACTGCACCCCAGTCTGTTGTGCAGCTGGCTCACGCTGCCCTAGAGATCCTGAGCACTGACGAGACTGAGGAACTGCTGGGAGCCGTGGAGCACTGCGGACGACGCAAGCTGAGGGAAGGCGAATTTGTGAGCGTCGTGCTTCAGTACTTGGCGGAGAAGCAGGTGACCCCTGTGCAAAGTGCTCTCCTCCACAATGCCCCTCCTCCACCACCGTCGACGCGCGCGGCTGTGAGTGCTGCCACACTGAAGCGCGCAGACAGTGCAGGAGGTATTGTTATTAGCGCGGAGAGCTCCCCCGCCGGGTTGCCACGCGTGAAGCGAGAGAAACCCGACCCGGAGGTCATCGAACAGGTCCGCGCTCGACGGGCGCGAGAGCTGGCTGAGTGGAAGAAGGAGAATCAGCGTCAACGCGCCATCGCTGATGGAGTGCTTGTCGAGGGACCTGAGTACACGTTCCAGCCGGCGCCGCGCCGCTTGATCCCATACGCATGCAGGCCCGACGTGACAGTGCCCGTAACGTCAACGAAGAGTGAAAAGCTGCGACGCGCCTACGTAAGTGCGCGGATGCAGGATAATACACGAGCTCTTGCGGTGGACTCTGTGGTACCCGCTGTCTCTGCCCACGTACTCACTGCATCCCGTGCGATTGCCCGAGAGGTGTTCGCGCGCGGCCCTCCGGATCGGACTCCGTCGTCAATGCGCGAGCGCTCTCAGAGCGCAGCGGCGCGTTTTGAGAAACCGGCAGAGCAGGACAGGAGCGCTGCATCACCCGCACCGACGACAACGAAGCCGGCGGCGGTTTCACCTGCTTCTTCAAACTGCTCGTCTGCAGAAGCTGTACGGACCCTTTCCGCTTCACTTGCTGGTAGAAATGACATTGCAGCGCCAGCACCACGAACTGATTCCCCCGCTTCGGCACCTGCAGGGCAGTCAGCGCTAGCAGCTCACCAGCCGTCATCGTTGTCCGGAGGCCCCGCGTCCACCAGCGTAGGCCACTCAAGTCGACTGGCAAGACTTCCCACCAGCGCGAACTCCTGTCAGCGTCGCTGCAACTCTTTGGCGGCAACGCCGTCTTTGGTAGAGCAAATTGTGCATAGCTCTCCAGAAGATCGAGCGCGCCTTGGACGTGAGCTGCTGCTGCGACAAGTACGAGAGCATCAGCGCCGTTCTGGTGTCTTGGACTAAAGTGGGGAATGGCCTGGGCTTGCACCGGAGCTTGTGGGGTCAAGAGAAGGGAAGGACGTCTCTGAAAAATCGCATTGGCTGCGTGGTATCGCGACAACGAACGGCAAATTGGAGACAGGGTTGTAGCTCCTGTCTCCGCACACGAGTTGTGAGTGGGCCCGGTCTGCGTCGTGGTTCTCGTGGAATGAGGGAGCTGTATTAGTGATGCGGGACACAGAGAGAGAGAGAGACAGCCACATAAGATCTAGTATGCGTATACGGTAATGTGCATATGGCGTTGTCTTCCACAAAGGGAACCGCCAGCGCTTCTATTTGAAAAGGCAGAAGTGTGTCTCTCTTTGCGTGTCTGTGTCTGTGTGTGTGTGTGTGAGGCTCCAGCAGCCCAAGAAGGCGAAAAAAAATATATGTTCAAAAAGAAACTGTGCTGCCCTGGTGGGTGCGTTGACGCCACTAAAAAGAACTACCGCCGTCGGCGCGCTCCTGTGCGAGTCAGTGACACTAATAAGCACGCACATGCCTGCGAACTGCTTTGTGAAAAAGGCGGAAAACGCTGCAGTTTCCCAGAGACGCCTTACCTTCTCTTCTCCCACGGCTCTCTCTCTGGCGCTGAGGAATATGAGAGAGATGCAAGATGACTGCGTACGTGGTGTTTCTCGCCCGTCTTGCTTCGATTCTCTGCATCAAGTCTCTGCTTCTGCAACTTCGACGTTTTTTCTCCGGCTGCTTCGGCTTCTCATGTACACACGTGTGGTACTGGGGCAGGAACCGGCCAAACAGCAACAAGCCGTAAAAAAAAAAGTGCCGCGAGAGGGGAACCGTTTAATTTCTTCTGTTTTATCTTGAGCATTCCCGACCGCTGTCTTTGGTCACAGCAGCACGAAAGAGTCTTTTCTTCCCCCGATATCCTGCACTGACGTCTACGGAAGTCACGAACCACACCCCCTTTTGAGGATGGTAGATACGCATCTGCCGTCTCTCACGCCCTCCAAGGGCACGAGGCCAAAAGGCTCGTCGAAAAAGAAGATGGATGACTACGACCTTTGCCAGGAGTATGGCGCCTATATCGCGCAGCTGCGTGGGCTTCTTGCAGAGACCACTGGGCAACCGCCGGCGGGCGTGCGCACAGCCGACGTCGAGCGCCGCATCACCTTGATTCACTCCGCTTTAGACGAGGTGGAACGGCTCAGTGCCGAGGCCCGGTGGCGCATCGAGCTCCGCAACAATCAACGCTTTCTGGACATCTACGAGCGGCGTATACGGATGGAGGAGGAAGCGGAACAGAAGCGGCAGATGGCCGAGAAGGAGCACATGGCGCAGGTGGAAGAAATGCGTAGCATGCAGGTTGCCTATTACAAAGATAGAAACTGCCGCACGGATGCGAAAGCGCATCAGTGCCGAGCACACAATGAACACGTGCAGGAGCAGACGGTTGTGAAGGCGGAATCGAACGAGGAGCGTCGCATGCGACGATTAGCAACCCTTGACGCTGAGCGCCAGCGCAAGCAGAAGGAATTGCATGACCGCGAGCAAGCCAGGCAAGACTACGCGCGCGCGGTCAGAGAACGCCAGGCTAAGAAGGATGCTGAAAAGCTGGCAGAGAAAGCGCGGTTGGCTGAGATCCACGAACAGGAGATGGAGACAAAGCTGTGCGCCATTCGGGAGTCAAAGCGCAGCAAATGGGCGATGAAAAAGGAGGCCAGCCGCGCGAAGTCGATAGTAGTGTGGAAAAACGGTGAAGCTATTCTGGAGACGCAACGCAAGGATCACGACTGCCTCGTAGAGGAGTTGGAGCAGAAACAGCGGCAGCAGGCAAGCCGCTACGCGGAGGAGAAGGCGGAACAGGAGGCATATATTCAGCAGCGTAGGCAGTTCCACGCTGCCCGGCAGGAGCGGCAGCAGGAGAACCTCCGCAAACTTGTTGACAAGCGCGTGGCGCGCGGTATCGAGATTGTGAAGGAGGCCGAGGACAAAAAAGAGCGGGCAGCGCTGGCGAAAGAGCGGCAGGCAACGCAATACGTTGAGGCTGCAAAGCAACTGGATGAGGACGTACAGCGTCACCGCGAGCGTGCGCGAGCGCTGCAAGAGCGTCGCGCGAACGAATCTCTCGAGCAGAATTACAAGCGCTGGAACCAGCGGGCTGCGCGCATCATGGAGGAGTTACACGAAACGATAGAGATGGTAGAGGCAGAGGCAGAGCAGCCTGCTGCTGCAGCAAACAGCGATCGAGGCTCATTCGCTTACGGCGACAGTCGACGCTCCTGGAGATCAACCGAAGAGGCTGACACCCGTAGGCAAGAAGGTCTCACTGTGTCCCTTCCATCCCCCACCGAGTTTGCTGTCTAGGGCCGATAGCGGAAGGAGTTTGTTGACACGAACACTCATATAACCAGGAGAAAACAACGCTGCGTTGTTCCACGCAGATCCGCTTACGGTAACTGATGGTGGGCTCTGTACGCATGTCCGCTGCTTGCCTTTCTTGATGTTCGTCCCCCTTTATGGCTGTCTTGTTGTACATGTGTATCTTATCTGTTCAGGCGAGGTGGATGCTGCCGTGAAGGGTTGTGGTCAGTGTGCTCCATAGCCCATTGACAAGGATGTGGAGTCCATCGCTATGAGTGTTGCGACCCCCTTGCTTGCATGTCTCTTCACTGTGCGATGCCATGTTGCCTCGCTGGAGTGCGTGTTGTTGTTTTTCCTTGTACATACTTCTATCTCTATGCGCTCCCTCTGTATAGTACGAGATGTACGGTGATGCCCCTCAGTCTAGGATGTCTGGCTCACCTCCAATGACTCTGTCGCTGGACCTCATTCATTGCCTCCTGTTCTTCCCACAAGTCTCATGCCGTGCGAGTTTCCTGCGTCGCTGGGTGGATTGTTCGTGAGATGTGTAAAAGTAAACGGCTGCGGTGTGGCTGCGGTGTGACAACAGGCACCTCTGCCTGCTCTTCTTTTCACTGGAAATGTTTACTCTCCGGCGCATTCAGATCTTCACTTTCTTCCTTGCGCTCCTGTTCTGTTTGGATGGGCGTGCCCCAGCGCATCCATCGTTGCTCGACTCTGCGCGCTCGCTGTGCTCATGTACGTGTGCTGTCTTCTTCGATGTTCTCTTTTCTTGTTTTGTATGTGTGTGTGCATTCCTCTTGCGTCTTTTGGCTCCTGTGTCTGTCTGTGTCATTTTTCTGCTTCGTGCCACCCTGTGCTCGCCTCCCCTCCGCCCTCCAAGTCACATGTATTTTACCCACTTGTACACTGCCGCATCTCTCACACCTTCGCAAAAACACCGCCCACCCTGTCCCCAATGCACCCATATATACACGCCGATACGCCTCCCTGGGCACATCATGGGAGTGGGGAACCCTTTTGTTCTCTGTGGAAATAATCTCCTTCTCTATGTACGTGGCATGCACCACAGAAAGGAGAGCGACTAGAGTTCTCGTTCCACTCTGCACTGGTGGAACAGCGTTTACGGAGCAATGCGCAGCGCCGCCTGCAACAGCTGTTTCCTGTGCCTGTGCACGACGTCTTTTCGGCTTTCCACGGCAGCATTCCTGCACTCGGGCACTAGAATCTGCATCGCTTCTGTATGACTGCCATGGATGTCCTCTAAAGCGCCACCCAGTGAGTCAGTGCTGGTTGATGCAGCTGTTGGTGCCGTTTAACTCCCTCATTATGGTCTTCCTTCTGTTGTCTTACCCCTTCCACCCCCGTCTTTGTGACCGTTGTCATGCTCCTGATAAAGGAGAGGAGATGAGGCCACCAACTCTGCTACCGGCCACATTGCACACACGCACCAATACTCTATTGGAGTCATCCCATACACCCACGTACACCGCTCCCGGCTGTCATTGATTTCGCCTCTCTTCAGTGAAAGCTGCCCTCCTCCGCGCACGACGCGAGCCTCGCTCGCTCTCTCTCTCTCTGTCTGTGTCTCTGCAAGCTTCTCATCTCCCAACGCCACTGTGGTGGCGCTCCCCTCCCCGACTGAAATTCTATCGAGCGTCTCTCGGTGGTCGCGGCAAGCCTTCTCGCCTCACCTTTCTAGTACATCGATGCCACCGTATAACCATGCGCTGCCGGTGCATTTTCTTCCAGGCACTCCCGGCTCCACTCAGCCACTTTCGTCGCTGTCTTTCCAGTTCATCGCCTCCCCGCCAGAGCCCACCAATACGGTGATGGGAGGCACGAACGCATCGCTTATTCTGAAGGAGCTACCATCGCAAGTTCTGGTACCAACGTTTATTCTCTTGGTGATGTCAAGTATTATGGTGACGTTCGTGAACGCCTTCTTCAACATCCTTGCTCATAAGGATCGCATGGTCATGGAGACGTTCCAGCAGTGGCGCCGTGTACTCTGGATGAGCAAGGCGGCCCACATTGTGGAGGCGCCATCTGCTGAGCAAGCGCATCGCATGACACAGACTCATCATGTGGCAGCTGTGACGGCAAGCACCACCACCCCTGTGATGTCTCCCGTAGAGCTGTACAACAGCGCTGCCTTCTTCCGTGGGATTTCAGCACCCACCGGTCCGGCTGTATCTTCCGGTGCAGCGGGATCTACTGCAACGGACGTCACCATAGTTGGTGTAGCGAGCGGTGGGTTAGCGGCAGCTTCCCCCAACTCAAGGTCGACTACGCTGTACACCAGGGATTCAGACGCACTCACAGAAATGGAGATGTACCATGATGAGAACCCACCTGCGACAGTCCCTGCACCTGTCGTTGTGGAAGCCCTCACGAACACTATGGATGCGGTACGGCGGGAGAGCCAGCGCGTCATCTTCGAGTTTCATCCATACTACATAATCCTCTGCTCCACCAAGGCGTTTACGATGCTCATTTATATTCAGTACCATTTTGGCGGAATCAGTGGTGGCTGGCGTCGCTTTTGCATCTGCGGTGCGGCAAACATCTTCTCAGGCCTTCTCACCTCTGTCTGGGAGTACACCATGATGGCGCTTCTCCCACTGGACCTGGACCGCGCCATGCCAGTGGTCGTGAAGGAGGAGGAGAAAGCGGACTCTGTCTTCATCGTAGAGTTGCTGTTGCGCATCAGCACTCTGCAGCTGAATGACTTGCCGACAGTTCTGATGCAGGGCACCACCTTCGTGGCTTTCGCCGCGGTGCTCGTGCCCCTCCTGGGCACGTTTTGCTCCTCTGGTCTGCTTCGCTACTTGTGGATTTACGTGCCTCTCTGGCTCGTGTACTTTGTCGTGCGCCATATCTACTACCAAGGAGCCCGCTCCCTCCCCTCTTCCAGGGCACGCAACGCAGCGGCCGTCGTCGGCATGACGAACGAGCTACTGAAAGCCTTCTTGATGAAGGCGTTTACTGTGTGTGTGCTGCAGTTCACGATTCAATCGAGCTTCTTGCTAGGTCTGGCGTGGGCAGAGGGGGCGACGTACGATGAGGGGCTGCAGTACATGGCACTCCACGAGTTCGGCTTCCATGCTGGCGTGTTTGCTTCCTCCTTCCAGAAGATGTGCTTGTTGAGCCAGTTTTTCCTGTGAATTTCTGTGTGTGCGTGTGCGTGTCGACCGTGTCAGCACACTGCATCGAGTGCGCCTTGATTCTCCTCTTTTCACGTGTTACTCGCGCATGCGTTTATCACAAGATGCCGGTGACTGCGCAGAGAAACGTAAAGGTGTCACGCGCTTGTATGTGTACCTCTTTCTCTGCCTCAGTACTCTTCGTTTCAGTAGTCGCCCGCGCTGCGAGTATGCGCGCATGCTTGCTTCGTTGGGGGAATTTCAGTGCCGATCCAGTGATGCAGCTGGAAACTATTCCCCACGCGCGTATATATGCACCTTGCTGTACTGCACTTCATGTAGCTGTCCATCCCCCTTTCCTATTTCGTTGCTGTGTTTTTCTCCGCTCTCCGCCTCGTCGTCTTCCTTTGACGCTGTGACTGCGCTGCACTCGGACTGTTGTGTCTCTCTCTCTCGGTTGGCCCCTTCATTATGACTACCACACACACACACTCATAGACGCAGCGCTGCAACCGAAGGTAAGTGTTTGACCAAAGCAGGGTGCTGAGCAAGGCGCTGTCTGCTCAGCCCCTGTCTCCGTCTCTGCGCACCGCGTCTTCTTTGTCTTACACTCGGCGTGTAGTCTAATGCTACGCTTTCCAAAGCAGGTACGACGTGCCCCTGGCACGTTCGGGGTCGCTTTGTGTGGATCATGTCGAGGTATCTCATCAACTCCGAGACAGCTGCAGCTGCAGCATCGTGACCGCATTCTTGGCTCGCATGGAGCTGGTCTGGTCAATCATCAGTCCATGGCCACGGTGGACATCGCGCCCAACTTCACGCGCGTGCAAAACGCCGCGCCGGCAGCGGACCTCTTTCGCACGAAAGTACACGAAGGTCTGGGTACGAGCGAGAAAGACCCCTACTTCCGCACGCTGCCGAACCAAGAGTCCCGTCCGCCAGAGAGCTCCGTGCTCCGTGTGGCTGCCGCGACTGCGCCGTCCCTCGAGGAGCGGATATCCCTCCACAATAAATGGGGCACGCTGCAATACTGGCTCGGCGATCAGCACCCGCGTCTGCC
This sequence comes from Leishmania tarentolae, assembly GCA_033953505.1. Taxonomy (NCBI): domain Eukaryota; phylum Euglenozoa; class Kinetoplastea; order Trypanosomatida; family Trypanosomatidae; genus Leishmania; species Leishmania tarentolae. The sequence goes on from CP119851.1 coordinate 254,250, forward strand.
TCTCTTCCTTGAAGAACTACTTGTTTCGGACGCACTACCTGTGTCGCCAGCAGCGGAGGCAATGGTGCAGAGCTTTGCAGCCGAGGTAATCCCAGTGATGGCGAAGCAGGGAGGCCCGGGCACAGAGGAGAAGCTAAAGGCGCTATGGAAGGAAGCGGTTCAGGCTTACGGTAAGCTGAACACATCTCACGTCTTTGACAAGGCAGTCTTTGAGAGGGAGTTGGCTGCGCTGCACGCGCGATACGAGACGGACATGTCTGCGCTGTCGCCCTGCGAGGATGGCATTCTGGCTCTTGAAGTGCTTCGTCGGAAAACCGTTGCGAAACGTAATGCTTTCCTGCGCGAGGGCCTCCTGCCGATGGTACGAAACAGCCAGTACTTTGGCTACGGAGATGGCGTGTGGCGCGTCTTCTTCGAAAGCGTGGCGGCTCACAAGAGGGACCTCTTCTCCTCTTCTACTTCGACCGTCAACATCACGCTCGGTTTTGCATGGGAAGCGCTTATGATGGAAGATGCGGTGCGTACCCCTGCCATGACGGCCCCCGTCGCGCTCTACCTGCTGCTTTTATCGATCTCTGAGAGCCATCAGCGTGCTCCTGCGGAACTAAAGGGCGCGTCGACTCACCTCGATCAGGGCATCGTAGCCACAGAACAGCACCTCGTACCCTCAGCTTTCGCCACATTGAGCCCTATTGTGAAGAGGCGCTTCGCTACAGATGCTTTGAAAGAGCTACTGGGAGAGAGAAAGGGGTGCAGCAGTCTTGCGAAGACTCTGCGTTCGGCCGGGCTCTACGACTGGAGCCGCGACGCCGCACTATGTGAGTCGATGTTAGATGACCGACAGCTGTTGCGGGCCGACGTGGAGAACATGGTGGATCCTTTCGACAGCACTGCTGAAGTGAAGTCGCTCCTGCAGTCGCTCATGAATGGGACGGACAGCGCCATTAAGGCGCACGTCAGCCATGTCTTTCAACTTCCTAGTACGGCGAGTAAGAGCCACCAGCTGGTGGACTGGGACGCCGCCATGTCTGCCATTGACTGGTCGCACTGCTGGCGGGAGCGTGCGCGCGAACTGCTCTCCGACGCTGCAACCTTGGAGGCGGTACACCGCCTGCTCAAGAACGCGACTGGCTCCAAGCACGCGACAAAGCGACTCTTTAGTAACGAGTACGCGAGTGAGATTGAGGGAGCTTTGCACCGACGCAAGGAACGCACAGGGATACGCAAGGCCAGGGTTGAGCAGCTGGTCCAAAATCTAACGTCCTATGAACAGGTAGAAAGCACGCTTTCTGTGCTTCGTGAAGCGGGCGTGTCGCTGAGAGAGCTAGAGTGTGCCGAGTTAGCAACCGTGACCCAGCGTATAGTAGACCGTCCACAGGTGGACAGCGGCGTGCTCGACCTCGTTTTGGAGGCCATTCGTCAGCGACATCCATCGTGGACAAAGTCGGGCGTTCTCCCAGCAGTCGGCTCGGAAGCGGCCAAGTCGCCGGTGTGGTACTTGGCATGCATGACGCGCGTATACATTCGGCTTTCCTATGTCCCGCAGGCGGCAGCGGCTCTAATGGCGCAGCGAACGCGTCGCCGTATCGGACCTGTTGGGACGGAGCCGACACAGTTTAACGTGCCAGCGGAGATGGGCATGGTGGAGCAGTACGACAATTTGCAGTACAAGCGATACGACTGGCAAGGATGGTATCAGCGCATGGTGGACGTCCATAACCGAAACGTCTCCATCAAGTGCCGCCTGGACGATCTGAAGCGGCTGGACGCCTACGGAAACCCGTTTGTGGACATGCAGGCGGAAAGGCGCCTGCGCATTGTCGCTGATCATCGCGTTGGCATGGGTGTGCTAAAGCTGGACAGTGACAAGTATGAGGATCAGATGGATAATATAACCTACGGCTCGACGAAGCTGTCTGAACTGCTGGCAGACGCTCGCAAGGCGCAGCTAGGAAAGGAGTATTGGCCCTCGGTTGAGGTGAAGGTGCGCCGTCCCTCTGGGCAGAGCAAGACGTACTACTCCGTGCTCGATGATGCCCGTATCGAGGCAAAGAGTAAGGAGCTGTACGCGAAGTATCGTGAGGCCAAGAAGCGTAGCCTTTTTGTGACGCCGATGGACATGTGGTTGGATGTGAAGGGTATGCAAGTGCGCAAGGCAACGGAAACGGCAGACGCAGAAGGCTACACCGTCGACTCCCTGCAGGACATCATGGAAGACGACGACGGCGGCGTCAAAAAGTGACGCTGCCGTCCCGCGTAGCAGGCAAGATGTCGTAGCGGTTAATTGTGTGTACGAGAGTACGTGCTTTATGATCGTGTGTGTGTGTGTGTGTGTGTGTGTGTGTGTGTGTGCGTCTGTGTGCGTCTCTACGCGTGTGCGGTCCGGTGTGGATGTCACCGCGTCGAGTTGTTCACAGCGGTGAGGACTGATGGAGGGCGGGCCGAGGGGGTCTGTGCTTGATGCGTTGAGGCTCACAGGGAGCTTGCTAGAAAAGTAAGAGAGCAAAGGACAGTGGGGGAAACGCGCGCACAGGGCCCTCTGTGAGGCGCTCTGGGGAGACACCGACGACTGGCACGTGTGTGTGTGTGTGTCGTGGGGAGTCGCAGGAGGATTTCGTACAAACCCCTCAAACAAAGCGAGAGGCAGGATGAAGACTTGTGTGGATCTGTGTGCTTGTTGAAGAGAATGAGGCGCGGTGTCCGCAGTGTTGGCTTACGACCCTCCTCCGTCTTCCGTCTCCGTGTGTCGTGTTCGCGCTGAAGCACATAATGTGCATCAATGTGTACAAGACAAGGAGGGGGAGCAGCAACGGAGAGAGGTGGTACAGGTCGTCTGTTTTCTCGCGTGCTCTCAGTAAATGATCCTCAGAAGGTTGATCACTTCCTCTGCTGCGACAGCGGCAGCCTCTTTCTGCACGCCCACGGGCCCTTCCCTTTCTCTCCACACACGCAGGTGCGCCATGGCTCGCCTATCTGCATCTACTGTGACGATTCTTCGATATGCGTCTGGTAGGAGTGGGAAGTGTATATGTATATATATATATATGGTACTGCCGATGGATCTGGAGAAGATCGATCTTGCCCTTTGTTCTCCACGTTCCTTTGTTTTATGCGGTCGGCGCTGCTTGTGCATCTTTTTTTTTTTTTTCGACACATCGTGGGTGCACTTCCCCACCTCCCATTCCTTACGCATCTGCAACCACCGTTATCACGTGGATAGAGACGGAAAAGGGGGTAAGGGAATCGATTGACGTCGAGAGTCGTTCTTCTCCCCTCCCCGCGTACAGAAAGACGTACTCTATGCACACACACACACACACACACACACACACTTCCATAGATACACGCGTACAGGAGGAGAACAGGGGGCTCATCGACGGCAGTGCAGCATCGCAGGAAGCCGTAACAGAAGCAACGAGGTCCCCTCCCTCTCCCTCCTGGTGGCCAGTGACATGTTAGCAGCGAAGGAGGACTCTCTCTCTCTGCTGCCAAACGGACCGAAAGTCGGTTATCGCTGCTGGTGCATGTGTAGGCGCTGCTGCTCTCTTTGCTGAATTAACCTGTGGCTTTGTTTGTGCTGCTGTTTCCCTCCTTCCTTGCTTCGAAGGTAGCAGCACGTTCGAGAGTGAGCGTCTCTCTTTCCGGTAGTCGTGGAACTTCCTGAGAGACGCGGGGGTGGTAGGGCTAGCGCGGGTATTACTATATTGTGCCGACGCCATGTTTTCCGCTTCATCTTCGAGCAGTGAGCTAGAGATTGCCGACGATGCCTCCGTGGAATACGCCGCGCTCGCTTACGAACGAGTGCGGCGCGAACATGCGCAGCAACGCTACTTGAAGATCAGGGAAGAGTACGAAGTGGCCTGCATCGCACGTGAGCGTCTCCGGCTTGTCGTGCAGTCACACAACCACACGCTGCGGCTGCTACAGGGTGTGGTTGGTGAGCTAAAGGCCATCGTAGACTTAACTCTGGGAGATGGGTTCTCGGTGCGCGAGTCAACAGTCACCGCTGCAGAGATGCTGCTTGCGTCATCTTGTGCCGAGAGGGCGGAGTGCCGTCTTGTGACTTTGTTGGGGCATGAGCAACGGCAGCGTGAGGTGGTACGGGCCGCTGCCTCTCCCGCAACAGGTCCGTCTTGGGTATCGCCAGGGCTTCTGTCTGACTCGCAGGCTCAAGTACCCGTGTCATCACCTTCCCAAACGAACATGCTACGTCCGTTGCTGCTCTTCTATGAGTTGCGACTGGACTACGCGACGCTGCTGGGCCGCGAACGCTTGCCTCTATTTTCGAAGTTGGCATGTGCGCAGCGATTGATGTCCAACTCTAGTGAGAGCGCCACAATCGCGTGTGAACGTGCAGATCCACCCTCGGCATCTATTGTGCAACAGTATCGAGTCCAAGTTGAAGACGCCAGAGCAGCGCTTGCACAGGCGAGATCCTATCAGCCGCTTCTCAAGTATCGCCTTCATGAACTAAATCGAATGCTGAACCGAAGCGTACCTGTTCATATCGGCATCGGTGTCTACGTGGATGCTGTCGTGGCAGAGGAAATTCGAGCACAACTGCGGCGAGAGCTCGCCGTTGGCTGCCTCACGCTGCTGCGTATTCTGTGCGAAAATGGGAGAGACGCATTCGACCACAGAGGGCGGCTGAGGGCTCTGTAAGAAGTGCCTTCTTTGGCTGTGCCGTGTGCGAATGCAACTCTGCGTTTTGTGCATGACGGTGCCGACCGCAGCGGCGTAACGACGATAAGAGGGTGCTGGCGTGTTTGTCCTGCTGTTTTCTCCACGATGCTTGCGTGCATGTTGCGGTTTCCGAGGTTTCCCATGCGGCATACACTCGACTCTTAGCGGCAAGTGCATCTGCTCCCCTGCTGCACGGTAGCGAAGCGCGAAGAAAAAAAAAACGAAGTAAATGGCAGAAGGGGTGTCATCGCCTCCGCCCCACTCCAGGGCTTCACTGGCGAGGCCCCGAAAGCATACAGTGAATTCCATGCGCATTCTGTTATGTAGTGTTGTTTGAGGTTTCGCATGTGCGGGCTCTCGGGTCATGCGCTCTTTCGAGATGTTTCTTCTCTGCACTCTCCTTGACGCCAAACGTCAACGGTGATGTGTTTCTGGCGCTACGGCTCTTCTCTACTTGTCCACCATTCTTTCTCCTCCGCGCTTCCTCATTCCCCCTTCCGTACTGTGCGCCCCCCTCCCCTCCCCTCCCCTCCCCTCCCATCGTTCTCCTTCACCTCCCAACTGTCACTGGCGTTCCGTGTCTCACTCAAATGCTTTCCCTCCACCACGTACAGCAGTACGCGTTTCCTTCTAGCAAAGGCCTCTTGAGCTCATCACAGTCCTCCGTACACATCCCACGTGTTTCATTCGGCCAAATGAAGGTGGAATTGACCATGCAGTACTTGGATGAGTGGATGCTCCGCTGGCGCAAGTTTCAGACAGAGAGCGACTGGCAAATTGAGAAAAACCGCCAGTGGTGGCGGAAGGCAAACATTGTGACCGCTGGTGCGGTGATGGGGGGTCTTGTCATGTACACCGCCGGTAATGCGACCATCCGTCGCCAGTTCGGCGCCCCACACTTTTTCGACATTGGCGTGGACGGTAAACTCAAGGAGGCGATTTGCGATACCATGACGAGCCGCTGGCGCTATACCCCGCAGGGGTACGGACGTGTGATGCTGGTTGGGCTGCCCACCTTCTTTGTCTTCGCGATTTCCGAGCACATCCAAGAGCGCCGACGCCTCCGTGCCTACGTAAGGCAGAATACGGTGTTTGGTGAGCAGGCACGCCGCCTCGTGCAGAATGGAAAAATCGAGGAATACCTCGCGGTAGACATCAAGGCCTCGCTGCCTCAGAACCAGACGCAGCTGTACGCCTAAAGTTGAGCGAGGGCACTGGCAGACACGGTGGCAAGTGTGAGCAAAGAGGAGGCCAGGCCCTGGGGACAGGAGAGAGGAACAAACCAGCAGCGCACGTGCGAGCCGAGGTTTCGAATTATCATGGGCAACTGTACATCGTTGTGTGCTGCTGGCTGCGGTCTTCTTGTGAATGGTCTTTCCTTTACACGGTTTAAACTGTATGTATATGCCTTTCGCATATTTGTACTCCCTCCTCATCGCTACTGACGAAGGTGCTGCAGTAGTCTGTGGTGTTCACATGTTCACGTAGGTGCGCACTCACGTCTGGACACTGACACTGCGCTCTTCGTTTTCGTTCCCACGGTCTGCACAGTTGCGATGTGTGCGTGTGTGCGCACGTTTGGTGTTGGAAGATCTCTAGCTCCTCTTTTCTTCCGCCTTCTAGCGTAGTAGTAGTTTGATAGGTAAGCTGGACGAGTACGCACGTGCTTCCCCCTTCCAGCCGCCTCACTTGACGAGTTGCACAACGGGGAACTAAAAAAAAAAAGATATATATTGAGGTGCAAGAGTTGTCCACTAATGGTTGTTGTGCTTCACCAAGCGTCATCCCACACCCTGGCGAGGCGGTGAAGGAAAGACAGAGACGAATACAAAGGAAGACAAAGCATTCAACGAGCAATCACAAGAAGAGTGATGGGAATGGCTGGCCACCAAGGTGCTGCCAGCGCGCGTTGGCGCAGCTCAAACGAAGTCGGGGGAAGCGACAGGGAGCAACAAAAATGAAAAGGTGCTCTCCAAGCACCAAGCGCTGCGTGTCTGCTCACTGAACTCTTCAGTAGGGGGTCAACTTCACTTCTTCGGTGTCCCTCATTGAAGATGTGAAAAGTGCGTCGCATGTGCGTCGGTCTTCCCTCATGTCGTTGGGCGCGCCAAGACATACGCCAAAGTCATACACAGCGTCATCGTGTGCGGCAGTAGGAACGTTGCTTTCATTTTTGCGCTAGCTTCCCGATATGCGCTATGCCTATGGTTTCCTTTTTTTTTTCTTGGCGTACACAACTTTGCTTCGTTTCTCCCCACACTTGCTTCTTCCTTGGGTGCGTTGTATCACTTGGCTCGACGGCAATATCCATACGCATGCATCAATGGTACACACATGTCTACCCACACGTACACACACACACACACACACATATGCATGCAGCGTCAGCGCACAAAGACGTGAACGTGAGAAAGAAAACCGCGAACAAACACGTGAGCGCCAACAGCCAAGAGAAGCAGGAAACTACACACACGTCACCGAGGGGACGAAGCACAGAGGATTTGCGAAGCAAAGGCTTTCTGTTGGATGGCTTCTTTGGCAGTCGATTATTCACTCACTCATCTCTTCCTCTTCCTCCGTCTCGGTGTGAGGCGGCATTTTATATGATTGCTTCCTAATTTTCAAGTTTTGTCATCATCGTCATCATCTCTCTTAGTTACGCTATTATTATTATTTTTTTTGTTTGTGCTTTATTCTTATTCCCATTTTGCTCATTGACCTTCCGACGAAAGTCTCTATTGTGTCGGCCGAGCGGCCTCCCGTAGTGAGCAGTGCTCCGTTACTCCTTTACGCCCCCTCCACCTTGTCTTTCTCTCTCCACCGCGCCTTCTTTTTTTTTTTTATATCTCATCGGTGCAAGTTTGTGTTGTATGTGCATAACAAGAGTTGAAGTGTCTCTGTGTGTGTGTTCCTCATTCTCTCACTTGTGGTTGTGGCGCGGTGCGTAGGTGCTTGCACTTGCCAGGTGTATTGTTTTGGTGAGAGCACACCTTTAGGGAAGCCTTCGATTTCACTCTTCCCGTTCTTCACCCCCCCCCCTGTCACGACATCTGCCTCCTCAGCCTTTCCCCACCCAAGCTGCATGGGTGTGATTTGTGGATCGCGTTCTTCTCGTGCTTGTCGTGCTGCCTCCCCCCTCCCCCCTCCCCGAACCCCCCCCCTCTGTCTGTGTCGTGCGCTATCGTATCTCTTCGTACAATCTTCTGTAATTTCTCCTCCAGTTATTTTTTTTTTGGGTAGTTACAGTTTCTTGAATTGGCTCACCACCAAGAAGACGTTCAGTCAACCGCAGTCGTCCTTGTTTTGCCCCTCACGCGTCTCTCTTTCTAGTTCTCTGTTACGCCTTCTAGGCGGTACTCGGTGTCTTCAGAGCGTGACTGCTCACGTGTGTTCAGGTGAGCAGACGAGAGTTGTCGTCAGCACACTCCCTCTTTAGCGCTGGTCTTGCCAACGAGAGACCCCACTTCCAAGACAAATTGTGCAGTCCCGTATTTCATGCTTGACAGCGGCGCATCGACTTCCTTTTTTTCACCACCCGCCTACGCCCCACGCGGTTCTCCCTTCGTTCTCCTTCCTTTTGGATAAGACGAGGGTGAGAAGAGACGTGCGCGAAGACTCGGCGCTGTTTGGTGAATTACTGGTGCTTTTCTCTGTCTCTGAGGCTGGCCCCCTACGGTACCAGTTCCACGTCGTGGTGACGTAAACGAACGCAGGCAACGAAGAAAACCGAAACCGAACAAAGCTAAAGGGCTTTCTCGTCCACGACAGACGCAGGGACATCCACTGATTATCGGAAGTGTTGATCTCCCCAGCGTTTGGGAGACAGAGCGGGAAGGGAGCGCAGAGGTGGAACACAACCGCGAGAAAGCCAGGCGGTATACACACAAACACGAACCAAAAGTGTCACACTTTTGTGCACGCACCCACCTGCACACCCACACCCACGCAGCACCAACAACGAAAAGAGAACAGAGAAGAAATAACAGAGAGTAAGCATTCATCAAAGAAAGACATCCACACCGACGAGCCCGACCCTTTTTTTTATTTCATTTTTTTTCGTGCGGAGTGGTGCGTGTCCGTGTGTGTGTGTGTAGGGGTCCGAGCTCTCCGCTTTTATCCTGCTAGTCTGAGATCCTGCCTGCTTGCCTTTCCTTTACGGCCTCTCTCTCGGTTCTTTTTTTCTCCTTTTACACAGACATTCACACACGCATCCACACGTACACACACACATATATATATATATACATGTGTGTGGCTGTGCAGCTCTGCACATGATTAACTAGATACGGTATACATAAGTGTATCTAGAGGCTCGTGTGTGCGCGCGTGAGGCGTTGTGGATTGCAGCTACCTGCGGATTTGCAACGTTTTCCGACTAGCAAAGTTGTCTTCTCATTTTTCCCGCTGTTGTGCTGGTGCGCTGTATTTTGTCTCGATAATTCCTCTGCTCCACAGAAGCCGGTGTATTACCAGCACGTCTTCCTCTTCCGGGCATCCTTTTGTGCTTTCCATTGCTGTTGTGCTGTACCGTCACCAGCCCCTATTCTCTTTCGTGTTTTCTTACTGCGTGTGTGGCGGTTCCTCTTCCTCAGCCGTGAATGTGCGCCTCTGAACGGAAATACACAGCGCCCTTGTTGTATAACAGCGAGTAGGTCGATTTTCGTCCCGAAGCTATTCGTACTATAGTTCTCATCTCTTCGTTCTCGTTTTTTTTTTTTTTTTCAAGGGGGTCTTTTGTGCGTATCTGCCTAGGTGTGCGGGTGCGGGTGCGCTGCGACGCACCCTCTCGTCAGCTAGCTGTACCGTTTCATTCACTCTTTTTTTTTTTTTGCTTCTCTCCCTTTCTCTGTATTAGTGTAGGCCTATTTATTTTTTAGTTTTCTGCATTGGCGCTTGTACTGGTGGGTTTTGTGTGCAAGTCTGTGCCTCGACCCCTCCTGCCGCCTTTCCTTCCCCTCCTCTCTCTCTCTCTGTTGCTCACGTGAAGGGGGCGGATTTGCTTCTTCATGTGCAGCCACCCACTCATCCCTGTCTGAATTATAGCTGCTGCCATCCTCGAAACGAAGAGGTCAGAGCTCATACGACCTTTTTGAGTGGTGCCTCTACGTGTGGTCTCTCTTTGCCTTGCTGCTCCTTGTTGATTGTTTCGTCCCATCCCATCTTGTGTTGAGCGTTTTCTCGTCGCAGCAGTGGCCGTGGCCGGTGAGGTGGGTGTGTACGCGCCATGGGTGCGGACCGATTTCTCTCTCCTTCGCTCCCAGTCTTTCTAGGTTCTGCACGTGCTATTGTTGCCTTTCACTTGTTGCTTTGGCTTCGAAAGGACCAAGCTGCATCTTCACTCCTCTTTCTTCGTCCCTTGTCTCCATCCCTCACGCACATCTACGAGTCTCCCTGCGTTCCAGTGGGCACGTGGTGGTCGGATTTCAGAGACCACATCGTCACACACCCATCAGCCGTCCCCGTAGACGTTTCTCTGCGTAGTCGTGTCTCTCTCTCTCTCTCCCCTCGGCACTGTGCTTGTTGCTGTCGCGGAGATCGTACCGCGGAGGATTTGCGTGTGCTCAGCCACCTAAATCATGTCTATCTCTAGCCGGATTTCCTACAGGAGGCCGCTGCGGCGTGTCCTGCTTCGCGTCAGCGCGTTGGCAGTATTCTTTTGTGTCATGTTCGCCTATGCTGCCGCGCCAGTGTACGAAGTGAATAATGTGAAGGTCATCGTGGAAAACACGTTCGATTCCACTTGGCGCAGCTCTCACATTCAGGTGTGCGAGGCCAAAGGAGGTGTGCTGGTGCCAGACGTGTCTGACGCCCTTCATCAGAAGCTGGTGAACAAAATGATGGCGGCGGGTGCGGTGAGGTACTGCGGCTACTTGGGTGGCTCCACGCTGCTGTCCCCTAATCGGTGCACAACGTCTAAGGCATCACTGAGCTGCACCTGGTATTGGGACCAAGGACGATACAGCGGTGTTGAAAACGCCTATCCCTTCTACAAGGGCAACTACTTCCCTGCCTCGGGCAGCAACGGCGGCTTGCCCGGTGCGGGAATGCTGAGTACGTCCTCGAGTAACTACTGGGTGAAGCAGAAAGGCATGCAGGTGTTCCCGGGGCAAAAACATGAGCGCTACGCGATGTTGATCCTTTCCCCAAGCTCTTCGGTGGAAGGCTGGGTGGACAGCAGTGAAGGTTCGTTTTCGTACGGTGTAGCCACGACGAACCCTTACTATGCAATGTGCCTTGTGGAGCCGGCGGCAACGACTACGACGACGACAACCACAACACCCACGGCGGCAATACTTCCGATTGTCCCAACCAGAGCCACGACAATTCCTACCACCACACTGATACCCCTCACGGACTCGAACGAGTCTGAGGCACAGACGGAGAGGGGGAAAAAGGTGACCATGTGGATCGGTATCTCGATCTTTATTTTCGTGGTGTCTGTTATCTCTTTCGCCCTTATTGTATCCAAAGCTCGGCAAAATGGCTGGTGCTGCTTTGCACGAAAGGCACTCCCACTCGACACTTCAAGGAAGGCGGACGAGTTGATGTCCCCGCCGACGCTGTTGAGCGAAAAACCGCGCAGGTCTCGGCGCCCTAGCCGCTGGTCAACGTCGTCCCTCTGCTCGAAAGACAGTAGCGGTGGGACCGAACGCTCCTTTCACACGGTCACACCCTACAAGGACGGCCCCAGGCCCCGGTCGATTCTCCAAAGTGCGGACGAAAATATGGAGACTAATTTGGAGCGCTGCGATGCGTCTTTTCGATATCGCAGCGAAGACTTCGTAATGGGTAAGGAATTAGATCCTATGATACAGAAGGCGAGGATTCCTCTCTTTGACTCCGAGCAGCACATGTTTTCGATCCTGCCAGTGGAGCTTGACGACGCGTCCACCGATAGGGAGTCGTTCTCTGACGAGTCGTCGTGTACCTCAGACTCGTCTGAATCTTCAAGGGAGCACGACGTGTTCATCCCGCAGCGACGATTGCGCCGCAAACCGAGCGTGAGCTTTATCGACTAAGCAAAACACTTGTGTGCACACACAGTGATGCAAAACATTGCCGTCGTGTGGGTGTGGGGAGGTGAAGAAAGGTATAAGCGTTGCCGGTGGACATCAGGAGGGACTACGCGAGGAAAGAAAATTGGATGCACATTTCTTGTGGATTTGGGATCAAAAAAAAAAAACGCTCGCGTTTTTTTTGAGGGGGGGAATTTTGCTTGACAAGCAGTACAGGCGAGGCACTCTTCCCCTTTTCATTTGGACATGTGCATACGCCCCCCCCCCCCCACACACACACACACATACGTACATATGCATACATCTATATAAATATATATATATATATATGTATGTATTTTTTTTTTATAGAGTTGTCGGTCTGTCGACTTCTCACACTCGCCAGCTTGGTGTTCAAAAAGCATGCGCTTGTGGTTCATGTAGTATGTATGTGTGTGTATAGGAGTGGTTTCTCGGCCAACGTCATGCCTATGACGTATGGTCTTTGTCTTTCGCACCGCCGTATGCTTCTCTCCTTTTTTCTGTAACGATGGGATACAACCTCCAACCATCTGGTTTACAACGTCTTGTGTGTGCTCGTGTTTCTGGTCGTTCTCCTCCGACGTTCGTGTTCTCTTTTGGTTTTTTAGTTTTGCAGTTCACCGTCCACTAGTGCGCGTCTCCCTTTCCTCTGACGACTCTTGGCTCTCATGTTTTCCCACTGACCACCAGGGCCTCCTCCCTGGCCTTCTTTCTCGCGTGCGCGCAGTCGCGCTTTCCACACCGCTGCACCACCCTCAGCTCCCTCGCGTGCCCGTTCAATTGGTCCTTTTTATGCTTTGCTGTGTTGCAAAATAGTTGCTGTAATGTGCGTAGCATCCGTGTTATTTGCGTTTCCGCTAAATGATCGGTACCGTCTCGTCGCGCAGTGCATCGTCAGCTTCTATGGGCCAACACCTCTTCCTTGTTCTGTTTTTCTGGATTTCTTCTCTTGTCGTCTCCCTTGTTTCCTCCCCCTCCTCCTCTTCCTTTTATGTATCTCATTTGTGTTTCGTTCTGCTAGTACACAGTGGAGCTCTTCTTTCAGACTCCCTTCCCGATTTGTTTCTGTTCGTTTTTTTTTTTCCTCTCTCTTTCTCTTGTTTCCATCATCGGACCTCCACCTCCTTCCCTTAGCTCTCTTAGCTTTGTGCTCTTCGCCTTCGTCGGAACACTTACATGTGTCAAAACCATTTTTTTTTTTTTGGAGTGTTACAGGTGCTAGCGCTGAGCTACGGGCCTTGTCAGCCTGAGGTCTTCCTCTTATCCCCTCATATTCCCTTTTTCGTTTTGTGAATATGATTCTGTGGTCTCCGCGGATACGTACTACACGTTTGATGTTATCTGTGTCTCCTTTATGTGGTGGGTGCTTCTGTTATAATTCACTTTTCACGTGACCCATGCCGTCCCGTGCATGTCATCGTCGTCCTTCTGTTCTCCCTCCTCTTGCTTGTCTCAATTTCGTTGCACTCGATGCACACCGTACCTGGTGTACCTCCCCTCTGCCTACCTACCTCTCCCGGACTCCTTTTTTTTTTTTGTATTCTTCTCCGTCGATCGCTTTCTGAAACGGAGCCTCGACTTGGTTCATTTTCTCTTTGGTATCGACGCCTACATAAGCTTCACGTGCAATTGTATGGAAGAAAAGACCATGGCCGAGTATTAACGGCATCCGGGGGATCCAATAGGACGCAGGCAATGCACACCTAAACTCAGCGAAAGGAAGAAGATTGGATTCTTTGAGGGTACTGTAAGCCAGTGTGTCATGAAGCATGCCGGTCCCGCCCATCCCAACCCCTTTGATGTGCACAAGGTGAGAGAGGAAGGTGTACACGAACTGTCTTCACCGACATCGATGCACGTCGGGCACTTTACTGTGCTAACGCCTTTCTGCGCCTTGTGAGCATCTGCCACGCTCTTTCAAAGAAAGTATGCTCCCCTGTGCGGCTGTGCGTTGAATCAACTTCAAGTTGTCGCTGCACTTTCAATACTCCCCACTACTTGTGCTTCATGTGTGCTCCTCACTCCCCATGCGTCTGTGCACAACACGTAAACATCTACACACAGTGCGACTACTAGACGTGACCTCCTTCGTGCGGACATGGCCGCTCGTTTTCTAACTTTCTCCACACCTGCAGGCACTGATGTCATTCTGCATCCGCCGTGCGCATTAACGTCATTCGAACACTTGTGAAACCACGCGCACCGTCGTGGTGCTTTGTGTGCCGTGACGACAAGGCGGAGACGACGGACGGCACTTCCTCAAGCAACCACCGTGCATCCGCGCCGGCACGACCACGGGAGGCGTCTTTGGCAGTTCCTTGCACAATTTCATCGAATACAGGTGGAGATCGGTCGACATTTCGACACGTGCGCCATCCGCGTGGCGGCCACATTTTTTTTTTTTTTTTGAGTGCATGAGTCTCGGAAGCCAGGAGCATTTACAATGCTAGATGTATGTGCTAGAATATTGGTACGGCTTTCCACCTACTCCTCAAATGTGGAGCGCGGCTGTGTGGTGTGCCTTGCATTTGTGCTGTCTTGCTTCAGCGCACCAACACGTGCCACAGTAGCTAATCTACAGCATTACTGAGATCATCATTTTTAGGTCGGTGGCGTGCAGGTTCAAAAAAGAAGCGCGCCTTTCTGCAACCACGTCAAATCCTTGGCGTTGCTCTGCACCTACACATGTGCCTGTGGAGGTGTACAACAGGCGCAAAAGAATCACGATTTCTCGCATTCACTCACATGTGCGTGAGCCACGGAGGCGGATCACCCGCATACACCCAAGGCCTGCCCCATCGTCCCTTAGTTATGTACAGCGTTGTGGGAAGCGATCTCCGTTGACGCATTGCCATAGCGCTCAACAGCCGCGGATGCCACATCTCTTGGCACTTTCTCCCGGAGATGCGGGATTTTTCGTTCCCGCTGTTTGGACCGCCATGAATGTGAGACGCTCACTGTACGCGTTGGATCGTAAAGTCGGCGCTCCGTACACGCAAGGAGTAGCGGCGGCGGCTTGTCTTTTCGGTTACTCTTAGCCATCTCATGCGGTGCCTCACCGGCAACGGCCCCGTTGCCGGGATGCTCCGAGCCGCAGCCAGGAACGTCGCCTAGGTACCGTCCGTCGTCCGGTCGAAAAGTCTTGCGCCCCCTTTTCGACTCCCGCTCTTGGTCTTCCCCCTGGTTTTTCGTCTCCCCGTACGTGAACGCTGCTGGTTCGATCCCTCCCATATCCCTCTTCCTGGTTTTGCGGTCCTCATGCGGCCTCCCCCTGTTACTTGTGTGTGTGTGTGTGCATCGTTTCCCTGATGGTGTGGGCAACAGTGGTGGTGCACCTCACCGCGTTGCCTCACGAGGTCTAGAACTCCGCCTGACAGGGAAGACCAACGTCTTCCCCTCCCCACCAGCATCCTCTGCCTAATGCCGAATGCGGCTTCTCGTGGTGAGAGTGCCCGGTAGCCGCTTTGGGCGGAAGGCAGCGCGACATGTCTGCACGGACGTGGGCCCTCCAATTCTGGTTAAAGTTGCGTCGGAGGAACCCGCGACATTGAGCACGCTCGCTCTATCGAGTGTGATAGGCGAAGTTTCCACGTGACTCGAATGTACGTCACCCAGACCTGGCACTACCGCTGTGCCGGCAGCATGAGGTACCACCTTCAGGACCATGCACCAGCTGGAGACTGATATGATGGGAAACGCGGTTGTGAGTCGACCTGCGAGGTGTCCCTGGTGAGCAGAGTGTAAGACAGGGGGCGGAACCCGATGCCTGAGTCTGTGCATTACTGTAAGACGGGTAACTGAGGCCGCTGCGCGCCACGCGTTGACCACCTGTGAGGCAGGACGAAGGTGATCTGGAGTGGAGTGGAGTCCATGTCACGCGGCAGCGAATCACCGCGCGTCGAATGGGACGCTAGTCTTGTCTTCCTCTTGTGCGTTGGTGGAGTAGCTGGAACTTGGTTGAATGGCCCTTTTACCTCTGGCGCACGCGTAGACACAAGCACATGGATGCGCATCGATCAAGAGACGGCAGGCAATCCTGAAAGCCATGTTATATTGCCAGAGAAACTATTGCCGTCAGCGCCGCCTGCCCGGTACTCTGGAAAGGGGCAAAGAACACGTATCTCGCACACCCTATCCTGGGCGAGGTTAAGACGGTGCGGTCGTAACTCGTGTGCATGCAGAAATCCGGGACGCTAGGCATCAATGCGGTCCTGTAGGCATCGTCTATGCTCACGACAGTCTGTGCAGTGACTACTACTCTTCTTCTTCCACACTTCTCTGTTGCGGGGCATATCTCTCTCTTTCTCTCTCTCATTGTCGATGCCGCCACTGACTTTTTCGGTGAACCGTCGGCATAACCGAACTGAGCGCAAAAAAAAAACACGCACGCGTAAGTTATCATTGAGACCCTGATCACTGTCACTCGAGACTTTGTGAAGACCAGTTGATTCTCCCTCCCCCAGGTTTCCTCAGCGCCGTACAACGTCCGAAGCGTCTGCACCGCCCTTTCAGCACACACACACACACACACACACATTCTGATCACGGAGCTAACCTGACTAACCCTCCCTGTCTTGCGTAGACTCATCAACATGCCCAGCAAAGAAACAAACCCTTTCCGTCGGCAGTATTCGGACCATGCACACCATCAGACCCACGGAGAGCCGATGGACCTATCCCCCGAGTTTGAGGTGGAAATGATGCGGGAGGACAAGGCGAAGAATAGAAGGCGGATGGACGATGGTTCCTCTACTGATTATTCCGACCCATACGACTTTTCTGTGCATGACCCGACGAGGCAGATCAAGCTGCAAGATCAGATTCGCGCTGAACGCGTGGCCAGCCGCCTTGTCCCCAAGAATGTGTTCCAGAAGTACTTTGGCTACTTTGTGCCCTACGGCGGCCTGGTTTCCACAGGCCTCAACCTGGCCAGCTCCTCCATTGGTGCCGGCATTATTGCCCTGCCCTATGCCTTCAACTCCTCTGGTTTGATCATGGCCATCATCTACATGATCATGATTGCTTACCTCACCATCTACTCCTATTACCTGCTAGGCCAGGTGGGCACGAAGACTGGTCTGCGTAACTACGAGCAGATCGTGCGCACGCTGATGGGACCCGGCGCGGACTACTTCCTCGCCTTCTGCATGTGGTTCCTGAGCTTTGGTGCGGAAGTGTCGTACGTCATCTCCGTGAAGGATGTGCTGACGGCGTTCCTCGAGGACTCGGAGAACACGCCGGAGTTCTTTCTGACCATCTGGGGCCAGCGCCTTCTCACCTCCATTGTGTGGTTTGTGGCCATGATGCCGCTGTGCTTGCCGAAGGAGATCAACACACTGCGCTACTTCTCGTGCGTCGCGATTGCGTTTATTGTATATTTTGTGATTATGATGATGGTGCACAGCGCCCGGAATGGCCTGCGTGCAGATCCGCGCCCGGAGATCAGGATGTTCAGGACGGGCAACACCGCCGTTTCTGGGATGTCGACGTTTATTTTTGCGTTTTTGTCGCAGCTGAACGCTTACGAAAGTTACGAGGAGATGTCCAACCCGACACCGGTGCGCCTCACACTGGGCGCCTGCGTTGCAGTCAGTATTGTATTTGTGTTGTACTTCTTCTCTGGACTCTTTGGCTACCTGGACTTTGGCGAGAAGATGACGGGCTCCGCGCTGAAGATGTACCACCCGGTGAAGGACGTTATGATGGGCATCGGCTACGTGGGTATCCTGTTCAAGCTGTGCGTTGGGTTCGGCCTGCACATGATCCCGGTTCGTGATGCCATCTACCACTGCGTCCGCGTGGACGTGCATACGTTTCCGTGGGGGAAGAACGCGTGTGTGTGCGGCTTCATGGCGCTGCTCGCGCTGGTGGCTGGGCTGTTCATCCCGAGCATCAACGTTGTCTTCGGCCTCGTTGGCGGCTTCTCTGGCGGCTTCATCGGCTTCATCTACCCGTCCTTCATGGTCATGTATGCCGGCAACTGGTCGCTGAAGTCGGTCGGGTGGTTTTTCTACCTGTCGACGTACTTTTTGCTGGTTGTCGGTGTCATCGGCGTCGTGTGGGGTACCGCCAGCGCGATCTATGGAGAAGTTTAAGGCTGTGTAAGATGACAAGGTACGTCGTCACAGTGCGGACTTTCTTGGGGGAAAAGGAAATGGCTCCATATGCGTCGCGCCTTCTCGTCAATGACCGACGGAGATGGTCGTTGTGCCTCTCCCTTGGATTCTCCGTGCCATGACTTGGTCCTGCGCTGCTGTTGCCTTCGCACCCTCTACTTTTCCGTTCACTACTTTCGTTGGTGCACGCCGAGTCTTGAAACGTAGCGGCACAGGCAAATAGAGTTCTGCATGGCCCCGCTGGCTGTCGTTCTTTCGACCTGCCGGAGTTTGGTACATGCCCCGTGTGCTATTTCGGTAGCGATCGTTCTATGTATCACTGGTAGTCGGTTGTGTGGCTCCTCCCCCCCCCTCCCCTCCCTTCCTCCTCTCCCTTCCCCTCCTCCTCTCCCCTCCCCCCTTTCACGATGGAGTGCTTTCTTCCACCGTGTTGCCTTTTTTTCTGTGCACTCATTTACTTACTTTCCCCACTGGGATGGGGGAGACTCGAAGCATATCAAGTATACCAGTCATCAAGAAGTCGATGCCATGTTGTAAAGTGCCTGAGTATCTTACACTGTATTGGTCTGTTGGTGGCTGGGAAGGAAAGGGCCGCTATCATCGCGATACTGCAGACGTAAAACAAGCTTGTCTTTCTGTTTTGGATCGTGATGGGGGTGATCGTGCCGGCTGTCGTCGCTGCCTATGGGGTGTGTCATCGTGGGACGCTGCTCACTTTCTTTCCTATCTCAGTTTTCATCTCGCTCTCTTATTTTCAGGTGTTTGTTGTTCTCCTTTTCCTCGCCTTACATGTTCCCCCGACCTGGCGCTAAAATTCTCTTCTTCTGCGGTAGGCATTCGAACGTCGTAGCCGTTTGCCTTTCCTGCCCCCTTCCCTGGATCCTGTCTCGACACTCTCCTTTCCTTGAGCATGTTTGTAGTATGCATGGTGCGTGTGCGGACCACGAAAGTGTATGTGCCAACATCTTCGACGGGGAGGCCGACCTGCATCGGCAAGTCTCTGCTCAACACACCCGCGTACGAAGTAGGAAGGTGCGGACACGATTTACCGTGCTCTCCTAGCAGACTTCAGCTGTGAAAAAAAAATGCGATACATGTAGGGAGGCCGTCGCTAGCGATCTTACAGTGTCGTTTGTTGCAGGCTTTAGTACACTGTTCTAACGGAACCCCTGTATGCCACGTTTTTTTCACAATGTCAGAAGAAGCCGATATGCGTCACTCTACTCACGCAGACATGCATGCATGGCCTCGTATTTTTTGATGAAGCAACAAACTTCGTGGCGTATTCCTGGGCTGCTCGGCGCGCATATGATTTTTTTATTTATTTATTTACTCAGACGCGCGAGAGCAGCCAAGATACGCCTTCACTGGAACTACCTCTGAGCGTTCCTCAAATCTGTGGAACACTAGGTAGAAGCAAGCCAGCGAAGTGACTTTGGGAAACCTGCTGTTTACTCCTAATCCGCCTTTTTTTTTGCCGTCGCTGCGTCCTCTCCAGTCCTCATCGAGTGTATCAGTGAGTGCGCTTGCGTGGCGGTTCCGTTGTTTGTTGCCTCTGAATGCGAACACCTGTGAGCACATGCTGCTGTTTTCCTGCAATTGAACCGAAAACGGAGCAAAGCGAGAAAATAATGTGTGTCTCGTGGACTTCAAAAGGCTCGCGAATCAGAGGGTGAGGACGGCATAACATGCGTGCAGAAGCTTTTGCGTTGCCCATTGTATATCCCACGATGTCAATTCAGGTGCTTACGTGCGCGAATGTTTATGAGCTGACTCCTTCCCGTCCCTACCGGGTGTGTGTGGCGATGCCCTTCTGGGGATGGTTGTATGTGCAGACATCTAGACGTGCATTGTAGGCTGACAATGGGAGGCTTTCCCTTTGTGTGTTGGTACGGGGAACCATCTGGATCCTGTCAATTCTTCTGTCACGATCCCTGTCTCCCTCCCTTCATCCTTTCCCCTCCCTCTCAACAACTACTTCTAGCGAACAGGGGAGCACCATGTCTGCGCCTCTTTTGTTATTTGATAGTTCTACGGAAAACGAGGTTTGTGTTTCGTTAATTTGTGCTCTCATCTTCGACATCCTTTTCATTTTTCCCTTTTTTTTACTGCTCTCTTTTTAGGCTCTCTCACTCCCCTCACCCCTCTGGTCTCACCTGTGCCTTCAGAGCCACCGTTTCGATCTTGTCTATCTCCCGTCCCCTCTCTTCCTTTCCTCCCCCCAGTGTCCCTGTAGGTGTGCCCATGTATATATAGTCCGCCCATAGATATATATATATATATATATAGATACTTGCTTCTTTGGCAAACGCCGGCGGCACGCCTCTCTCCCTCCCTGTCTTTGCTCTGTTCATCTTACTCTCTTGTCTGTATATGGATTTCGTAAGTTCTCTTATTTCTCGTTTGCTGCCGTGCTGAGTGCCTTTGGGCGGAGCCATTTTTATGTAAGTGCTCCCCCTTCTCTCTCCCCTTTTGCCCTTTGTCGTCCCTGCTTTTCTGTAGATTCTGGTTTCTGGCGGACACGGAGGGTAGGGGTGGGGGGAGTGGGCACTCCGAGTCCTCGCAACGCGCACGCTTCTGGCGGTTGGTGAACGGATGTTGTCCCGCGACTTCACCCATCTCCATTTTTGCAACCCCCTCCCCCCTGCTTGTCTCTGGTCCTGGCCGCAGTTTGTACTCGTGGGCCATGTTGCCGGGCAGACAAGAGCGCGAGGGGGGAGGGAGGCAGAGTGCTAAATGGCAACCGCCCTGCGAGGGCACAACGCACACGAGTGATTACATGAAGACGTACACAACGAAAGATTTTGAGTGAAGTGAGAGAAGATCATCTGGGCTGCTGCCTCTGATCTTGTTTCCGAAGCACCTTTGGCTTATCATGTGGAGTGTGGGGAGGATGCAGCTGGGTAACCACATGTGATGAGCAGAAGACAAGACCCCTCATGAACAGAAAGAGAATGTGTTGGCAGATGTCTAAGCACAACTGATGATGCCTTCACGTTTCCACTGGAACTCTTCTTGCTACGAACTTGTTGCTGCAGCACACCCCCTCATCTGTGTTTGTGCCCTGCTTCACGTTTAAATCAGATACGTTGCCCCCTTGGTGCCACTATTTAGCGCAACATTACGTGCAGCCTCCTTTCCCTCCTCTCGTGACTGTGTCTTTCTTTTCTTCGTTCCGCTTGCCGTTTTCACCGGGACTCGTTAGGTCCTCTGATGTTAGTCTGCGTCTTTTGGTCTGCAGGCGTCCTCTACTTCGACAGTGCGTGTTTTGGAGATGGCACAGCCACTTCGATGAGTTAGTGGGAAAATGTGGGACCCCGGCGAGCGGGCGTGTTGTTGCACCCCTCCACTTTCCCTCTCCTTCTGCTCTCTCTTTCACGCTTTGCAGGTGACGACGTCGCTGAAGGCGTAATGGAAGAAGACCAAGATGAGCCCATGTGCCCACTGACGACTCCTCACCAAGCCGCATAAAGAGGCGAACTCAAGACGCAGAAGAAGAGATAATCACCAACGCTATTTGCAAACGCCACTTTTTTTTCCACTGTTGTTTACTTTTTATTTATTATTCGCTTACTCTGTTGTTGTTTACTTTTTTTTCCCCGCTGATCTCGCTTTTTTTTTCTTCACGTATCGCGGATCTTGAGTGGACGACGCTCATGTATCAACATGCAAGTGTGTGCGTGTGTGTGCCACACTCGCGATTGGCCGCTCCTGTGTGTTCCATCAATCTCCGTCTTTCTGCACCGTCGCTTATTGATTTCCCTGTATTCAACGCCCTCAGTCTCAGACGCATTTTAGGCTGTTGGTGCGGCATTGAGATCCGCATTTGTTTTCCCAATTGCGCAGGGTGGGGCGGGCTCCTGGAATTTTCAGAGGGAGTGCCGACCATGACAGTCATCACGTGCAAGCGTGGCGTGCAGTAGCCTCATCATGATGGACGGCAGATGGCGAGGCATGCGCATTCGCTCGATTGCCCGACAGGTGGGGTCACAACTTCTGCGATGCAAGCGGTACGAAGAATCAAACGTAAATTTTCCAGAATCTCCCTTGTTGTGCTTTTTTTCCCTTTCCAGGCGGTCCGTGAAGATCGCAAGAAACGATATGCCTCTAACATTCGCAAAAAAAAAATAGGATGGAGTCACGTAGCACGTTCGAGAGGCATGAACGCTTCTGACGATGCTCTGCTCGGTCATCAACAGTACACCGGATGCGGCGCTTTGCGCTTCGGGGATGAGCTGAAGGCCAGCTGCACATTTCCATTGGAAAGTCCTCAGTGATGAGCCTCCTCTTCTACAGAGCTGCATCCCCCTCCCCCCTCCCACCACATCGGGCAAATTCTTCGTGGATCGCGAGGGTGCGATCCCTTGTCTACCTGTTCTGTCTCTGTTACTGCCGTGCATTTTTTCCACGCATCTTTCTACACTCTGCTGCTTCTTCGCTCATATACACACAAATACAACCCGCGTTGTGTGGCTGTTGTGAACCCCATGACCGCCTCACATCGCATACATTGCCGACTGACGTTGTGGTATGCGGCGCCTGCGTGCTAGTTACGTAAGAGGTCCCAGAAAAATCGCGCCTCAGTTACGGTTAGTGTCACAGGGGTCACCCAAGGCAACTGCGCCGATTTTAGCACTCCTCTCTGCAAAACTCGATCAGCGAACACCACGTGGGAAATGCCGACCAAAGAAGTCCAGGGCATCCGCCATGCGCCGTATCGCCAGGACGCGCAGGGTCGCTTGACCCCAGACAACATGCCTGAAGATCCGCCGGAGTACGGGGAGGACGGACTGCACCTGCTGAACGACGACCACAATCAGGAGCACTTGGTGGATGAGGTAGTGGTGGGAGTGAGCGAGGCGCACCGCAAACGAGAGAAGTCCAAGAAGCTCGACTCCTCTTCGCTCAGTGATGAGGGAGAGTCAGCAGCTAAAGCGGACAAGAAGCCGTCGGCCTACATGGACATCGCACAGCAGATCATTGAGGCGGAACAGCGCAGCCGTGAGGAACGTGTGTGGCGTCGCCGTCACACCGCCAATCCTGTCCTGCGAATGCTGCAGGCGATCATGCCGTATGGTGGCATCGTAGCGTCGGCCTTCAGCATTGCCAGTTCCACGATCGGCGGCGGCATCATCGGACTGCCTGCAGCCTTTCAGATGAGCGGGATGGGGATGGCCATCATTTACTTGATTGCCGTGGTGATCATGGCAGTATACTCTTTTGTGCTGCTCGCCATTGTGTCGAACAAGACCGGGCTGTACAACTGGGAGATCATCGCGCGCCGCCTGATGGGCCGCGGCTGGGACTACTTCGTCGTCTTCGTCATGTGGGTACTTTGCTTTGGCGGTGATGTGTCATACATTATCGCCCTCAAGAGCATCCTCACCGGCTTCCTCAAGAACTCGCCAACTGCATCCGATTACATCAAGTCGGATCCAGGGTATCGCCTCATCACATCAATACTGTGGATCGTCGTGATCCTGCCGATGTGCTTGCCAAAGGAGATCAACTCTCTGCGCATCGTATCCACAGTGGCCATCCTCTTCGTTTGCTTCTTCACTCTTACCTGCATCATTCACTCATCGCAGAGCCTGCACACGCGTGGCATGCGAGACGACCTTGTGTCTTTCCAGACAGGCAACACAGCTATCAACGGCTTGTCAAGCCTCATGTTTGCCTTCATTGCACAAGTGAATGCACCGGAGATCTCTCGTGAGATGTACAAGTTTTCTGTGCGTCGTGTCTTCTTGTCGGCACTGCTAGGCATGTCTCTGTGTGCGATTCTGTACCTCCTGACAGGTCTCTTCGGCTACCTGGACTTTGGCCCTGAGGTGAGCGACTCCATCCTGGCTATGTACAACCCGATGAAGGACCGTCTCATGGCCGTGTCGTACGTTGGTATGATGCTCAAAATCTGCGTAGGCTTCGCTCTGCACCTGATTCCGTGCCGAGACTGCGTGTACTACATGATGGGCACCGAGGTATCCCAAGTTCCATGGTGGAAGAACGCCATTTTGTGCTCCCTACAGGCTACGGCGGCTCTCGTTGCCGGCCTCTTCATCCCGCGCATCACCACTGTTTTTGGTCTGCTGGGCGGATTCTGTGGCGGGTTCGTGGGCTTCATCTTTCCCTCCCTGTTCATGATGTACTCGGGCGGTTTCTCGGCCGCGCGCGTTGGGTGGGGCCACTTCCTCGGCACCTACGCGCTGCTGCTGACTGGTGTAATTGCCGTGGTGTGGGGCACGAGCGCCGCCATCCACGGCGCTGTGCTTTCGTCATGGTAGTCGCGCAGCTTCTGCGTCCGCTTTCGGCAGAGGGTCACGATATCCTCGAACACAATCACGAGTGATGACTTGATCGATTTCTCGTATGAACCTTTACATGCGCAACGCGCAGATGCACGCGTTTTCTCAGCTTTGAGATGGCACCACCGAGAGCAGCACACACAGGCGATCACACGAGCACACTTATCAAGTTCTTCTCTTGAGTTTCCCGTTGCCGTACGTACGCCTCAGATTCTTTCTGGTATGCCTTCCTGATTTTTTATTGTTATTTTGCATCAATGCGCTTCCCCACAGCTGGAGCTCCGACTCCCTGGCGTGGCGCGAGCACCTGCGCGCTCGCCTCCTGTTCTTTCTCTTTCTTCACCGAGGCTCTGACTGAGCATTGGAAACGGGGGAAAGCGAGGAGAAGGGTGGGAGGGGTACGCAAGGCGTGCCCATTGCGCCACGTTTGGCTGTGCTGAGAACATCATTAGGAATCGCAGTAAATGCTTGACTTTATATTTCTGTTTGTTTTTCATAGGTGCTCGAGACGACGCTCGGCCGCCTCCTTACACTGAAGCGCTAGAGAGCAACACTCGACGACACATATCACCACTTGCCCGTCTACGACGTAACGGACGCCTTGTTCTATTGCTATCGTTGTTCTCCACAAAAGGGAAGACGAGCGGTTTTTCTCTCGTTTATGTTTGTTTCATTTTCTTCGTCGAAGCTATCAGTGTTCTTCCTTCGTCTTCCCTCCGTGTGCGTGCAACACTTGTCTTGTCCAATTCACACGTCTTTCTCTCCCACCTCCCCCCTCTCTATCTATCTATATATATATATAAAGCTTCTTTTTCGGTTCGTTTCTGCCTACCCTAAGCCTCCGTTAGACTATCACCAGTTGATGTCATGCATGGAGGGATGGCGAGGGTAAGACTGCGCTTCCCTTTCTCCCTGTTCATGGTCGCTGACGACCGCACGAGGAGGGGGTGCACCGCTGCGTACACGCGTAGGGTACCAAGGGTTTTCCCGAAGGTATTTTGCTCTCATTTTTTTTTCTTCATCTGGTGCTGCTGACCACCGCACCGAGGTATCGCAGGGTTCAGTGCCTCCTCCGTGGGGATGTCAACTAGTCTGCAGTCTGTCCTCGGAAATTCGCTAGCGACACCTCGTGTCGATGGACCAGTGTGGACTGACACTGTGCCACCGAGATCTACGGTCGTAGTGATCACGCCTGTACCAGCCCATCTACGAATCGTGTTGTCGATTCTAGAAAATTATTCATATATCTACTGTTTATATATATATATATATATATAAATAAATGTATGTTGTGCTTGTCGCGCTGGTGCTGAACATAATCCTAGACTTAACTCGGGGCTCTGTTCACTGAGCGTGCAATGGGCGGAACGCGATCAAATTCTGCCCACCAGCTGGGCTGCTTGGCAAATCTTCGATTCAAGTCTGTAGTCTGCCGGAGGTGCATGTAACTCTCACAGACCCACGCCTTTTGGTATCCCTAGTCGTCATCATTTCCTGTAAAGCAGAGCAGAGAAGCACCGCGCTGCTGTCTCCGTGCTCGCACGAGACGACATACGTTTGGGTTTCGGTCCTCTTCGTGCTTGAAAGCATAAAACTGTAGGATGGAAGATGTAGATTTGCGGCGACGCCCCTGCGAGGCGCAGACACACCATGTCGGGCTACACATGTAGGGGTATCATGGCGGCACGGGATGATCTGCATCGAACACCAGGCAATGCCGCGAACGGTCTACGCTTTTTAGGGAAGGAGTTCCCGCTTGCGCCGCATGGCGTTGGACACAACATGCCCACCCCCCGCTGGGCCGGGGACCAACCTGCACGATTGGCTCAATGAGAAGCACTTGGCATGTGCAGGCGACATCGACACCGTGGCATGGTACAAAGTCGACGCCGCCGTCAAGAGACACTGGCACAGTATTGGGGCAACCAATGCGCGGCCCCGCTCACCGGTCATTCAGGGCAGTTGTATATCCCTGCTCCGCCAGCGATGCCTGCAGCCCATTTAGGCTCTTTCCACAAAGCCATCTCAAAACTCTGCCGTGTCGTGACTGGCAGCTCTGTTGGTGAAGCTCACGCTTTCTGCAACGGCACAGAAGCCAGTATGCAGAGGCTTCCGAGCGCTTCGCACCAGCACGAACCACGACAGCAACCGCACCGCATATCGTGGAGAGACGGCAAATCGCCCATGCCATCATGCTCACAACCAACGACGCCACACAGATGCCCACCTGCGAAGAGTCGCACAAGAAAATGGCAAAACCAAGGACTCTGGTCAACAACAGCCAGGACGAGGAACCTATGTGACGCTGCCTACGGAGCACTCCGCACGCCAGCGCTGACGCGGTTGGAACCAGTTACTGAGACTGCACCCTGTGTGTTGCAGGCGCGTCACCCTCTCTCCAACACGCTTGTCAAAATTCTAGGATCGAAAGATGGTTGCAGCCCAGCTGCGCCCTCACTCCCCGCCCCTCAGACATAAAAGGAGACGTGCATTCGCTGGGGCGGAGCGTCGCAATCAGCAGTCACTTTCCGCGACAGGCACATTCCTCGATGGGCATCAGCACCCTCCTCTTCTTTGCGCTGGCACCGTGTCAAGGCGGCACATTGACTCGGTGTCGACATTGCAGAGGATGTTGAAGTGCTCGCGGCTCGGCCTCCCGAGCTTACGCAGGTCTGAGCGCACAAATGGGCCCTTCAACAGGCTGCCTTTACGCTCCCTAAATGTCCCGGCTCGGGTGAACGTTGCCCCACGATGATACCATGTGATGCGATGGTGCTCGGTGGAAAGTGCATGAGGTTCCCTGTGAAGATTCACGGCAACGCCCTCGCCCTCGTCGCAGTCGCTCAAAATGCGCAGACAGGACATAGCCACTGAAAAACGTGGGTCCACAGTCCCTAAACCCCATAGTACTACTCTGTCGTGTACCCCTGTATCCCTTAGTGGCCAAGTGAGGAGGCCCCTCGGGGAATCGATGTGCGGGGGAAAGGGAGCGTGCACACCGGATGACGGTGACACCCGATCACTGAACCCGGATCAACACCCCTTGCCTCTTCCCACGCGGACACCTTCGTCACGCGCTGTCGTCTTGCACCTCTCTCGTGTCGGCTTGTGTATTGCTCTTGTGGGTGAGTGCGCAAGAAGAAGTTTCGCAAGCACGTATAATCCAAAATGGGAGAAGAGTCCACCCCACCTCCAATGATTGCGCTACTCGCTCACGAGTCTCTGACATGAGGCCGCCATCGCCGCCCAACAAAGGAAATAAAACAACGCGACACGCGATGCCACACACTGAGACACGAACTCTTTGGTGGCAGCTGTTCGAAAGCGCGAGATCATGGGCGCTTAGCTGACGAGACGGCTGTAGGCCTTGCTCGCCCAGGTGCCGCGCAGGCGCCTCTCCGCTCTTTGTATTCCGTTAGCGTCAGGGAACTGGCAGGGACAGCATGGAGCTCACACAGGGTGCGCTGCGTGCTCCTCTGCTAGAAATGCGGCGCCTCCGCCCTCTCCAGGGTCCCCCGCGCTCGCCCTCGAGCCGGATCGTGGACGGGGGCGGCGAGGACAAAGGCGTGGAGGGCGCACGAGCCCGTCTGCCGCCGACCATGGAACACGTCTCCGACGAAGGGACGTGGAAGGTCAGAAAGCGCCCGTTAGACGCACCGCTCTCGACGGTGTGGCCGGATGGCTCGTCCTACTCGGTGGAGGTTTGATGGTGACGCTGCGGAGGCAGGCGAGGTGTGACCGCACACGTACACGAGTGGGCTCGTTCGTCGGCGAAGTGCTAGGCGTTGGCAAGGAAAACCGTCTGTGGGTGTGTGGGAGTGGGTGGGTGTTCTACTCGTGATGTTGGGCTTACATAAGGTGCGGGGAAGGGGGGGACAGGGACGACTCAGCGAGACAGTGGACAACTGCGTCGTGACTGGGCACCCTTACGAGCCTGTGGATACGTTCATGAGTGTGAAGGATATTAACGGGTGCCAATCTTCTTGTCCTCTCGCGTGGGTACTCCTCTAACCTCTGTTTTCTCGGAAATACATATCTATATCTACATATATATGTATGTGCCTGTGTGTGTGTGTGTATGCGTTTCTATGCCTTTTCACATGCTTGTGTGTATACGTGTGTGTGTGTGTACATGTGTAGAAGTATAAATATATAAAGGGAAGTGCGTGTGTCCTACTGCGCGGCTATCGCTCTCCACTGGCGTGGGTTGGAGAAGCCGAAGAGGGGAGGGAGGCGGAGGAAGAAAGGGCCTTTTGAGGTTCCATCCGCTGCCACCACGTGCACAAGTCAAAAAGGGGAAAAAGAAAAAGGAGCACCGCGCATATCATCATTGCGCAGCCCCTCTGAAGTGGTGGGAGGGTGACAGCGAGGCAGGCACGCCAGAAAGAGACAGCGAATGGGAGGTGTGTGAAGCAGCAACGAAAATCCTGCGGAAGAGGAGGTGATGCTTGTTGATGCCTCTGTATTGGGCGTGTCCGTGCTACCCCTGTCATGTCAGTGGAGCAGCGCGCCACCCTCCTCACGCCACTCTGCCTTCCTGCTCGACTGGTTACCTGCGTGGCAAGCTCCGCTTTCGCACTGGTGTGAACTCGTTGACTCCGTGATGCGAGAAAACAAGAATCTGCTTTTCGAAGGGCTCAGCAGAGCTTGAGGAAGCTGGATTGCGTTTACTGCTGCATCGAGCACTTGCCGGGACTCCGCACTAACGCTTTCGATATCCTACCAACCTCACTGTACTTTCCTTATCCTCTTTCGCATTGTTCTGTGTCTCTGCTTGTTGCGTCTCCGGTCGTCTAAAAAGGAGAGTCCAGTCGTAAAAGCGTAAAGCATGGGGACACACCAGCCAATATTGCTTCTCCTTCCTTCCACCGCTTTTTCGTAACGACACGCACCTTTCTGTGGCTTTCAACTCCCCCCTCCCCCCTCTCCCCATGAGTGGTGGTGTCCTGCTGTTGTCACCCGACTCTGAACGAACGACTAAACCAACAGCCTGCCTTACGGAAGGCAGCATCTCGCACTAGTGTGTGTGTGTGTGTGTGTGTTTGGTTGTGTGTTCCAGGGTGCGTTTTGCTCATCAAATGTACGTTGAGGTGCCGAGAAACCGCTTGGCTAATAGCGGATCCCGCTTTGGCACGGATGACAGAACCAATAGCGATGAGTACTGGGCAGAGGAAGACGAAATTGAAACGGAGATACACTGGAGCAATGACGCTTACGATACCACCGAGAGCGCATCACGCACGTACTCCTCTGTGGCTCCGAAAGAGGTCCCCGCAACATTGAGTTTAGTTTTCCAATACTTCTCTCTGCTCGCCTCATACCACGGTGCCGTGCACGTGCCGCGGTACTGGTCGGAGCTGATTCGCCCGTCTCAGATGGCACGAGCCGATGGAGACTCCCCCAACACCAGCCAAAACACTGATGACGTGGCGGATGAAATCATTTCCCCTGTGACGGAGATCGACCTCAGCGCTTGCTACGTGGGACCGACCATGCTTCTAGCCCTTGCGGACCTGCTTCGCGTGCACTGTGTCACCGTGCAGCGGGGCCGCACTAAGCGATGGCCCGTCTCCGACAGGGAAATCATGGGCACGCTGCCTTTCGTGATGGCACCACTCTGCGGTGTGAGTTCGCGCTACCCGAGGAAGGGAGAGGAGGTGATGTGCTCCTTACTTCCGCACTTGACCACTCTGCGACTCAATCACCTCGCAATTGATTTCACAATATCTCACGAGGCCACAAAATTAAGAAGCGGAAACGTGGTGTTGCGCAACATCCTGGACGCACTGCAAGGTCACCCATCCCTGCAGGTGCTTGACCTCTCCGGCAACCCGGTGGCGGCGGCGCTGGTGCCGGCGATTTCGCGGCTGGTACAAGTAACCCCTTCTTTAACGACACTCGTGCTTGATGATACGCTCCTCACGGATAGCGAGAAGGAGATGCTTTACACGCAGTGCTTGCTGAATGAGCTGCGCCGACAACGCGCGACAAAGGAGGACATTGTGGTGACGATGTCGAACAACGCCTCATCGACCATCTCACCGGAGTCTGCCACACGAGCCCTGTGGGCGGCGCAGATGCGCGCGAAGGTGGTCATGGCGGTGGAGCAGGGTGTCTCGGCCGTGCTGTGGCTCCTAGGGAAGTCTACCACTTTGATACAGCGCTACGAGACACCCAAGGCGTCAAGCGCCCACACGTTGGCTGTGGAGAGAATTGCGCGTCGCTCGGGCACCTCCGATATCACAGGCAAGCTCTCCCAGTTTGGCTCTGACTCGGTGACCTTGTCTTCTTCAACGGACCTTGTGTCGAGCTTGAATCTAACGTATTTGAGCTATGAATACGCAAAGGAGAGTCCAGCCGCTGCCGCTCCCACAGTGCCCCCGCAGGCGGGTGCGACGTGGAGTGCCGAGTGTACCGCGGTGGTTCGATGCGCCTTTATGCCCCGGGCACTGGCGCAGCGCACCGTTCTCGGAGGGCGGCCGGTGTGGCCAAATGTCCCGGAGCCGCTCGAAGATGTAGGGATGAGGGATGTGGCACCGCCATCAGCCACTGAGGTGGGAGCCACGGATCTCCTACTTGCGCTCCGTCAACAGTCGCTTCCCGAACCCGTGGTCCCGCCAGGACTGCGTCGTGACTTTGCACCCGATGCCACCTTCCTCACTACCGCGGAGGAACAGTACCGGTCAGTGCTGAAGACGCAGGAGGTCCAGTGGGGGTATGTATTGCAAAAGGTCGCGGAAAACCTCTCGCCGGTATTCGTGGGCAATGGGCACACCCTCTATGCGGAGGGCAGCGAATGTGACAATATCTACCTGCTTCCCGTCTCACTCCAGGAGACGCGAACCTACGCGGAGCTTCACGCTGGCGTGAATCCCGAACACGTGAGCCAAGTCTTGCCAGGCCAGTGGGTCGGCGACGCCGAGATCCTCGACTGTCTGTCCATCTACACCAAGTATACACCCTCCGCTGCTGATCAAAGTAGCACGTCAGTGCCGGACTCGTCCACCGTTTTTCAGCGCCGTAGCACTGTGCGCATCGTTACCGAGGCCCCTGACGACATCGTTATCTGGGCGCTACCCTTCCGCGTCGCCTTTTTCTACCTGTACACCCCGTATCAGCTGCTGCATAAGCAGTTTGTCCACCGTACCCCGATGAGCGTCTTCGCCGATATTCATCCCGTTCACATTTCCTGCCTCGCGGTGCACAGACATACATACCATGGCTCCTGGCAAGCCTCGGCGAAGCACCCCGACAGCGGTGCTGCACCGGTACTTTGCCGATACGCGTTCATGTCGCGTCATGTCCTCCTACTGGAAGAGGGCGAGTTTATGCTGCGTCTCCCTTCCCTGGCCAATCGCGCAGGACTTCGCAGCGGTGGCCGCACCGCTGCATCACCGAGAGTAAGGATGGATGATCATCATCTCTTATCGGGTGTGACTGTGCTAACGCAGCCTCTCCTAGATCTTGACGCTCAAGCGCGCGCCACCGCCGCCGCCGCCGCCGCTGAGCTGGCCGATGAGAACGGCGGCGCTCTTGCCACGTGCGCCCGTGGACCCAATGGAACGCTGGCCCTTGGCAAGGAGGCCGAGCTCTGTCGCTTTCGTGCAGCCAAAATTGCCGATACGGCGGCGAGCGCTGTCAAGCGTCACAGTGCGGCCGTGGATACGGTTAAAAACGAAGACATCCATGGCGACAGTGACGAACACGTGGCGGAGCTTCGCCAATGTCGCTCTGGGGGGACGATGGCGCAGTGGCAGTACTCTGCCATCACCAACGAGGAGTTCGCCGCTTTCTGCCCTGCATTACGTGTTGCCCTGACTCGGCACATGTGCGTGGTGCGCGACCTCTAACAACTAGCGACGGTGTGTGATGGGGTTACTGGTGAACGCATCTGTTTCTCGGTACCACCTCGCTTCCCTCCCTCAGTGAGAGTAGAGCCCTGTGGTGGTGTACCTTTTTCTTTGTTGTTGTCTTTTTTATGGTTTCGTGTGGACCTTCGCCAGCGTGGTGTCAGATGTAAATCAGTCTGGATCAACTTACCTTTTTCCGGGGGGGGGGAGCTAGTTTGCGGCGGTGTTTAGGATGGCAGTAGAGAGCGGATGGAGGAGCGCGAGGACACGAAGAAAAAAGAAAGCATAGAGGGAAACCTGCATGGAAGCTCGGGATCGCAAGAGAGATGCGTCTCGAAGACGTGGATACGTGCCGCACGATGGTGATTCTCCGCCAGAGCTTATCGTCTCCATGGCGGACCCTGTGAATGGGTGAAAAAAAAAACGCATAACCTGATTCGCGGTGGGCGCGCGCGTGCAGGCGGGCAACTGTGCTGCTGAGTTTTTTCTGCGATGATACTACTACGCCCATCGGGCATACCACCTGGAACAACCACGAGCGCGTGGGCTTTTTACCCATGATAAACGCCTTCACATTCTTCGCTCCCTATCTTGTGTACAAGAGCAAAAAAAAAAAGTATTCAGTAGCTTGATGAGCTACTCGACATGCGCACGTATGAGTCCACAATCTTTCCCCTGGCTTTGTGCGCAATTCACCTTGTGCACGCACCCCTGCATGCGCGCCAGTCGGAAGGTGGATAGTGCACTGCCGTTTGTCCACTCTTCGCTGTACTTCTTGCGCATGCAGCCTCTTGCCCTCAAAATGCGTGTCTGCGCTACTGAGACTGTCCGTATTCCGTGGTGCATCACTGCCACTGCTGGGCAATCTTTCCCCATGTCGCCGTGTCATTCTCTTCTTTGCCCCCTCCCTCGACATTCCCTGTCGCTACAGTGAAAGTGTGCCGTCACCGCCGCCGCCTTCTCCCATTCATCTCTCTCTCTCTCTCTCGTTTTCCGCACAGCGCTCCTAGTCGTCTTTTCTTGAATGCACCTTCTTTATGTTATTACTACTATTATTATCTTCTTCACCTTCGACTAGCTCACCCCCCCCCAGTATCAACGTTGCCAGCCTCCACCGCTGCGACACCAGCAGCAGCAGCAGCAGCGCACCTTCCACTTCCTCTCCACGTTCTTGACCGTCACCCACATACCCCCTTTACCCCCTAAAAAAAAAGTCTTACACACGTACATATACAAATCAGAAATATAGCACGTAACGGAACATCCACAGTATCACCCCATTCACGACGCAAGCTGGCAGTTTCGAGCGCGCCTTAATCAGAAAGCGTATGCACGCACGCACATACCAGGAACTAAATATTTTGTTGTTGTTGTTTTATCGTTAACGGGCCAAATCGTTCTGAATACAGAGAGAGAGGGCACTAGACGCGTTGTCCCTCGGAGAGTGGTGTGCCCAAACGGAGTAGCTGACCGAGAGACACGCCGACTGACCGGGAAATCGAAGAAGACGGTCAGAGAATCGATTTACTGGTTGCGCATCACGAAAACAAGGCGAGGCCAAGCGCCGTGAAGGACGAGCAATCCAAGCAGAGGAAGCAACAGGCGCCAGAGAAGGAGCCCAGAAGCGAGTTAACTGGTTTCTTGTCTGTTGTTCGAACCCGTGTGTGGTGCTGCGGTGGTTATTGCTGTGAATCTACGAAGGAAATTTTTGAAGAAGCAAAGCAGCACTTCACTTCTCGTCCGCCCCGTGCAACCGACACATCAGAGAAGTCTTCACCGCCATCGGCGACGCTGCTTCACCGCTGCCGAGTGTGGTTACTCTCCCCCCTCCCCTACACACAAATCCGGAAGTGCACTGGATCTTTTTGTTGTTTTTACGCAGTGCTCTGATATTTAACATTATCAGCTTCCACGTGACCATCGTGCCACCAGTACTTTGAGGTCTAGCCGCTCCCATTACTCACCGAACCCGGCCTCCATTGTGTTTGGGCCACGTCGCTGTTCTTGTCCACTTTTATGAGTTTTTACTTGTATACAGGGGCAAGGTCTCTTCTTGTGCGAGCCGACCTTTTTATTGCTGCATTATTGACCGCGCTGTAGCTACGCAGTGTGCCGGGGACACCAACCGTTTAAAGGCGACGCAGCCTCGTTTTCCTTTCATTGGTGACAAAGCCCAGGACCCTTATCAAAGACGTCAGCGTCGAATCAGTGGCAAGGAAGAAACAGAATTGCACGTCTT
This sequence comes from Leishmania tarentolae, assembly GCA_033953505.1. Lineage (NCBI taxonomy): Eukaryota > Euglenozoa > Kinetoplastea > Trypanosomatida > Trypanosomatidae > Leishmania > Leishmania tarentolae. Next base: position 288,480 of record CP119851.1, read on the forward strand.
TTCCACAGCTTTTTTTTTGTTTGTATTTTTTTTCGTTCGCGTTATTGTGTATGATGGGCATCTAGCGCGCAGTGCGACCCCCACCTGTCTATCGTTCTTTTCATTGCTTTATTTTTTTTTCCTTCACTGATTTTTTGTTGTCAATTTTACTTGTCGACTACGCGTCCCTAGCTTCCGAGAAGACAAGACAGGTGGACTTCATTCGCGACACAGGAGGCGTCGAGCGAGAGAGTCACCACAAAAGGAAGGAAACACTCGCGTTGGACTTACGGTGGAAAGACACACCAGCGAGAGTCAGGACCGTACCGCACGAGGCGAACAAGAACAAAACGGAAGGAGACACCACCTTTGTGGCTGAACAAAAGAAGGAACATTGACGCAGCACGGCATTCTCGTACACGCTCCCACAAACGTGATTTCTTCGCGGTTGTGTGTGTGTGTGTGTACGTGACTTGATTGCCGTATGCGTACCTATTTGCCGCCTTGACCTACTCCTTCTTTTCGTGTCTGCCTTATCTACCCCCCCCCCCCACACTCCTACCCCCGCTTTCTTTCACTACCATTCTCTTTTTCTACTGACTCTCCCACTTTTTTCTGCTGGTGTCACTGTTTCTTGAGTTTCTTGCAGCGTAATTCACGTGAAGCTATCTTTTCCCCCACTCGCAAAAACAATAAACATTTTACACAACCGCCAGCAGTAGCAGGATCCGCCCTCTTCCCACTTGTCTCTGCTTCTCTTTATTGTTGGGGCTATCTTCCAATTATTTCTTCCCTTTTTTATTTCTCTCTCCTCTCTCTCTCTGTGCTGGCCTCGATCTTCCTCGATTGCATTACTCCCTTAATTCGCTCTCCGCATCTTGTGTCCGTCTCCCTTTGTGCTTACGTGGAAGCATTGATTTGTGCTTCTTGACTGATTACAAGTGCCTTCCTATTCCGCTTCGTCTTCTTCGTGAAGCCCTCGCCTACTCCATTTTCCTGTCCTGCCCCTCTCTCTCTCTCTTCGCTTCTTCTCCCTTCCCATTACCTTTGTTTTGTCTTGTTTTACTGTTCATCGGTTGAACTGTTTCCCTTTTCGACTATCTTGTACTAGTGCGTGCGTGTGTAGAGGAGGGTGCTCTTTCCCCGCTTCACCCCCCCCCCCTCCCTCTTTCCACCGTACAGACGCACAAACCACTTCGAGAGCAAACGCAGACAAGGGAGAGACGTCCCCCTTTTTTTACTCCCTTTTTCTGTGCTGCTGGGATTTGTTGTGCTGTTTTGTTTCCTCTCCCTCTTCTTCCCTCTGCCTCCTGTCGCGTTGCTTTTCTGCTGCGTCTGTGCGTGTTGTTCATCCGTGTTCGATTCCAATCGTCTCTCTTAGCTGAAGCCCCCGTCTTTGTTTTTGTATGTCCTGTCTCCTCCTTGTCTCTCGCTCCCCTCCATTCTTCTTCGCTGTCCTGCCCCGCTATACCTCTTCGTGATTTGGCGTACTGGAGCCTTCTGCTTCTGTGTAGATTGACTTCCAGCGCGCGTCGTGAGAGTACACTCCCTTCTTCTCTGTTGTTGTTGTTGTTGTTTGTACTCTGTGTATCCTGCTTATAATATATATTTATCGTCTTTTTGGTTCATAAAAGTTTGTGGTAGTGGTCCTCTTTTTCGTCACGGGAGCTGTCCCGCTGTCAGTCCACCCGCGCCACCGACGCAGCCCTCTTCCTCCCTCCCTTCATCCTTGTTGTTGTTTTCCTGAGTTACGTTGTTACTCTTGTCGTGTGCCTGCCTTCGTGTGTATGTTCGAGTGCGTTGTCTGATGCTCTGTGTCGCCTTTGTCCCTCGCTGCTGTCTCTGTCATCGCTGCTCCTCAGGGCACATCTCTCTCCCTCGGACGCTCTCGTGCACGCGTCGTGCGCGATCGTGGAGTTTCCCTTTCGTCTTGCCTAATTTCCGGGTCTTGGCCCTTTCTCCTAAGCACGTTTGCCTCCCGTGGCATCTGAACTTGGCGCGCCCTCCCAGCTCTGCAACGCCATAAAGCTCTTTAAAGAAGTGGTCGTTTATTTGTTCTCGTTCTTTCAGTGAAGCCCCTCCCCCCCCCCCAGCATTCTTCGCGTTGCTTGACTGAATCACACGCCTAGAGCGAAGCGTACATCTAGCCTCATTCGCAGCGCACGTTCTGCTAGTGTGCCGCGTACATTTGCTTGCTCGTCATCGACTCGCGCGCATCTGAACTCGCTGTGCTTCCCTCTCTTCTCGTTTGGTGTAACTTTCGTGTGTGGTACCCGTGCGTATCTTGGTTTCCGCTTCTGACGTTCATCTAGGAGGCTTCCTTCGCTTTCTCCTGTACTTGCCTTGAGCAGTTCCTGCCCTCGATCATCCGGTACCGCTGCTTGTCTTGCGATTGCCCTCCGGCCCCGCCTCCTCCTCTCCTCCATCCACCTCGCTTTCTACGCTACGTGCCAGTACCTTTCTCCTCCTTTCGTTTCCTGCCAGAAGCGGCATAGCTACCAAAATGCAGAACAGCAACAGCAGCTATCACTCGCAGCAGCCGTACCGCTGCCGGGGCATTAACGATGGACCTGATATGGGCACACCGCATTCAACCTACTCGCAGCAGAACCCTCCCCTGTCGCCGCTCGTGTTTGCAGCACCGTCAGGGGGAGCGGCTGCGCAGCAGCATGATCCCCTCTCCACGTCACTGTACGCGGAGCCCCCGCAGACAAACTATAAAGCACCGCTGGCGCGTCACAACAGCCGCACCCTCATTGAGTTAGAGGACAGTCCTATCAAAGTTACGTGCCTCACGAAGGGTGCTGCCCGGTCGCCCTACATGACACCGATGGCAGGCGAGATGACCCCAGATGTGGACCGCAGCGGCCGCCACAATCCCTACACCTTTAGCTACTCAGGTACTTCCAGTCCAATGCAAGTATCCACGCCGACACACTCGCCACAGGCCTGCACATTCGACAGCAGTGTCGCAGGGCCTCACAGGATGCAGCGCTACGCCGCGTACGGCTGCACGGAGCCACCAGTAGCGGACACCCACCTCATACAAGGACACAGTGTGCGCCTCGATACGACGTTTGCGCTGCCACCCGAAGTAGTGCATCGCGCCTTGAAGGATCGGTGTCGCTACATTCAGTTTCCCATCAATCTTCCCGTGTTCCCTAAGGCTGGAACACTCGCCTCCAATGTGGCCAACGGCAACAACTCGAGCTCGAACGGTAGCACCGGCAGTGGTGGCTCTGGCGATAGCAGTCTTCCGATTGCCGTTTTTATCGGCCAAGTGCGGTTCGAGACAACGGCCGAGGAGCTTTTGTGGCTTGTGCATCGCACCTGTGGTGCCTGCGCGAGCCACCTCGAGAGCCGTGGTGCAGGGTGCTATCTTCTCTACTGCAAGAGTGAGGCTGACCTGACGCTGGTTCGCAGCCTGCATAAGCGTGTGCTCTTCGACGTTGGTGGCGTGTGGCTCGCCCGCACAGCAGACGAGGTGGACGCGATGTGTGAGTACATCGCTCTTGACGCACCTCTTCTATCCAAAAAGGCTCGCCTGCCGCGTGATTCAATGGTGGTCGAGGAGCTAAAGTTGGATGCCATGAACAGCGGTGGCCGCCGCGGGCACGTCGCCGGCGGTGGGCACGAAAAGCGAGGTGTCGGCGACCATAACCTCTCGGGAAACCGGAGAGGCGGTGGCCGTGGCTCCACCTCGCAAGGCTCTGGCGTCGAAGACATGTCCAAGACGGCGAGCGGTGATGCCTGTCAGCAACCTATGCAGCAGCGGCATCCAGAGCAACGGGATCAAAAGGGTCTCCCAACGTATGAAGAGTCCACTCCACAATACCCTGGATACCCACCGCAGTCGTTTGGCGAATCCTCCCTCTACCAGTAGCCGCGCAATACATGCCCAGAAAAAGAATACGCGCACCTGGAATCGAGAGTGATCTGTTGCAGTCGCGCTTCGTCTAGGCGAGACCTCTTGGGTCCCTGTGCGGGTTAACGTCTGCTCTCTTCTCTTTGGCCAGAGGTTGTGGGTGACCGGTGCACTGCCCATGTACCCACAGACGCATAAGCGGCTGGAAAGGGTCTTCTTCACCTGAGGCTTTGCATTCCTGTCTCCGTTGTGTGTGCTGGTCCCTGCACGTGTCTTGCTGGGCTGTATGTGGTGGTGGACCAAAGCGAGTCGAATTTCTTCGTTGTTGTTCCCTTTTCCTTTCACTGGTGTTCACTCGCGTTTGGCTCTCCCACCCTCTCTCTTTCTCTTCGTTTTCTTTTTTTTCCTTGCGTGTGTTGGGGACTTGTTCGTTAGAGATGATACTCTTATTTTTGTTGCTGCCTTTGTCTGGTTGCGTCCACCGAGACAGAAGGGAAAGTTGACCGTCTGTGTATCCGTTTTCTTCTTCCTCCCTCCCCATGCCTTTGCTCAGGCCTTCTCATTTTTATCATTATTTATAAATGGCCGTTTGGGACGGTGCACTCCCAGTCGGTTTGTTTACAAGGTTAAAGAGGGAGCGAGCGAAAGATAGTGCGTAATGGGAGTGCATGATCCCTGTGGATCTGTGTCTGTGTGTGTGTGTGTGTGTGCTCAGATGTAGGTCATGGTTGCGGTGAGGTGCATAACGGTCGTGCTTCAGCCTCCACAGCCGTCCCTTCACCGATTTCTTTGGCGGGCGTCTCTTCCTCTCTTCACTCAGAAAAGTAGCTGTTGGGGAGACTATGGTATGCACGAGCACACACACACACACACACACGAGCACACAGATCCACATGTAGACGCAGACGCTCCAGAGTAAGACAACACTTAAAACTTCTAAGAAAAAAAGGCAGTGACTCGTCCAAGTATCGGAGAGCTGTTGAAAGCGCTAGGCAGCGGTAGAGGAGACAGATGAGACCAGCGATAGGTCTGCCAAAGGTGGCGCGATCGTGGAACGGTCCAAGAGGGATGTCGGTGTCTGTTCTGTTGTGACTGCTCCTTTACTGTGAGCACACGTACAGGTGTCGGGGAGGACGGGTTCGAACACACACGCACAGACGCGTGGCCCACACTGCACTTCCTTTTTTTTTAAAAAAAGTGTTTGCTCCACGTTTTTTCTCACTGGTCTTCCCCACCCGTTAAAAAACAAATTTCCACTTCGTGTCCTTCTACATTTTGTGTGCACCGGCTCACTTCTTTCTCTCCTCGGGCACGGCGTCGCTGTCACTGTGACTGCTAGGAGTAAAGCGCCTCGTGACTGCACAAGAGAACGAGCGGTGCCCTTCTTTCTTCCTTCTCTCACTGTGTCTAGTGTTCGTTTCATGTGCTTCGCCGTCTTGGAGATTCGCTGCTGAGATGCGTTTCTGATGCCCTGCTGACATGTGGAACGAGAACACGGGCATGGGCGATGGCACACACACACACACACACGCATTTTCTCTTCTATTGTCTTTTTTCTAATTTTTCAATAGTTGTTTGTGCTGCGTCTCCTTTTGGCTGTTCCTCTCACGCACGTCTCGTGCGCTCTAACACACACAACACACACGCACACACAGGTATGTACATGCACATAGCCGCTCCTGATTAAGCATAAAGAACTGCATAAACTAATGTGCCACAATGGTGGTTCAGTGTAGACACGGACACGATGAAAAAAAAAAAAGAGGAGCTCGGCATGGCGATTCGAAAGGCGCTAGTCTTGAGTGTCGTTCAGAGACGGTCATGGGGACAAGCGCTAATGGAAGCTCGTGGAGGAGCGCTTAAGGAGCAAACAGAGACTAGAGTTTTACTAGCTCTACGTATTGGCATTAGTGTGTGTGTGTGTGTATGCGCGCATCGAACGAGACACACATGAGCACAACACTCCACTCCACACTCTTACTGGTCTCCATTCTCCTCCTTGCTGCGCACATGTTGGCTGGAACGCACTCTTGCTCCTGCTCATCCTTTCGGGCTTTCGGTCTGCGCCATTTTCCCTTTGTGTATCTTGAACTGCTAGACGCACGTGAGAGGGCTTCAACGACGCATGCGCACATACGCGAGCATGTCCATCTGTCTATGCAGAGGGAAGAGCGAGGGATCGCTTACACGTCTCATGTCATAACCTCATCTGCTCCCCGGCTCGACCTATACATAAATTTTGCTGTACACGTGTAATTTGTCATGGTGTTTGGTCTGTTTTCCGCATCTAGTCTTTGCCCCGCCACTCCGGCTCACACTGTCTATACCTGCACACCTTTTTCTCTCTGGCGTTGCATCTACAGTGCCTCCGCTCGCCGACGCGCTTGGAAAACTCAGCAGACGCACGCTACGCCTGTTTTCCGCCCCTACCTTATCCTTGCGAGTGTGTTCTTATGTCGCGGGTGACCACGTACGAGCGCATACATGCAGCCGAAGAGCCGATTGGGCGTCAAGGGAATAGCAGCCGATGCGCTCGTCAACCTGGTCCAGCGCTACTACCCGTACGCTACGGTCCTCTTCACCTCCGTGGCGAATAGTCTGACCACTGCACACGCCAACGATGTTCACAGGTCCAAATCTTTTGACACATTGCAGGCAAAGCTTCAGACACGCACTGCTTCGAAGAAAGGCTTGACGGTACACACTCCTGGATTTCAGCGTATCTTGGCACGACGCCACATCGCTCCTGCCATTTCTTCGAAGAGTGCAGCATCATCGTGGTGGGCTGTACTGTACGCAACCGATGGTACTCACAGCACATCCGTCACCTTTGCGAGACAACCATCGCAATCCTCACCGTTGTCTGACAACGCACAGCCTATCCTTTGCTGTCCAGACGCAATCGTGTACATCAGTGGAGTCGAGTTGCGGGATGTGACGCAAGTGGTGGCCCCAACGCTTGTGGAGGCAGTGACCCGAATTGAAGCGCCGCATAGCACCGTGGGGGCGGCCTCGGCTACACACCGGGCAGAACGACAGGCGCCCAGCTACTGCCGGCAAAGAGTTGACTGGCCCACCATATGGGCGGATAAACGGTGTGCCATGCGCGGAGCAGATTTGCTGGAACTCTCACTCGATGTGCCGAGCGACCTGGGTCACTGTCATAGCGACGCTCGTGAAAGCATGCTCGTCTCCATTGCTAACCCGGATGTAACCTTGGCAGATCTGCACCGCCAGCCACACGCCTCGCAGCGCGGGCCGCTGCGAACGTCCTTCGGGTTTTCTCTTCCCTGTGTACAGGCAGCCCTGCCATCTGCAGTGGTACGTGCCGTTCGTGTGCTGCGCCGCTGGCAGCGAGACGTAGTGAACTGCATCCCGTGCTCGAGCGCCTTTTGGGTTTCTTCCATCGGTCACCTTCTGGAAACTACCGTCGGCGATGAAGCTTCTCCACTGACGCAGCAGGCGAAAGTGTGCAGGCGGCAGGGACAGAAGCTGGGGATCTCCGAGAGGGAGACGAGTTACCTTTCCGCCATCGTCCACCCCGAAAGCGATCCCGAAAACATCCCCGCTCTACCGCCGGGAGACGCAACTAAGCTGCTCGCATTTCTCGTCTCCCTCACCGTCCTCCGCCTTGCTTGTACGTCATCGGTGGAAGTATGGAATGCCACGAACTACTTCCTCGAAGCAGAGAGACTTGATAGTACAACGGACGCCGACGTCTTGCTGTGTACCATGCGCCGTGACGCTCGGGCGCACCTAACCTTTCCCATATTTTGCAACCTCTACGACGCCGCATGCGATAAAGAAGAGGGTCTGTTGGGCCAGCTCTCCCCATGGCGTTCTCGGTAGCACAGGTGCGGACATTCTCGAGTGGGGAAAGCAAAGCGAAGGAGCTGGTGACCACTCTCTCCCTTGTAGCTGTTGTCACGACGTTCGTGTACTCGCCACCCACCGCCGACACCGCGAAATCGTCGTAGTCATCTACGTCTTCTCTCACAAGCGAAAGAGAACACGAATGAAGCGAGAAGCGCGCTACTGCACGCTGTGGGCATGTGTCTGCTCGTCCCTGTTTTTTGGATTTCCTTTTGCTCGTTCGCTCCTAGGCGTTGCGGAGTGCAAACGCTTGAAAGACAGGGGTGCGAAGCTCGATGCAGACAGGGATACTGGTACACCTTCTGTGGACCTTGGGCAGCGTACGGGCCCAAGTGGCAGGTCGTTAATTCAGCCCTACGGTGTTACTTCCCTATGCCGACAACGATGCCGGCTTTCATGCTTCTCACTACCGTGAACGCTCTCACGACTGCCTTTGTTTTTTTTTTATGTTGTGTGCACCTCTTTCATGTATCTCTGATGATGAGGCGACACCCCATGATGCCTGGTATCCCAACGGTCCAGTGCCCCTACTTACGCTTTGCGTGTAGAGGGGTGATGGAAACTGCTGCCTTATTCCTCACTTCGGCTGATGGCCACGTTTTCTTCTGGAAAGCTCACCTACCTACCTGCGTACCTACGACGTGGATACGTCAAAGCAATGTATCGCTGCTGCTGCTGCTGATGGTCACGTGAATTGTCCGTGCGTCATGACGGCCCGCGACAAGGGACACAGCTGTGCCTGCCGTGTGATTGGTGTCACGACCGCATAACGGGAGCTTATCTCACCTGACTGTCACACCCCTTACTTGTGCAGGAAAGCTAAGGCACCCCGAGGAGGATGCACAGTTTGGCCACCTGCATGATTTAAGTGCCTATAAGGCAACATACAAATCACGTTGGGTGGGCAACGTACGAGTCAGTGCGCCTGCTATCAGAGGACTGTGTCTGTGTATGTCCAATGTCTGTGTCCACCACTGCGTCAGGTCACCCAAATGAGCCTGCAACATACAGGGCGGTGGTGTTTCAAGTAGGGCGGAACTCATCTTCTATAATACGTGGTTGGACATGTTGAGAGGAAAAGAAAATTCGAACCTGCCTGATGGATGACACCCCATCTCACCGTTGAATCGGGGCATCGTATCCACTCTTGGTGGAACAGGCGAAGCTGTCCGCACCTGCCCTTGGGTATCGGCTGCGAATTCTAGGTAGTGTTGCGCAGCTTTGGGATGGCGCTGTGCCGAGGAAACTTCCGGCCGTGGTGGTCACGCTTGTACCCATCCACTAGGAATGACGATGACGATGCCTCAGTAAAGAAAAAAGAGAAAGCATGAAGCGAGCGGACATGTTGAAAACAAAAGGCCTTCACCGCGGCTTTCCTATACGGAGCCTTCGCAACATCCACAGCTGTTCACCTTCTACACTCGTGCGCATGGCGTGAGTCGAGGGGGTGCACGAACAGGAGCAGGTTCAGAACCCCCTCCCTCGGGCTTCCTATATTAGTATTGCGAGACACACATTCATTCCTACAGCGAGAGCAAGAGCTGGAGGTGGCGAAACATTAATTAGAAAGGACTGAAGAGAGCACCACACGAGCCCAGCAACCCCCCTCCACTTCCTGTATATCCTGTCGTAACTCCACTCGCTCTTTGTCTTCTGTTGGAGACGAAGACCTCAATGGAGTATCAGATTATTTCGAGCAAGGGTGACAAGCTCGCGCTTTGCATCGACGATGACATGACCGTTGGCGACGTTAAAGGTGTCGCTGCGGCGATGCTCGATGCCCCCGATGACGTCATGATGACGGTTTCACTCAACGGCAAGCTCCTTAAAGACGATGCGGAGAACTGGGGACAACTGTGCAGACGCCTCTTTCAAAGTCAGCAGCCGCACCCCAGGCAGCGCAAGCTCTTCTGTAATGTGACGGATCGGCCGGTGCCGGAGCCCCAGAGCACGGACATGCTGCGCATGCTGCCATCCAAGGAGGAAAAAAAGATGGAGCTGGAGAAGGAGCGCGAGAAGGTGGCCGCAATGGATTCTATGGTAGACACACTCGCCGACAACCCTGCCTTTCTGGAAAGTATGCTGAGCATGAACCCAATGATCCAAAAGATGCAGAAAAAATCACCTGAGGTGGCGCGTATGTTGAAGGACCCTGATACGCTGCGTATGCTTCTCAAGTCCTCAGTTGACCCGCAGCGGCGGCGGGAGATGGAGCGCAGCGCAGAGCTGCAGCTTGCCCACATTGCCGCCTTGCCCGGGGGCCAGCAGATGATCAATCATTACATGGATCAGCTCACCGAGGACCAGGAGGAAGCCGACACACAGCCTCAACTGCCTATTGGCAGGTCGACAGTCGAAATCAGTGACGAGCTTACCCACCCTGACCCGACAAAAGAGACAAACAATGACCCGTTGCCGAACCCGTGGGCTACGCCGGCTGCGGCGGCACCGGGCGCTGTGTCTCACGCAGGTAATCCTTTTTCTTTCGGCGGCACCGAGGACTTTCCTTTCTTCAACAATGTCGGCTTTCCTCCCGCGGGTGCCTCTTCTTCTCTAGGCGCTGCTATCGCCCCTGTGACATCCTCGCGTATTGGAGAATCTTCAGCCTTGTCGTCGAGCGGCCAGCAACAGGCTTCCATGAAGGCAATGATAGAGATGATGATGCAATCCATGTGGACGCCACCCGCAGCACAAACCATGACGCCTACAGAAGCACCATCGGCCTCGACTGCCGCAGCACCGGGTCCTGCCTCCGCCCCCGCATTGTCAGAGGAGGCGATGCAGCGTGGGTTGTCGGCGCTGCGGGAAATGGGGTTTGAGGACGAGGGCCTCTGTCGTGAGGCGCTCACAGCCTGCAGTGGTGACGCAGAGGCGGCTGTGGATTATATTGCTGAGCATCAAGAAGAATAGTACTTCTCTGGTGTTTTTTGCCTTGTGCTTCGACGAGGGCGGCGTTGGGGAAAGGTACGAAGAAAAAAAAAAAGAGATGCCTTCCGGCATGGGCTCTCCGGTCTTCTCCAACTTGTTTTGGTTGCTTCGGACAAAGTGATTCGGTATTGGCAGGCATGAATTCAGGAACGGACGCCGAAATCCACAACAACAGTGCACTCCACGATACGGGGCAAAGAAGGCGCGGCTGCTTTGCCTTCCACTTCCACGCTCGGTGTCACGCAGTGAAGCCTTCTTTAAACCCACAACGAGGAGAACTCCAATGATTGCGCTACTCGCTCACGAGTCTCTGACATGAGGCCGCCATCGCCGCCCAACAAAGGAAATAAAAAAACGCGACACGCGATGCCACACACTGAGACACGAACTCTTTGGTGGCAGCTGTTCGAAAGCGCGAGATCATGGGCGCTTAGCTGACGAGACGGCTGTAGGCCTTGCTCGCCCAGGTGCCGCGCAGGCGCCTCTCCGCTCTTTGTATTCTGTTAGCGTCAGGGGACTGGCAGGGACAGCATGGAGCTCACACAGGGTGCGCTGCGTGCTCCTCTGCTAGAAATGCGGCGCCTCCGCCCTCTCCAGGGTCCCCCCCGCTCGCCCTCGAGCCGGATCGTGGACGGGGGCGGCGAGGACAAAGGCGTGGAAGGCGCACGAGCCCGTCTGCCGCCGACCATGGAACACGTCTCCGACGAAGGGACGTGGAAGGTCAGAAAGCGCCCGTTAGACGCACCGCTCTCGACGGTGTGGCCGGATGGCTCGTCCTACTCGGTGGAGGTTTCATGGTGACGCTGCGGAGGCAGGCGAGGTGTGACTGCACACGTACACGAGTGGGCTCGTTCGTCGGCGAAGTGCTGGGCGTTGGCAAGGAAAACCGTCTGTGGGTGTGTGGGGGTGTCTATGTTTTTGCCTCTGGTGCCCTGGCTGCTATTCGCTTACCGGGAGTTTTCTATTGTTTTTGCAGGAAAGGATCTGAATAGATCGAAAATGTGGAACACGAAAACGTAAACGAGGGTGGAAAACTCTGCACACAGAACGTCTCGAGTGAGGACTCTGTATCTGTTCGTACAGACTGCGAGAAACTGTGTTGTGTACTTGTGTCTGTGTGTTCGTAGTTTTCCCCCATTCCGCTGGGACTTGACGTGTGCGTATCAAAGTTGGTTTCCTATATATGCACGCGTTGACGAAGGGAATCTCTTCTGCTTAATGTTGTGAATATGGCCATGTCGGCGTGTGTGCGTGGAAAACAGAGACGTACCTCGGTGCCGATTGAGTGGAAAATTGCCCCCCCCCCCCCCACCACCACCACCTCCCTCCCCCCTCGCTTCTCGCGGCAGTGGAGGTTTTTGGGTAGTGCAAGTGTCTTACCTCGACCCAGGATGGTGTCTGCTAAAATGTACTCTCCTGTTTTTCTTCTGTTCACATTCTTCGTTCTCGTTACGCGCTGGTGGTGCACACAGAGCATGGCTTGCGCACGCTCCACGGATACGCGAACAAGTGCGCACACATCCGCTACAGCTGCTACACGCCATTGCGAAGGACGTGTAGAACGAAAAGAATAATAAGCGATGCGCTTTGCTGTTTCTTGTCTGGTAGGAGCAGTGGGAGCGTGGGTGTGGCGGCCGCCTTTGGCCCAGGAAGCAGAGTGCTACCGGGGCATTCAAAACGCTCTCACCTTTCGAAATCCGCAACGTAAAGGGCAGGTCTTTAGTCAACGCTATGAACCGTACCAGCTGGGCGAGATTATTCCTATCACGGCGGACGTAGCCCTCTTTCGCTTCCTGTTACACAATAGCGAGGATGAGTTTAATTTGAAGCCCTGTTCGACGCTGCAGGCGTGCTACAAGTACGGCGTGCAGCCGAAAGACCAGTGCCAGCGCTTCTACACCCCTGTGACGGCAAACCACACAGCAGGCTACTTTGACATCATCGTCAAGCGCAAGAAGGATGGTCTCATGACTAATCATCTGTTCGGCATGCATGTGGGAGACACGCTCCTCTTCCGCAGTGTCGCCTTCAAAATTCAATACCGCCCGAACCGGTGGAAACACGTGGGCATGATCGGCGGCGGCACCGGCTTCACCCCGTTTCTGCAAATCATCCGGCACGCCTTAACCGATCCAATGGATAGCAAAGAGGTGGACAAGACGAAGTTGTCCTTTCTGTTCTGCAACCGCACCGAACGACACATTCTCCTCAGCGGCGTCTTCGATGACCTTGCGAGGCGCTATCCAGATCGCTTCTCCATCTTCTACACCATCGACCTCGCCGTGGACAAGGAGAAGTGGCTGGAGCAGGAAAACCACTTTTTGGGATATGTCACGGCTGACATGATCCGCCGCAGCATGCCAGCGCCGGAGGAGAAGAACAAGATTATCATGCTGTGCGGACCAGACCCGCTGCTGTCGCACGTGGCTGGCACTCCAATGTCGACGATGTCTTCCATGTCGAGTAGCCTGAATATCCAGCCCATGGCCACGGACATCAACAATCTCGTCAGTCTCGGAGGCCTTCTGAAAGAGCTTGGTTACGATAACGAAGAGGTTTATCGCTTCTAGAGAGACACATGGGTGCTGCATATCGCCAATACAGACGCTACACGGGTGAAGCGTCGTGTGCGCTCCGTCAGGGGATGCGTTGTCTGCTCACATCAGCGCGTGCGTATGTTCACGGGAAATTCAAAGGAAATCCACCTACCCCTGCATGCGCGCGCCTCGCACTGTCTCACGTTCTCCGTGATAACATGGTCGTATTCGCGGGAGGCTAGAAGTAACTCATACACGTTCTCTCTGTCTCTGTGAAAGAGCTCGCCGATCACCCTTTTCATTGCACGTTACTTCTGTGGCGATAGCGTAAATAACGAAAGAGGAGCACCGAGACCTTGATGACCGACCAGCAGTGTGCCAACAGAGTAGGTGTCTGGGAAAGAGTGGGGGGAGTAATAGGGGTGATGTGCAGGATCGAAGCGTGCCCTCGCATGCCCTAGTGCGCAAGTCCGTGGAAGAATTGCCTCGTGCTTCCCATCTTGGCTGGACGAATACCCCGTCACCGATACACACTGTTGCAGGCGCAGATCTAAGAGGAGGAAAGGTGTCGTGCCTGGTTTCTCTACGCCGCCCTCTCTTCGTCTTGCAGTAGCTAGCGAGATCCCCTCCCAACTGCGCCGATAAACAAAAAAGGGTAGAGAAATCTGCCAAAGATGGCATCTCCAGCCTTGGCGAAGTGACAGCTCACATTCTGCGCGCCATATCGACGTTGCCCCCTCCCCCCCCCCACACACACACACGGACACACGGGCACACGCATGACGGATCGGTCCTGCTATTGTGTTGATGCGAACATTCACGCATCTTACCTGTGCAGGGGCGTGTCATCCTACATGAGCGCGCCTTCATTCCGTCGCTCGCCGAAGTGGAGGGCTACGTTCCCTTCAATCACGAAAGCATCACAAAGGTCTCATCAGGGAGAACTCTATTGAGACGACGCGCTCTGCTACGTTGGGGGTGTGGCAACGCGAGGCATTATACGCGCTGTCCGAAGCCAAGAAGACCCACTGGGTGCGTGCATTGTGTAACTTGCGGTGGTTGAGCACATCACACACCTATCGATAGCGCTTCGCTTTTCTTTCGGACTGGGGAAAACGAACAAACGAGCGAGAAGAGCCACCCCTCTTCTTGGAACGAGCGCAAAGCGCTGAGAGGGTCCCAGCCTTAATCCTTACTTTCCACAATCCCGAAGTCGGAGCTCCCACACGCCAACGGCAACATGAAATCTCATCAACGCGTCCCCGGTAGCGCACAAGAAAATGGTCAAGGAGGAGTTGTCGGTGCGGGAATTCCGTTTTGGTTTTGAAAAGTGCCCAGTTGAGATTTCCAAGCTGCGCATTGTCCGCACATCTCACACAGCTGCCCCCCCCCCCCCCCCGAGCCACTGCCTTCCCACTCCTGCAGTGGCACAATGCACTTGGATAGTGCCCTCGCTCACAAACCTGAGATCAGGGAGAGCAATGAAGGACTACCCTGTGTAGCCTGCGGTTTACGAAGGCCGCAGAACTACCGTAGCTATGAAAAACGACCTACTGATAAAGACGCGCACACCGCTAACGGTGCGAGATGAAGTGGATGTGCGCTGCTACGGTCACCTGTCGTGGCCGTTGACCAGGCGGGGAGCACAAACAAGGAAGGTGTTTTCAGAAATTGGAGGCGGGTGTCGCGCAGCTCATGAGAAGAAGTGTGTGCCTCTCCCTCGGCAAGATAGATGCGCAGCCTCTGGTCTCGTGTAGTGGCATTCGCAAGTGTGAGGGGTCTTCCGCTAAAGGCGCTTACAGCGGTGTTGTTCATTGGTGCGATGGAAGTGTCGGTGCTGATCAAGCGCATGTGCGCTAGACACATCATCATCCTCAGGACGCTCGGTGAGCCTCATCACGAACCCACGCTGAAAATAATTTAACAAAATGAAACAGTGTGCTCAGAGAGAATGGGCGGCCGCTTCCTCTCCAACGAGCGAAGTCGTGTGAAAAGGAAAACGATGTCCTCGCGGTATGGCCCAGCACGAAACGCACTGGTGCGTTGACTGCCGCTTCTCGCGTGCCACATGGCGAGTCGATGGGACTTGATCTAGCGCCTTGAGTAGCTGAGCACTCCTCAGCGTTGCCGAATCTTGAGGCGTTGGCTCGTATTGCCCATGAAAATGCAGGGAAAATGAGGATGGAAGTGCTCCACGCAATAGGTTACCGGCTTCTCCCTCTTTCGCGCCTTTTCTCTCTCTCTCTCTCCCTGATGTCGTCGTTTGGAGGGGCATGAACTACGCACATAGACACACACACACACACACACACATACACACACAGTGCGGACCTCGTGCTCTCTGACGGCAGTGTGGTGGCAGTCTTCTTGTAGGAAAGGGAGAAGTGCATCATTGTTCGGTGGAGCCAGTGGCCCCCGTGGAGAGAGAAGGCATCATCTGCAAACTCTTTGTCGGCTATCGCTTTTCTCGTATCCTCCCTCTCCACGTTCAAAAGCTTTTTGGGTTAGCTACCTCGTAGCCACGTGCACAGCAGTATCTGGTGGAGTACGACCCAGAGTGAGGTATCGCATTTAAACTAGACGGCATTTCACTTCTTAGGTTGTCTGTCTGCGTGCACGTGCCGCCATTTTCCAGGTGGTAGCGCCTCCACTTTGACGTCTTCGTTGTGCTCGGTGCCACTATTATCTTTTTCGGCACTCAAAATGTTGCGTTTCACACGTGCTTCATTCACCGGCCGCGCGATGATCTCGCGCGGCAGTCCGGAGTGGTCCCACCGCCTTGACCTCAAGAAGGGTAAGAAAACAACCCTGGCGCACAAGCTCGGCACCAGCAAGCCCAACAACGCCTTGCAATACGCCCAGATGACTTTGCACGACTTGACAGAGTGGGTGGTGGCCTACTCGCCGTGGCCGCTGACGTTTGGTCTTGCTTGCTGTGCGGTGGAAATGATGCACTCCTACTCGTCGCGCTACGACTTAGACCGCTTTGGTATTGTGCCACGCCCTTCCCCTCGACAGGCGGAAATCATTATCGTCTCTGGCACCGTGACAAACAAGATGGCACCACTGTTGCGCAACATATACGTGCAGATGGTGAATCCCAAGTGGGTGATTTCGATGGGTAGCTGCGCCAACGGCGGTGGCTACTATCACTTCTCCTACGCGGTGCTCCGTGGCTGCGAGCGGGCGATCCCGGTTGATTTTTGGATCCCGGGCTGCCCGCCCTCAGCGGAGAGCCTCGTATTCTGTCTGCACAACCTGCAGAAGAAAATCCGCTGGCACGAGATTCAAAAATATTCTGTGCGGTAAGCAGTAGAAAGGAGCACACACAAACACGCACACATGCGCAGACGGGGAGAAAGAGTGCCCAATCGAAGGCGAGAGACACTCATGCGAGAGGGAGTCGGGATGGCGCATTGTGGAACATAATGGGCAAATGCGGACACAAAGCAGACAGGCCTTCAGGCATGAAATATTCATGACGGGAAGGGGAAAGGCAGGTGCCTGTTGTGTGCTCGAAGGGGTGGAGGGTGCCGAGAAGTGCCTCGATGCCGCGGCCCGTCCCTCTTTGCTTGTCGGGCCCGTTCATTTTCCTAATACAGCTTCGGAGCTTTTTCCCGCTTCTGCACGACGTTCCTTTGACTTTTCGCTGCGTCTAGAGAGCAGCGTATGGCTTGTCAACCTCATTTGCTGCTTTTCTATCTCTTTTCCGTATATTGTGTGGCGGTGTCGTGGTGAAGATCTCCGCATGCGTGTGGAGTGAGCAGAGAGGCAGGTGTGGGATGACTGGGCGAAGCTCACTCGTTCGCTCAGCCGCGTGTCCTTTTGGTGTGCGTCCGTGATTGCGTGTGGCGCACCATCGTTTCCTCGTCGAATGTGTTCCATTTTCTTTTTTGATCGCTTGCACTGTTGGTCTCACCGTCCCCCTGCGCTTCTTCCGAAGGTGTGCGCTGAAGCAGTAATGCCGACGCACCATTCCCCGCCTCCCCCCGCTCTTCCGCCAGCATGACTATCAACCGCACACCCACATGCATACGTACACACCCATCTGTCTTTTTTTTTTCGCGTTGACGCTTCGTTTTCCCGCTGCCTGTGTGTCTCCCGTACACTCGCTTTTTCTCTGCCTGCTTTTGCTGTTTTCATTTTTTATTCCTTTGTAGTGCTTTAGGTAGCCTTAGTAGTTGTATAGTCTATTCTCGTCGATATGCTGTGACGGAGAGCTGATTCAGAAATGGAATGCAACACAAACGCTCGGAAAACGTCGTGCGCCTCTGCGAAGAAGAATACTCCCTCGATCTACGCAGTCACTAGTGCGACAGCGCCGTGAAATCCACAGGGCCTAATCCTCTTTTAGCGTCTCCTGTGTGTACCGCACTGTTGTACTCCGCCGACTGCAGAGGCAATCCCCTTGAGACGCGCCCCCCCCCCCCCCCCCCCCGCCCTCTGCACTTGCATGCGCAAGTCGATGGCCTTCGTCTTCTTCCACGCCGTTTTACGTATCTACTCTATCTCACTCCCCTCCCCGGGATGTGGCTGCTGGGTTCTGCTCACTGTGTCTTTGGATGCTTGAAATTACTCCGTACACCCACACGGAGACACATATGCCCACGTGTGCCCCATTTCCACTTGCGTATCTGTCTCCCACGAACCACCACTGTAGCTGAGATGGAGCCGCGCACTCACATGTTCAGATTTTTATTGATCCCATCGGACATGTTGTGCTCTCGTCAAATGTCCCCCAGCAAAGGCGGCTGTGGAATTGCCCTCTTGTGTCCTGCAGTAAGGCAGCGATACTCTTCTCCAGAGCGGTGCCTTGGCCCGTGCTCGCACTCAGCGCGAAGGACTCTGTTCCATAGAGTGACCACGCGCATGCGCTGGTGGTGCACCACGACATGCATGAGGCACTTCACGTGTAAGCCGCGGACCCATGTTATCGAGCGATGTTGGCACTTACAGGCTCGTGAGCTGAAGCACCGCTTCAGCCCGTGAGCCTTATAGGTGCCCGTGCCCTGGACCACAGGGTGTCTGCTACTCAGAAATATACACCCTACAGACACTCATGAACGGGGGCGGATGTCAGGTTCTTGAAACGTTGGGATGTGTGAAAGGAGAAAGCATGTTAAGGAGGCAAGCATGCGTGCATTTTGTGCCCGAGTGGCGCTGATGTGATACCTGTACCCTTGCATCGTCGTCTCTGGCTTGATTGGCGCACGCTTCCTCTCGATGGTGTATGCTCGTTCACGTACGCCGGTCAGGTACTAGTAGAGAGAAACTGCTCGGATTCATGGACTGTTCCGCTACTGCACGCTCCATTCGAATTCCTTCACCGCTTTGTATTTTTCGTTTTGGATGGGTCCATTAAAAGTGTCGAGGACTCGTATGCATAGTAGCGTCTGCTGACTCCTCCCCCTGTAGTGGTGTGCACCGTGCTTGTAACAGTAATTTGTGACTTGCGCCTTCCCGATTATTCATCACACCCTCCTTCGTCTTCTTCACTTTCCTCGGTCGATTACGGGGCCCTCCCTCCCTCCCTCCCTCCCGCTCCTTCGGTCTTTCCTTTTTCTGGTACAGTACCCTGCGTGCGTTTCCTTACTTTGTGTCTCGGTGTGTCCTTCCGCACCTGTCCTGCTTCTGCAGAGGGGCATCTTTAGCCCATGTATGTCTTCTCACACACTCCCCAAGCAAGCACACACGCACACACACACACACACAAAGACAAAAGGCGGCCACGACCTGGGCGCACAGCTGCGCACATAGCATGGTTGCCCTGTCTGTATAGGCTGGGAGAACAGGAGAACAAGCGAGAGAGATCGAGACGAGAAGACAACAGCATGTGTGCAACACTGAGCGCATGCTGCTGTGTTCTAGCCCACTCCCCCCCCCCCCTTCACTCAGCTCGGTGCTGGAGTGTTCCGCGCGCAAGCGCATTTCGTGGGGTGGTGTTCACCTCGCATCTGGCTCTCTCTCTTTCTGCGTGCACATGGGATAACTGTCTGCATGCCTGATTTCCACTGTAGCTCTACTAGCTCTCCACCACCATCGCTACTACGGCATTCTTTTACGTACACTCGCTTCCCGCGCACGTGTCATCGTGGCTGCGGTACAACGGCGGTATTGGCTTTCTTTTTTCCCTCGCTACCTGTTGCTAGCCAGAGCACACTGCCACGCGGATTGTCACCCTTCGCACCCATATTCCCCTTGGGAGGACCTCCTGCAACTTTTCCTTTGGATCTGCACCCCCTTCCCCCCCCTGGGCATGCAAGTAAAGGCGAAGCTATGCTCCACATTGCGCTCTTCAAGTTCGACGCAAAGAAGTTAGTCAAGGAATTCCCTGAAAATTCGCTGGAGGAGGCGATCGAATCACTGCGCCAGGCCAACATCCCTGGTCTTGCTGATTTGATCTTGAAAGCTAAGAATACCACCCCCTGGCCGGGCTATCAGGATGCTTCGCAAGGCTACACACATGCATTAGTGTCGCGCCATATGAGCGCGAGCGCGCTGCGCGCCTACGTTGATCATCCGGCGCATAAGGCGCTGCAGGTGCGCCTCGCCAAATGTTGGACGGCGCCACCTCTCCGCATGGAGCTCGGTATTCACCCCAAACTGTAAAAGCAGTTGTAGCGATGGCACGAGAATCGATGCAGGTCGCTCTATTCATTTTGAACGCATACCGCCTAGTACGTATCTTCACGTGTCAGTGAGCCTCCATATGAGAACGCCGACGTGCCACGATGCGCCTTCCTCTCCACGCCTTGGTCTACTGCGTTGTGTACGCATGTACGTATCAGGAACGGGCTACGGTGATAGCTAGTTATCTTATCACCCTTTGTGTGGTGGGACGGCGACCGTTCAGCATCGCAGGCAGCGGCTGTAGTCTGCAAATCGGTTGCAAAGATGAAAATCGAAAAGATGCGATGCATCTCAGCAGCGATGACGCTACTCGAACAGCAGGGCGACTTGCACATGTGCACCTGGGCTCGTATGCGTGCTTTCAGAGTCCTGCTCCACCGAACTCGCATCGCACACGCCTACCAAGTTATGACCATGTCGTGTGTATGTAGTCATTTACATCCGCCGCAGGGCACAGACTCATGTACTAGTCTATTTGCTCCCCGCTTTGTGTCGTGCGACTTCTTTCAGCCCCTTCCTCACCCCTTCCCCTTCCGTCGGGTCAGCGCCTCAACTGCTACACCCCAACGTCTTCCTATCGTCTGCGTTGCCCCTCTCTGACGCCCTTTGTTTGACAACTTCTATAATCACAGACAACAACACATTAATTATCCACTACGCAGACGCACAGGCGCGCACGTCCTTATATTAGAGGCGCTCCTTCACACAAGCGGAGAAGAGAACAGAAAATTTCATTTGTGTGGGTTGTCGAATCTATCGCGTGTGCCATGGAGGGCAACACCATGAAGTTCGACACCCCGGATATGCCGGACGAGTCTCACCAGACCTCGTTGAGCCCCCAAGTGAACTCTGTCTGCCACTGTGTGCATCTGAAGCTGAAAGGCCCGCTGCACATCGAGAAGCTGCGCGAGCTGCTCAAGAGGGTGCGGACGTCCGTGCCTGGCCTCATCGAGATTCACTTTGGTGAAAACGTGAACGCCTCCGGGAAAAACGTCGACTCCGTTCAGGGCAACACGCACGCCCTCTTCAGCCGCCATCAGAACGGGCAGTACCTTAAAATGTACAAGACTCACCCAGCTCGTATGGATCTGATGAACTATCTAATGAGCAGGGCAGAGTGCCCTCCCACAGTGGTTGACTTTGTCAACATCTCTTCCAGCCTTTGACGACCTGTCGATGCACCAACCCCCCCCCAAAAAAAAAAGGTGGACGCCTGTCACACGCACGCACAAAGGCGGAGAGACAGGCGCGCGCGGCCCTGCACGTATCCACCGGCGTCTCACGTAAACATTAGACGTTGTATGTGCGCTCCTTCAGTGATGTGCCCGTAACCTGAGATGCACTCTCCTCTGCTGCATCGCAAATACGTCTTCACGAGCGAAAAGAATAGCACGTGGAACGGAGATCCAGCGAGCCAAAGGAACCAACCACCAAGAGCAACACATGTGCACGCGTAGAGGAAGCTGTTCCGGGCAGCAGCAGAGATGGTAGAGAGGAAGAGATTGGGGAGGGGGGGTATGGTCGTGTCTTTTCTTTTATATGAGGGTATATAGGCAGTGCTGAATTCACGGAAGTGAGGAGGCGATACACGGCCATGGTGGGCACAGTCGACAGGGGGCACTAGTAGACTCAGCACGAAAAACTTACTTCCCTTTACATACAGCAAAGTAGTGCTTGAGAGAGGAAGAGTGAGAGGTATTCCGTTGATCCCTGCGCAAGTAGTGCTCTTCACGACTTCCTGCGTTTTGAGTAAAGCCGCGCCGCGTCTTGGCGCGCTGCGTGTCAACTTCTTCTCTACATTTTTGTTTTTCGTTTTAAATGAAGCAGGTCTCTCGTCACGTACCGCTTCCCTAAACTACTCGCTTGGGCGGAGTGCCCTTATTCGCTCTTTGATCGCCCTCCCGTGCCTAGTATAGGCCTCTGCCGCTTCTCACTGCTTGTCTTTCTACACGCCTCGCATATATATATATATATATATATATATATATATATATATAATATTTTTTTTTTTATGGGTGCCATGCGCGCAGATGCGCTGATGGGGCACTCCTTCTCAATATTCCTCGTTCTTTTCCGCGCATTTTTTGTTCCACCGGATGGTATCGTCAGCGACACCGTGACGCTGTGATGTGCCAAGACGAATAAAAAAAAAAGAAACTCTGATGTTGGATCGCCCACCACCACCACGAAAATGGTAGGACCGCGTCGCAACGTTTTCATTGTCACACGCGTGCATCCGAAGATATTTGGGAACACTTCCAAGTACCTGAGTGCTGGCGATCCGACCTGGGCCACTCATGTTTTCTCATCGTACAAGGAGAGATGTTCCCTGCTGCCGTTCTTGTTCTTTTGGTAGTCTTCTCCTCTTTGTTTTTGTGTTTTCGTTGCGACAGTGAACACTCGTTGCACGCAGAAGGTTGAAAGTGCCTTCGCGTCTTGCGTCCCCGCTCGTGCGTGTGCGTGTATGTATGTTGATTTGCATGAATGAACATATATTTACTTCTGTGTCGTGGTGCCCGTGCGAGATGCGACCGCTCTCTCCTATTTCTGAAAGACGTTTTACAGTTTTTATATTTTTTTGTGTTGAACGAAGAAGGAAGAAAAGGAACCAAATCAACGATGAACCCCCTCTCCCTCCCCCTCCCAGGCGGTGTTTATTGTGTGTGGAGGGGGGGAGGGGGGAGGGTGAGGGGCAGAGTCCGATGCACATCTGTCCTTCATGACAAAAAGGGTTCACAAGGTGCAGGTGGCAGATCTCCTCCCTGCAACCCTCTCCCCCTGCTGCAGTGTGTCACGCCTGCGAGCGTCAGCTCCCGTCCCGAATGGTGCCACTGTCCCTCTGTCTCTATGGTCTCTTGCTATCCATCCTTCCTTGATTTCTCTCTATGATCACCGTTCGATCCCGACCACTCACTGGACACTCCCAAGAATTTCTCATACCTCGTCTAGAAATCACTCTTGTTTTTTTTTTTGCTTGTCCGTCCTCACGATAGCCTTCTTTCTCCGTCGCTGTATCCGCTCGTCGCTATCTACGCCCTGGTTCGTGCCCAAGGATCTTGCTTCTCTGTCACGCGTTCTCCCTCAAGAGTGATTTAGGCAGCTCAACCGAGCACGAGATCCATTTCTTTTTTTCTTCGTGTACTCACGCTTCGTTTGCCCACGTCCGGCCTATTTCCGTGCAAGCGCGTCCCCCCCCCCTCCTGCTGTCGACCGTCTCCTCCCCACACGCAACGATGACGGCTGAGTACGACTACCTCTTCAAGCTGCTCCTGATCGGAGACAGCGGTGTCGGAAAGTCGTGCCTGCTTCTCCGCTTTGCCGATGACAGCTACACCGATAGCTACATTTCCACTATTGGTGTCGACTTCAAGATTCGAACGCTGAACCTGGAAAACAAGGTAATCAAGCTGCAGATTTGGGATACCGCGGGCCAGGAGCGCTTCCGTACCATCACGAGTAGCTACTACCGTGGTGCCCACGGCATCATCATAGTCTACGACACGACCGATATGGAGAGCTTCAACAACGTCAAGACCTGGCTGAGCGAAATCGAGAAGTACGCAAGCGAGAACGTCAACAAGATTCTCGTCGGCAACAAGTGCGATTTGGTCACCAAAAAGGCTGTCGACACGCAGATGGCCAAGGACTTTGCCGACTCTCTCGGCATCCCATTTCTTGAGACGAGTGCCAAGAACTCCACCAACGTCGAGGAAGCCTTCATCCAGATGGCATCGGGAATCAAGGCGCGCCTGGCCGTCAGTGGTGAAGCGAAATCCGCATCGCGCCCCAACTTACAGAACCCTCCGACGGTGAAGAAGGACGATACCTGCTGCTAAGCATTTCGAGAAACGGGTGCACTACACAAAGGGACATGTAGGAGCAGAGTGGAGGGAAGGAGTGGGGATTCTCCCTGTTTCTCACGACCCAAGGAAGGTGGAAGTTCCTGTGATCTCCGAACAATAGCACAGCGTCAGAGATTGGGGTGTGGCATACCACGCTCAGGGTGCACTACAGGAGAAGAGGAAGCACCAAATGAAGCATTGCTATTCTTCTTTTGGCTTTGACGTGATGTGCACGGAGCCCTTGTCCTCGATTGAGTGAGAGGCACGTGTGTGTGCGTGTGTGTTTGTGTGTGTGTACCCCCTCCGTTTTCTCCTCCCTTCAGTACGAGGGCCTGCGGTCTCCGGGTATTGACACTGGCGTCGGTGGTCGTGCTCTCATGTGTGTGTGTGGCTGCAACTATAACTTCCCGTACGCTCAGACGAGATGAAGCGGGCACACGCGCATCCACAGAGCTTTGTTGAACGCCCAGACCAAACGTTGTAACGAGACAGAGAGAGAAAGAAATTGTCAACGCGTTTCCCTCCTTTAAAAAAAAAAAAAATTGTACTGTCCCCTATCCATATGCAGCGCTGGTGGCGTTCACGTCTCTTGTGCACGCCTGTGACACTGTGTGTGTGTGTGTGTGTGTGCACTGGCGACTCGGGAAACCCCACACAAGAGGAGCTCTTTTGCCGATACATCATTTCTGTATTACCGGCACAGCACCAATAAGCACGATGGAAAGCAGCGTACCTCTCAAATTAATCGAAGTTGGTAGAAAGCCTGCTTGTCTGCCTCTCTCTCTCTCTCTGTATGTGCCTGCGTTTGTGTGTGTGTGTGTTTGTGTGTGTGTCGATACGCGACGGTGTCTTGTAAGGGTGGGATGCCTCCTAGTCTCACCTCCACGCTTCTCATGCCCTCCTCTCTCTCCGACGGCGATCTGTGGAGATCGTGTTCTCTTGCTCGGCATGATATACGATGAGGGGGGAGAAACGTCTTTCTGCTCCTTGGGTTGATGTCATCTGCTTCCGTTTTGTAGCCGCGTTCACTTCGTTTAGACATCCTGGGAGCTCTCCATTCTCTCTCTTTCTCTCTCTCTTTGTGTGTATCACGATTTCTTGCTTCTGTGTTCACTGTTTTTATTTTTTATTTATTTACTTTGGAGGACTTTGAAGGGAGTGAAATATCTCCGGATTGGCCTGTGCTTCATGTTGACCCCTTCCTTGCATCATGTGAGCACAGGAGAGAGAGGCCCCTTTCCCTCCCAATTCTACATGGATAAACGCAGAAAAAAAAAGAGGCGCATGGAAAAGTGGAGCAGGATTGTTGGCAGGTGCGCCTTGGAAGGGAAATTATATTCGGAGAGCGCAAGGCGTCGGGGCAAAGAAGATGGTGAGAGTCAGAGCGATGATGTGACAGCGAACGAAGGGAGGTGTCGCGTTCTTTCCCTCTCTCCGACACATTTCTTGCGTCTGTGTGTGTCTGTGTGTGCGTGCGTGCGTGCAAAATGGTGAGATGCACGCGCAGTTGTGTCTCACACACTCGCCCTTCCTCAACCCATCACCTCCCGCGCTCTACAGCCCTTCCGGCACATGCACATCTTCCTCGTTTTCCTTTGTCCAGAGATGAAGCATGGTGTGCCGCCTGAAAGAGACAGGCGCCGTGGCTGTCCGTACGTTCACGCCTTCTTCTTTGCTCAACTCGTTTTGCTTTCCCCCCCCCCTGTAGTGTGTCGTGGTCGTTGGGCGGCTTTCTTCCTTCATTTGTATGAAACAAAAAAGTCACACGCAACCGGCGCTGCACTAAACTCTCTGCCCGCCTCAGGCGTTCTCTTTTTCTGGCTTTCTGCGCTCCCCTTTACCTGGCTAACTGAGTGTCGGCTCCACTCCTCCCCGGTCACTGTGCGCTTGGGCATCTCTTTTTTTTTTTTATTTGCTCTCTGGTGCTCCGGATGCTTTACGTTGTTTTCTATTTCTCGCTGCCCGTATACGCTAGCGCTGGAGTGTGTTGGGGTGAGTGGTGGTGGGCGCACGTGTCCTTTGGTTGTGTGTGGGCGCCGGCGTGCGTTTATGCGTCCTCTCATTGCTGCTGCCCGCCCTCACCCTCACCCAGAAGGTGGAGAGCGTTCCACCACGGCTACCAAGTAGAAAAAGAAAGGAAAGAGAAGAAGGTAACAACACAGAAGCTCAAAGAAGGACCTCCTCCTCCTCCCATCTCCAAGGAAAAAGCGGCGGGGAAGGAAGCAAATTTTGAATAGTGGAGAAGTAAACTCGTTTTGGCATTGACCATGATACGCAGCGGACCATGCACGCTCACGAGCGCGAAAGAGTGTCTGGACATGTTTGATGTACGTGTGTGCGTGTGTGTCTGTGCTGAGGGGTGGGGTGGGGGGAATACACAGAAAAAAAAGGAGAACAGCGAACAGGTGTCCGAAGGGCAAAATGGGGGATGGAGTGTGACAACAATGTTGTGTGATGTGTACGCGACGCCTTCTTTTTTTTATAATATTCATCGTTGGCCCTTCGAACACGCACCCCCAGGCCCTACCTCCCATCTTTCCTTCCTCCTTTGGTGCTTGATGGGCCTCCTTCGGGAAAGCAAGCTGACAAAAAATGAACTCCGAGCACACACACGCCCAAGAAGAAGATGAAAGGAAAAAAAAATGTCTCCCGTGCTGTGGAAGCGCAAATAACATGCGTAACGTGTGAAACACGTGTCCGCATGCATCAGCAGCTAGCACCCATTCTCCGCGTTCACTCGTCTTTCTTTTTGGCTTCTCTTCTGTGCTGGCCGGTGTCGTACCCGTCGCATAAACTCCGTTATTTGCATGCCGCGCTTGTGCCACCGCACAGCTTTATGATCTCCTCCACTACCTTCACACTCGTTCTTTGCCCCACTTCCTGTTCGTTTTTTGTTTTTCACCACACCGCATCGGTATTAGAGCAAATCTTATGCCTTGAGGGCTCCAACGTCCAGTGCGGAGCTAAACACGAAAGAAAAGGTGCTGTTTGCAGAATAGAGGGCCTCCAACGACAGAGCGCAGCGGCTCTTGTTTACGCCGCACACCGATAACTCTTTGTTTTGTGCCACGAATGTTTCCGGCGGAAAAACAATGGTGACATCGCCAAAGCTGGTGCTTGGTGGCTTGCACCAC
Source organism: Leishmania tarentolae (assembly GCA_033953505.1). Classification (NCBI taxonomy): domain Eukaryota; phylum Euglenozoa; class Kinetoplastea; order Trypanosomatida; family Trypanosomatidae; genus Leishmania; species Leishmania tarentolae. Next base: position 315,268 of record CP119851.1, read on the forward strand.
ATCAGCGACCGTAGTGTATTCTTTATTCCACTGGAGAATGATCACCTGGACTTGACGACCATTAGCACTGCTCCCCCATCGCACCGCAGCGTACTCCAACGCAATGGCTTGATGGCAAAAGCGTTCATTGGCGTGAAATTTTACGGGGCATGTACTACCACTGCGAAGTCGTCTTTATCTATATCGTCATGTTGGGGCACGTGCGAAGCTGACACAACTGACTCAGCGGATCACCACAAACTCTCCGCCTCTAACCGAGAGGATCTGTGGCGTACTGCCTTGGCGAACGCCGGCCTTCTGCGCGACAAGTGGGACGCATTGGTTACTCCAGAGGAGTTTGCGGCGACACCGTGGCCAGTGCACAGCGAAACCGAATACGAGGAACTCAAAAAGGAGTTATCTACGCGGAAGGCTTGTGCTACAGCAAACACATCGAGCTTCTGTGTGCCCATCTTGTCCATTGACGAATTCGTTTACAAGAACAAGGGGGTACGCGTGTGCCTTGGTGTGGCCTGGATGCCACGGTACTTGCACAACCTGCGAGAGTGGGCGGATACATTTGCGCAGTCGACTGGGCACCGCGTGCCAGAGGCGTCTCTTCTGGCAGTTTTGCACCACCTGACGAGCGGCACACTCGCTCTGCGCGCAGCCACTGGCACAGCAGAGAGAAAGCAGGCAACCCTCTCCTTGTCCGTCACGCTGGAAAGGGTGCTTGTGTACCGATCTTCGGAAGCGGAAAAAAATCTCTCGAAGGAGGTCGGCTCAGACGAAGCTGGGGGAGGCTTAACATTTGCGTTATCCACCGGCGCGTTCAGGTGGCGTGGAGCAGAGCCGCGTGTTGACGAGAGCAGTAGGACAAATGTCCCAGCCCACACCCGCATCAGTACTCTGACGAATCACCTGATCGTTCCCGACGAGAAGATGCTGCTGTACCGCACGCCTGAAGATGGCTCGCCGAGGCTGTACCCGACCGACGGCAGCGCGGCTGAAAAGCGAGATGTCTGGACCCTGGGCGTTGTGCTGTACCTTCTCGCCTCTGGTGTTACCAGTACAAGTGATGCTGCCATCGCCTGTCCACCGGATCGCCGCCCTTGGCGGGCACCTGTGCGTGAGGTGACGCCACTCAACTCGTCGGAACTCACTCCGGACTCTCTATGGACGCGCCTTCGGCGCGAGCTAGAGCCCCGTGGCTACAGCAGCACAATTGTGACCGTGGCTGCACAGCTGCTCTCACTGGATCCCCTTACGCGACCCTCGCTGACCACAGTGGACCGTATGCTGCAGGACCTGCATCGACCAACTCCAGTGTGCCGCTTCCCGTTCGCTCTGGGCTCGTACCATCTGCTCCGGATGTCAAATCTGACGAACATTGATGTGGACCCCGGCGCACGCCGGTACACCATGGAGGGAGTGTGCATCTTGTGTAAAAAGCGCCGCGACAGTACACCAAAGTGCTCGAAGGGCGGCGATCACGTTCCAGGCATATCATCACCATCGTGGTCTGGCGAAGAGCTGCTGCCGCAGCTGCAGGGCATGGACTTACACCACATAGCATTTCTTTACCCTCTGTGTGGGTCTAGCGATGAGCGTCGGCGGCGCAAACAAGCAGCACTCGCTTTACAAGGTCCCCACAACGGCACCAATGCCAGCAGCAGCATCGCTGGAGACCCCACACCGCTGCTCGACAGCACGTTGCTGTTTCAGGTATTCGGCGGCTTCGCTGTGTACGAGCGGGTGCCTGAGCTCAATGGGAAGGGCCAAGTCTTTCACCGCGTCATAGTAAAGGAGGTGCTGGTGCCGTACCCAACCCAGGGGCTGCGTCGCGCGGAGTTGCCTCTGGTGAAGCTGACAATCGATTTCAGCGGAGGCCTCCCATGGCCTTCTTGCTGCACAGAAACGTTGCAGAAGAGCGGCCGCGTCTCCCGCAACGTGCCCTTTGGCTTCACGGGGGCCCATCACGATGTGAAGTGGTTTGGCTGGTTGCTACCTGGCGAGCGCTTTAGTCTGCCAAACGGACGTCATTGGACGGGGCCTCACGATGGTGCCTTCGTGTTCTGGTTCGACGCTAACCTGCGACCAACAGATAAAGACCGCTACTTTGCTTTGACGGGTATGCGTGCAGCTACGCTGACGGCAACTCTACCCCGCACTGTGATGCCCGATTCACTCTTTCGCATACACGCCGGGGACCAGACACACATCAGCAATCTTCTGCAATGTCGCGAAGCGAGCCGTAGCCGGGCTGATTCTCGCCTGGGACGCTGGAGCGCGTTACGGGGCAACCTGGTGCACCGCCGTTCGTGCCGAAGCGTGACAGCTATCGCCGTACCGTCCGCGACGCATGAAATTGTAGAGGCAGATGAGAATGTGAGCAACGTTTTGTCGCAGAGACGGCTTTCTCTCTCCGCTCTGCAAGTGCCGAGGATGGAGGAGGAGTTTGCAGCGAATGGGCGACGCCGGTGGAGCAGCGCAAAGGAGAGCGCACTGTCTCGTAACTCTGCCGCGCTCTCCGCAGCAGTCGTTGACCACCCAGAGACAATTGATGAGGTGCGGAAGAGCCCTTGCGACGCCCCTTCCCCATCGATCCTTCGTTCTGGGCGAAAGACAAAGTGCAGTGGCAGAGCTGCCACACCTCACCTATCTGTGCCGAATCTCCTGGATACGCCGAAGTCCAGGACGCACGCAACAGGTTACCAAACGAGCTCGAAATCACTGGATGGGGAGAGAACGAACGACCAAGTGCGCTTCTCGGAGCGTGACACTATTCAGTCACCCGTGAATGGGACCATGTGTGCGAAGGGAGCACACGCCTTGAGCGCTCCTGAGAAGAGTACTTCTCCCGCCACGTCTCCAATCATCACTTCCGGGCGGAAGAATGCCTTCAAGCTCCGCGACACGCCGATCCTGTCAAAGCAGTTGCGTGGGGGTGCAGCGACGCAGCTTGTGGCGTCGGCATCAGCGAGTGCCGGCGCTGAGCATCCCACTATGAGTTCAATGGCTTCGGCACAGTCAGTGCTGACCGCGCAAAGCGGTGTCCTTGGAAATCTCCCACAACTCGAGAATATGCGCCCTGTCTCTCAGCGTGGGGCAAGGAAAAAAAGCGCAGTGGCCACCCCGCCTGCAACAACGCCAACGTTGCCGTGGACTGTCGGTGCTGTCCCTGCGGGACTCGGCGACTTGCATGTCTGCGGTCTGTGGCTGCCAAGCGAAACAGTAGATGCAGCATTTCGTTCGCTGACCTTCTGTATCCTTTCCACGGGTGAGCATGGCTACATGCACCCACCAGTCAAAATGTCTGCGCGGGTGGCACATGTCATCGCTGCGCCGCCGGGTGCAGAATTTTTGTCTTTCCTGTCGAATCAGGTGCCGCTGCTTCATCGAAATCACCCACATCTGCAGAAGGCGGGCTTATCCATGATGCTACCCCACCACGGCTTCACGTGCTACTCTGCAGACGGCACTCTTTTGGGAGTGCTCGGGCTACGGTGTAGCACCAAGGGTGACCCAGACGTGATGGCTGGAGAGTTTGAGATTATGATGCGCTCCAGACAGGCAATCTTCGGCAGCAGCGTTGCTTCGTGGACTATGTATGCGTCGCACCTCTCAGAAAGCGTAGGGGTTGAAGCGCACATGAGGCGGGCCGCCGTCAACGGTGTCAAAGCAAGAAATGGCCACAGTGGCGAAAGCCGGAAAGCAAGCACTCTGCGTCACGTGTGCTCGTTGCTGCGCCGTGCGTCGTGGAGTCAAAATATGTCCACAAACACCCCAGAGAATGAGACACTCACATTCACGAGCGCCTGCCATTTGGTGGGCGACTTCACACCCGAGGAAAACGATGCGTTGCTGCAGTCTCCAAAGAGAGAAGGGGAAGCATCTTTACGTGCGTGCTGGATGAGCTTCGATGGCGTGTCCACAGCGCTGCTGTTTGCCAACTCGGCGCAGTCTGTCTGGGTGCCGTACAGGATCGGTGGCTAAGTCGTGTGCCGTGAGGTTGCCAGACACCCCCCCCCCCATTTCGTTTTCGTTTTTCCCTCTCTCTCTTCCTTTGCTACCCGTTGAGTGGTAACTCCCTTTGCCGCCACACTGTGTCTAAATCTTATGTCTTGTCATGCTGTGGTCACTGCCGGGGCTCTTCTAAGTGGTTATCATCATTAAGCGGCACGGATGTGGATCCCCTGAACTTCTGCCTGTGCGCTACCTCTCTGTTCTGTCTCGCTCTTTTCATTTGCAGTGCGGTGGCTGGTACCCACGCACGCAACGGTTCTTCCAGTTTTCTTCCCCACGTTTCCTCAGCCGTCTAGAAGGTCACTTTTTTCTGCATGTGCGTGCGTGTGTGACTCGTCTGCCCTTTCCCTTGCTTCCTCCCCTGGCTCACACTCCTTACAGGTACACTCTTGTATCGTGGCCTTGCATGATTTCTCTCCACAGTTGCGCACGTTCTCACTACACCCTTTACTCTCTGGTATGCTCCCCTACACGCATTTCTGTGGAGGGGGCTATGAACCTCTACGCTTGCGGTCGCGTGTGGGGTGCCTCTGGTCGTCTGTGACCAAGTGGCGGAGCAAGCACCAAGTGCGTAGACCCATAGAACTTTTCCTATGCGACGTTCTCTTGAATGACTAGCCATCCCCACAACCCCCAATGCCTCTCATCTCCGTACCGTTTGCATCACAAGGGAGTGTGGTGGCGGAGGTGGTGGTGGTGGGAGCGCTTGGTGTGTTTGCGGTACCCAGTTCATGGACACAATTAAAACATTTTTTAGACTTTCCCTGTTCAGTGCCTTTTGCTCTGCGCGTGTGGCGCAAGTCCAATAAAAAGGGATCGCAAGAAGATTCCTGTCGCCGCCGCTGCTGCTGCTGCCTCTTCCACCCTCCTATCTGTTCACGGGCACCACCCTTTGCCACCACGGCTCTCCTTCCCACTTTCTCCGTCAAGCTGCGTGACTCTCTCGTGGGAAAGCGATTATTCCTTTGTAAGTGCTACTACCCGGTCCGAGTCGCTGTTTCCGCGTAGTTTCTTCGTACGCCTTCCTACAGCGAGGCGCGGGCGAAGGGGGCACTCTGTACGTATATCACAGTGAACTACGGTTTCTCACAGCGACGCAGCGAGTTGCGGGCACCTGCCTCCCCAATACGAGAAGCCGTCCTACAGGCACTCTCTATGTAGCTGGACGCCAGGACACACATTCATGCACCCCCACGTACTGACGGGTCGTGCTCCGGCACCTGCTGCTCCGAACACGCCACATGCACCCCCCCCCTTCCTGCCTGCCACTGATTCATGCTACTCCGCTTTCCACATCACTCTCGTGCTGAGCCAAGTGTGCATATGGCGTTCGTGTGTGCTTCGTCTTCCTGTCGCTCTGCGTACTGGACGTGAGCCTGCACCTGGCGCACCACAGCCGAGGACGAAGGAAAGCATACTCACACGCAAGTATCCCCACCCTGCTTGGGTCGTTGTTCAGCGCGTGGTGGTGCTGTTTTGTCACCTTTTTCTTTTCCTCCTTTGTAGTGTAATTGGTCATGCCAGGCGGGAAAGATCTCTTCAGACGGTTCACTCGTACCCTCATGTTCACAACATCGGCGCCTCTCCGCCAAAACAGTTGTTCACACTGGAGCGTCTCCTCTTCACACCTTTTTTTTTTATTTTGCCTCTCATGCTCCCTCGCTCGGATCCTGTAATGACACGCATACATGTATGCATATACATATCTCTTATATATATATATATATATGGACCGGATGCACTTGTTTTGGTTACACTAGATATTACGCTTGCGTGCCCACACTCATCGCGCAAGTGCCGTGTAGAAGTGCACCTATCACACGGTGTTGTTTCTCTTCCGTAGTGTTGCTCTTGTTAAAACCCTTCTGAGCGCAGATGGCCCTGCTACACAGTGGGCATACTTTCTTGCTGTGTGGGCGGGCTGCTATAGAGTTGCACTTCTCTGTGAGACTTCAATAGGTGCAGGGCGTGTTGCAGACATCTCCGCTATGCACTCTAAACCAAGTACGGAAACACCAAAACCCGTCGTTGATACCCCGCACCCTCACTCTCCGTCACTTCGATCCCTCGTGCATCTTCGTTTCCTGCAGTGAAGCTGGATTCGCACACCACTGCAGATGAACAAAGGAGGGAGGACACTCGCATGACTCAGAATGTGCAACGCTCACCCCATCTCCACATCACTCACTTCTTGTCTTTGCGTCTTCCCATTGTCGCCGATTTCGTCTAAGCGGAGGCAGGCTTCTAACGGTATTTCCCTTTGTCTCCTGCGTTCCTGTTTTGCTCCTACGACGGTTTACAATTCTGGCGTACCCTATGAGAAAAAGGGTCGCGAGGCGAGGAGGAGGTGCACAATGCAGTATCCGCGTTTCACAATATTCCGGCGTAGCCGCGGACTGCTGTTCAGTCCTCAATCGACCTCTCCTGTGTCCCAGTGGCGCCGTCATGTGGGCACACCCGGCCGCCGATTTGCTACAGAACACGCGGACGGCACGTCGGCTCCGAAGTCGTACGCCCTGTCGGCACAGGACTTTGCCAGCATCACTCCGCTTCTTCTTTTGCGACAAATGCTTCAGCAGCACACGGAGTTAGACGGCATTGACGTGGGTGCGGCGTTTCCTCCCGGCGAAAAACGCATTGTCATCTCTCGTACCAAGTTCTGCCACTTCTGCGCTGCTGCGCACGTCGAGGACCCGCAAGCCGCTCTGGCGGATTTGGAGGCCGCAGGAGTGGTGGTGGTTCTGGACGGCGGAGACATGGTTCACCTGAGACCGGTGCTGTACCTTGATACTCTGGAAACGATTCGCAATGTCGAGAAGCCGTCAAGCAGCGGCAACGGGACCTCTGAGGCGAAGTCGAAGCTGTCAGGGGCCGCTAGCAGCTTCATGCTCGAAGAAGCAGAGCGTCGTGTTGCACAGCTGACCGAGAGGGAGAAAGCGATGCGGAATCAACTGCAGCCCGCCATCGCGCGAGCAGCGCGCTGGCGCCGCACGGTATGGGGTAGTGCGCTGCTGTACGCCGGTGCCCAACTCGCCATTATCTCCCGTCTCACTTACTTTGACCTAGACTGGGATATTATGGAGCCCGTCTCCTACATCATCACAGCCACACACGCACTTTTCTTTTTTATGTACTACCTTCGCTTCCACGAAGAGCACTCCTATAGCGCCTTTGATCGTCGTTTTCTGCCTCGAAAAGTGCGTCATTACGCTCCCAAGGACTTCGACTGGGCGGCGTACGCCGCCGTGTGCGAGCAGCTCGTTGAGGAACGAGCGCTGCGGGACTCCATTTTGAAGTGGAGTGAGAGACACTAATGTGTACAAGCTGGAGACAAAAAGAGGTCATGATAGTGAGCGATTCCGCTAGGTGAAAGTGCAGGATTCAATAGGTGTATATTGTGTGCATCTGGGAGCGCGTCTCCAGCGATACTGTCATCCTGCAGTACGTCCGTGTACACTGCATTGGTGTTGCTCTGAGGAACCTCCGATACAAAAACGTGGAGGCCTTCTTTTCGTTGCCGAGGTGTCTGTTTCTCTACTGTAGCCGCTCTTACCCGCTCGAAGGAGTTCTCGGCGTTTCTATACGGTTTCCGTTGCATATGTTCGATTACCCTTCCAAATCACATTTGTTTCTTTCTTCGAGTAAGCAGGGGACGGGAGAGTGAGCCGAGATGGGAAAAAGGCAGAGCGAGGGTCACCAACAGGCGTGCGTGTGTAGCAGTTGTGGAGACGCCTCTCTGCGTTCACGCACACGCACACATACACACATCGTCCTTTCACCCTTCATCCGGTTCAATCCTTCCTGCGGATGGTACATGCGTAGGTGCCCTGGCTTGTGGCTTGTCTGGGAGAGGGAGCGAGTTCGAGGGGGCGACATTCCAGGCCTTCTCGCTCGACTCCCTGACCGGCACCGCCGTTTTTAGTCTCCGGTGCCTCGGCGCCTTAACATGCGCACAGCACTATCTTCTCTATGGCTTCTACATCCTCTGTTCTGCACGCGTGCAACTGTCTATGGACGGCCCTTCGCACTTCTTTTCCGTTGTAGTGTACACGCTCGATCCAGTTTCTTTTTGCCTGATTTGTTGATCGTCGCTCACCCGTCCTCAACCGTACGCATGCACCCTCATCTTCATGCCATCACGTCCGTCCCCATCCTTCAACGCTTCTAGAACAACCCTCTACAAGACGCGCCAAGGTCGGATATCGTCTGGCTTTCATGTGCCAGCGCGGGTGCGCGTGCCTCCATCGGTGTATCCGCCTCTTGCCATCCTAAGTGGACGCGGCGCGTAAAGGAATCATAGCCACGCTAGTGCTCACCGTTCTTCCCTCCTTCCGTCCTCGATCAACTCCCCCCCCCCCCCCCCCCAGCGCTTCATATTGCGTGCAACCTTCCGCACTGTCGTTGCGTTGTGTGCGTGTATCACGGCAAACGCTACTGTCCAGCACGCGTGAAGCAACAAATGAAGACGCAGAGGAAGCCCCTGGCAAGGCTACCCAGACGCAAACGTTGATATCAACACGCACACACACCCACACGTTGGCATAGGCGGGGGCGATTCATCCGTCGGTACTCCGCGAGGGATAGAGGCAGCACTGGTTTGGCCTCAGCATCTCGTCTTGTGCCTATGTGCATGCGCTCCTCTCGTCCGTCTTTTCTGCTGATTACGGGATCGCCTTTCTTTTTTTTTCTGCATATGCATACGTATTTCTATGCCACTTGGGTTTACTTGCATCTTCGTTTTCGCGCCGCCGTGGTCACAGTATCTCACCCTGTGTGTGTGTGTGTGTGCCTGTGTATCGGTTCTCCTCCCTGTTATCGCCGCCGCCGACGTCACGTGCTTCCTTATTAGGGAGCTTTGTCTTAGCAGATCGTGCTTCGCAGGGCGCCTTGACCACGATACCTAGTCGTCCACGCTGTGTGCTGCCCGTTGATTTCCGTTCCCGTCTACCTTCTATCCGCCGCGTGGCCAGCTGACCCCTCCGCCTCGCCCTACCCCCAACCCCCCTTCCTTCTCCTTTGTTTTGTGTGCGCGCACGTATTAGTGTTCAGGTGCAGGCAGCTGTGGTTGTGTCTTTCGTCACACCCTTTTGGCGCTGTGTTTGTCTCTCTCTCTCTCACTCGTTCTTGGTTTTCACGTCTACCGCCGCAGCCGACTCTTCCTGGCGGCTTCCTCTTTCTTCTCGTCTCCATCTAGGTTTTCATATTTTTGTGTGCGTGTGTGACTGTGCACTGTTTTGTGTCGTGCAGCTCGCTACGCCTCCGATACCGGTGTTGCGGAACATTCGCTCACTTCTCATTGTCTCGTTTCCTTTTGAGTGATCGGGCTCTGGTGTGTAGCCCTCGCTGTCGTTTGGTGATCTATGGTTTCTCTCTCTCTCACAGCTCCGATAGAGAAAACTGAAGTCGTCACCAGACTAGGCCGCCGGTCACTAGGTGTTTCACCTGTTGCTCAAGTGAGGACGGTGTCCTCGGGTCTCCACCGCCTCGCTCGCCCTCACATTGCCATCCCTGGATCCTTTGTGTGCCAGGTTGAGGATCACAGGGAAGTGCCCCCGACACCCCCCATTTGCAGGCACACGCGCACACTGGCAAGCGCGGGCGCACCCTCAGAGAGTACTCCACTACAGAGCGAAACGAAAGAGCGACGGATCAGAAAGGCGCGTGCTGCTTACGGTTAGGAGCCACCCGAGTTTTTCGCGCACACAGTAGATGCCAAGGGAGAATTTTGAGACGTCAGGGAGGGCATCCTCCATCGATGTAGGAGGTGCGGTGCCCGTGTTAGTTTCCGACTCTACGCGGGTGCATGAAAGCTGTGTGAAACAGCACGATGGGGCACCCCACCATCACCGTGGCTACGGCACGATGCAGGGCAGCGGAACCATTAGGGTGCGGGCTTCCTCAATGCCCGCGCGCAGCTCCTGTATAGTGTACGCCCGCAAGCATTCACGGCAGCTTACCCTTGGCCAGAAATCGGCTCAACTGGCAGAGAGAGCAAAGAAGAACTACTTCCACGGTAGTTTCACCTCCGCACACGGGTCTGTGTTTACCGTACCCAACAAGGCACAGCAGATGGCAACAAGTCGGCCGTCCCGTGGACCGTTAATGGCAAATCCGTCGGTGTCTCGAAGCACATCGGCTGTACGACGGCGGCTAACCCCTCTCTCTCTCGACGTCTCTCCAGCCGTGCCAGCCATCAGGAAGACGTCTGCCTCTTTCAGAAAAACGGATTGGAGCCCACGTGAGGGCAATGGCATGGACACATCATTCGTGACAGGAGAGACTAACTTCCTTGGCGGACCGATTATACTGCCGCGTCGTGCTGCAAGCGCCGACGCACGCGTCGGCGCTCATCACGGCTTGGACATGAGTAGTTCCATCGCAAAGCTTCGGCTGTCCATCAGTGGTGCCGACCTATCGGCATCGCAACTGAGCGAGGAGGCGTTCCGCAACTCGTCGCCAGACTTGCTGGCGGTGAAGCTCATGCGGGAACACAGCGCCCACCAGGAGAAAAGGCCGTTGTTGTCCCCCTTGACGATCTCGCGTGCCTTGAGAGCATTGCGCATTTTTGAGGAGCGAACAGCACGCCTGATGAATGGCTCATGCTGGAAAGTGCGAGATATCCACAATATCGGTGACGACATTGGCGATGTAGAGCACACACTGTTGTCGCCAACAGTGGTGAAGAACGAGGCGGCGATCAAACCAGCGGTGCCGCGTTGTGTGCGCATCAAACCCGATTCGGAATGGGATGCAGCTGGGGAGGTCATCTCCGTCTCCGACGAGGACGAAGATGAGCAGTTGGAGTATGAGGACAACTTCTGGTTTGGCGTCACCATGGATCTTCTCTACCTGGCGGTACCAGCGGCCGTCTCTATTTGCTTTACCTTTTCCATGTCTGTGGTGCCTCTTTCCTTCGTTGGTAGGTACCTTGGCCCACGTCAACTCACCGGAGCGTCTGTGGGCTTCTTTCTCATTAGCATCCTGATCACCTATCCGACCATTGGACTGACCTTCGCGCTTGATACGCTGTGCTCGCACGAGTACGGGCGCAACCCCTTGAGCCCCGAGATGGGGCTGGTGCTGCAGCGCGGAGCCCTCATCAACCTTATCATCTTGATTCCGCTCTGCCTCTGTATCTACACCCTTGACGGCATTCTTGTGCTCCTCTATGGCAAGGTTCTGGCGGAAGAAGCGGAAGAGTTTCTCCTCTACTCGCCGCTATACCTGATTCCGATGGTGCTGTTCATTGCGATGAACAAATTCCTCAACAACCAAATGCAGCCGCATATTCCGATGATTGCGCTCACTGCCGGCATAATCCTTTCCCCGTTGCTACAGCTAAAGCTAACCCCGATGGGGGTGCGCTACACCATGCTGGGGATGGCCATCACAGCCTGGTTTCAGCTGGCAATTGTCATGGGCATCACCTTTTTCAAACGTGAGACGCGCATCACGCTGGGGACATGGCGCATCGCAGAAGCGCTGGACTGGGCAGATGTCAAGGAGTACATGAAGCTAGCAGTCCCCAGCGCCATCTTTGTGGCTGCTGAAGCGTCATCTTTCGATGTGACAGTGCTCATGTGTGCCCGCTTCGGTGAGGTGGAGGGAGCTGCGTGGTCCGGTATTATGAACTGCCTCTTCATATTCGCCTCTTTTCCGGGTGGCCTGAGTGCCAGTGCATGCGCAAACATTGGTCGCTGCATTGGCGCCTACGAGCCGGTAGGCGCGAAGCGTTTTGTGTTCATGTCGATTCTCATCACATTTGTTGTGGGCCTCGTTGACTCAGCATTGCTAGTGACTTTTTTCGATCAGTTCATGTCGTTTTTCGGCACCGAAGGCAAGACGCTGGAGCTGGCGCGCGAGGTTCTCTACCTCCTTCCCCTCTTCCACGTGTGTGATGCGGTGCAATTCACCTTTCAGGGCATTTTTAGCGGTATGGGAAAGAACCACGTAGGCGCGTTGATTCTCCTGACGAGCCTGTGGGGAGTCGGTATCCCGCTTGCTTTCCTTCTCGGGGAATATCTCGAGTACCGAATGCTCGGTGTATGCGTCGGCATCACGATTGGCTTGTGCATCGAGGCTCCTGTGATGGTGTACTCGGCGTCCAGGACGAACTACGTAGCCGTGTGCGAGAAATTTATGGAGGACGAAGAGGACGAGGAGACAGACGAATCGGAAGAAAGTGACGAATACGACGACGAGTACGTCAAGAAGGTAATGCGGCGCTCTGGCATATGCATGAACAGCGCGGAGCTAACGGAAGGCAACCCTGAGCACTATCGCAAGCTTCTGCCGCCCTGTCGCCGCGGCCGTCCGCGGCGTCATGTAGAGTACCACGATGAGGATGGGTAAGGATGCCAACGGACGGTGTTCGGGGACACACCTCCAGCACAACCACCTCCTTCCTCACCCCCTTTTTTCGCGCTGGAGGCATCTCATGGGCCCTCTGTTTCGTCTGTGCATCGCCTGCGAAGCGTTGCTTTGAACGCGTGGAGGTATTGACTCTTTTTTTTCTCGGTCATGCTTGGAGCGCAAGCGTGCGTGCGATGCGGAGTGACGGACCTCGTTGAGGGTGGCGGGCAGTCGTGTTTGCGTAAGAGAGAGAGAGGAGGAAGAGGACGATGAGGCGCACGCTCGTGTGAGCATGAGCGTGCATGTGTTAATCATGCCATCCTATATGATTGCCAGTACCGTCTACATACATACATACATGTATATATATATATATTTGTGTGTGTGTGTGTGCTCTGTATTGGAGTCGCTCCTCCTCTATCTCGACATGATGTGCTCGTATGTCTCTTGGCTCTCTTGGTGCGTCTTTCTCGCGTAGCGTTTTATGTGGATCGGCGCAGGGATGTTAACCGTACATCATCCTGGGAGATGCTATTGGAGCTCCCCCGTTTGTATAGCGAGACAGGTGAGAACGCGTGCTGTTGAGGGGGGTCGTAGGCAAGCGCCTTACTGGGCGAGTGCGGAGTTGCCGCGTGTCCACTTGAATGAGCGTCATTCTGTCGCGAACTGTGCTCCCACATGCTTGCTCACTTGAGGTCGTTTTCTCCCCCTCCGCCTGCAAGGGGGAATCCCTCCTTGTGTTATGTGCGCCGTGCGTTCGGACCTCGCCGGTCGCTCCTGTAGACTCTTTGCACGGGTATGTGTGAAGCTGCATCTGTGCCGTCGACTGCAGCGGTGCCTTGAAGAAAGAGGTGTTCCCTACACATCCTCGTTGTCGATGGGCGGTGGAGGGGAGTAGGCAGTGGCACTTCGCTCCATGTTTGATGTCCTAGTCGAAATAACTGTGCTTTTCCCTCTGGACGATCATGTCCGCTTTTGCAGGCGTCGATGCGGGGGAAGCGAAGTCTCGGCTCTGCGAAGAGGGAACGCATCGACCACACAGGGTGGGGAGCAGCAACCACTACGACAGCTGAGTGAGTCTCGCACACGATGTCAAATGGAAAAATAGTTTCACACAGATGCACGCAACGTGCACCAGACGACGTTGTCTGGCCTGCCTTTGGGGCACCCAGCGCTACTTATTTTCTCATACGTGCCTCTTTCTCGCCGACCAGGCGTCGGACGTGGATGTATAGCACCGCGCAACGGGGCTTTCAGCAGTTTCGGTTCGATCTCGTCGATGAGAACTGTCGAGCACGCATATACATACAGATGTATATGTACACATATGTACAGATGTATATGTGCGTCTGGTTTCACAGCCACTGCGCGATGGCATATGCCGTCCGTCTCCACCGGTTTCCGACCCCTCACGTCCACCCCCTCACCCGCTCTTCTACCATCTCTTCTAGCGCTGCATCGTAATAATGGGATCGCGCCTGCGTGACGTCCTTCTTGCGTCGCTGCAGCGCGACGTGGAGACGCATCAGCGACTAGCCCAGAGAAATGCGGCACCGCCTAGCTTCACCCTAAAGGTACACGGTGCGCAGTTGCAGTCAAGCGTTGCGGCAAAGGACCGCAAGCGTCATCGCGACAAAGACGACGGAACGCCTCCGCGACTACGTGAAAACGCCGTACCGGAAGGCGAGGCGTGGCCTTCCCTTGTGCTGGCAACGCTGTCGTCAGTTCTACAGCAAATCGAGAGCGAGGCGCAGGAAAAGCAGAACGAGGATACGAAGCAAAGCGCAGCTCTCTCGGAAGTCTCCATTCTAAGGTCCGTTGCTGGAGTCGAGGTGCGCCACTGCCGGTTGCAGGCACACAATCTCTGTGCCGATGGCAGGGATACAGCAAACAGCGTAGCACTCGCTGACATTATTCTTTCTCCTCAGCGGCTATGGAACTCCACAATACAAACAGCGCCATGGCCGGCATACGTGTGTCTTGTAACGCTGGACCTTGAGTGCAACGAGCTCGGAGATGCAGGAGTACGACTACTGTGCAGCGGTGTTCTCGTGCATCTTCGTGGTCTTCGTCGTCTCCTGCTCGCATCGAACAACATTACCCGTGACGGGCTGCTCTACTTGGCTGGCACTTCTAGCTTGCACTGTGAGGATCATCTGCCTCCGCAGCTCGAGACGATCGGCCTCACAAACAATCCGCTGGGTACTCACGAACGCAGTTCTGTGCATGGCCTCACCTCTGAAGATGGCTTCTGCAACGCCTTCCGCACGTTGGCCCTGCGTCTCTCTTCGACGCTTCGACGAGTGCATCTCAATCATGCCCGACTAAGTACGCATGAGGTTTCGTTTCTGCTGCAAGCGCTGTTTGAGTACGTCTGCCTGCAACCAGGTCCGTGTGCGTTCGACATGGTGTACCTGCGAGAAAACGAACTTGTCGATAAGGAGGAGGCGTTGCGGCTTTTACGCGGCAACGTGGAGGACCTAGAACGACTGGACACTTTTTTGAACCGTCACGTGTCCATGTGAACGCTTGGCACAGCCCCCTCTGCCTACGTACCCAGAGAAGTGCGTGTGTGTGCGCGCATGTGTGCGGCAGTGGTGCAGCGATGTAGATGCACATCTCTTTCCTTCGGGGAAGCACTGTGCGCATCGTTTACATGGAGAACGTTACTTGTGCCTGTGTGTGTGTGTGTGTGCCTGTCAAGGGTGTATAATCGACCTTCTCGCTCTGCCAGCGGCCCGTCTCTTCTCCCCAACCTCTGCACCGCATCTTCGGCATACGGAGAGCTGGAAGAGAAAAAAAAAGACACACACACACACACACACACACGGCATGCAAATCTCACTACAAAGCAAAGTGTGCTTGACGAGTGGGACCGCAGCGTATGTGGCTGTTGTCGGTGTCCCTACAGCACGCCACGCGCAGGGTCTTACCACTCAACTGGCTTGCTTACCGCCTCTGAAGGCACTACCACAAATGCCAATTTTATTTTTTGTGCCCTCTTCTTGTGTTGTAGTACATCGCACACTGCTTTACACATGGTCCCCCTCAAGCATCGCCTTCCCCCCCCCCCCTCCTCTCCACACTCCCCCCCCCGTGTGTCCCTCTACACAAACCGTGTTTCTATTCACGCTTGCGCAGCACTCCTCAATCTCTATCGCACTGAACACCTCCCTCCCAATCCAACCATCACCTGTGTCCCGGTGTTTCGTTTCCCCACTTATATGTTCTCGAGTCGATTTCTCTACCGACCCGCTTCAAGGATGCCCGCTACAGTCGCAGAGCTCATTACCCAAAACAAAGTGGTCGTGTTCTCGTGGGTGCACTGCCCCTATTGCGTGCGCGCCAAGGAGATCCTCAGGCCTCTTGTGAAGGATATACAAATTTACGAGTGTGATGAGATGGATAACGGCGAGGAGCTTCGTGCGCAGATTCTCCAGGCGTATAATCACGACACCGTCCCAGCGATCTTCATTAATGGTGAGTTCATTGGCGGGTGCAGCGACTTGCAAGTCATCCAGAAGAGCGGCGAACTTGCTGCGAAGCTTGCGTAACGTACGAAGAGCCCTACCGTAAATCGGAATGTGCCAGAGGCGAGCGTGCACGCGCGTCCTGCAAGTCGTTTGCTTTACCTTTTTTTCTGAGCTCCTGTGTGGTGCTGAATATCGCACCCCGCAGTAAGACGTTTGAACGGGGTGGACGAGTGGACCACCGGCACCTTACTCACTCTGTGTTCTGTTGCCTGTGCGCTTTCAACCTCGTTGGAGGGTGGTGAAGTAAAAAAAAAAAGAAAAAGTAGACTTCGTTTACACTTGACCGGGAGCGGGTGTTGCCGCCAAACGGAGCAACTCACCGCTGAGACAACCTACGTTCCCTTCTTCCGAGGGTACAGGAAAAAGTTGCGGTGTGTGTAGTCTCATCATCGAAGGATTCTCCTTCCTCTTACGTGCATGGTCTCGTTCGCCTCTGCTCTCCTCTGCCCACATAGCATGGTAGCTGCAATGCACATCCGCACGCCTCCCATACCATGCTGTCTCCTCTGCTTCCTCCTGTTTCTGTACCTGCCACACCAGCCCAAGAGAACAAACATTAAGGCTCATATCTTTGCCCTTCATCACCTGGAAGAGACCCACGCAGTCAATGCTTGTCGAGTACCGGGCACGGCAAAACGTGAGTGCAAGCAGCGTCTTGCACTGCTTGGGTGGGGGGAGGTGAAGGGCGGCTAAGGCATCAGAGAGGCTAAGGGAACGAAGATGCCCGCATTGCTCTCAGCGGCAAAATATCGCAACCGCGTTACGAAGAGCACCACCAGCAGCAACAGACTTCAAAGAACTCGGAAGACACAGCTGCCCCTCGCGTGGCCCGGCGATCGGCAGCACAAAGGATGACAGTTATATTCTCACTAGAGGCATCTTCCCACGCAGAAGGAAGGTGGGTTCCACTCGCTTGCGTTTTCTCTCTAGTAATGTATACCCATCCAGCTCCATTCCCACGTGCACACGATGTGTGAATTTGTCAGCTTGCATGCCCTGAGGCTGTGCATGATGCGCAGGGCGAGAGCTCACCTAGCCAACACAGTCTCAAGGAACTTTCCGGTGTAGACGTCGAATGGGCAACCCTTTGCTATCAATCTCACGCGAGTTCCCCCACACGCCCACGCAGCTGAACCACACCACAGCCCTCTGTGTAGAGCGCGTGGTAACAGGAAGCCTAGAGGAGTTTTGAGACCGCAGTACTGCAGCAGAAAGAACTGTGCCGAAGGAAAAGCGTGGGAGCTCAATGTGTCCGAGTACAAACCGGAATAGCGAGCGAGTCGCTGGGAAACCTACGAGGGCCCGGAAGTGCACTCTTCTCTCTTCCAACTGCCCTGCACGCTTTGCCGACGAAGGCCAGGTGTGACAGACAGCGACGACATCGAGTTTGCGCAACCCCACGATCCTGACTCTTCGTCTACTCACACCTCTCCGTTTTAGTATCACCCTTGTATGCCACTATTGTATTCCATGCTCTCCCTCGCAACTTGTATGCCTCCGCTTCATCTGCTACTCTTGTGCGAACGGCTTGGGCGCAGTAACTCCCTTTCTTCGACCCTGCGCCCCTCTCCCTATCTTTTCGCTGGTCCATGAGGCTCTCCTGCGCCACTTCAGCGTAAGATCACCCCTTCTCGCGTGTTGTTTTGAGAGCCCACGCGCGCTGTGGTCTCTGGGGGTGGGGGGGGGGCGGACAAAGGCCTAAGTTGGTGCATTTCTCTCAGCCTATGAGGCACCGCTGCGTCTAAGGAGAAAAGCGACAACAAAAAAAACACAAAGAAGCTGAAAATGTGCCTCCCCGCACTGCCTTTTGTGGAGAGCGGCGTCGGCCGCCGTAAAGACATCCATTTCGTTGTGTCTGTGCGCTCTTGCGCGACGCTCTTCCTTGAGGGGTAGAGACTGCAAGGCTGCCGCCCAGGCCCCGCTCCCTCCTCCTCCCTCCCACTGCAAAGGTGCAAGTCAAAAGTGGTCTGTAATGCGTGCGGAAGGGTGGGGTGGAGAGGGGAGGGCGCATCAGACACCACCCAACTTCTCCGTTGCATGCCGGGAGAAGAGAAACCATGTGGCCGGCATACATCTCTCTTTGCCATTCCCCCTTTCGTCTTTCCTCCGTCCTTCTCGCTGCCTGCTGCGCTTCCTCCCCCTTGCGGGATGTCTACGAACAACCACACAGCTCTGCTGAAAGGTGGATGGGATTCGAACGCTTACTCACATGCAAAGCCAGTGTCTCAGTGTCGTAGATCATAGAATCGTGGATTCGTCCTGAGATGCTCCTAGCCGTGGTGTCTAGTCCCCACCCACCCATCGTTTCCTCACTGGACCCCCTATTGTGCTGTGTGTGAGTCGGTAACTCTCTATCCTCCTCACCCCTCCCTCTCGTTTTTTTTTTTCCGAGCTCCCTATTCTGTCCCACTCGGACGCCCCTTCCATTCTTGCGGTCAGGACGTGAAGTGGTGTTGGTGGTGTGTGTCACTTTGTCCCGTCCGCCTCTGTCGTTCACATACATGTGCTTTCTTCTCCACGCCTCAAAAGCATCGTCTCTATCTTGCTCAGTTTACTCCTCTCTCTTTCTCTTTCTCCTTCTGTTTTGGGTGGGTGCCACTCTCCGCCGTGCCCATTCATTGCGAGGTGCGTGGACATATGTATTTTCCCTCTGCCTCCTGTTGTCACTGCCTCTCCTCATAATTCTCTTCCTCCTTCGTCTTCTCTTTGCTCGGCGCCCCTGCGTCGCCGCTCTGTGCACCCCAATCGCTCCTCTCAAAGTTTCTCGTTTACATGTACAGTCTATCTGTTTGGTATAGGATACCGTGGTCCTTTGTGCTCCCCTTTTCGGAGCTTGCACACGTTCGTAGGTAAGGTCCGAAATCGTCCTGTGTAGGAGTGCCTCGTCCCTCCACCTTGTTTAGTATCTATTTCCGGTGTTCGATCGGCAACGACTGTGCCGCTGGAAGGCTCGTCGTCCGCCCTCTGTGTTCAGTTCTTTGGTGGTTGACTGTTTGGTGTGTGTGCGGTCTCCGAAGGCAGTGCAAAGTTCACAAGTGGGCACCTCCAGCGCCGAAGTGGCGTTGTGGACTTGCTTTGCGCTTTCCTGGTTTTTCTACCCAGCGTTGTCATCGCTGAGCCTTCCCTTCCTCCACCCTTCTCTGCGTGTCTGTGAGGAACTGAGCGAACGTTCGACGCGTGTATATACGGCTCACTCACGCTATCGCACACCTGCTTGGGAGCGGGGTTCGGGGGGAGGGGACGCACCTAGTTCCTGCCGCTCTTTTTGGTGTTCCGCTCTGCTTGCGAGCAAGGCCGTGAGTGCGTGTCGCGCACGTAGGAAGGCGGTTTCGTTACTGCCTGCTCGCTGGTCGTTCATTTTATACCACCTCTATGGGTGTGACGCCACGTTGCGCAACTAGGTAGAGCGAGCGCACGTCATCTATATTAAATAGCACTTGTAGGCTTTCTGGAGGCGGCGCTACGGTGAGGTTGGACTTGCACAACACGGCATCTGACCTCACTGAAAAGAACCTTGCAACGTCGAGGACAAGGCGCTGCTCTTCATACCTACAATATAGTCGAAAGTACATACGGGCAGGTTGATAAACGGGTGTCTGTGCAGCGGAGCAATGTACGAAGAAGCGGGGTATGTCATTGTACAACGGTACAGTCCATGGCAGAAAAAAAAGGTGCGCACCATCATCGTCAACGCACATTCCAAGACCACGTCTCAGAAATCCATTGCTGGTGCCATCGCTCTTGCAAAGCCGTTTGATCGAATCGAGTTGACCGGTGGTGAGTATCATGAGTCCGTGGCTATTCAAGCGCCGCTGGAGCTGGTCGCATCGGAGGGCGAGGATCCGCACATCTTCTCTCGTTCATCTACTATCACGATCGCAACAAATGGCATCAGTGTTTACATGGAGCGTATTGTCATCTCCTCGCGCAGTAGCAGCAAGCTGGACGCCGCCGTTGTCGCCGTCGCCGGCAACCTCATTCTCTTCCGCTGTCACTGCAGCTCCCTGCTCATTGGCGGCAATGCCGTAGCGCAAGTCGACGAGTGCACGATCAAGGAAAGCGGCAGCGGTGTCGGCATCGCTGTGCACGAGAGTGGCGGTGGGATCATCAAATCCTCCACCGTCCGCAATCACCGGAATGTGTGCATTGAGATCGACACTCGCGGCGAGTTACAGGTGACAGAGTGCACGATCGACAACAACATCGGCGGCGACGGCATGAGCATCTCCGGCGCCGTCAGCGCGATCGGTCGTGACTCTGGCTCCTCGTCCGCGTCGTGCAGCGAAGTCGTGGTGACGCACTGCCGCTTTTCCATCGATAGCGTGAGCAGTTTCGCCTCTGGCAAGGCCGTCATGAGTAGCGGAGGGAGCGCGTGTAGCATGATCCTCACGCACGGAGCGGCACCGGCTATCGCGTCAAACGAGTTTATGGAGGGTGAAATTGGCGTGCTGATGGAGGGCCCTGGCACGGCGAAGCTCAAAGGAAACGTGATCCGCTGCCAACGGCGCTGCGGCATCTTGGCCCTTGTAGAAGAGGGGCTCGGCTATGCTCAGGATCATCAGACACTGCGCATTATGGGTGACAACATTATAGACCGCTGCCGCGTGGGCATCGATGTACAGTGCGCCGTCAGCCGCGCGTCGTATATCCAGCAACAGAATGCAGTCAGCGCCGTAGCGGGATCTGCATCTGGCGTTGGCGCCTCCTCCGAAGCCGGCCTCAACGTCAGCGCTACCGACAGTACCGCGAGCGCAGCGGATTATTTCTTGTGTTGCGAATTTCCAAACCCGAAGCGCGCCTTTTCGTGGGCACCGGTGCAAGGCACCACGCCGCCGCCATGTTCGAACGAAGCAGCGTTCTTCCTGACCTCCTCCTCGCCAACGGCCCCGCTTGTGTGCATGGAGAGCAATTGGTACTCGCTGGACACGTTGAAATCAAATACCCAGCGGCTCGTGACTATGGCACTGGAGGCTAATCCGACATGTCTGCAGCTGGGCTTCGGGATTGGCACCACTGCGGCCAGATTCCTGAATGAGTCGCTCGACGCCACCTCTGCGAATCCGTTCGCCGACATGCTGAACGGCATGCTCGGCACGCAACTGAGCCACGGAACGGACATCACAGCATCGGGGTACGAAATGCTGAAGCTGCGGGGGAACAAGGGCATCGACATCGTCAACACAAAGTTCTCCAACTGCGGTATCTGCGCCATTCGTTTTGGCCGCCAAGGATACGGGCTGGTCGAGGATTGCGTGTTCGAAGACTGTAAAGCATATGCGATTGTCGTGGAATCAGCAGCACACCCGCTCATCACTGGTTGTCGTTTCCTGCGCTCTCGCGGAGCCAGCATCCTGGTGAGCAACTTCGCAAATCCGTTCATCATTGGCAACGAAATAGCGAACGGAAAGCGAGACGGCATCCATCTTGTCAGCATGAGCCGAGGCCTGATTATCGGCAACATCATTGCCACACATGTTGGAGCTGGCATCCGCGTCGACAAGCACAGCCAGCCACTTATCTGCGCTAACGCTATCTCACAGAATCGAAAAGGCGGCATCGCTGTCACGGGAGGTAGCAAGCCAGCCATCCTGCTCAACACCCTAGCAGCGAACCTGTATGCACAGGTGAACTGCACCGACGGCACCGATGCCTTCATCTCGCATAACCGCATCACCGCTTCTACAGATACCGGCATCCGCATCGACTCGTGTAGCCACTGCACAGTGCTTTCAAACACCATCAGTTGCAACGGGGACGGCATCCTTGTTGAACTGGACGCCGACCCATATGTGCAGGACAACGATATCAACGACAATACGGGTGCTGGGGTGCGCGCGTGCAACAACGCGCTTGGCGTGTTCGTGGGGAACCGCATCCGCAAAAACATGGGGCCGAACGTACTGTTGACAGAGGGCGCCTCCTCCGTATTTCGCGCCAATCGCATTGAGGATAGCCCAGAGGGAGGCGTAGTCGTGTGCAACGAGGGGTTGGGCTTCTTCGAGCGCAACACCATCGCAAGGAACGCGATCGCTAATGTGTTGGTGACAGGTATGTATTCCGAACCGGAGTTTCTGCGCAACGTGATCTGTAGCTCGCCCACTGGCTGCGGCGTGGTCTGTGGGCACAGTGCTGGTGGAAGCTTCTTGCGCAACAGCATTCATGAAAACTTGAAGTGCGGCGTTTTCATTCTGGAAGGGTCGAATCCAACGTTTCGTGACAACAAAATCGCACGCGAGGCTGTCGGCGTGATCGTCTCCGACAGTGGCAAGGGGTCCTTCACACAGAATGCGATCGAGAACTGCTATGGCAGCGGTGTGCTGTCACAGCGGCAGGGGGACCCGGTATTTTCTCAGAATAAGGTGACGGGCTGTGAGATGAGCGGGCTGCATATCGCCCCGGACAGCGTCGGTGTGTTTGAGTGCAATGAACTGACGCGGAACGACATTGGGGTGCAGTTCGGCTCATCGATGGACTCCGCAGTCATGGAGATCCACTCTGCTTATCTTCCCACCACCGACGCAAGCAGCAAGGACTCGCCGGAGGTGTTGCAGCGCTCGGCAACACGCACAGCGCAGCGTCGCTCTAGCATATTCTCGACCAATACAGATACGAGTGTGCTGCTCAGCATTGCAGACGCGTCGGCGCAGCGAAGTGCGACCATGGCTCGGTCTGCATCGAGCATCGTGCGCGGAAACACCATCAGCGGCAACCTACGTGGAGGTGTTTTGCTAGATGCCTTTCCCAATGGTACATTGGAGCAGAACCGCATCTTCCAGAACAACGCGTACGGCGTCCGTGGCGACACTACCTACAGCGCAACGCGTGCACAAGCGATGCTGAAGAGGCTGGGTGTCGGAGACCACAACTCTGTGATACGATCACCATCCTTGCAGCAGCGGAAGTCCTCCTTTGCACACTTGCAAACACTTCTGCTTATTCACGCGAACAGTATCTACGGCCACGACGAGGCGAACGTCTTTCTCGATCACTTTGACGGCGATACGCACAACACGACCATCACTGCGAACACCATCTACGAGGCCCCGTACGGCGTGTGTGTGGCTAACAACTCCACGGTTAAATCGATGAGCAAAAACGAGGTTCACACATGCATGGATGGCTTCATCTTTGCGAGTGGCGGCCACGGCTGCTACACGGCGAACCACATCCGCGATTGTGCATACTCGGGTGTCTACGTTTCTGACAAAGCCTATCCCAACTTCACCAACGCCAACCGCATCGAGAAGTGCGGCTTCAGCGGCGTCCTGGTGGACGTGAATGGCCAAGGCGTGTTTGTCAACAACACCATCTGCCACTGCACCACGGGCGTGGTCGTATTCTGCGGTCCCACCACCCCGTATCACGTGACGTATGAGGAGGTGATGCATGCGCGCATCCTATCTTGCACGCCGACATTCACAGAGAACGCAATTGAGGAAAATCAACTGCATGGTGTGCTGCTGCTCAGCGTTATTTCCGGATGTCCGCTGCGCTCGCCCCTTTTCCTGCCCTGCAGCGGTGTTGGCGGGAAGTCTGCCGAAGTTTCAGCAGAAGAGAGCCCCACTGACGAGCCGCTGCACGACACACCCGCACCCTATTCCTGTGCGATGGGTGGGGCAGCAACGTCCCCAGGCAATCGACTCTGCGCTACGTTCGAAAGAAATATTATTCGGCGAAATCGCGTGATGGGCGTTTACCATGACCGATTCGAGCACTGGGACTTCTCGGCACTCGAGAAGACGCACGCGGAGATGAAGCCGTCCGGCGGTAACCTCGTGAAGAACGCGTACGGGGGGTACGAGAGTCTGCTAGGCACGTCGCAAATCCTTGGCAACGACGAGCACCGACAGCAACGTGTGCTGAAGCAGGTCAGTTTTATCAAGAACATCATCACAGAATGCAGCGTCGGCGTCGGAGCCGGGTACGGCTGCCATCCGTATCTCGAGCACAACAACATCCATCACAACACTTTCTTCGGCCTTCTTCTGCGTTTCGGCTCAGCTGTCTCGGCTTACGCGAATGATATCTGTTATAACGGCCTGGCTGGCGTCTACGCGGCGAGCGGGGCAAAGGGGTACATAGCAGGAGGTGTCATAGAGTCGAACAACGGCTGGTGCCGAGAGGAGGGGAGCCTACACACTCCGCGCCGCTTCGACGACTGTATCTTTTCGAAGTCATTTTTCACGCAGTTGAATGCTAACACTGTGGAGGAGAAAGTGCGCGCCGGTGCCGCCACGGCAGGTAAGCCACTTCGCGCGTGCCGCCGCGCGTACGAGCAGATGTCTCACCTTGCTGAGGTTCACGTGTTCGCTATGACAGATGCTCTCCGCTACCTCGCCGAGCTGGTCGCGGCCTCTTCTGGCGGCATGACACTCGCCAGCGGCTGTGCACCATCAGCGCTCTTCGAAGCAGTGGAAGGTCTCTCTTCCAGCGCGAAGGCTGCGGCAGCATCGAGTAAGCGGTGGCTCGGTGGCGTGGCGTTGGACGACTATGCAGACATATCCACAGCTGACGGCGGAATCGGGGTGTGGGTGGAGGCTGGAAGCCGGGTGACGATTCAAGGCAACCGAATCGGCAAGCACCAGAATAGCGGTGTGCTGATCGCGAAAGGTATCTTGAAGCACCACTCGATCCTGCACCACTCGTTCAACATGGAGAACGGAAAGAGTGGCGGCAAGAAACTCGAGATGGTGGCCTCATTACCGGGCGCTTCAAAGTCGCTGAAGACAGCACCGAGCAGCACGACAGTGGACATTTTTGATGTGCATCGTGACGCACCGCCTCTTGCCTGTTCGGAGCCTGGTGTTCTCTTCACAACGCAGATGCTCTACGTGACTGGGATCGTGGCGGCTGTGCAGGTGGCTGCATCCACTACCTTCGAGAGCCTTGAGGCCGAATTCGCATCCTTCCTGCACCACAGCCTCTCCCTTTCCTCGAGTAATGGACTCGAGGACCAGGAGAAAAAGCAGTGCGTGGACTCCCTTCACCACTCCTGTATCGCAGACAATGTCATTAGCGGCAACAGGGATGGGGTGCATGTGGAGGTCTTTCACAGCTTACAGGCGTGTGCCACGGCGAGTGCGGCCGCACCTGCTGCGCCGTCAGCCCATCAGATCAAGTCGCTCTCTGGTGCTGGTGCTAAGAGTACGAGTGATGCTATACGACGTATTTCATTGGAAACGCATACGCTACCGCTGTTTCTGCGAGAAAGCTCACAAACATTCTCGGCAGCACCCAAAACCTTTTCGAACGACGCAGCCTCAACAGCGGTGGCGACGACCGAACTGGGCACCTCACCGCACGACATTGACGTGATTGAATGTGCCTACGATGGATACGACTTCACGATCGTGATGGAAGGGAACACGGTGACGCAAAACCGTCGCTACGGTGTGTACGCGGTGCACGTGGCCAACGTGCACTGCGAGTCCTTTCTGTCGGGTCGTAGCGCGCTGAATGAGGCCATCGCATCTCAGTACGACGGTCTTCGTTCCAAACTGGTTCTGGGGAAGGAGACGACGCGAGTGGCTGTGACGCTGCCGTTTGAGCTACAGGCGCGCACGCAAACGGGAAGTCATGCCCTGTTTCGGAGGAACGACATCTTCAGCAACACGCAAATGCAAGTCTACATGACGTCACGATACGTTGCCGTGACGCAAGACGGCGACCGAACGCTGCTGCAGCTGGACACGACGGCACCCTTGTCGGGGTCCAATTATGCCTCGCAGGTACTCGTCGGGGTCCCCGTGATAGCGAGTTTACTCCAGCTGCCGCCGCCCGGCGTGCTGCTATGGGACGAAAACAAGGTACACGATGCGAAGAGCGGGGTGCTGCTATGCGGCTACCTCGGACCGCACAGTGTCCGCTTGCAGCGGAACACCTTTGTAAACATCGCCGGAGACGCCCTCTCCGTGCAAGGGCATCTGGCGTGTGCAACAGTGGGGGCAGGGAACGTCTTTGAACACAACGGTGTCGGATTGCACTTGGTGCAGCACGAACGAATTTTACTGGTGTCGTCACCGGCAACAATGTTGAGCCGCCTCCGAACGAGGATCTTTCACAACACGTTTAGAGAAGCGACAGACTCGTCAATCTTGCTGGAGTGCACCGGTGAGGAAGCACCGCTGGTGTACCAGAACACGTTTAGTCGGCACATGCAGGGCACGGCGGCGTTGTACTTGCAAAATGACAGGGTCAGCGGAGCGGCGGTGGTACAGGGCAACGTCTTTTCGGACAACTACATCCCTGTCTTTCTCGTTGGTGCTGGCGACTGTGATGCGGAGTGTCCGCTCTACTCTTCCCCCATCACCCTAGTTGAGAACAGGTTCACGTCCAACTACATTGGCGCGATTGTCTGCAATGGCGCTTCCCCGCTGCTGGAGCGAAATCTCTTTGAAAACAATGCCCGGGCAGGAGTGGAAGTCTTGGGTAGCGGAACCCGACCGCAGCTCCGCCATTGTGTTTTTCGCGAGCACAGGCAAAGCTGCGATGTAGAGGACTTGACGATGCGCTACCCAAATCAGGGAACGCTCCAACTCGAGTATCGTAAGTTTTCCTTGATGTTGTTGCCTCAGAATGGCCGTCTCCTCACCGATACCAGTCAAGGACGGCTATCCGCTGGGCTGCTCATTGGCCCATGTACGGGGCCCGTGGTGGAGGCTTGCGTCTTTGTCAGCAACGACGTCGGTGTGGACACCGTGGGAGATGCTGCGACCCCGGCCACCGCGTCAGGAGGACCAAAGGCGCACTTCAAACGATGCCTCTTTACGAGCCACCAGGGCTGTGGTGTGCTGGTGCGCGGCTTACAGGGTGCAGCGGGCGGTGTCGGAGGCGGAGGCGGAGGCGGCAGTGTCGACAAGACAGGTGGCGGGGCTGCCAAAGGCATTACCGCAGGCCGTAAGCCGAGAGACAATACTGTGCATGTCAGCAGCGCACTCAACATGGAGGACAAGATAGTTTTTGAGCAGTGCGTGTTCAAAGATAACGCCACGGCGAACGGCGGTGGCGACGTGGTAGCGATGGAGCTCTGTTGCGCAACGTTTCGTGACAACGTCTTCTGTGGGTCCGTCGTGGGAAAGACAGGCAGTGTCGCCTTCTTCACGCAGAACTGCTTCACTTTGTCGGATAACGATAGCATCACTTTTGCAGGGGCTTCGCAGGACTCGTGGCCCATGGCAGAGAATCGCAAAGGTGAGGCTCCTGCAGTCGTGATTCAGGAAGGTAGCCGCATTGTTGTAGAACAAAATACAATAGTGCACCGCGAAGTCGGTGTGCAGTGCCTTCCAGGTGCAGAGGGCATTGTGTCAGGCAACCGCATCGTACAGTGTGTGACGGGATTTATACTAGCGCCCTTCAACCACACTGACGTCAACAAGAACCGGGTGCTTGACAGCGGGGACTGTGGTGCCGTTGTCTACGGCGGTCGAATGGAAGACAATAAGATTATTAAGGCCCCTACTGGGATCCTTGCGCAGCACTCCTCCGCCTACAAAGGGATCAATTCAGTCCCACTGCACAAGCGCGATACGCTGGGGTTTCTCTGCATTGGCAACAAAATTGTTGACTGCGCCAAGAATGGTCTGCTCATCGCCACTGCCGGCGTCTTCGACAGCAATAGCGTGTCGTGTTGCAAGAGCGGTGTCCACATTGTCTCGCCCCTCAATGGTGGGCCCGCCGGCTCGTGCCCGGTTATTAAGACTTGCAGCGTCTATGACAACGGCATGGGAGTGTGCATGGAAAATGAATCCGAGTCGACGGTTCGGGATAACGACATTTTCGATAATGAGACGGTTGGTCTGCTCGTCGCCGCCACGGCGACAGGGATTCTGCAGGATAACCACATATCCTCCCCTGCCGAGCATGGCGCGATGGAGATTGCGGTGGATTCAAGGGTGAAGTCGTTCGGCAACGTCATTCGGAACCAGTTCTCACCGGCGTACCAACGGGGTACACGAACAAGCCGCGCAAAGGACTACCAAGCTCAGCAGGCAAACTTCCTTCGAGAACTGCGAGACGTGGATGACACCGTGGAGGAGGCGCATCAGAGCATGGAGACTGTCTCGAGCAGCTTATGGTCGCTTCAGCAAGAACTTGTTACCATGCACTCGAAATCTGTGACCGGCCTGGCGACGGTGGTTGCGGGGACGGCAGGGTACGCACTGCGCGTAGCCAGCGCGCGGGGTGGCACCACCGCAGGCACCCCTAACTCCAACAAGAAAGATGGCCGCCTCAATCCGGGTAAGCAACCTATCGCCAGTGGCAAGAACATCTTAGAAAGTGGGAACAACGTCACCGGCTCCGTGGTAGCGCGCAAGCGTTCCTTAGGCCCCGTTGCTCGAGGCACAACCAGTGCCGGTAGCAACTGCGCCCCTGTTGCTGCGGCGGGGGCACGCAGGCCGTCGAAGTCGGAACTGTCGACAAAGGTGGGCACGCGTGGAAAGGCTGCGCGCAACGCTGTACCGGTGGACCCCATAAAGGTTCTTATCCACGTCTTCACTAACGCTGCAACGAGTACAGAGGCGGACGCGGTTGGCCAGGCAATCACTAACGTACTTGCCAAGCCGCCTCTCTCCAAGTACAACTTTGTTACCACCGTCACCATCTCGGCGTCACAGCTGTTTCGGCTGCTGGGTGGCCCACAACCCATGCAGCCATCTCTCTGTGTGGTCGTCGTCGATGCCAAGTTTGGCTATTTGAGCCCGTCAGACCACTACGCACTGCAGCTGCTGCACAAGAGCACTTGTGTTCGCCGTCTCTCCAAGAACCAGGGCACGACTGCGGCCACCGGCAGTGACAGTCATTCACAGAAGCACTGCATCTCTGGAGGCGCCGGCAACCCTCAGGAGGTGTCGAGACTCTCTTACACTGTTCTTCCTGTGAGTTTTTTGAAGGAGGAGTTACTCACCAGCGAGGACGATATCATGAGCATGGAAACTTATGCGGCGATTCACCATTCGTTTACCTACACCGACTCCGTAGAAGAGGTGCTTGAAGCCTTGCATGAGCGAATCAGTGGTGACCTGCCGATATCCCTTTCGTCTCCCGCAATGGGCCTTCCTGAGAGCATCAATGTGCCGAACCTTCAAGCCCCTGACACAGAAACTACGGTAGACAACCCCCTGATAGATGACGAGGACAGCTGTACTCTGAGCGCGTCTGGAAGTGCCGCGTGCTGTGCCCTCGCTCGTGAGAGCTGCGGCGGGCGCACTTCCCTCACAGTCGAGCATGTGAGCGCGCTGTTGTCGAAGCTTACACCCGAGGCTTTGGGTTTTGAACCTGCAAAGGACGCGCGAAGCATAAAAAAGCGGAAGTCGTCCGTGGCACTCAGCTTCCAAGAAGACGGGGGCAGCAGAGGTGAACTCGATCAGAGGAAACAACGCGAAGGGGTGCTGCCACCACTGCAAAGAGGCACCACTTCTTCCAAGACTTCCCTCCAAGGCGTGCCGACTGGCCGTCGCCGATCCTCTGTTGTCAGCACGCATGGCGGGCGCCGCGCCTCAGTGGTTTCAAAGAAGAGCTGAGCACGAGACGCTGATACCGTGTCCTTCTGGAGGGGGGTCTGGGACGCAGCACGCGTTCCCTCGAGTTTTTTCCTGACCCTCCATTGCACTTGCTTGTGCGGAGAGACCTAGAAGCGCATCCCTGGTGGAGAGAGCCGGCTCCCCATGCGTTCTTGTTGCTTTTGCTCCCCCCCCTTCCCCCTCCCTTGTTTCACTTGGGTGTATCTGTCTTTTGTCCACTATATACCTGCTGATACCCCGCGTATGCGTGTATTGTAACCGCGTCATGTGGACTCGCATAAGTCCTTTCTCACCCCGCCTCTCAGTTGCCCATCATGAACCCAGCGTCGAAGTTTCTGAGCGTCTCATCCGCGCTGCCCTCCTCTAATCTGCTGTCCCCATACTCTTCCTTGATCAATCCTCGTTGGTATGAGGGATGGGGCAGAGGCAGAGGGACTCACCGCGGGAGAGGTGGTGAGGGTGCGACGGTACGCCTGGGGACTGTCCGTCTCCCATAGAGCAAGGAGAATGGCCGCATTGAAAAGAGTCTCTGCTCTCAGGATGACGGAAATCGGCTGAGCTGATGCGTGCCTCGATGCGACTGCAGCTGGGCATGGTCTCAGAACACGGAAGCGGTGGCTACTACGTGTACGGTGGCCACATGCGACCGACTTCAAAGGAGCCACACGGCACGTGTGTACCATCATCTTCGCTTTCTCCACGTCGGCAAACTCCTTTGACACCGGTCGCAAGTGCTTTCGCTGTCTTCCAGCAAGGACCTCCGCGAGAAAAGTACGTCGTACACCTTGCAGCATTCTGCGTTTCATCTTCGCACCCATCTCCCTATTCGCTGATTTCTATCTTCCCTCTCGGCTCCACGTCATCGGCAAACGCAAGAACACACCGCCGCTGTCGCATGCTCTTCTCTTCCCCTCTCTCTTTTTTGTCAAGAGTCTCAGGAAAGGACTGATCGTTAGGATCGCTGTTGAAGCGCGAATGCATGCCCCGACAGACCTCACGTGGGCCATCACCCGGCACGAGCGGTCGGTGCAAAGGCACCGTAGAAAGTGCATCCCGGCTACCGAGTTGCGCCCCCGCTTCGCGCTCACCCCGGAACGTCGATGAGCCCGGTGTGTTCCTTCTCTTGAATGGCTTTGTGTGCCGAACCGCGGATTCCAGCGGCCGATTTTGCCCGGTGGATCTGTTTTCTGGCGTTCATCGTGAGGCCGCAACGGCGTTCCCCACCATACCGTCGGCGAATGGCCACCGCAGTTTGTGCAACGGTTCAGCGGAGGAGACGAGACTCTCCATCGACTCGGACTGTCCCCTTTTTAACTGCTTCGGTGTGCTCAGTGGTGGTGTCATCATCGACCCGATCAACAGCTCGTTCGTGGAGTTCACCGACTCGGCCGTGTACACACCCAGCACTGTGCTCGCGCACGTGGGCACCACTCATGAGACGCACGACGACCTCGCACGTTGTACGTTGCAGCAGGCAAACGAGCAAGCCTTTCGCACCGGGGAGACACACATGATTCGGCCGGAATGTCCGCTGACACTGTGCACCTCGGAGTTGCCTCTGCCCCCCTGGTCATGCGATGAGCCGGCGAAGAGCTTTAAATGCCGCCCAAGTTCCCTCAGCGCCGCGGGAAGCTCAGGGCCAACTGTCACGTCGGCGCGTCACGCAGCACAGATGGGAATGGAGAACGTCGCGAAGTGGTTGAGCAGGTTGCCGCCTTCTTCGGATGACAACCAACGGACACCTAAGCGGCAAGCGTGGACAGCAGTATGGGCGGATGCTGAGGAATTCCGACTTTCCTTGCGAGCGCATAACGACGTGCGCGCCAGCGAGGCGTCTCTCTATTTACCGCCGCGCATTCCGTTTCCACTGAGCTTCCGCGGTCAGCCGATTTCGCTCACTGAAGAAGGAGAAAAACTATCTGCCCCCAGCCAGCAGCAGCAGCAGCATCCACAGGCGAGCAGCACGGCAGCGGTTCCATCGGATGGCGTGCGTTGCACGGCTGCCTCGTTTACGTGCTACACAGGGGTTCCTCGTTTCGCGGCAGCAACGGCCACCGCACCCCGTTCCGACTCAGCAGAGTTTGTGACGGGAACGGCAGTCACTCGACTGCGGAAGCGACTGCGCCCGTACTGCGAGACCGCGTCGCGGGGGCGGCGCGGAGCCTCCAACGACCACAAGGAAGAGGACGAGGAAAGGTTTTTGATCCCTTTTACCGACTCGACGCCCCGCCATGCCGCCTTTGCTCTTTTTCTGCTGTACTTCAACCATTTAGGTGTCCTGTGCAATGGGGTGCGCGTTACAGGGGAAACGGAGGCCTCCTCGTGTTGTGACAGGCTCGATATCGGCACCACAACGTGGGGCCTTTGCCCTAAACACTTGTACGACGTCCGCGCCGAGGTCGAACGAAAGCGGCGCGTGACAAGGGAGCTGAGGGAGGATCCCGAGAAGACCTTCGCTGGTGGCACACGGTGGAGCACCACCGCGAGGAATCGCGAAGCAGTGACGGCAGCGTGGACAGCACTGCTACTGTCGTCGCGAACGGCCCTATTGGAGCGCATTGCGGAGCTGAACTGCCATATACACAAGCTTCACGACGAAAAGC
The DNA here is from genome assembly GCA_033953505.1 of Leishmania tarentolae. Taxonomy (NCBI): domain Eukaryota; phylum Euglenozoa; class Kinetoplastea; order Trypanosomatida; family Trypanosomatidae; genus Leishmania; species Leishmania tarentolae. The sequence continues at coordinate 347,281 of CP119851.1, forward strand.
AGCGTCGGCGGTACACCAATCAGCGGACGGATGGGTGAAGGGGAGGAATCGAATAACGAGAGGAGGAAGCCGGCTGTCTCGTGTGAGTCAGTGTGTGTCTCCATCTCTTCCCAGGTATGCGTACTCTGCTGACAACCAGGGCGACTGGGGGATGGTGTGGAGCATCTCTCAAGGATGCAGTTGTGCCCACATGGTCGAAACGTGTATAAAAAAAATTTTTTCGAGCATCCCGGAAAGGAGATCACGGCGCCAACGATTTTTTTTTTTTGAAAGTCTATGGCCTCCTCTATGCTCCATGTGATTGCGAATGAATACAAGTGTAGTTTTCACATACTATGGAGACGAACTCGCTCGATCCTCCAGAGGATGGTTTCGCGTGTAACACGAAGGACTGCTCACGATGCGTACTCCCCTCTCTCTCTCTCTCGCCCAGCATCGATGAACGCCAACGTTTCTGCCCACAACAACGCATGTGTTGTCCTTCATGTTCTCCATCAGTTGTGCACTGCTGGCGTCCTCGTCAATCAACTCCCCTTTCTCTGTCCGCTCGGGGCATGTGTATGGAGATGGCACGCCATGGTGGCGAGCGGGGAAGGAAAGCGAAAGCACGAACCACACAGCCATATATATATATATATATATATATATATATATTTGTATGTGTATGTATGTGTAAGCCATGCAAGGCGAGTGACGGAGGGGCAGGGAGGACCTCGTATTTCGGAGTAACCAAGTGCCACCGTCTTCCGTGCGTGTGCACGGCGAAGTTGCAGCGCCACGCACCGGGGCCTGACAGTCAGCTAGAGACACCCCTACATATGTTCCTTGCGTTTGCTGATTTACGGCTATCATTCCTTTTTTCCTTCCATTTGTCTGGCTGGTGCCTTGCCTCTTCCGTCCTCCGCACACACACACACACACACGCACATACATACATACAACTATATATATATATATATGGATATGGATAGATAAGGTACACACTCTCTTGTCAACGCGAATGCTGCGTATTGGTCGGTGGAACCTCGCTGTTGTCACAGCGGCTGCCATCACGGATGCGGCAACCAAGCTGAACGCGCTCCTCGACGTAAAGAATCGCACGCATCCAGCTCCTCATGGAGAGATCAAGCACTTTCTTAAGACCAAGGTAATGCCGGTGCTGGCAGGCACAGAGCTGGACAGGCGCGGGAACTCAACTGACCTCCGCCACTTCCTCGGTCAGCTCACGCGTGATGCAGCCTTCGCGGCTGTCATCGTTGGCGCCCGTCCAGAGGCGAGCTTTGTCCAGGCAATCGTGACATGCATCAAGGAGGACCATCAACGTATGCGCTTTCTTCCCAAGATGTCGTCGCCACAGGCAAGCAAGATTATCGAATATCTCTGTAAGGCCGGTGTGACAGATACGGAGGTGTACCCAGTCCTGATCTCTCGACTGAACTTTGGCACTCTGAACGAGCTGGGCAGAGTCATGTTTGCGCTCACGGAGTCTGGCTTTCACACTCTGAACATGCTGGTGGTTGTACCCCTCTACAGTGGAGAAAAGTGGACGCTGGAGTTTAATAAGACAAAAAAAAACTCATCGTCATGCAACGCCTTCGATGCCGTGCGGGTTCTGCGTGCACTCTCCAAATCGTGTCGCGCTTATGTCGAGGAGTGCCGATGCGCCTCAAAGGAAGGCACGACAGAGGTCCCCCGTGAGAGTCTTAATTTGCTTCGCAACAACATTCTGCACTTTCTCTTCGAAAACGCGACCGTACTGCGCGGGGCCCATTGGCTGAATATCGCGCGCGCGCTGCTGAACTTCCCGATGGAGTTCAGCGAACTTCGGAACTTTGCCCACGACTACCCGGCCATCGAGAATGAAGTGCGGTCTGCGCTATGCCTGTCAACAGACTGCACCGACGCTTCATCTTCGCACCACCTGGTCACACCATGCGCTGTCAACTGCGAAACCGTTGGTGCGGTAGCAATGGAGCGCATCTTTCAGTACGCCGAGCAGCGCAGTGATGTCTCAGATGTGAAGTTGGAGAGCCCTATCGAGGCGGAGTTTCCGTTTGACCTGAGTTACAGTGACCTGGTGAAGCTTCTCCCCTTGCTCGATCAGTTTCCCAGGATGGCATCCCTGCCGAAGACACAGAAGCGTGTGGAGCTCGTGTTGCAGGTGATGTGCGCGAATGTTCAACATCTTCGCCTGCAGGACCTTGTCGTTGCACTACAGTCGTTGCGCCGCATACGACCATCTGCCAAAACGACGGCGGCAGTAGAAAAAGTTGCGGAAGAGGCAGGCAATCGCCTGGCAGTTTCCTCTGCCGAGGAGGTACTCGGTGCCATCTCCTTTCGCACTGTGGCGCAACTTGCAGCCGCGCTGGCGGCGCTGCGCGTCACCCGCTGCGACGGCTTTGTTACATTTGTAACGACCCGAAATTACATGTTTCCGTCCTCGCTGACGGTGGACACGGCGCTCTCCTTCATCAACGCTTTAGCCGCGCTGAAGATGACGAGCTCAAGCCAGTGCCATGGTGCGCTGGAGTCGATACTCTACCGTGTTCTGAACTTTTACAGACAGCAGCTAAAGAATGCGCCTCTGCTGGACACCTTTCCTATGTTCGTTGCTCGAATGCTGCGCGGCTGCGTGCTGCTCGACTACATACCACCCAGGCCCATTCTAACGAGTCTTCTCGGCTCAGAGGAAGCGCCGCTGCGCATCAGTGAAGAGGTGCAGAGCGCAGGAGGTGTGCTCGTGTTTGACCTTTCTCGCTCCCTCTCTCACTTTTTGAAGCAGGCACGGACAACCGCCCCAGAGAGGGAGAAGGATCTGTGGGAAGTTGGTGTAGTGAGGGTTGCTTTGCCCCTGGCTGTCGCGTGTACCGAAGCCACCGCGCATGCCATGGAAACCTATCGACAGACAGCATCTAGCTCGCACACGGCGGTGTCGTGGCGCTCGACAGTCGAGATGCTGGCGCTATTCATTGATCCCCAGATGAATAGCATCGACAGAGGTACCATGGTGCGGCGCCTACTAGAGATCTTTTCAGAGGTGGAATCCTTACTGAGAACCGCCGCGGCAGCGACCCGCACATACCTGGAGGAGTGTTCCCGCCACAGTCATCACTCTGACGAGGCTCACCAGCGTTCACGGCAGAAGCCCTTCAACGTCAATTGCAACATACATTTTCTCTCTGCTATGCTGAACTTTGAGTACGTCGTCTTCCACGCCAACACACAAGCGGGGAGACCTTCCTCCCGCGTGGATGGCCAAGTCAACACTAGTGCTGATGGGGATGCCGAGAAGGATCGGGCAGCTCTGGCGGGTCTAAAGGACCGGTACTGTGAGTTTCTCAGGAACCCCATCAATGAGTCGGTGACTGACACACCTATGGATATCGTGCGCCGCATTTTCGCGTGCCCTGTCGCTGGCTCAGCGGCAACGCCACCCACCGCAGTACTCTTGGAAAAGAGGGATGCGATGGAAATCACGACCACGCTGCCGTTTGCGCTGTCTCTTGTAATGGACCCGGGCCCAGTCAACGAGTTCTTTACGGAGCGGTGCATATCAATTATGGTAGGCGACGGGGAAGAGTCGCCTTGAGCTAGAAAAGGCCGAAGGGGGTCTCTCATGCGGTGCGCAGCAACGGAAACCTGCTGAACGAAACACACGCGTCCCGGCGGTGAGTGTGCGAGCATCTTCGCCTCTCCGCCACCTCCATTCAGCAACGTGGATACGGGGAACCTCCTCCGAGGAACCCTCCGCATCCCTCTCTCTCTCTCTTCCCCTGCGACTTTGGTGAGTCTCACAAGCATGCTTGCTGCTTATTCACCCACCACCCATTGCAATGGTGTGGGGAGTAGGAGTGGTGAGGGCGAGAGACGCAAAACAAAACGCGTACGTGGGAGACGCGCTGGCGTCCGCGATGGTGCTGTCCACGCTAAAAGCGGAACAACAGTGAGAACAGGCGGTGAGACGTGCGCTCATCCAGAGCAAGGGATGGAGGTCAACTTCAGAGTAGAGCGTATGAGAACGTAACGCCTTCCCGTTGCTGCATCTGTCTCGCTGCTGGTCGTTGCGCTGTAGGCGGTGACGCTTTCGACGGTCTTTCTCGTGTGCGCCTCATCACTGGCACTTCTGTGGAACAATAGAACTGCCACTCTCGACTCCTCGCAGGGATTCACGCCCCACACGTTTCTTGTTTCTGTTTTGCTTGGAGAGTGCTCCATTCTGTTCGGGTCTGTCGTGCGTCTTGTACACAGAGGCGTGGTGCTAATGGTGCCCACTGCTGCGAATCGCAAGCAACTCTGCCCCTACTCAGCTTAACGTTTTCTCACCCACTCCTTCTCTTCCTTCCTCGACATCCTGTCTATGACCATGGGCACTCTGCTTGCGCCAAAATGGGATTGTACGTGCCTCATGTACACATGGAGGCACGGCAGTGGTCATTTTAGTACCTCAGTTCGCCCTCGCAGGTGAGGAAATTGGGGGATGCAGCGCTCATCATGGCAGAGCAGGCCGTCGTCCACGCGGTTGAGTATGGCGGGTGCTGGCGCCGTACCGTCCGAGGCCGATTTGGACCGACTGCGCAGCCGTCTTCACCAGTCCGGTGCCATCGTATCCTCTCGCTCTGTGGCGTCCAGGGCAGATGCGAACTTTGACTTGGAGGTTGTCAACGTCGGTGACGGACGCCGTGCGACGCCAGTGGAGCACTTGTTTGCGCGGCTTGAGCAGCACGGCCTACGTCGCCGACTGGCTACTGAGGACGACGCCGCAGCGTATGCTGTCGACGTAGCCGCACGGAGCGATACGGAGGATAACACGGAAGACGAAGGCGACGACCGGCATGCTTCAGGGGAAAACGACACTGAGGCCCTCAGGACCCTTTCCCCTTGCTCCTCGGGTCGCCGGGCGCTCTCCTCTCCGGCACCATCTGAGGCCTCTGAAACGCGTGAAGCGTACTACTACCTCTGCGTTCCTTGCGAGCTTCGTCTCACGCGTATCAGCCGCCGTCCGCCGCGGTGGCGCGCCCTGGAGGATGTGCACTTCCACTTCTCCTCTGCAGCGCACCGCGCGACGGCATCTTGGATGGCGGACGACGACATAGACGAGACACTGCAATCCACACCACTCATCACGCCGACGCACTACTACAGTCGTATCTACGTCAACGGCATCCCGACACTCTTGTCACGCCGCCCGGGTGGAGGCGACATGTTCTATCCACTGCCACACGAGCAAGACCTTGTGCCCGCTTCCAGCGCCGCTGCGCCGCGTGATTGCGACCATGACGACGGGTGGCACTTCCCGCGGACGGGGTCACACTCCTCAGAAGCTTCGGGCGCACCCGCCGGTAGATTCTTTCCCCCGACAACGCTACGAGGTGCGCAGGGCGGGGCACCTGTGTTCTGGCATCGGGCACTCCCGAGTATCGACACGGGTACGGTTCAGGTTGTGCATCGCACACGCTCTAGCAGTCTTGCCGACTTGCCAGCGGATCGGCGAAGGTACCGCGTGGCCCGCACGAGGTCTCGAGCCATGGTAGGTGTCTACCACTGCAGTCTTGACGAGTACCGCGAGCACTCCTGGATGCCGCAGCACAAGGTACCGATGTCGCTCGCAATGTATCGACTCCGTCGGGAGCGCATTCCCAAGCCTTTGCTGGTGCGGCCTGAATACACAGCTTCACAAGGACAGGCTACGCCACTTCGGTGCAGCGAGTTCACGGTCCTGGCGGCCCAGGCAGCTGATGTAGGGCACCGGACAGTGTATACGCAGCCTTCCCACCCAATAGCAGAGGGTTCTCGAGACCATCACAGGCGAGTCGACACCTTCACAAGAGCAGTGCCCGTGCCGATCACAGCCTTTGAAGACGAGTGTTATCGAGTGGCTCTCGTGTCGGCAGAAGATGCAAAGGGCGAGGACTTGCAGCACTCGGAGACCTCTCAACAGCGGAGCAGCTCGGTACGTGTGGCCGGCGGTGACCTCGAGGAGAGGAAGTGCGGGGTGCTGACGCTCGAGCTACTGATGCAGCACACTCAGTCCACTTCCCAGTCCTGGAGACCCGCCATAAGATCGAACAGCGCATCGAATAGCTCTATCGTGCTGGCCAGCGTGCCACCGTCACCCTCTGGTCGCAGCAGCATCAGTCGTCTCACCCGCAGTAGCAGCTCAGATACCAGGTCATCTTCGCTCTTATCTGAGCACTCCAGCAGGTCAAGGTCCCCAACTCCCACCCGCAAACGGATCAAGCGGGAGGGTTAATGCGCTGCGTGAATGGGTGATCGCGCCCCCACTCGAAGTTTACGCCTTGTTGGTCTCCTTCATTGTTCTTCCGCCCCCCCCCCCTGCACCGGCTCGCGTGCCTCTCTCCACAAAGAAGGAACGAGTACCTCTGTTACAGCCATCAGAGAAGAGGAAGGGGGTGTCGGTGACTCGACGAAGGGACCTCACACCTCGTATGCTTCCGACAAGAGAAGTTGAGTAATAAGGCACACAAAACAAGATTCCCACTGGAAAAGGCGGGACTGTGGCGTCGCACATCATCTCGTTTCCCTTTGAGGGAAGGCCACTTGTCACTGAAGTCTGCGTGGCGACCACAGCAACCCCCGTTTTTTCAGCACTCCGTTCTATGCATTTGCCGCCTATTCAAGTGATACCTCCTGAGAAGCCAAGTGCAGACATTCTCCCATCCCTGTTCACGGCACCATCCTCTACTCTCGATGACGTTCTCTTTTTCCTATGTCAAACACACGCACACGCACCACCAAAACGGGAACACATCACACGAGAACACCTTTACCCTCCCCACAGCCCACGCCGCACGTCTCCCCACCTCTCAGGCATCGGACACCACTGACAAGGGCGCTCGCGGCGCGTTTTGTGTTTCGCTTAGTGGAGCTCAACAAGATTCTTTGTCGACCTTCCCTTGCGCGCTCGGCGGCTCATACTTCGATCACACTCTTCTCCCGCTCTCCTCGCACAATGCAGGGAACCTTGTTTTCTGTGGACGTTCTGCGAAGCCCTTTTGGGGTGCGTGGGGCATACTTGGTGCCGCCGTTCGACACCGAGGTGACTGTGGGGAAGGTTTCGACTGTCAGGGATGCCAAGGTCGCGGATAGCTACGCGCAGGTGCGGCCGCCGTACACGTCCAGTTACCCCCCAACGCTTCAGAACTACGCCGTCTCTGGTACTCGCGGGATTCAGCAGTTGGTCGCCCACTCACGCAGCGGCTGTTTCTCGTCCTTGTCTAATCTTGGAGTAACTCAGCGAGGCAACAACAAGGGGCATTCCACGTCATCTGCCACGCCACAACTGCAGGTGATCACAACGCACGAGAAGGGTCGTCTGCTGATGTGGGATGGACTTAGCGGCTCCGTCATCGGCGCCTGTCTCTTCCCCCCGTCGTTCAATGTGAATCACTGCGCATTCGCGGCTTCGTTCGTCTACACGACTGTGGAGGCATCGGCAGGTACATCAGGTGAGGAGGAGGCCGCTTGCGTGTACGTTTGGTCCCTCTCTAGCCTTCGGCGCGTTACGGTACTGAGAGGCCATAGCGGCCGCCTGACCGCATTGGGAGTGTGGCCGATGGGAAACTTGACGCTTATTGCAACGGCAAGCCTTGACGGCACGGTGCGGCTCTGGCGCCATCACCACAGCCCAGGCGTTTGGAAAGGCGCCGATGCCAGCGAAGACGCCGTGCAACTTCTGTGGGTGTTGGCCACAGAGGAGTTGGGTAACGTGCAATCGTTGAAGTTTCTATCAGCAGACACGGTGGTCGTAGCCGCTACTCGCTGTGCACTGGCTTTTGTCCGCTTCTCCGATGAACCAGCGCAACGCAGGGGCAGGGGCAGCGTGACGAGCATTGGACCAGCCGACGCTCTCTCTTTCCAAGTTGTGCGATCCATTGTTGATGCTGACGGCGCCACAACTTTCCTGCATGTGTGTCCGTACAATCACACGAGTTGCGGGACGGTGGCGGTGACGACCACGCTAGGCAATGAGAATCTATCTTCTAGTGCGCTCTCTTCGTCTTCTCCAGTCACTGCTGCGGCGCCCCTGCCAGGAGCGTCTACGGTGTACCTAGTGACAGGTAGCACTAGTGGGTACCTTCAGGAGTGGGCGGTGGGTGCGGAGAACACCGCATCGCAAGGGACCACCCCCAAACCCGCTGCTTCGTCTGTTGAGCCTGTGTACGTGGACATCAAGTGTCGCTGGCACCACAAGGCGCACGCTACCACGGTAGACTGCGTCATCACGGACGAAGATGTTGTCATAAGTACGAGCCTGTTCGACGGCGCGCGCCTCTACCACCGCACTAACGGGACCGCGTGTGTCATCACCAGCGCCGCAGCCGTTCCCGAGCTTGTGCCGCAGCGGAAGGAGCTTGTGTGGGGCACCATCGACGGCACACTCAACGTCGCAAGCTACGCACGATTTGCGTCTGGGGCAGAGAGCGAGCTGCAGCTGCTGTGGACTGCCAAACCGCACGCGACAGCGATCCGCGGAGTGTGCTTGTCTTTGACACCCGACTTCTTTTGGGACACTCTGTGCACCGGTGCAGCGGACGGGTCTATGTGCATCTGGAGGGCTTTGCCGGAGGTGGGGCGAGCAGCCGCTGGCAGTACAGCACCCAAGGAGGAGTCTGCGTCGTTGATTACCCGCTTCTTGCACGTACTCGCGTTGCCAACAAAATCGGCGGGGAGAGGAGATTCCGATGTGAAACGGGTAGCAGTGGTGGTGGCGGGGTTGAAGGCATCCACCGCCGACAAGCAAGGCGGCATTGTCGTCGTAGAGTTGACTGTCCGTGGAGAAGTTGGACAGGTCTCCGTTGTGCACCTCAAAAATGGTGTAGAGGTGACGTGTGCGCGCTTGTGCAGCGGCGACAAGGGAACCCTCTCGCTTTGGGCAGGAACACGGTGTGGCCAGCTGTTGCGCGCCATAAAGAAACCGGCGCAGAAGGTCTGGACAACGCTGATGCCGGTGCATTGGGATGGAAAGCCAAAGGGCAGCGTGGTCGCCATCGCAGATGACGCATCGTCCTCGGCCATCATGGTGGCTGTTACTGAAGTGCCCGACGTGAGTGTGGTGTCGAAACGCTTGTTCATCACCGCGCTTCGGGTGGAGCCGAAGCCGACGATGGTAGAAACGGTGCGGTCACTATGGGAAGGTGACGTGGTCCTTCCTTCGACTGTACACGCCGTCAGTCAAGGTAAGCACACGCTGGGGATGACATTGGTAAGCAAGTCCGGCCCGGAGGAGCGAGCCTCTCCGCGTGCCATTGGCGGACTGCTCGTGTGCAGTAGCGACGGCAGCATTGTGCGCTGTGTTCACGGCAGGAAAACCGATGCCTCCCCTTCTGCAGGCGTTTGGAGCACACCGGAGGTACTTCTCATGGCGTCGTCGTGTGGGAACGAAAACACCATTCAGCGCAATGCTGATGAGTCGCCGCTGCTCTCGGCGACAGCAGTGACCTCGGAAAGCCCCAATGCAGATCTTCTCTGCCTCGGCATCTTTGACAAGAACAAGCGGGTGCTGATACCGTCGAATGAGCGGGGGACGCAGCTGACAACTCTCCTCTGTGACGTTGGGACCGAGAAGGTGCGGCTGGCGGGGGTGCGGCGAGAAAACTCGAATGTCACCAACGTGGTGGCGCTGTTCGACAACGGGGGTCGGGAATGTGGTCGTGTAACGCATGACGGAGCCGTTTTACTGAGCAATGAAGTGTTCTCAACATCTGCCTCGAAAGAGCCGATCAGCTATGTCTCCAAACCGGAAGAGGTGTCCGCGAGGCGGCCCTCGGCGGCAGCCATTACGGGTGTAGCCCAGACAGCTAACTGCACCGCCATTGCGGCACACGCGGGAGATCGTATCATCTTCATTGGATACGATGACGGCCTTCTGCAGATGGTGGACACAACCGCAGTGTACGTGTTTTGCCGTCGCTGGGCAACGGACTCGACCGGCGTCGGGCGACGGATTGTGGACGTGAGGTACGGTGGCTCCGGGGTGGTGGTGGTTTTATTAGAGAACAATCACTTCTGCAGCTTCGCTATCCCCCCTCGCAGTCTCCTCGACAAGCCGTTGTTGTGATGAGACTTCGAGCAGGTGATTGCGTGCACGTGTTGGCTTGGGAGACCTGGTTTCTCTTGACTGTCCAACTACACAACCCTCTGTATGGTATTGCTGGCTACACAACACAGCGCGGCACGCCAATCACTCATATTCCTCCTGTCTCAACGTGTGGCCAATGTTCCACCATTCATCAGCCATGGCCACACGCCGCAGAGCAGTGTGCCCACCCCGGAGTCCTCAGAGCAGGGCCCCTGTGATTCAAGCACCACACATCCGCGTCGCAGGTGGCCGCGGGTGGTGTGTGCATTCGAGTCCCGCTGGCACTCTGCCCGTCAGACGGATGGCACAGAGCGGTTCGCCCTCGCAGGCCGCCCCAACGCCACGCCATCCACGGTCCCACCCCACCGACAACAGTAACAATGCATCACGCTGGGCCCCCAGACGTCGCAGGCACTCGACCCTGTCATCCGCATGGGTGGCTGGGGCATTTTTGCAGGGCTTAGGGGAGCTACCGGGCTTCCGCCCTCCCCCTTCCCACACACACACACACACAAAGGATGGGGTGTGCACTGGGCTCACAGCAGCACCACGCACGGAGGGGTCCCTTTCCCTTCCTCCATCTTTCGGGCTATCGAGAGGGACCAGTCGTTCACCAGAGGAGAAGGAAGCCAACATGGTTCACTCATGAGGCTAGAGTCCATCGAAGCGTTTCTTCTCATATTTCTTGTATCTCCCTTAGTTTTGTTTTTGTTAGCTTTCCGTGTCCCCCATGTACAATGCCTCTCCTCCCCCCCTCCCCCCACCCCCCCCCACACACACACACTCGCTCACTCCACTTCTGTCTGTTTTTCTCCCTCCTTGTCGGCAGTGCTACCATTTTCTTGTCATTCTTGTACTGTGTTGCCCACGTGGGCTTCTCGAGAGGGTCGGCTCTCATCAACGTCTATCGGAGCTGCCCTCGGCTTCATTTTGTGTTTTGGTCTCAAAAAGTGGGACGAGAACGGAGCGGCAGTCGTGGCCTCATATCTGTGGCGCCTGTGTAGTACAGAGGAGGTGCATGACTAGCAAGAGACGAATATAGATGTAACCTAGCAGGAATCTATCTTTATATATCAACAGATAAGGGTACTTGTAATCTCCATTTTGATGTACGACAAGGAGCAGGTAGAGAAGGATAGGAGGGCCGACGGCTCGTAACATGCGCGTCCCCCCCCCCCCGCTTGTTTCTCTATTTATTCCTTGCCGCGCACTACTTAATTTCATCCTCCGTCCCCCGCGCAGGCCCCCTCCACACGCCGCACTGCCTCGTATCCCTGTTTTCTTGTCGGTTTCCTCGGGTCCTTTCTGTGACGCCTGCAGATAGCATCAACGTGGGTCAGCGCTTATCCCTGTACACACACTTGTGCACACACCAATGAACGATTGAAATACGATACAGCACTCCTGTCCTCAACCGGCCATGGCTTCGATTCTATTTCGCCCTGCCGCGTCTTCACAAAGGCGGCTCGGCGTGGCATCCTCTTGCCCTCCCCCTCCCCGCCTCACCCTCTGTTGGGCGGCCTGCAACAAAACCGCTCACAAATTGAGCGGGATCAAGAAGTGGACAGATGTCCTCCTTTCCACTGAATGGCCTCATGGTTCGCTTTCTCGCTGCTACGACATTCACGACTGGAAGTCGCCGACGTGGTGCTCAGCTTGTCCCATTCCGTCCTCGCTTTCTCTCCCCCCCCCTGACCCTTCCGCCCTCACTCTGTCTCTTTCCGTGCTAGCCCCCACTCTTCACACCCTCCACACGCATCCACGTCCACATTAGACATTACCGGGTTTCTGGTGTCTCTCTCTCTCTCTTTACCAGAACGTAGTACCGGGTCTTTTGTGATATTCAGAGTGCTTCGTAGAGTGTTTTCGCTGCTACGCTTTGGCGTCAGAATCGCTACATAAACGAGCAGCACCCCCCCCCCACCGACTCGTCCCTTGCTTCTTGCTGAACACTACAACCAACACGTTGCTCTCGACATCATGGCCTACGCCCAGTCGCAGAAGATGCAGAAGGAGTTCCGGCTGCCTATGGTTCCGGGACTGTCCTGTGGTGAGGAGATGATGCGCCGCAACTATGACCGTAGCCAGATACATGGGGTGAGGCTGGACTGCGCGACGGTCATTGCTGGCGTGCCTGCTGATCGCTCTCTCGCCGGCGGCAGTAGCGCCTACCCTGGCTCCATGCTCAAGGACGCCGGGACGGCGGTCGTGGCGGCGGCTGGGGCCGATGGGGAGAGTGCGGAGGACCTGACAGGACGCGTTCTCCGCTACTACGGTTACTGCATCGAGCCTGTTTCCGACAGCGCAGTGGAGACGGAGCGAGTGCGCAAAGTGACCCTCCACTTCTACCTCGAGGACGGCACAATGAGCGTTACAGAAGCTAAACAGGACAACTCCGGCTTTGCCTTTCCCGCCAACTTGAAGCGTCACATCGTCCCTAACCCGGACGGCACGCCGATCACTGCCGCACACCTGAAGGTTGGCCAATCGGTGTCTTTTTACGGTCGCACATACGAGCTGTACGACGTCGACCCCTTCACTCGGGCCTTGCTCAAAGAGGCCGGGGAAGAGGTGCCGCCGCCCCTCGTACCGCCGACGGATGTGTACACCACTATGCGCAGCCGCCCTGTGGCCAAGGCACATGATGTCCCGTCCATCGCGGCCTCTAGTCCTCTCAACACAATGCTCTCGTCCGCCCAAGTACGAGCGACCCGGCAGTTCCTTGAGTATGATCGAAAGGTGCTGCGGTGCGACTGCACATGGGACGACACGACGAACCTCTATGGAACGAAGCACTTTCTCACACTTTACTACTTCCTGAGCGACGGCAGTATAGCTTTCGTCGAGAAGGATGTACAGAACAGCGGCCGGGACCCGTTTCCCAAGTTCTTGAGCCGCCAACGCATCGCGAAGCCAACAAGCGCCTCTGGCAAGTTCGACTCTTCGTCCCTTGGCTCGGTCACCTTCAAGGAAGACGCGAACACCGTCTACTACACTGCAGAAGACATCCGCATTGGAAATGTGCTCAACCTCTACGGCCGTCAGGTGAAGATCCACGACTACAACCAGTACACCCGCGACTACATGGCGGAGAAATTTGGCATCACAGCGTACGCACCCATTCCCGGCGCCACGCCGCCGCCCTTTATGCCCCCCTGCTCAACGCGTCGTGAGATTTCCGAGGATACTGTGCGGGAACGCCACGAGGAGAAGTACAAGGAAATTCGCCGCCACCGTTTTGCCGACTCCGTTGTCAAGTTTCTCGCCCGTCTGGACAACGGCAAGGAGGAAGACAAGGTACGGCGCTTCGTTGTGGCGGTATACTTGGCGGACAACAGCGTTTCCATCTTCGAGCCTGTTATTCGTAACAGTGGAATCGTGGGCGGAAAGTTCCTGCAGCGCCAGAAGGTGCGCCGCGCCGACGGCGAATACTTCCGCGCCGACGATTTCTACGTTGGCGCTCGTGTGGAACTCAATTCGTTCCCGTTTCTCATCCTCAACTCCGACGAGCACTCGCTGAACTACATGGAGCACAACCCCGAGGAATTTGGTCACTCAGACATCAACAAAATCGTCCGCAAGATGCAAGCGATGCTGCAGAGTAGCACCACGGGTCTCGCAGAGGCGTTTCGCCTTGCCGATGAGAACCCGTGCGGCGGCCTCGAAATGGATGTCTTTCTGTCCATTATGAAGGAGCTTAACCTCGACCTCACCGAGCAAGAGATCCTGACAGTGCTACGGTACTTTGACAAAAATAACGAGTCTTACGTCAGCTATGAGGAGGTGGCCAGTCGCATCATGCCGGAAGGTGGCGCGGTGGCAAGTGACAACCGCCCGTGGGAAGCCATCTACCAGGAGGGCGCCGAGCATGCCACCTCAACGTTCCTCGACGACCCCAAGGAGGCAGAGGAGAAGGAGCGCATGAGGCACGAAAATGCGGCTGCTGCTCGAGGTGCAGCGGAGTTCCTTCAGCTGTACAATCAACGCCGGCAGCTGTTCATGAAAGAATTCCACGCCATCACCGACTACGCCAAGGACAGCCTCATCGGGTCTGATGAGTTCAAGATGTGCGTTCGGCGCAAGCTGGTGCTCTCCTCCATCTCTGACGAGGAAATGAACGCGCTGGCGAAACATCTTTTTCCTGCTGAGGCACCGCGCGTGCCGTACGAGGAGTTTATGCGTCTCCTGAACGGCACCTCGACCCACAGCCACACCCTCGTCGCCATCACCTCCCACGCCGCTTCTCAGTAAGGTGGAATGTGGTGGGTGTGGTCTGACAGCAGGCGGAGGGGAAGACAGAGACACCGAAGCGGATGCTTGTCCATCTGTATCTCAAGGTGCATGTGCGTGGATGTCCGTAGCTGCAGGGACACAATGTAAAGTACGAATACAATGGAAGAAGGTGATTTACCGCAACATCTAGACAGTTATCTCGCAGAGGAGCTTCGAGCACCACTTCCTTGCTCATCCATCGCCCTGTCCCCCAGTGGCTCTCTAGGAAAGGAGTGATGCTTTGGACACCTGCAGATGCGTGCGGAGCACGGTAGCAACTCTGAGACAGTGACTGTCATCGCTGCGTTCTGTTTCTGAAGGGTTTTTTTTCTTCTGCAGGCGTGTATCTGTGTGGAGCTGCCTTGATTGTTCTTGTTGGCATGCTTGCAGTGTTGCTTCATTCTCCGGGTATCCCCATTTACAGGGCTGCTTCCCTTTCTCTGGCATCATCGTTGGGATTCTTCATTACCCAGCGACGGCGACAACCTTCTCAAGCGGCAACCCCCACACTTATACATCTATAGGGCAGAGTGAGAGGGGGGGGAGTAAGGTCAAGGGTCGTAGCATGTCTACCATGTGCGCTCAGAGAAAGGGCGAGGGGGTGCAGGCATGCGTATGACATCAGTCCCTTGCATGTCCCCTTCACCCTACCCCTACCTGCCTCTCCCTCCCTTCTGATCTCTTTTCCCTTTTCCTGTGATTGTGGCTGTATACCATTCTCCCTCGTCCCGTTTTGGTGGACACGCGAGTAGTTCATGTACGATAGGACTTCACTTTGTGCCTCCCCGTCCGCGTCACGGTAGCAAAGCAGAAACAATGGAAACTAAAAGCCCAAAGGGCATGCTGCGGAAGAGCGCTCTATTGGTGAGGAGGTGCGTGTGGAATGGGGGTGCACGGCGGCGCTCGCGTCACTCCTCTTCTGCCATCTCTTGCCTCCTCTTTCTCCTATCCTTGCGGCACTTTCGGTACTCTTCCTCATGATGATTAGTGTTGACGTGAAACGCGTCATGACCGTGCGCGGTGCTAGCACGTTAACCGGCAGCAGATGCCTTTCCTGCGTACACGTGTGAGTGCAGTTTCACAGCGCACACGTTAAATAGTAAGGCGTTGACCGCCCATCTCGGGAAGGGTTTTTTCTGCGCTGCGTTACACGCGAAGGATGGTGGGTCTCTGTCCCACCGAGCCTCTTCCCCCCCCCCCCGCCCCCCACCACCCTTGGGGCCCTCTGCTATGTCAACCCAGCAAGCCCACCGCTACCATTTTTATTCCCTCACACTTGTCTCCCCACACCTTTGGCGTCCTCGCACTCATCACCTACATTTTTTTTTTTTTTGGTCAGGATGGGCATGACAAAATTTCTGCTACTGTGCGTGACAGCAGCCCTACTGAATGTCGTTGTCCGCTGCCATCAATGTCCGCACTAGTGACAGCTGCAGATTCACTTGTTCTCGAGGTTGACGAGGAAACCCTACGCCGCAGAATGTGTGCCCAGGTATACCTTGTGACGTAAAATGACGGCATCCGGCAAGAGTGCGAAAGCTGCGGTACAGAAGAGGAAGGCGGCGTGGCTGATGATCACACCTACGTGTCCGTCCACATCGAGCTCTCTGCGGCATTGCCCTGCAACGACACCGTTAGAAATGAACGCACCCTCCATCCTCCAGCACACGCGCCGTTCAGGGCCCTACTTTACGCACATCTCTTTTGCGGAACGATAGTCACCGGTTCTCACGCAAGTGGTGCGTCGTGGTTGCGACCTGAAGACTCACTTGACATTGCACGTCAGAGGCGGGTCTGCTGACACTCTCCACAACCTCTTCAGGAAGATTGGAATGAGGAGGCCGCATGGTTCAACCTTTCACGGTGTATGTAGTAGCTCTGCCACCCGGGAGAATGGCGTGCGCTTCACCAAGATGAGGGGGCCACGGTGCTGACTAACTTATTGAGCGGCCACCTCTCCTTCTCTATGTTGATGCTGCTGAGAAAGCACACAACTAAAGGGACCGTATTTGGCGCGTCCATGCTGAATGGTGCGCCGATGAAAGCGACGCGGGTGTCCCATTCTTTCTCTCGCTGGTGTGTGTGTGTGTGCGCGCACGCAGAGGGGGAAGGAGGGGGGCCGTCTACGGCACGCCTCCACGAAACAGACTTGCCTCTGTGTCGTGGGTGAGTTCTCCAGAAGCTCATAGAGAAGGACGGTGCTCCCTTCACGTCTGCTTTTGTTTCTGCATTTTGCTCTCCCTTATGAAGGCGAGTAAAGGAACCCCTCCGTGCCTGGTGCTGCTGTGAGCCCAGTGCACACCCCATCCTTTGTGTGTGCGTGTGTGTGTGCGTGCATTGGAAGGGGGAGGGCGGAAGCCCGGTAGCTCCCCTAAGCCCTGCAAAAATGCCCCAGCCACCTCTGCGGATGACAGGTTCGAGTGCCTGCGACGTCTGGGGGCGCAGCGTGATGCATTGTTACTGTTGTCGGTGGGGTGGGACCGTGGATGGCGTGGCGTTGGGGCGGCCTGCGAGGGCGAACCGCTCTGTGCCATCCGTCTGACGGGTAGAGTGCCAGCGGGACTCGAATGCACACACCACCCGCGGCCACCTGCGACGCGGATGTGTGGTGCTTGAATCACAGGGGCCCTGCTCTGAGGACTCCGGGGTGGGCACACTGCTCTGCGGCGTGTGGCCATGGCTGATGAATGGTGGAACATTGGCCACACGCTGAGACAAAACTGAAAAGCAACCTGCGTACCGGCACAAGGTTGCTGTACCCTCCACAACACCTCCACATAGGTCTTCTTGTCCGCAATAGTGCCCCTCATCGCCGCTCCTCTCTTTCTCTCTTTCTCTCTCCTTCGCTACCTCTTCAATGTCAGCTGTTACGTTCCTTTCGCCCGTCTCTCTGCGTGTGTGTGCGTTCTTCTCCGTTTGCTGGTATTTAGCCCTGCCCCTCCCCCCCCCCCCTTGATCGCCCGTGGTGGCTCACCAAGTGCACCCGCCCCTTCCGAGTACCAAAGACACACATATATACGAGGGACCGCATCCACGAGAACACGCACCTACAGCAACAGAGTGCAATCGTGATCCAGACGGCCTGTCCTTATTTGGTTTAGTGAGCTTCCCTACTCGAGCACGACTCCTCCACCCCTACTATCTCCGCTGCTCTTCCGAACGCTCGCTGTAGCTCTCTCAGTATACTCTTACAACGACGCAAGGGACCGTTTTCCCTTTCCTTAACCCTTAGTTCAGAGGAGCCAGCAGTTGGCGTTCGTTAGCTTTCCCCACGCCTGCCGAGTAGAAGGTGCACCTCTGTGTTTTCTATGGCCGCAGCAATTGTTGCTGATTTGCCCCGTGTTTGTTTTCTTTTCTCTTCCTAGGTCGGAACAGTCTCGGTATCCAAGAAAATAAAATGATGCGCCGCGCACTGAGTGGTGTTGTCGCCGTCCGTGCGTCGGCGATGCGCAGTTATACGGACGCCCGCACAATCCGAAAACCAAACCCATATGACCAGCTTGTGAACGCGGAGAATCAGCACTACGTGGAGGATCTCATGCGACAGTACGAAGCGGACAGCGCTCTTGTCGATGCCAGCTGGGTCCCTGTGCTTGAGGCGATTCGATCTGGAAAGGACGAGTCTCCGGTAGTGGCCACCTTTAGCCGCCCGACAGATGCCAAGTCGTTGTCGGAGAAGCAGCGACACGACAATATGCGCCTGTCATGGATGATCCGCGAATATGAGCGGTTTGGTCACCATATGGCCAACGTTGAGCCGCTGAAGGGCTACCACGCTGATAATTGCTCCCTGGGATCTCGAACACTGGCACCGGAGGAGTTTGGTTTCACCAGGGAAGATCTGACGCAAGTCTTCAACGTGAACTTTGGTGCCAGTCATGATGCAACCTTCGTCAGTGGTGGCACTTCCATGACTCTGCAGCAAATCCTCGATCACCTCCGCAGGCTATACTGTGGGCCGATCGGCTTCGAGTTCATGTCGTCGGGTTTCTTTGATCTGCGCAATTGGTTCCGACAGGAGGTCACAGATGCGCTGCAGCCGTTGTCAGCGGGGGAGCGTAAGCTTTACTACAACGATGTTGTCAGGGCCTGTGGCTTCGAGAAGTTTTTGCAGCTGAAGTACGCCACAAAGCATCGCTTCGGCCTCGACGGCGGCGAGGTTCTCATTCCTGCCTTAAAGGCCGCCATCCTCACGTCGAGCGACCTCGGCGTGCAGAGCGCAATCATCGGTATGGCACACCGTGGCCGCTTGAACGTCCTCGCGAATGTGCTGCACAAGTCCCTGCGCACGATCCTCAACGAGTTTGAAGGTCATGTTTCGATTGAGGACGCGCACCTCAGCGGGGACGTTGAGTACCATCTTGGCAAGCGCAAGCATGTGAAACTGCCAAACAACAAGTCCATCGAGTTGGACCTGCTTCCGAACCCATCCCACCTGGAAGCCGTAAACCCACTGGTGCTGGGTAAGGCGCATGCGCGGCAGATTTACATGAACGATGTGGAGTGCACATCAGTGTTGCCGATCCTCATCCACGGTGACGCCGCATTTGCCGGACAAGGCTCATGCTACGAGACGATGGGCTTCTGCGAGCTAGAAAACTTCCACGTCGGTGGTACGCTGCATTTGGTGATCAACAATCAGATCGGCTTCACCACCAACCCGAACGACTCGCGCGCCAGTGCCTACTGCACGGACTTGTCAAAGGTGAACAATGCCCCGGTTATGCACGTCAACGGTGACGACGTGGACGCGTGTGTGAAGGCGGCCAAAATTGCTGCACGCTTCCGTCAGCAGTTCCACCACGACATTATCATCGACCTTGTCTGCTACCGTCGCAATGGACACAACGAGACCGACCTGCCAGACTTTACCCAGCCGCAGCTGTACGACCAGATTCGCCAGCACCCACGTCTCGTAGACATCTACACGGAAACACTCATCAAGGACGGTGTGCTGACGGCAGAGGAGGCCAAAGCGAAGGACAAGGAGTGGGATGTCATCCTGCGTCAGGCGTACGACCGCATGAGCAGTGCCCAGAACTTTGTGAAAGTGATGCCCGTGTTTGACCCTGAGAGCGAGAACACCTCGGCCGACTTGTCGTCTGCCAAGATCGCTGCCACGCGTGTGCCGCCTCCAGTCTTGCCGGTAGACACCGGTGTCGAGACTGAGACGCTACGCGCGGCTGGTGTGCGCCTGGCGACGATCCCGAAGGAGATGCAGAAGGCCCACCCGGTTGTGGAGCGTACGTACGCGGCGCGCAAGAAGGGCACGGAGCAGGGTGACGCCATCGAGTGGTGTCAGGCAGAGCTCATGGCCCTGGCGACGCTCTCGATGCAGGGGGTGCCGATTCGGCTGACTGGAGAGGATGTCGAGCGTGGTACCTTCACCCAGCGCCACGCCGGCATTACGGACATGAAGACGAACCTCAAGTACTTTCCGGTGAAGATGCTGTCGCCTTCGCAGGCGCTCATCACTATCTCCAACAGCTCCCTCTCCGAGCTTGGGGTCTGCGGCTTTGAGATGGGCTACAACATGGAGAACACCCGCTCCATCACGATGTGGGAAGCCCAGTTCGGCGACTTTGCCAACGGTGCACAGGTGATCTTCGACCAGTTCCTCTGCTGCTGCGAAGAGAAGTGGAATGAACACAGTAGCCTCATCCTGTCTCTGCCGCACGGCTATTCAGGTGCCGGCCCTGAGCACAGCTCCGCTCGCGTGGAACGGTTTTTGCAGCTGAGCGACGACAGCGACTGCGTGCCGTCGGACTTCCGTCACTTCCCCAACGACCAGGCGCTCGAAATCCGCATTCGTCGACATAACTGGCAGGTGACCTACCCCAGCACTCCTGCCAACTACTTCCATCTTCTGCGTCGCCAAGGACTCCGCGAGTTTGCAAAGCCGCTCATTAATTTATTCTCGAAGGCACGCCTGCGTGCCCCAAACCTATCAAAGCTCTCGGACATGACTCAGGGAAGCAGCTTCAAGGCGGTCATCGACACCGCGCGCGCGCCGGACACAGTGGCCCGCAAAGTCGTATTCTGCTCTGGCCAAATTGAGAGCATTGTGAATGATGCGAAAGCCTCGATGCAGAAAGAGACGCCAGGTGTCCACGACGACGTCGTCCTCGTCACAGTCGAGCAGCTGGCCCCGTTCCCGTGGGAGCAGGTGGCGGACGTGATGGAGAAGTACGCACAGCGTAATCCGAAGACGGAGTTTGTGTGGCTACAGGAAGAGCCACGTAATATGGGCATGTGGATGCACATGCGGCCCCGCATGAACAACTTGATGCACCATCTCGGTCTCAAGCAGAAGCGCATCGGGGTTGTGAGCCGCGCCTCTGCAGCGTCGCCGTCTACCGGCTACGGCTCCGTGCACGTCGAGGAGGAGAAGAAGCTCATCGCAGAAACTCTTGCATGAAACCCGCGTGTGAGCGCTCACGCTGGGCATCGCTTCATCTTGCTGACGACCCCCCCCCCCCTCCCTTTGGCTTCGGTGTGGGCATCTCTCTTTGTTCCCTTTCCGACGTCAACCCCCTTCCCGCCCTCCGCTAACTTCGCTATGCTTGTGACTACTAATTTGGGATGTGCTCGCTGTTCTTGGTCCTCCCCCTCTTCTCTCTCCCTGATCACGTGTGATCGCTCGCCTCTGGACGAGTTTCACTATTGCTTTGAGTGTGTACCCCTCGTGTTCCCACACCACCACCTCTACACACATACGCACGGGCTTGTGAGCATGTGTGTGTGTGTGTGTGTGTGTGTGAAGGCAAGTGGGACACTATTGTTGTTGTATGGTGTCGGTTTGGCTGCCCTCGCCCCCCCCCCTTGGTCAAAGGCAAAAATAGAAGAGCATGGCGTGCACGTGTGTGTGTGTGTGTGTAGGATAGCCAAAGACGGCACATCGATCTCGTTCTCTCACTTCGCGTGCGCCTGTGCGGGGCGTTCCGGCTTCACCTACACAGGCAGAGGATCCCTCACCAATGAAGAGAGACCTGCAGGCCCTCCTTGCCTATCCTACACACACGCACACACACACACATACACGCACGCCACGCTTTTCTATTTCTGCTTCTCACACCGATAAGTGGCTTGTTTGGTGCCCTTGTCTGTGGGGATGTTCTTTTCGGTCGTTTTACCGTGTCCAGGGAGCGGCGTAAATGGACGATGCATTCATCCCCCAGCATGTGCTGCACTGCCATCCTCGTGAACATCTGCGCGATCTTGTGATGTGTGTTTTCTAGTATCTGTTTTTATTATTATTATTATAGTGTTCATGGGATTTTCTAGTGTCCCCGTCGTCGCCCAATGAGTGTGGCCGAACGTCATCCTATGTGAACACGATTTTCATGAGTACGCCCCCGCGGCACGCACAATGATCCTCCCCGAACTTATTTCTCGGCGTATGGGTCTTCGGGAAAGCCCTCTTTCTCTTTCTCCTTCCTTACTCATGTACTATTCAAGCAATTTCAATGAAAAACGACGTCGTACTGAGCGTCTCTTTCGTGCGCGTCCTCTCGGACGATGGTATTAGATAATGAGCGTTGTGGTGGCGGTGATTGTTGATGCCTTCCCTGGGCCCTTCACACCCTCTCCCTTTTGCTTTTCTTTTGTATGGTGTGTGTGTGTGTGTATGTGTGCCTGTCTTCTCAATCCGAGACGTGAAAGCACGTTGAAGTTCAGCCTTGCGGCCCTGTGAATCCTCTTGAAGCCGGAGAGGAAGTGGAAATAGGGGGGAACCGACGGCTTGAGTAGGCTCCTGAGGAAGGGAGTGGTGGCGAGTGCGGTGGCTGTGATGACTCGTGTCGTAGTGATTGTTGTGTGCTTTGGCCGTGTATCCTTCTCATGTCTTGTGTGTTTTTGTGTCCACGTAACTCCTTTTCAGACAACCCCTGGGGGGCTGGAATGGGAGAGTCTGGCGATGCCCCAACGCGATAATGAAGGATTTAAATGACAGAATCCGAGGACAGAAACGAGACATGGAAAGCCGTCAGTGGTGGGTGCTGGTACGGTTGGCCAAGGTGTCCAGCGACCCTCTAGGGACCTGGAGGCACGTGGGCTAGTAGACATTTGGCACCCTTCGAAAGAGAGACGTGGGCAAGAGTCGTGGCAGGTCCTTTTCTCAAGGATGGCGCTTCCTTTTCCCCACCCCAACCCCCAGCGTCTCACTCGCAGGAGATGTTCAATCACCTGGCCGAATTCGCAGACACGAGCACCACCATTTGCTCGTTCGGCATCTTTTATACAGGGCAATATGATGCCGATGTCTACACTGACCGGGAGCATCTTCGCTCCACCACACCGCATCTCACCCCTTCTCTGTCAGCGCAGGAGTAGGGGACAAGTACTCTGGTGGATGGCTACGCTTTCGAACGTTCCGACTCATGCAGGAGAACCCCCTCTCCCCCTCCTTCAGTTCTCCCCCCCCCCCTCTACCCTTTCCGCTCCAGCAGGGTGTGCACGTACGCATGCACCCCTCTGATTGTTCGCTCGCAGCTTATCGTCATTGCGCCGCATCCATCCTTCAAAGACAGGTGCATCGCACAATGGACGGTTCATGAGACTTCCGTGCTCCATACGCGTCACCCTCATCTCCGCCGAGACTCATTTCTGCGACACCATTGCTCCTGCCTGTTCTATAGGAGTTTGGTGTGTTGGTGTTGCTGTTTTTCTCCACCGTAACAGCCACCACTGTATGCCCGTGTACCTCTCCGCGCCCCACCCCACCATAACAACCACTTCCCGTGGTATTCTGCGCTGGGGCAAAGATGCCAACAGATCGCTCTCTCTGGGTTGAGGACAAGTATGCGCTGCGGTGTCGCAGGTGTGGCAAGAAGTTTACGGTCTTTCGTCGTCGTCACCACTGCCGCAGGTGTGGTCAGGTATTCTGCTACGAGTGCCTCAACCCTCTGCCAACCGCAGCCTCCGCACCACAGGATATCGTCTTCAGTGTCTATCAGTGGTTTGCACCGTCGCAGAACACGCCTATTAGCACCGCAACATCCACCAAAGCAGGGACGGTAACCGAGAAAACTGAACCTGTTCGTATTAGTCGGGACGGATCCTCGGCTGTGACAACCGCCACCGCAGCGGCAGCAGAGCTGTCGATGCGTCTGTGCTGTCGCTGCGCTTCCACGATTGCAGAGAACGCTGCACGCGAAGCATCGGTGTCGCACGACGAGTTTGAACCTTCGTCACTTACTGTCAACAGCGCCG
This sequence comes from Leishmania tarentolae, assembly GCA_033953505.1. Taxonomy (NCBI): domain Eukaryota; phylum Euglenozoa; class Kinetoplastea; order Trypanosomatida; family Trypanosomatidae; genus Leishmania; species Leishmania tarentolae. Next base: position 370,862 of record CP119851.1, read on the forward strand.
CCCAATTTGTGCCGAGCATGTCATCGCCGCTTATGCGAAGTGTGTCACTACCGTGCCCGTCGCCGTCGAAGCTAAATACACCAATGCGACACAGCTTTGTGTGTATTCCTGAAGAGGTGCAATCGCCCGCTGCACTGCATACCCCGATGTCCTTCGAAGTGGCACACCTGTCGGAAGCAGAAGACCCCCCTCACATGCAGGAGCCCGAGTCTTTGAGCAGCACCGTAATGCATGCGGAGACAGCAGAAGAACGTGAAGTTACATACTCCATCGGTCGTGTTCGGCGCCCAACACTGTCGGCCATGACGCAGTGGTGGGCAGCTCAGCAGAAGGTTGTGGCCAGCAAGGAAGCCTCCACCCTCCCGGTGCAGCGGGCAAGCCCGTGCTCATCCACCTTTGAGAGTGCCGGCGCACTTGTGCGGACGCTGAGCAACCCCATCGACTTTCATGCGCGCTTCTATCTGGGAGAGGGTACGACACAGTCGCCGTTGGCCTTCAGCGGTGGCGTAATGGGAAGCGCCACGGTCATTCCTCTTGCCGACGGTGCTGCGCCGCTGCACGGATTCCTGGATGCCTTCGGCGCTGCATGCACAACCCACCTCAAGGCGCGTATTCAGAACACACTGCATTCTGCTTTCCCTAACCTTAGAGGATCGCGACTGTGTTGCCATCTCGCTGATGTCGCCTGGCATATCGTGGGCCACACCGCTGTGGCGCTGGGCGCCAGTATCTTTGACCACCTGGCCAGCTTCGTCGTCCTGGACCCCGCGCAGCCGGCCCAGTGTATCGTGTACCCGGGCCTGGTGAACCGTCCTCGTCTTCCGTCGAGGCGAGTCATGAGTCCGTGCGACCATCCGCGCGTGTTGCTCCTTGCGGGGCACCTCTCCTACCCAGTGCAGGCAGGTGAAGACCTCGTTGAATACGTGCGTTCTTACAGCGGCTACCTGGACAAGTTGTTTCAGCGGCTGGTGATGTGGCACCCCGATGTGATTGTTGTCGAGGGCAGCATGCACCATTACCTGCGGGCGCGCATCGAGAAGGAGGGCCAGATGCGACTCGTGTTGGATGTTGGCCATGACTTTCTCGTGCAGTTGTCCTGGTGCTTGCATGCTGACATTATCGCTGACCTTCAGTACGTTGGCGTTGGCGATCTCGCTACCACAGCGCCGCTGGGTCACTGTGCTACCTTCGAGGTGCTCGAATTCGCAGAGGAGGTGCACTGCTGCGGCTTCCGCGGCTTTGACGCGCTGTCGTTCCACACCCTCGTTTTCCGGGGTGGTTGTCCGAGCGGGGGTGTCACTGCGCACGACAGCAGCAGCGGCGAGCGAGAGTGGGAGGCAGTGGAAAAGGTGCTAAGGGAAGCAGTTACCGTTGCCTATCACATGGCTCTGCAGGCACACAGCACCGCTGCCCTTGTACGCGAAGGCCTTCCTGTTTCCGTGAGTGGTACAGCGCTCACGGCAGAGGAGGTAGACGCTGCCGCTGCTATCACCATGAACGTTGGATGCCACTTTCCTTTGTCGGTGCAGTCCGCGTGCCACCGTTCCGCGAGTCCCGCTGCGCTATCCGTTCTGAAGGACAACATCGTGGTGAACATTGTCCATATGGATGCGTTGTTCGAGGGGGGAGGCGGCAGCGGTGGTGGAGGTTCCGTCGTGGGCACACTGGCCAAGTCGCGGAGCACAGAGCTGGCCCTCGAGTGCGGTGCTTCTCGTGGCTCATTCACCCCTTCGCGAGGTGTCTCACACTTAGACCTACCCGTCAGCAGTGCGCCATCCGCGTCACCCAGTGCTCCACTGCTGAGCCCACCGCTCGGGCGCGCTGAGGCGCCAGCGGCGAACGCTTACGCGGTAGTGCAGCAGAAGTGTGCCATGAACTTCTACGGCGCCGGTGACGAGAGCCTGTTCCAGTTTCTGGTGAAGCGCTGCGCCGGGCCAGAGTTGCAGGTGCTCTACATGCACGGCGCGCATCGAGTGAAAGTGATCACGTCGACCGGTGCGCCTCTCTCCTCTTCAGCAACCGTACTCACTGAAAGCGGTCTCGCTGGCGTCTTGGGTACGGCGCAAATGTCGGCGTTTCACAGGGTTACAGCGCGGCAGAGCGCGAGGCGGGCCCTGACCTCGACGGAGCCGCTGGATGCTCATGCAACAACCGCCTTCGTTGCGCATCTGAAGGGATACTTTTCTCTTCACATTCGCGTGGTGAACAAGGATGAGAGGGTAGTGGCAGCGGGTGTTGAGGCCGTGGCTGCCGCCACGGTTGACGCCACAATCGACGTCTGTGCGCCGCATCTCCTCAACATCTCCACCGCCGCCTTCCTGGAATGGGTGCTGTATGGCTGGATACCCGCGCTGTCGAGGCAATCCGCACATCCCAGTCTGCAACTGCTTTTCCAGTTCCATTCCCTAGGGACGGCGGCGCAGCAGCAGCAGCAGCAGAGGCTACCCAGTGCTACCGACGTCTCCGCTTACGCCAATGTCGTGACATTCCTGGTAGAGGCAGCGCCTCTGGCTCGCATTGAGTACCCGCGCACCGTGATGCCGGGTACCTCCTCCGCATCACAGGAGGAAGGCTCCTCTGAGGAAGACGCGATGCGCATTGTGGAGTGTCTCTACGCTGAACACGACGCCGGTGAAATGGAGAGTCTTCTCACGGAACTGCAGCAGGCGATGCACGCCTCCTTGGACCGGATGGAGCAGTTGGAGAGCGGAAAAGCAAGTGTGCCAGCTGGCGCGTCTCCGGGAAACACGGCACACCTTGGAGAGGACACGGAAGGCAAGGGAGCCACTGTCGTTAAGCCATCGTCGATGCCCACTCTGGAGCGTGCCACAGTGGATGTGCGCCAGCTGTCTGGAGATGTGCAGCGCGCGCTTTCGGTCCTTCAAGATGCTCGCCGGCGTGGGCATCCGGATGTGGCGCTTTGCCTTGCCAACATGCGCAGCCACCTGCTCCCTGCTCTGTTAGCTGCGTATCGCGGCTGGCACGACACGCAGCGGAGGGCCGCTACAAAAATTGCCGCGACTAACCCCGCAGATACCGCCGCGGCTTCTGTGCCTGAATTTCCTTCCTGCCTTCGTCAGCTGGAGGGATGCCTGTATCACAAGCAGCGCTCGCAGTGGATTCGCCTGGCTGAGCCGTCCAGCATTCTCGCCGAAGCGTTGCTGCAGCTCTATGAGCCTTTTCCGCCCAGCACGCCTTGCACACCATCCACGACAAAAGACGCGACTGCGGCGACGGTGCTTGAAATGAGCAAGCCTGTCGACGGCGCAGCAGCAACGGTGGCATCAGCCACACCCCATGTTGCCTTTGCTGCGGAATGCACGCACACTGCCTCATCGCTGGGCATGGGCTCGGTCACGCGATCGGTGCAGCCGCCGCTGATGTCGATGGTAAGACAGATGTCGCCCGCAGAGGCACTTGAAGTGCTTCGTCAAAGCGCCAAGGCAGATGCGGCATCGCCGCCGTCGCTGAAGTGCACGCTTTCTGGGTATCAGTCGGTGATGCACCCCGGTGCTGGTGGCGGACCTGCTGGACTCGCGGGCGGGGCGGTGGCGACGCGCAGCAGCGCCACTAGTGTGGCAAGCATGATCAGTGGTAGCACTGCCAACGTGGAGCCCAGCATCACGGTGGACGTGCTCTTCAGCCTCAGCTTTGCAGCCCTTCACGTGCTCTACACGGACGGTGCTCCCTTTGACATTTGTGCAGCGCTGATGCGCTGTCGGCCCTTTAGCCCCGACGGCGGCAAGTCGCATTCAGCATTCTTTGTTACGCAGGATGGACGCTTTCTCATCAAGTCCGTGAAGCCAATGGAGCTGCGCCACTTCCGAGAGTGGGCACCCCGCTACTTTGCGAGGATGGAGGCGTACTACACGTCGTTGCACCGGCAGCGGCAGCAGCCGCAGTCATCTGACGCTGAAAGCAGTGCGCACCTGCTTGATGCACAGTCAACGCTAGGCAAGATAATGGGTCTCTACGCGATTCACGTGCAAGGTTCGCGCAGCAGGGCTTCGGCGTCGCCCGCCATGTCCTCTGGCTCAGGGCTTACCGACCCTCATCCGCCGCTGTGGAACCTCCTTACGGACGGGACGCACTGCTTCATGGTGGCCGAGCAACTTCTTTTTCAGCGGCCAGTGCGGGAGCAATGGGATCTGAAGGGCAGTCAACGCAACCGCACAACAGAGCACACGGCTGCGGTGCGCCTTGACGTCGACCTTGTTCAGGAGCGCCTACGGCTCGGCAACTTCTTTTTTTGCACGCCGGAGGCGAAGGATCTCTTGATGGACCACCTCTTTCGCGACACCGCACTGCTGGCGGAAAGCGGCATCATGGACTACTCGCTCATGGTCACCGTTGGTGACGGCATCGTGTGCGTGGGCATGATCGACTTTTTGCACCCGTACTCCTCGGCGAAGGTGCTGGAATCGAAGATGAAGTCCAGCCTAGACACCATGCTGGGTTACACCCGCCGCGATCCAACGATCATTGATCCAGCAAGCTACGCGGCACGATTTATGCTCTGGATGGATGGCTACTTCAACGGCGTCCCAGATCGACTGTTCCCGCTTACCCGTGTGCGGCATCTGAAGGAGTGCAAGGAAACCGACGTGCTCGAGAAGGAATCCCAGCTTGCACCTGTATCGAGTGAGACAAGACGGAGGTAGGCTAGTGGATGGGACAGGGCGATTCGTGTGTGTGCGTGTCGGTGAATGAACGCACCTACATGTCCTGTTTCACTGCTGGCGCGCGGTGAGCACCATCTCCTCGCCCCCTCCAGCAGGTCCATGAAAGCACGGGGCATTGTCAACGTTATTGCGCTTGGAACGCCTTCTTCCCTGCAGGTGCGCCTCATCGCTCCCAACCTTTTGTTTCCTCTTTCGCGGCTTCTTCCGTGACGGCACCACCTCCTGCCATCTGCTCCCTCACTGATTTCGTTTCTTGCTAGCGTCCTGCACGCACCAATGCTCCCCACCGCTGGCTTCTGCTCCTGTTGCTCACGCTGCGTCATCGATACCATGCGTTCTTTCCTGCTTCGCTTCTCTCCCTGTGTGTGTGTAAGACCTGTGTCTGTCTGTGTCACAGATACGGTTCCCATTTTGGCTTCTGACGGCGATGGTATTTGAGTATGCCGTGGGTGTCCAGTTTCAGCGTACATCTCACCCACACTACTCTTCGCGGCCACTTGTTGCAGGTATATGCACTTCCGCTTTTTGTGTAGTCTGAACCCCCCCCCCCACTATCTTCGTCGTGTCTTGCTCCGTGCCGTGGTCATCGTGCACAGTGGGGCCTCTGTGACATGCAGCGCCGTATCCACGACTTCCTCCAAGATATCTTCCAGATGGGGAGTCCATGTCGTGTGTGTGCTGACCCGGCCACGTACTCGTCCATCGCACACGACCCCGTCCTGCCGCTCTACGGATACAAAGTGCGACGCTGCTTTGGGTGTGGCTGCTCACGTCGCACAGCATGAAGTGTATCAGTACCTAACAAGCGATGGCTACATCTCCGTTGTCACCAGGCTCAACGAGAAGGGATGTCACATAGGCGCTACCAGCAGCTGTGCGTGTGCGTGATATTGGCTACATGGTCGCAGTGGCGCATTTTTTTTTTTTTGCGATGTGCTTACAGTTTCCTCTTTTCCTTTGGCTGGGTATTAGATGGGCATCTGCTGCATCCGTATGCTCGTGCACCGTCAGCAGGCATCTCTTCTCCCACGTGCTCTCGTGTGTTGGCTTTCGAATGCTTGTCCGTGAGCCACACCGTCTCCACGGCGAAGGTTAACGCGGATCCGAAGGAAGCGGCGCACTTCCGTGCGGTGTGCCGTACAAGTTCGAAACATCGGCTACTGCTGGGAAGTGCGGCAGGAGGCAATGCTGCGGGATTCAACGCACTCCCTCCCTCGCTTTCCATGCTAGATGTGAGAAGCAGGTGGGCCTCCTTGTGTGCTGTCCTCTCTCTCTCTCTGCCAATATAACTGTTCCTACTCGCCTCTGCTCCTTGCGCGTTCGATGCAGCTTTTTTTTTTTTTTCGGGCGCTCCACACTGCAACGGCGCCTTTCGTCTTCCGTACACCCCACTCCTCACGCACCCCGTCCACTCGTCGACAAGTGTTTGCTCTGTTCTACATCTTTTTCCCTTCTGTTTCACGCGCGCGTGCAAGCACGGTAGCTCCCTGTGCCTCGTCCATGTTTTGGCCGTGCACAACTCGTCTGCCGCATCTCTGCACCGAAGAGTTTCCACCACGAGATACGACTGAATCCACCAATGGAATCGCGTGCAACGTTAAAGGCAAGCACACCAGTGCAACTTCGACCTGCCATCGACCCGGTGCGTGAGCACTACCCGTTCTGCATTGTTTGGTCGCCTATTCCAATCCTGTCGTGGATTCTTCCGTTCGTGGGGCACATCGCCGTATGCGACAGCCAGGGCCGCGTCTACGACTTCCAGGGGTCGTACCTAATCGGGCAAGACCGCATGCTGTTCGGCAGCCCCGTCAAGTACTGGGACCTTTCGCGCGACTACATCCCTTCCTTTTACAACGCCGACCACCAGAATTCGGCCGAAAGGGAGGAGGCTGTGAAGCATGAGATAGCGGCGTATGATACAGCCCTCATGCTCACCATCCAGCACTTCCGCCAATCTGAGGTGTACGATTTTTTCACAAACAACTGCCACTCTTTCGTGGCGGCCTCGCTGAATGGGCAGCAGCTCAAGAGGCAGCACATGGGAATCGTGAGTATCGCCATTGGGATGATAGCACACGGCCGCTACATCAGCTTGAGCCACTTCTTCAAGGCACATTTCCCGTGTATGCTGCTCCTCTTCGTTCTCCTGGCGCTCGTAGCCCTGCTATAAACTCATGTGCTTCTTCGCTATCGAATAGATATTTTGTTCCTCGTCCGCTCGTGTGTTGCACAGAAGAGCACTGGGCGAACGACGAAGCAACTCCAGCCACCCCTGTCATCGGCCCTGCCCGCGTCGCGCGCAGCAGCCATGGCCACACGCCGCAGAGCAGTGTGCCCACCCCGGAGTCCTCAGAGCAGGGCCCCTGTGATTCAAGCACCACACATCCGCGTCGCAGGTGGCCGCGGGTGGTGTGTGCATTCGAGTCCCGCTGGCACTCTGCCCGTCAGACGGATGGCACAAAGCGGTTCGCCCTCGCAGGCCGCCCCGATGCCACGCCATCCACGGTCCCACCCCACCGACAACAGTAACAATGCATCACGCTGGGCCCCCAGACGTCGCAGGCACCTGGCCCTGTCGTCCGCAGAGGTGGCTGGGGCATTTTTGCAGGGCTTAGGGGAGCTACCGGGCTCCCGCCCTCCCCCCCCCCCTTCCCACGCACGGACGGGGAAATGTCCCCTCCGTCGTCAAAGCGGGGAAAGCCTTTCAGCGGAACTTGCGAGCATGCGCGTCTGATGCTCATGGTCGTTATGATGTCCAACAGTCACCCTGTCTTTTCTGTTCCTCTTACAGAGCCTTACCATATCATCGTTCACACGCGTGTCCCCGCGCGACCGCACTGGTCTTTGAAGTGGGAAGAGTTGGCGGCCAACAAGCCATTCGGCGACGTGGCGAAACGGCGTCCTTGCGATTTCCCGAGGCGCGCGGGATGCGTCGCCGCCCTCCACTGCGGGCGGGGGTCGCCAAACCCCTCCCCCAAACGCCCCGCCCGCGGGCCGTTCCGCGCGGGTTGGGGGGGGGGACGCCTCCTCCCGGGGGGAAGGCGTGGCGTGCGGCGGTCTTTAGGGGTGGGGCGTCGGGGGTTGGGGTGGGTTTGAGTCTTTCGGGGGGGGGGGGGCCCGGTTTTTTTCGGGGTGGCGCTGCTCGGGGAGCGCCCAGGGGCGCCCTTTCGGGGGCGGGGTGCCGGCTTTTTGCGCGCGGCCGGAGCGGAAAAGAAAGTTACCAACTATAAATCCCACGAAGCATCCTTGCGAAACAACGGGCTGTCCACCTCTACAACGAGGGCCTCGCCACACAGCACGCAGTCCTGCTGTGCGAGCTGGTGAAGGTTGCTGACACCGTCAAGGACGTGCGGTGCAATGCCCTCGTCAGCGAGGAATTTCTCCAGGCCGCCCATGGACTGAAGCCGCGACACAGCGCAAACCTCGTGCACGACATGGCCGCAGTTGGGGTACACAAAATATGGTGTGTTGCTCTGCAGCAGTGTGCGGTGGCAGAGCGGACAGCATTGGCTCGCTGTGATGTATCCAAACTGTTCGCGCGCCTGCCGCAGGTCCTCCTTCACATCCTGGGCGGTCTGGAACATCTCGTCCTGCGTCCGGCTAAGCTGCCGCTTCTGCACTGCATACGCATCGAAGTACTCGCAGATGACCTCCCGAAAATTGTCGACCAGATGCACGTCGTCGATGTTACGGAGGACATCCTCGGTGCGGAGAACGCCGCCGGACTCCTGCACGACAGCGAGAGCCGCAGCAACGTTATGACTGGCGAGCGCTTCCTCCACCGTAAGCATCCACAGTTGGTAAAGCTCGTCCTTGCTCACCTTCCCGACAAGTCCACGCAGTGTGTCTTCGGCGGCGACAAGCCCCTGCAGCACACCCTTGTCTTCGCCCGCGCTGTCAGTGCTGTGTCGTTCGTGAGGTACGTAGAGGGCCGTAGTGACCGCATCTCGGTAGAGATGCATGTGCTTGTATAGAGCCACGGCAGCTGTCATGCAGCCGTGCTCCAAGCACATGCGCAGTGCGTACCCCGTGTCAACAAAGAGTGAAGTGCTGATAAAGTCGTCGAGGCGCACGGTATCGTGCGTCTGCGCAAGCAGGCGGACGTAGTAGTTATGCACCGCACATGAAGAGCAGTCGTAGCGATGAATGCACTGGTCTAGCAGCACCACCACCTGGTGCTCCTTGTTGTCCGCCACCTCGTTCATGGAGACATCGTATTGAACGAACGACGGCATCAGCCGCTCCATTTGCAGAGGAAGCACCCGACCAGCCCGCGCCTCCTTGCTGAGCGCACGCAACAGCGCCGTCGTCAGGGCCACCGGTCGATGCTGGATCAGTGCAGACGTGAACTCGTACCAGGGCTGTAGGCGAGCCACAGAACCGTGACACGCGCCAAGGACCTTGACAGCCTCGTCGAACTGCCGCTGGGCGATGTGGTATGCTACGATGTAGCGTGTGTGATGCATTGACTTGGCGAATATCAACGCACTCTCATGGCGACCTTGCTCCTCCAGCAGACGAACCACCAGCTCATACACCGCCTTCTCCTTCAGGAAGCCGCCACACTGCTCCACTGCACTGAGCAGAAACTTGTGAAACTCCGCTTCCGCGGCGGCGTGCGCCGGGGCGCTGCGCGCAATCTGGTCGAGCTTCGAAAGCATGAGAGTCACAAACATGCTCGTCAGCTGCGGTGCGCTGTCGTCGAGTGAGGTGAGATGCGACAACATAAACTGAAAGCGGGCCTCCACAAACGCGGTGCGCACGTTCGGGTTGCGGTAGGTTGTCAACAGCGCGTAGATGTCCTCGAACCACTCGCACTTGGCAAACTGTGCAATAGCGTGGTGAGTAGCACCGCAATCGAGGAAAAACTGGCCTCGGTGAAACAGACAAAGGTTGCGTTGGGTGTCCGAAAAGAAGGCGAGGCGGCACGCCGCATCCATGTATCGCTTACGCACCGCTAAGGACTCCTGCGCGTCACGTCCGCGTTCGAGAAAGAGGCGCCACTGCTGGTGTGCCTCGTCCTCGATGAGCACCTCCCAGAGATGCGTTCGGCTAAAGAGGTAAAATCGGCGCGCCTCGACATCGTGGATCACATCGCACAGCTCCGAGCACGGTGGCGACGAGGCCCGGAAAGGGTCAAAGCGAATCCGCTGCAGCACTTCAGCAGGCAGCGGCGGTGCGAAGCGATCCGCCGCCCCGCCGCTGTCAGCAGGACTGCGCCATGACGCTCCCGGAGGTTGGTGTAGCACGATGCATCGACGCGGGTAGAGCACTATCATGTGAAACGCCGTTGGGACCACTGTGATGGGGACTGTCGATGGTGGCAGCGCGGCCTTGTCCACCGCAGGCGTGGTCGCATCAGTGCTGTCTGCAAGCTTTGCAAGCGAGAAGGCGTGCTCGTTCGCGCGTGCACCATCGTCACCCACCGAGGGGGTGGATGTGCCGTGAATGGGCGAAGTTTGAAAGAGACACTTCTCATTTTCGTCCACCACGTCCGCCGAAACGTCGCGGTTGAACAGTCCGTGAACGACACCACCAGCGCTGTTCCACACGTACGACTGCGGTGCGGCCTCACACGAACCAGGGTAGAGAAGCACCCGCCCGTATGTCTCGGGTGCTGAGGCGGAGCCTGCGTACAGGGGCACTGTTTGCGTACGCAGCTTGACAGTGCCAGACTTGAGTGCGTGAAACAAGGGGGCAGGAGCGCCGATGCTGCCGCTGTGCGCTGTGTGCAGATTGATGGCCGTTGAGATGAGAAGCACCGAGCCCCTGGCCCCCATGGGGGCGAACGCGATGGATCGGATAGGGAAGGGGGAGCTTGCTGAAGACGGCAGTGACCACGCCAGTTCAGTTCGCAGCTTCAGCCGGTTTGGGTTACTCCTGCTGACGCATATGTGGAGAGCAAAAATGGCACTGCCTTTGTTCACCCCCATCAAGCAGCTCCACTCCGCTGCGCCAACTGTTGACGACCCTCGCGTCGTGGAAGCAGACATTGCACGGGATTCCGATGGCTCCGCATGGCCTTCTTGTACTGCCCCATAACTGTCCTGTGGAAGCCATCCCACGCACTCACCGACGACAACGTCCTGCGATCCCTGCACAACAGTACCGAGAGCGTCAATCGCTTGTAGCTGAGTGGTCGCGCACATGCGTCCGTCAAACGTATTCTGCACACTCACCTCACCGTCAGAGGCAGTCACCACAACGTAGGTACCCTGGGGATGTACAAAGACCTTGTGAGGGTTACGTACGAGAGTGCTGAGCAGCACGCGGTCCTCCTCAGTCTCGCGCACCTCCAGCCGCCCACTTCGGCGCAACACCGCCAAAACACCGCCCTGGCAATCCACATTCTCGATTGCGTCCTGGAGATCAGAGAGCGGGTGTGTGGCCAGCTCGAAATGTGGTGCCACGGGGTCATGCAAGGCGTCGACATGACTCCGGCTGTCATGTGGAGCCGCTTGGGTCATTGCCGCTCTGCACCGCTGTCCGTTTGTCTCTTGAAGAATCCCGCTTTCGTCGATGCAAGCGTAGTAGTACGACAAGTCCTCCTTTCTGTAGGGCTTTCTCTATCACCTGCGTGCCTACCCGTCAGCTACGCGCCACCTCTATTCTCTTGTAGCACCACCGTACGTCACCAGCAGCAAGTTCACACACGGAGGGACCCGGCCACAAAAGTGTTGCTACACACGCCACCTACAGAGCTGCACAGCAAAGATAACAAGATAAATGGGCAGCCACAACGCTTCCAAGGTTGGACGGCGATCAAACCACTGCGACAGTGCCACGCCACGGAGCAGGCGTACTACTCGGCAATCTGTGCTGCTGTAAAAGAAGAAACGTAAGGAGCACACACACACACACGCACCCAAGATGAGATAGCAGTGTTCCCCACCGCTTTCACCCACAACTTCACTCCCTCGAGCACCTTCAGCAAAGAATACGGAGTCTATCGGGTGAACTCGAAAACCTGCCAAAACACTCTGTGAGGTGAAATCCTCAAGACACCACAGCAAGACAACAGGAGAGTAGGTGGGAAAAGTATTTGACCGCTACAGGCCGCCACATAACAAGCATGCTTGCGTACAGCCGCACTACTGGCTGTTACTCCTACCGGACCTCATTTTATCCCGAGACTCAAGATACGAGCCCACGCATACTCTCTCTTTATCGTTTTTATACAGAATTCTATGCTACGAAAAACCCTCCAGTACTGAACCCGAAAAAAACACACATCAATCCAGCAGCTCTACAGCACTAAGCCCCTCCTCCACGAGTGTGCCCCGCGAGCACTCGGCACGCTACAGTGCCGCGTCAGTGTGAGCTGAGTTGAGAAATGTTATGACCTCATGCAGTGCTCGGACTGACAGGAAACTATGTGAATAGTATTCATCACGTGCACGCGTGTCGCGCAACAGCCGACAGGCAGTGGGAGGGAGGGGGGGGGGGGCGGTGGTGACGCAAACAGCACGGCACCTCGTCGCGCCGCATCTAGGAGAGTTGATGCTCCCACTCGCTTACTGGTGGGAGGCGGTAGGACTCAATGCACTCCTTCCACGCACACACCAGCGTGCAGCTCTCGGCGGCGTCTCAGACCTGTTGAGTTTTATTTTTGGCTCGAAAGGTGCGCTCATAGCCTCGCTCGCGCACCGAAAGGATTGTTTCTCCATCAGGGCCACCACACGCACGCGCCACAGGCGCACACAAGCAAACATGGCGGCGCAGCGAGCCGCAGCCCGCGCACGCGCCCGTGCCACACACGTCAGCCGAAAGGTGATTTATATGTGTATCTTCTCATGCGCCAGTCAAACTGTTTGGACCAACATAGATGAGTGCATCATTCAGCGGCACACACACACACACACACACGCACACAGCAGCACCCGCATCGCGTCAGTGTGAGCTGAGTTGAGAAATGTTATGACCTCATGCAGTGCTCGGACTGACAGGAAACTATGTGAATAGTATTCATCACGTGCACGCGTCTCGCGCCGCCGCGCAGTGGCAGCACGTATTTCTAGCACAACAGGACAGGGACTTGCGTAGGACGGGCCACCCACCATTCCAAGGGAGTTGTGCCGCAGCCTTCAAGAGAGGCTGTGTGGCGTAGGGACGCCCCACGCCTAGCGCACGGAAGCAGCGGGAAGACGGTAGCGGCGCGGCAGAACTCCAGAAGTGCCCTCGCTCGCTTTCCCTCCCTCTCTCTCTTGAACTTTCGGGCGGGTTCTGTCACTGACAGGTGTAACGACAGGCGCCAGACAGGTCAAGATGAAGCTGCTGCTCGCGGCGTCTCTACCGCCCCTCCTCCACGAGTGTGCCCCGCGAGCACTCGGCACGCTACAGTGCCGTGTCAGTGTGAGCTGAGTTGAGAAATGTTATGACCTCATGCAGTGCTCGGACTGACAGGAAACTATGTGAATAGTATTCATCATGTGCACGCGTGTCGCGCAACAGCCGACAGGCAGTGGGAGGGAGGGGGGGGGGCGGTGGTGACGCAAACAGCACGGCACCTCGTCGCGCCGCATCTAGGAGAGTTGATGCTCCCACTCGCTTACTGGTGGGAGGCGGTAGGACTCAATGCACTCCTTCCACGCACACACCAGCGTGCAGCTCTCGGCGGCGTCTCAGACCTGTTGAGTTTTATTTTTGGCTCGAAAGGTGCGCTCATAGCCTCGCTCGCGCACCGAAAGGATTGTTTCTCCATCAGGGCCACCACACGCACGCGCCACAGGCGCACACAAGCAAACATGGCGGCGCAGCGAGCCGCAGCCCGCGCACGCGCCCGTGCCACACACGTCAGCCGAAAGGTGATTTATATGTGTATCTTCTCATGCGCCAGTCAAACTGTTTGGACCAACATAGATGAGTGCATCATTCAGCGGCACACACACACACACACACACGCACACAGCAGCACCCGCATCGCGTCAGTGTGAGCTGAGTTGAGAAATGTTATGACCTCATGCAGTGCTCGGACTGACAGGAAACTATGTGAATAGTATTCATCACGTGCACGCGTCTCGCGCCGCCGCGCAGTGGCAGCACGTATTTCTAGCACAACAGGACAGGGACTTGCGTAGGACGGGCCACCCACCATTCCAAGGGAGTTGTGCCGCAGCCTTCAAGAGAGGCTGTGTGGCGTAGGGACGCCCCACGCCTAGCGCACGGAAGCAGCGGGAAGACGGTAGCGGCGCGGCAGAACTCCAGAAGTGCCCTCGCTCGCTTTCCCTCCCTCTCTCTCTTGAACTTTCGGGCGGGTTCTGTCACTGACAGGTGTAACGACAGGCGCCAGACAGGTCAAGATGAAGCTGCTGCTCGCGGCGTCTCTACCGCCCCTCCTCCACGAGTGTGCCCCGCGAGCACTCGGCACGCTACAGTGCCGCGTCAGTGTGAGCTGAGTTGAGAAATGTTATGACCTCATGCAGTGCTCGGACTGACAGGAAACTATGTGAATAGTATTCATCACGTGCACGCGTGTCGCGCAACAGCCGACAGGCAGTGGGAGGGAGGGGGGGGGGCGGTGGTGACGCAAACAGCACGGCACCTCGTCGCGCCGCATCTAGGAGAGTTGATGCTCCCACTCGCTTACTGGTGGGAGGCGGTAGGACTCAATGCACTCCTTCCACGCACACACCAGCGTGCAGCTCTCGGCGGCGTCTCAGACCTGTTGAGTTTTATTTTTGGCTCGAAAGGTGCGCTCATAGCCTCGCTCGCGCACCGAAAGGATTGTTTCTCCATCAGGGCCACCACACGCACGCGCCACAGGCGCACACAAGCAAACATGGCGGCGCAGCGAGCCGCAGCCCGCGCACGCGCCCGTGCCACACACGTCAGCCGAAAGGTGATTTATATGTGTATCTTCTCATGCGCCAGTCAAACTGTTTGGACCAACATAGATGAGTGCATCATTCAGCGGCACACACACACACACACACACGCACACAGCAGCACCCGCATCGCGTCAGTGTGAGCTGAGTTGAGAAATGTTATGACCTCATGCAGTGCTCGGACTGACAGGAAACTATGTGAATAGTATTCATCACGTGCACGCGTCTCGCGCCGCCGCGCAGTGGCAGCACGTATTTCTAGCACAACAGGACAGGGACTTGCGTAGGACGGGCCACCCACCATTCCAAGGGAGTTGTGCCGCAGCCTTCAAGAGAGGCTGTGTGGCGTAGGGACGCCCCACGCCTAGCGCACGGAAGCAGCGGGAAGACGGTAGCGGCGCGGCAGAACTCCAGAAGTGCCCTCGCTCGCTTTCCCTCCCTCTCTCTCTTGAACTTTCGGGCGGGTTCTGTCACTGACAGGTGTAACGACAGGCGCCAGACAGGTCAAGATGAAGCTGCTGCTCGCGGCGTCTCTACCGCCCCTCCTCCACGAGTGTGCCCCGCGAGCACTCGGCACGCTACAGTGCCGTGTCAGTGTGAGCTGAGTTGAGAAATGTTATGACCTCATGCAGTGCTCGGACTGACAGGAAACTATGTGAATAGTATTCATCATGTGCACGCGTGTCGCGCAACAGCCGACAGGCAGTGGGAGGGAGGGGGGGGGGCGGTGGTGACGCAAACAGCACGGCACCTCGTCGCGCCGCATCTAGGAGAGTTGATGCTCCCACTCGCTTACTGGTGGGAGGCGGTAGGACTCAATGCACTCCTTCCACGCACACACCAGCGTGCAGCTCTCGGCGGCGTCTCAGACCTGTTGAGTTTTATTTTTGGCTCGAAAGGTGCGCTCATAGCCTCGCTCGCGCACCGAAAGGATTGTTTCTCCATCAGGGCCACCACACGCACGCGCCACAGGCGCACACAAGCAAACATGGCGGCGCAGCGAGCCGCAGCCCGCGCACGCGCCCGTGCCACACACGTCAGCCGAAAGGTGATTTATATGTGTATCTTCTCATGCGCCAGTCAAACTGTTTGGACCAACATAGATGAGTGCATCATTCAGCGGCACACACACACACACACACACGCACACAGCAGCACCCGCATCGCGTCAGTGTGAGCTGAGTTGAGAAATGTTATGACCTCATGCAGTGCTCGGACTGACAGGAAACTATGTGAATAGTATTCATCACGTGCACGCGTCTCGCGCCGCCGCGCAGTGGCAGCACGTATTTCTAGCACAACAGGACAGGGACTTGCGTAGGACGGGCCACCCACCATTCCAAGGGAGTTGTGCCGCAGCCTTCAAGAGAGGCTGTGTGGCGTAGGGACGCCCCACGCCTAGCGCACGGAAGCAGCGGGAAGACGGTAGCGGCGCGGCAGAACTCCAGAAGTGCCCTCGCTCGCTTTCCCTCCCTCTCTCTCTTGAACTTTCGGGCGGGTTCTGTCACTGACAGGTGTAACGACAGGCGCCAGACAGGTCAAGATGAAGCTGCTGCTCGCGGCGTCTCTACCGCCCCTCCTCCACGAGTGTGCCCCGCGAGCACTCGGCACGCTACAGTGCCGTGTCAGTGTGAGCTGAGTTGAGAAATGTTATGACCTCATGCAGTGCTCGGACTGACAGGAAACTATGTGAATAGTATTCATCATGTGCACGCGTGTCGCGCAACAGCCGACAGGCAGTGGGAGGGAGGGGGGGGGGCGGTGGTGACGCAAACAGCACGGCACCTCGTCGCGCCGCATCTAGGAGAGTTGATGCTCCCACTCGCTTACTGGTGGGAGGCGGTAGGACTCAATGCACTCCTTCCACGCACACACCAGCGTGCAGCTCTCGGCGGCGTCTCAGACCTGTTGAGTTTTATTTTTGGCTCGAAAGGTGCGCTCATAGCCTCGCTCGCGCACCGAAAGGATTGTTTCTCCATCAGGGCCACCACACGCACGCGCCACAGGCGCACACAAGCAAACATGGCGGCGCAGCGAGCCGCAGCCCGCGCACGCGCCCGTGCCACACACGTCAGCCGAAAGGTGATTTATATGTGTATCTTCTCATGCGCCAGTCAAACTGTTTGGACCAACATAGATGAGTGCATCATTCAGCGGCACACACACACACACACACACACGCACACAGCAGCACCCGCATCGCGTCAGTGTGAGCTGAGTTGAGAAATGTTATGACCTCATGCAGTGCTCGGACTGACAGGAAACTATGTGAATAGTATTCATCACGTGCACGCGTCTCGCGCCGCCGCGCAGTGGCAGCACGTATTTCTAGCACAACAGGACAGGGACTTGCGTAGGACGGGCCACCCACCATTCCAAGGGAGTTGTGCCGCAGCCTTCAAGAGAGGCTGTGTGGCGTAGGGACGCCCCACGCCTAGCGCACGGAAGCAGCGGGAAGACGGTAGCGGCGCGGCAGAACTCCAGAAGTGCCCTCGCTCGCTTTCCCTCCCTCTCTCTCTTGAACTTTCGGGCGGGTTCTGTCACTGACAGGTGTAACGACAGGCGCCAGACAGGTCAAGATGAAGCTGCTGCTCGCGGCGTCTCTACCGCCCCTCCTCCACGAGTGTGCCCCGCGAGCACTCGGCACGCTACAGTGCCGTGTCAGTGTGAGCTGAGTTGAGAAATGTTATGACCTCATGCAGTGCTCGGACTGACAGGAAACTATGTGAATAGTATTCATCATGTGCACGCGTGTCGCGCAACAGCCGACAGGCAGTGGGAGGGAGGGGGGGGGGCGGTGGTGACGCAAACAGCACGGCACCTCGTCGCGCCGCATCTAGGAGAGTTGATGCTCCCACTCGCTTACTGGTGGGAGGCGGTAGGACTCAATGCACTCCTTCCACGCACACACCAGCGTGCAGCTCTCGGCGGCGTCTCAGACCTGTTGAGTTTTATTTTTGGCTCGAAAGGTGCGCTCATAGCCTCGCTCGCGCACCGAAAGGATTGTTTCTCCATCAGGGCCACCACACGCACGCGCCACAGGCGCACACAAGCAAACATGGCGGCGCAGCGAGCCGCAGCCCGCGCACGCGCCCGTGCCACACACGTCAGCCGAAAGGTGATTTATATGTGTATCTTCTCATGCGCCAGTCAAACTGTTTGGACCAACATAGATGAGTGCATCATTCAGCGGCACACACACACACACACACACGCACACAGCAGCACCCGCATCGCGTCAGTGTGAGCTGAGTTGAGAAATGTTATGACCTCATGCAGTGCTCGGACTGACAGGAAACTATGTGAATAGTATTCATCACGTGCACGCGTCTCGCGCCGCCGCGCAGTGGCAGCACGTATTTCTAGCACAACAGGACAGGGACTTGCGTAGGATGGGCCTTCGAGAAGTTTAGTTGGGTGTGCAGTTGGGATCGTGGGAGTTATATTGGTGGCGAACGCAAGGATGGCGGCTCAGTCGGTGTCGCCCTCGAAGGATCCCCTCGTCAGGATGGCAGTAAGGATTTATGCGGGAGGTGCATGCGCTTTACACTAACAATGGTGAGCTGTGTGGAGCAGCCAAGAGCGACACGCGAGAGCCCGGTTCCCATGATGAGGATCTACTTATGGTGACTCCCACCGGCCGCGTCAGTGTGAGCTTGAGCGAATGCATACAAGCGGTGCTTGGAAGTGTCGTATCGGGGTACTCTCTATTCGTGCCTGGATGTAGCCAGAAGAGGGCTGTGTGGGGGCAGAGTGGCTGACGGGTGCACAAAGTGGGAATGGGAAAGTAGGCGTCACCTTGTATTTGTAGGAAGGCGGTTGACAAGAGAGAGCACCTAGACCGAGTCCTTCATCTACACTCGTACTCCTAGCGCTCTGCACCTTTCGCTCATGCAGGGGTCTAGAAGAGAGGTGCAGAGCCGTACCTGAGAGATGCAGCGAGGACTTCACAAAAAAAAAAAAAACACTACCCAACGCGTAAAGAGGGCGCTGCTTGTGCAAGTTCCTGGTGCCGGGAAGCACCAACAGGAACTACAGGGGCAAGTGGAATCCGCTATTCTCCAAAAAAAAAGTCGGTTCTAGGTGACGGGAAAGAAAACACGGCCTTTGGTGAAGGGGTCGGAGTGCGCTGGTAATGCAGACAACCCGCATACCTCACAATGATGATGAACGATGTGTGAAGCACACTCTCCATACACCCACAAGCAGGTGTTCACTGTCGATATAAAACCTCCCCTTCTCGTCGTTTGTTTCGACGTCGCGCTTGTACTACGACGAGCAAGCCAACAGGCGCGCGCACATGCAGCCCAGCTCATCTGCGTCGGTTGGCACGACGGCCCAGCCGTGGCCCTCCACGACGAGCCGCCTGCCGTGAAATCGGGCTGTGCGTGTAACGGGCTCTTCCTCTTCCCCCCTCTCCCTTCCCCGGGTGCGCGATCGGCGTCAAGCGGACGTGGCGGGGCTGAGTGCGTTGATCCGCCGGCACCGCGCCCAGGGGTCCGATGTAGGCGAACGGAGGTGGGGCTCAGAGAGGAAGTTGGCTAGCCTCGGGTCGGGACTCCCCCACCCCAAACTGACCGTGCGGCCCTCTCTGTGCGCCATGCTGCGCCTTCCGTCGTGTGAAGCCGCGGCGTGCGGCGGCATGGTGTGGTGACACCCTACATGGGAGTCCGGAGGACTCGGTGGCTTGCAACTCGAGGCGTGCTCTTGTCATGCTCCCCGCATCTGTGCCGCATCAGCACACCCGGTTGCATGCAGGAGACGCCGCATGCTTTGCGAGCACTTTTTTCTGCTGTGGTGGGGTGACTGGTATGGATCTCGGCCTCCAACGTGTGCCGAGTCGTCGAGATGGCTTGCAGTGCGCTGCTACAGCGGTGATCATGGCGGCAAGCCTCCACGGCCGAGCGCCACTCCATACCTGTCCACCGAAACCGAGGAGCCCGCCAGCCGTGCCCGAGGTCTGACTGCAGGGTCTTTGACTTTCCCACGGAATGGGTACTGTACAGTGATACCACGGTGGGGTGGTGGGCGTCGTCGGGGGGGGGGGGCTTCACCGTTACAAGTGCCGCAGCACTTGTCGCATCTTCAGTAATAGTGGGAGGGGAAGGAGAGAACCTCGAGGAAAGGGCAGCTGACAGGGCTGCTAACCCATGTTCTTGAGCGCCAACAGCACCCTCCCTGATGCCGAATAAAGGGAAGGGAAGAGCATTGGCGTCATGGACTGGTACACGGCATAGCCTGGATACTTCTTGGCAGTCAGTCGCTCCGTGATCATTGCTGTCGAAAAGAGGATGAGAAGTCCCAGTAGAGTGCACCCAGACCACTGCCACCACGCCATGGGAGCTGTACCAGAGCTGCGCGCCGTTACCGCCAGCATCACCCAGAAAGATGCCTCACAGAAGACGTTTAGGTGCCGGCTGTAGCCAAAGGCACCCGTGACACAGAACCCATAACAGTATGGAGCCTGGTGCGGTGTTCGCGCCTTCGCGCACTGAAACCGCCATTGCTGCTCGTCGCAGATTGCCTCAAATATAATCAGAGCCACCAGCACAACGGCAAAGGTGACCTCCTTCACCGTTGCTCCCCTCGATGGGAACTGCATGACAGGTAGGGTGATGGCCCACAGCAGCCATGTTTGAAAGAAGGAAATAATGAAGAAGTTGAAGAGGGTCCAGAGGGTGGGCGAACGGGCAAAGAAGCGCCACGAATGCACGTAATTCCAGCGGTAGTCCTCGCCCCCTCGGGCGTACCCGCCGCGGCGGAAGAAGTTGAAGGTCAGGCGGCACCCCCACACCGTGATCACGAGGCCAAAGAGGGTAGCAGTGCTCAGCGGGAACGACTGTCTTGCAGCACGGCTCACAGAAACGGTGCGTGTCTGTTCCTGTGTGTAGTATACATGGATCCACGTGTACGCAACCGGTAAAATAGACCACGACCGGTCCACCCACGAGTAGTTCTGGTTACAGTGCGCTGCAATGAACAGCACAAGCGCCGCCGCGGTCATCAACGCTCCGGAAAGGGCGAAGGATGTTGCCGTAACGGCTGCGACGGCACGGGAGACAGCTTCCATGCTCTCGAGGGTACACAAATACCTAGTCAAGTTCGTGTGGCAATTGAAATGAGTTCCCACTGAAGACTACGAAAATGACGGGATCCACACGTATGAGCCTTGGTGACGGGATACACGATCGTATGTGCGCCACTGCGTCCCCTTTGCCGAGTGTAAAAACGGGTATGTCTGCCCCTCAGCGTGTCCTTCGGCAGTCCATAGAGGTTGCACTTCTGGGGCGCGATCTCCAGATGCGAGACGCAGCAGAAAAGACAGCAATAAAGCGCAACATCGTACTAGTGGAGAGGTTTGGGAAGCCAAGATGGTAGATGCAGTTGATGCATGTGACCTAGATGAAAGGGTGTAGAGGGCGCAGCAAAACGACGAACACCAGCCAACACACGCACACACACGCGCGTGAAAAAAAGGGCGGCGAAAAACAATTTTGGAGTCTGCGTTTGCAGGTTTTTGTGTCTGCGTGTTCAAAGCATTCCTGCATCCGCGAAGAAGAAGTGGCGTCGTCGTCCTACACGTGGAAGAGCAGGTGCGCATGAAAGAGTGTTGGTACCGGTTTTTTTTTTTGCAAAAAATGATGCGCGAGAGCGGACAAGTTCCACTCCTATCAATCAAAGAGAAAACGCTCGCGATCGTAGCGGCAGGACTGCCACACGACACCGCCATGCTTGCGGCATACAACCGACAGCAGTGTTATAGGGCAAGAAACGCTGGGAGGGCATGACAACCATCCTGGCGCGAGAGCAAGAGCGAGCGGGTGTCTTCGAAGCGTACAAAGCACGTCTCTATCACCTCTCTACGCTTTGCAGCGCACCGTTCCTCTTTTCTTTTAGTATATGCTCAATTCTCTGCTGTGCAACGGCAAGCGGTGCTCCAGCCACCCCTGTCATAGGCCCCGCCCGCGCCGCGCGCAGCAGCCATGGCCACACGCCGCACAGCAGTGTGCCCACCCCGGAGTCCTCAGAGCAGGGCCCCTGTGATTCAAGCACAACACATCCGCGTCGCAGGCGGCCGCGGGTGGTGTGTGCATTCGAGTCCCGCTGGCACTCTGCCCGTCAGACGGATGGCACAGAGCGGTTCGCCCTCGCAGGCCGCCCCGATGCCACGCCATCCACGGTCCCAACCCACCGACAACAGTAACAATGCATCACGCTGGCCCCCCAGACGTCGCAGGCACTTGGCCCTGTCATCCGCATAGGTGGCTGGGGCATTTTGCAGGGCTTAGAGGAGCTACCGGGCTTCCGCCCTCCCCCTTTGGACACAACCCTTTTTTATATATACTTCGCCAAGGTGTATTTGTGTTTCGGACATAGAAGTACAGCAAAAAGAGAGGACACGCCGCCAGCAACGGATCCTGCGACGGTGGCTGAAATCGGTGCAAGACACGACGCAGGGAAAGGCCGCAGAAGAACCTCTCTTAGCATACGAAAATGCACCGCTAGCGAGTGAGAGCCCTCCCCAAGTGATGCAAAGAAGAAAAATAAATTTGTAAAAAAAACTTGACGAGGGTAGGGGGCACCACCAAACTGTGAACATACACACAGAGTAAGAGGAGGAGAATCTCATGCGCATGGGATTCGTCGCTGTCATCGCCCTCTGTACGTGTCACCTTCAGTGACGCTCCTCCTCGATGTATGTGTATTTAGAGAGAGAGAGACACGTACCTCCTCTGGCCAGCCGGCGGTGCGTTGCTCACTGCGTAGCCTCCCCCTGCATCGCACTCCGAATCTCCCAGTGACCAAACAGAGGAACAAGCGGCAATGTAAGCAAAAGGGGTGGTTGCCCCCGGGAATACCCTGGAAGCAGCAGCAGGAAAGAATGGCAAGGGGGAGGTGGAGAGCTGCCGGCACAACACGCGTCGAAGTGAGACGTAGAGAAGCGTCGCCATGTCCCGGGGCCCTTCATACCGCCCTCCTCACCCACAACCCACCACCACCGCCGCACACCCAGAGCGCATATTCGACAAAGTAATTCGTTTTTTTTTGTTTGTTTTGAAGTTGTGTATTTGTGCCGGTAGTCGTTCGGTTACTACTTTCCTGATAGAGCTTACGAGTTTGTGACCCGCCAATCCCTTCCGTGTCATTACTAAAGGAAGAAGCTTCACAGATCCTGGGAAAGTGTCAATGAGGCACATGGCGGGGTCCCGATGCTGAACAGTGACACCAAGGTGAAACCACCGCGTCGCTTCGCCTCATCCCGAATTTGCGTATTTCATGCACAGTTGTAAGGAGCATCTCCCTTGCTGTGCCCACGTCCTTACTTCAGCCCCTTCAGGAGGTCCTTCGTGATGTTCTTGTGGTGGGCCTCGATGGTACCGCCGCCGATCTCCAGCAATTTTGCGTCGCGCCAAAGTCGCTCGACCGGCATACCTTGCGAGTACCCCATCCCACCCATCACCTGTATCGCCGAGTCAGCCACCTTCTTCGCGATCGGTGTCGCAAACAGCTTGGCGGCATCACTGCCCAGGCGGTTCTTGTTGTCTGGGTGAATCTTATGGCTAACCGAGTACACAAATGTCTTTGCCGCCTCGGTGTCCGCGTAGCCCTCCGCGATGTAACGCTGAATCTGACCGAAATTGGAGATGGGTTGGCCAAATGCTTTCCGTTGGGAAGCATACGACGTCATCAGCTCTACAGAGCGCTCCGCAATGCCGACCGCCATGGCAGCCAATGTGACGCGCTCGAGCTCCAGGTTGCGCATCATGCTCACTATGCCTTTGCCCTCCTCACCCAGCCTATTCTCCGCCGGTACAACGGCGTCCTCAAAGAAAAGCTGGCACATATGAGAGGCGCGCATGCCGCACTTGTCAATCTTCGGGCCCTGCGTGAATCCCTTCGTGCCGCGCTCTACCGTGAAGGCCGTGATCTTGCCGTCGACCTTGGCGTAGATGAGAAAAATATCGGCGACGGTACCGTTCGTGATCCAAATCTTGCTACCATTCAACACGTAGTTCCCGTTGCTGTCCTTCTTCGCGCTCATCCGCATTCCCAGCACATCCGTGCCGGCACTCGGCTCCGACATGCCCATGGCACCGACGTGCTCACCCGTGAGCACCTTGGGCAGCCACCGCGCCCGCTGCGCTGGTGAAGCACTGTGGTAAAAGTTGTTTACAAAGAGCATGGAGTGAGCGAGGTAAGCTAGGCAGAACCCTGGGTCGTACTTGGAGAGCTCATGGTGAACAATCACAGCAGCCACAGCATCCATGCCGGCGCCGCCGTCCTCCTCAGGAACGGTCACACCCATGACGCCCAGATCGCCGAGTTGTTTGAAGACATCACGGTTGAAGTGACCGTTGATGTCATCCTCCCTGGCGTGCTTGTCGACCACCTCACGAGAAAACCTGGCCACAGTCTCACGCAGGGCGGCGTGCTCTGGTGTCGGGTTGTACAGATCCATGAAGGCACGACTTGCAGACGTCATGGTGGCAGCCGCTGTCCACCCACACGTAGTGGAGGAGCAGCCCAGCGACGAGCGCAGAACACGGCGCATGATACCAACTCTGATGACCAGCAAGAACGATGACACAGCAGACCCACCAAGAGAGACAAACGAGCAGTGAGGCACGCAGGGAGAGAAACCGACAGGCAACGAATACAGTAATGACTCGAAGCCAGCACAAGGTTGAGGCAACCACCAAAGGGGGAGAGAGAAGATACACGTACTGTGAGGGCCAAAATGCCGATGAATGATGAAGGGTGTTGATTGGTAGCGGCTGGAGAGGGGGAGGGGGGTACCCGAGTCAACGGAAGAGAGAGGCAGGAGATGTGCATAGAGAGAGTGATGTACACATGTGTGTGTGTCGTTCGTGTATGGCCGATACGCGTAAGTGTACGAAGAGATCAGCGTAGAGGGAGATGTTGTACAGAACTAGTGGTAAACAATTTAAAAAAAGAAGGCGTGCATGTGTGCCACTGGGATGAAGCAGCAAAGCGGCCCCAACTGATGGCACAGAGAGAGTGCATTGTTCGCGTGCGTGTCACGCCGGGCAAAACCACGACCACAGCAGAAGAAGGGGCTTCTCCGTGTGCTCAAGCGCCAACAGCCGTAGTGGTGCGTGCAGTGGTCTCTGTCTTCTGACGGCGATCCCGCTTGTCGGCTGTGGAAAACGTTTTTGTGGTGAGATCTCTTATCCCCTCTGTGATGAGATGAGGAAAGCGTTACTCGATGCTCTGCCTCCGAGCTTTGGCCAGCCGTGCTTAACAGAAGGCACACACACGCACGGGCAGATACTGGGGACGAGGCTGCTGCCATAAAAGCCGAAAAGGGGGCATGCAAGAGGGGAACAACGGCGCTCCAGCGACGCTGTTGTCCAGCGCATCAAATGTCATCGTTTTCTGTGCGTTCTTTTTGTTTCTGGACTGCTTCACCCGCGTTGTCCTCGTCGAGCTGAGTAGGTCGCTTCTCCTCCTCGACTGTCGCCGGCGCTGCCTTTCGGGACGGAAGGGCCGCCAGCCGCATGAAAGCACCGGCATCATCGTCACCGTTGGGTCCTGTGCTGGGGCTACGACTCAACCGTCGCTCTGCCTCTGTGAGCTGCGCTGTGTCCACAGATGCCATGACGTTCTTCA
This sequence comes from Leishmania tarentolae, assembly GCA_033953505.1. Lineage (NCBI taxonomy): Eukaryota > Euglenozoa > Kinetoplastea > Trypanosomatida > Trypanosomatidae > Leishmania > Leishmania tarentolae. The sequence continues at coordinate 396,000 of CP119851.1, forward strand.
CAGTCTCCGTCAGAAACCCGATAGAGATGCTCGTCGTTAGCCTGTGCCCATCGTCTTCTGTGCTCGCTCTGATGGCACGTCTCAGCTCAAGTGAGAAGCGGCCACGAATACCCAGCACGGCAATGCATTGCTCAAGCGGCGCAAAGATGGGTCCAACAGACCTCGTCACTCCCTCTACTCCTTTGGTGTCTACCGTCTCCTTGTTCGATACACCTTCAGCGGCACCAGAGCCAATCTTCCGATTCAATCCGTGAATATGTGCGGCTGCACGCAACGAGCCCACAGACGGGAGCCCTTCCTGGTGTGGGAGAAAAATGTAGTCGGTGCACTCACCGAATACGTAGCTTCGTAAGCTCCATAGGGCCGCCCTTAGAAGCTGCATCCCTTCCTTGGCGCTACCCCCTCCATCACCGCCGCCACCGCGCAGAAGCGCCTTAGCCGTCTTGCGCTTGTTGCGCGGCACGCGCAAGAGTTGTGTTGCCATGGAGCCATTACGCGCGAGTACCGCACGTAGAAACTCCACATCCAGCTCCAAGTGTTCTCCGGAAATCAGGGCACGACGGAAGTAACCCTCATTCGCGCGCAGATGACGGTACCGCCGCCACAGCGCCACACTGTCACCTCTAATACCCTCGTAGTAGTCATCGCCCGAGAGAAGCATTAGGAAAACAAAATCGATGCGGTAGGAAGGGAGCAGCTCAGCTGGAAGTGGCGGGTTCGGCACGGCCTGAGACCAGTGGTTCATTAGCTCCCACAGCAGCGTGAGGCTGAGGTCATATGGGTCAATCAGGGTGTAGTAGGAATAAGGGACAGCCACCATCGCAACCAGGATGAGGTCCGAATCGTTACCCACCATTGTCACGGTATCGTCTGGGTCGTAGCTGCCATCGGCGAGTGTCTCTGCCCACAGCCTGCGTAGGAGCGCAGATATCTTCACTTCACCCTCCCCCGGCTCGCGGCACCCGCTTATGATCAGCTTCCCCCACGAGTACTGTGCCTTACGCTCTTGAAGGTATGTTGTGATGTACTCCTCGCACGCGAGAACGAACTCTGATCCGCAGAGGATCTCCTCACGATGAAGCGGTACGTCACCAAGCACAGGGTCGCATGTGTACCACGGTGAAACACGGATCCTGCCGCTGCCGCTTCCCTTGCAAGAGGCAGGCGTTGTGGCAGAACGAGGCGGGTGCACCGAGAGCGAGTTGCGGCGCTCCTTCTGCGTCTTGAGCTTCGCAATCGGCGCCACGCCATCGTACACGAGGACCAGTGTGTCGCGTGCCCGTACACGCGTGAGCAGCTGGTCCAATTTTGCCGCCACCGCACGAAGCGTCGCCGCGGTAGTCGACCTCGTGGGGTCGTACGTGATGTGCAGCACAGCATTCATGTCCACCAGAAGATGGCGCGGGTTGAGGCCGTAGCAGTCTGCGCGGGCATTTTTGCTGGGATGTGCATACTGGATGTTGTGATGCTCCACATAGTTCCAAAGCCCCTTGACGCCCATCCTCCCCTACCAGTATCACCGCACCCCTTCTTCGATAGCGGTGGTTCCAGTTCTTGAAAAGCTCGACAAGGGCTTGCAAGGTCAATCGGTTGCACTCAGCGATGAAAAAAAAAAGGTAGGTGAAGGAGAACATATGAGATGACGAGAGCGACTCGAAGACCAAGGAGCATAACGGCAACGTCACCTCCGGCAATCGCTACACTCCCGATACGTATGCGCAACAGCTCTGGTGTTGTTAGCACACATACGCTTCACCACATCATGAGGAGCGTAATGAATATCCGCCTTGCCCGCACCAACACCACCCCCCCCCCCCCCCCACACACACAGACAGAGAGACAGACAGAAGCGGCAACATACGTGCTCGCACGACTGCCGCAATGCACTTCCATTCACGAACGGTGGCGCCAACGATGCAGCAACACAACATCCCCCCGTCCTCGTGCGCCACACACGTCTCACTTGCAGGGATGCAGGAGCTCAGATCCTTCTCCGCCGTCAGTACAGCGCCTCTTGTTGTTGTTATTCCTTCGCCTTCGTCTCTGTCCTCTCCTACTGAACGAGCAGACATTGCGGCAGAGCACACGTCGTAGCAGTAAATGTGACATCAATACGGTAAGGGTGACAGACAAGGGTACTGGGCCTCTTGCAGCATGTGACCAGTGCTCTGCTGTGCAACGGCAAGCGGTGCTCCAGCCACCCCTGTCATAGGCCCCGCCCGCGTCGCGCGCAGCAGCCATGGCCACACGCCGCACAGCAGTGTGCCCACCCCGGAGTCCTCAGAGCAGGGCCCCTGTGATTCAAGCACCACACATCCGCGTCGCAGGCGGCCGCGGGTGGTGTGTGCATTCGAACCCCGCTGGCACTTTGCCCGTCAGACGGATGGGCACAGAGCGGTTCGCCCTCGCAGGCCGCCCCGATGCCACGCCATCCACGGTCCCACCCCACCGACAACAGTAACAATGCATCACGCTGGCCCCCCAGACGTCGCAGGCACCTGGCCCTGTCATCCGCAGAGGTGGCTGGGGCATTTTGCAGGGCTTAGGGGAGCTACCGGGCTTCCGCCCTCCCCCTTCCCACGCACGCACACACACACACAAAGGATGGGGCGTGCACTGGGCTCACGGCAGCACCACGCACGGAGGGGTTCCTACTCCTCCGTCTTCCACGGGGAGAGGGTCGAGATGGTCAGAAAAAAAGAGACAATAAAGAGTCTAATGCAAAGTGAAAGACGACACAGGAAATAAAATCTCTACGACAGAGGCTCTCGTGGGTCCCCCCCTGCGGGGAGAGAGAGAGCCATGAAGGTCAAGATTCGTGACTGGAAAGTGCGTGCTCGCAGCGCATCAGATGATTGCGATTGAAGAGGCAGGATGATGGTCTGATTGCCACGGCGGCACACGTGCAACCCCGGAGAGCGGCGAGGGGTACTGGCGATTGCCGAAACAGGGGCTCTGATGTGAAAAAACTCCGTAACTATTCTTTTTCTCAGCCCTCGCCATGGGATGCACCGCCTCAAGCGGAGTGAAGAACGGGCGACTAATGGATTCGTAGACGGTGCCGCACCATATACACCCCTACACCTCTCCACACGCAGCACAACCTTACGGACCCCGCTAGCAATCGCCTATGCCACTGACGTTGAGCACTGTGCAGGCAGCCACCCAAGCTGTTTTCTCTGGCCCTCCTTCTTCACCTCCGATGCCGGGAGGCCCATGAACGACGTGCGATACACGCTACGGTCGTGCCAGTCCAAGTGCAGAAATGATACACCGACATGGATACGTGAGAGTATAGGAGAGGGTGGGCGAGGTGGGGTCCTTTCCAGAATCCTGCGTAATCGATAAAGGTTACTCGCGAGCGTACGAAAGGCGTGGTCCACTACCGCGTCCTTGACTGAGGCGGAATACTGAAAAGCGCCTGCGGCTAGCTGAGTGCGCCAGCCACGTGCATCACGTTTTGTCCATGCGTTGATCTGATCGCCTCCTCGAGTCACGCTACACGAGAATGGAGGGAGGTCGAGTGAGGCGTGCGTACGTGGGCGGGGGTCGGTGGGCCAGTACGCAGAGAGAGCGGAGGGGAAGAACCAGACCCGTATGCCACAGAACAAGAGAAGCACACACGAGAAGGCTTCCGTTGTGTAGTCCGTTCTTCCGCCACGTTGTTGTACTTGTGTGTCTGCAAAGCGCACACGTACACACGTCTACATTGCAGTCACGTTGGCGCCTCACAATGTACAGGTGCTGGCGGCTCGGTTGCGGCTACTTTTCCACTGAGTTGATGGGAGAAGATCAGGTGTCACATGCCTCTGCGCACACCCTGTTCGTCAGTGGTCTCTCCGCATGTTGTGAAAAGCCCTCCGGGACGAGATGCTCGTTGATGAGAAGTGGTGCCTGATAAGCCAAGCAGACAATGGAGAGCGACGGGCGGGGGACGCACACACGAACAGCAAATGCCCGTGGTCATGATGGCATCCCAGTTGTCAGAAGGGAAAGCAAGAAAAATGAACGAGAGATGAGGAAAGACGAGAATACAGAACGAAGCGGGAGAAAGAAGAGGCTCAGCCTCACGTCAATCTAGGAGAAGGGGTGAGAATCGCCCAAGTCACAAATGCACGCAGATGCTGGGAGCGGAAGTCTCATCATTGTGTACCGCCTCCCCTCGTGGTGTCCCGTCTTTTTAGTTTAATTCCGCTGTGATTCTTGCTGCTGAATCAGCGGTGGCTGCGAGCGTCCACGGCAGCGATTCGGGCCAGTTCACGTGCAGCCCCATAACCTCTCCTTGGGATTCACAGATGCAACTGAAAAGAAAAAGTGAAAAGGGACTGTAGACGAGAAGAAGCATGGAGTCAACAGCACTGTCCTGTCATCAGCTGTCCTTCAGTCTGTGGCACACGTTCACGTCAAATTTAGTTGCTGCCTCCGCATGACCTCTCCTCTTCCCGCCATTTGCGTGCGTAATGGATGGGGCCAGATTCAGTGGCTGCGGCAACCTTGAAGTCCGTGCGAGACAGAAAGTTTTTGCCTCTGTCGCTCTTCAGCGTTCTCGGATGTGCCTCCGTGCACAGGAAGTCGTGCGCCGGCAAGTCGCAAGTGACGCGCCGTGACCAACATTTTCATGCACACATGTCTACAAAGAGAAAAAATGGCAAGAGCAGTTTAGTATGTAGTACAGACTGCAGCATACGATGTGTATGCACACTCGCACACAGGCATGCTCGTAGACGTCACAAGCTGTGACCACTTTGCAGCACCTGCTTGATGCCGCGCTGTATCATTAGCCGCAAAAAAGGTGCACCGAGAGTGCACAAGACATTCAGCTTCGTCACGGTTGTGGACACCTGGAAGGATCCTATAGAAACAGTCGTCTTCTGGAAGGCAACATGCATTTTACCGGAGGCCATCAGCCATATGTATACTCTTCCTTTCAAACGGACATTGGAAGCCTTAATTTTGGCGGTGCCGCGCGTAGCCCCTGTGGTGTACTCTTCCTGTTCACTGGAACGCCGCGTACTGGACCCCGCACGCCAGGAAGACCCTGGCTTTTGCCGCTGAGACTTCCACTTTGCGCGTGCTTGCCGAGCGGCGTCAACTTCACCAATGTACGCAAACTGGATCGCATCTAACTCGATCGCCTTTAAGCTGAGCTTCGCCTGGAGCCATGTCCCCTCCTCACAAAACTCAAAGGAGCACTTGTCCTCGCAAAAGGTGAGCTCGGTCAGCTTGATAGGTGAGGTGGAAAGCAGAATCGACCCCAGCAAGGGCACTTTCAGCAGCTCCTCTGTCATGCCCTCCCCCAGCTCTTTGCCACGCAACGCCTTTCCGACTACGTGCAGCAGCCTCTGTAGAATGACAGTGATGTTGGCACGCAGTTTGGGGCACTCATCGTAAACACATCGCACAAGCTGGCATCGAGACCTGGAGCCGAAAACCTCCTCGTATGGGGCCAGCATCGTTGCAATGGTGTCCCAGCGCTCCTCCTCAGCGTTCAGAAAGACTATGGGGTCTAAGCTTGAGCACCTACTGTGTGCGGCAGGGATAGCCAAAGTTCGCGTGTTAAATGGTCCCTTGCTATCCCGCTCGCCCGTACCCCCGCCAGTCATGTCACGGCCGTTGGCCGCTATATCGTCACAGCCGTTGCGCGATACCTGCTGCCGTTCGGTGCCCTCGGCGGTGCCGTTCCGCGCATTTGCCTCCTCATGTGCAGTAGTAACGTGCGACAGAGCTTGCTCTGGCGAACATGCAACGTTGAGAAGTCCGTTGCCGCTCTTCTTGTGCCTCGGCGACAGCAGAGGAGTCTGCTGAGAAGCTTCACGAAAAATCAAGTTGCCTATTGGAGTCCGGCTGCGCATGCGCTGAAACACCGTCTCCGAAGTTGTAAGGGCATGCGGCTTGCGGCCCTTGAGAGCTTTGCGGGTCTCATCCCGCTTTCTGAGCTCCACGCAACGTGCGCTGGAAGAAGTTGAGTTGTCGTCGTTATCCGAGATATGTCTCGTCCCCTTGGTAAGGCAGTAGGCTGTGCTGGTGCTCGGGGTCGAGAAGGGTTGCGCGGCCGCATAGGGTTCGGGCAGGCAAGTGCGGCTGCAAGGGTGAGAGGACGATGTGGGTGGCGCCTGTGCGCTGAGCAATGCTTCGGCCTTCTCATTGAAGCTGTCGCCGTTGCCAAGATTAGACAATGACCTAGAGCCCGGATCAAACGGCTCATGGACCTCGTTCTCCTTCCCCGTCAACGAAGGAAAGGTCGTATGCGGGGATGGCGCAGCTGCCAAGGTACGTGCCGAGGCACCAGCCACGCCGTTCATCAGATGTCCATGAGCTTCGCCGCCTTCCGCCGCCGACGGCACTGCCAAGGTGCTTTCCAGGGGCGATATGTGCGCATGGGCCGAGTTCCCATTTGAAGGTGGCGGTGACGTCGCCAACTGCACCAGTGGGTTCTTAAAGAACGCCGCTTCGTCAAAGACACGCAGAATGTCTTCGCACTCCCGTCGCGCCTCTACCGGGCCCACACGAATCGCCTCAGGGGCCCATGCTATAATCGGTGCTGCACGTGGTGGGTCGTTGTGCCCCACATACACGACACTTGCTGTAGTGCTACCCTCTTGGTGATCAAGGGCGCCGTTGCCGTTGAGTCCACCTATGAGTCGCTCCTTGGAGGCACCACAAGTCGGAGCAGATGAGCCTTTCTCGGTATTTTTTCCCGATAGTGAAGCGGACACGGTGTTGCTGACGGGGTCCTGCTTACTGCCCCGCTGCACGTTCAGGAAGCGGGTCGCATTACTCGATGCCGCTAGCAGGGTTCTCTGCCCCTGCGACCCTTCATCGCGTCTCAGCTCATTGACGCCATCGCTGTCACTGTTACACGACGTCGAGGCTGCTCCGTAATTGGTCGACTCCTCAAGCAGAGGGAGGTCCATAAAGGTCATCTCCGCCACGTCGTGTGACGATAGCCGCGTCGCTCTGTCCCAGTCAGAAGTGTCCACAATGAACAGCCCCACCGTTTCTTGGTACTCCTGCAGCTGCGAGAGATTGCCAAAATGGCCAGGCCGAAAGACGGATGCCGCCCGCTCCTGTAGCGACTCTCTCAAGTCCGAAAATGCCGCTGCCCGTTCGACGCTCGAGAGTTTCTCGTTCGTGCAGAGGTCGTGTTGCTCTTTGAGATACGCGAAACTGTTGTAGTCGGGATTCAGTACCTCGTAGGCGTGTTCTGCTGCCTCGTCTGCCCCGTTGGTGTTGCTAATTACGGTCATGAGCTCATCATACGGAGCGTACGGGTAAAGAGCTTGCAGATACAGCATCTGCTCGCGCGACGTCGTCACACTCTTCGTGAGGTTCGTCCCTATTATGTTGGCCTCCTCCGGCAATACCACGGGCCTAGCATGTAGACTGCTGCCAGCACGCTGTGTCGTGGCAGATGAAGAGCCCGTCATCGGCTCCTTGGTGGCGCCGAGCTGGGACGAGGATGATCGGTGCATTACTGCTGCAGAAGAGGCACACAACACGTGACACTGAACGTGACGCAAAACAAAGTGTGCAACAAAAAGAAGAAGAAGGAGCGAAATTTCAATATCCTCTATAATACAATGCAGTAAGTGTGCGTGTATGAGTGCGCGGCGCCACCATGTTCAAGCCCCCCTTCAGGAGAAACACTACCAGGGGAGCGGCGGCGTTGTTCGCGTGTATTGGAGGGTGGAAGAAGGAAATAAGTGTAAGTAAGGGAGTGAGGTAAAAAGGTTTACTGGTAAGCTAAAAGATGGAGACAAGACCAAAAGAGCGATCGAAAGTGGAAAGGCCAAATATCCCCAACTATACAACGACGGGTAAGGAAAGAATCACGCGCGCACTCAGTGAGCAGCAGAAGGGCGAGCAGGCACAGAGCAGCGCCTGTGAGCGAGAAAAAAGGCACCAAACTTGATGATGCACGAAACAGTGCCGCTCGGCCCCGTGCGACTAACAATCAGACACTTCCGATCTGAGAGGAAGAACAATTGCCGAGCGGCACGGGAGCGGAAAACGGCAGCAGGGTTTTATTTGCTCTGTGTGTGAAAAAAAAAGAAAGGGATCTGAATATCGGCGCGATACAACGGTAGAGAGTGCGTCATCCACCCGTGCAGGAGAGAGTCGGAGCAGAGTGCACCTCAGAGACAGGAGTGGGGGAGATCGCAGGAAAAGTCGACAGCATGGCAGGAGAGCATTGCCAGAGCGATGCTCTGCTGAGAAGGAGCCAATAAATGAAGGGATTCGGGAGGACAAAACGGCGGCACAGAAAAGGCTGCTCCTCTCGTCGGCAGGCGGCACGGCTTACAGAGGCACCAGGACTTTATGTCTATAATTTTTCGTCTTCTCTTTACGCGCGTCGTACCGTCAAAATTCTGGAAAAAAATATTCGATGGAGCAGCAGCAGCAGTAGCAGACCGCTTTGGATGCCCTCTCCCTCCTACCTCCCCCCCCCCATACATGTCCGTGCACCCACACCAGGCATATCGCAGAGAGGTCGCCCTCTGTGAAGGAGAGGGGTCGATGAAAAGAGCTAGAACGTTGAGAAATCAAGAACCAAGAACGGAGACGAAACACAGCAGCTCCAGCATTGTTCGCGCATGTGGCCGAATGGCAACCGAGAAAAAGGTGTCACTCCTTGTCTCCCCCTCCCCCTCACGATATCCGCGGATCGGCCGTCGACGCAGAAGGAAACAGAAAGGGAATAGAAAGAGAGTGCCGCCTACACGCACACACGCCAGCAAACTGGGAGGTGCCACGGAGGAGGAAGCATGTCGCACGCAGCGCCAGATAACGAAACAAGCTCATAGTGAGAGAACTAGGCGGCCTCATGACACGGAGATGCAAGGATCTCTCAGCCACGTCATAAGTTTAGATGCAGCGGCATCAAGCTCTCGCACGAGGCATTCGACCAGCAAGGCGTAACGCCTCGTCGCCGCTCTTGTTGACGGTCCCATGTAGTGCGCAATGCCGTGCTTGCAGGAGGGTGCTGAGGATGGTACTGTAAGGTAGAGCCCCTGCTCGTACGTCTTTATGCGCGTCTGCACACAGCTCAGCTGTTGAGTGCATTCGTGCGAGAAGATCCGCGGGTGATACACTACGATACTCTCGAGCAGGAGGACATGCATCCATGTCAGCACGACAAGTCGAACACCGCACAGGAAACGCGCGTGCATATTACTGGAGCCAGCGTGCACAAATGGGTGGCAGGGGAGAAGTCGCTGCACGTAAGTGTCTATCGGGGAGGTCACTGAGATGTCTCCATCACCACTCATCATCGAGGCTGTGCCTAGGCCATCACACAATGAGCTGATGGTGTCGCGCAGAAAGAGGAATGGACGCTGCGTGCTTTGTGCAATGCTGTCGAGCTGCTGACTCTTACGTGAGTTTGCTTTCAGATTATCCATCGCCTCCGCCAGTGCGGCTCGGTGCTCTGACCCCACAGACGACTCCCCATTCAGAGACCCGTCTTTCTCCAGAGGAACAGCGTCTGAGAGAGCAGCGTGCAAGCACCACCATAGACGTTCTTGAGCAGGCTCGCATCTGCCAGGTAGGGGTAGCTTACCGCGCAAGTAAGTTGCAAACAGTTGAAGACGCCACACGTCGTGCACAACCCCCTCAGTCGGCCGACGACACTTGCTCGTCCATGATATCGCCGGAGTTGCCTCCGCTGCGCAGTAGTGCACACAGCGCCACATCAGCGGCAGGAGCAGTGCCGTTGCTCGGTCCTGCGCAGAAGTGAGCGCCAATGTGTCACAGGATGGCTCTGCTGATGGTGATGCGTCACGGACGTAGCGACTGAGGAGGCGCCACTCTACCACTCCTGAAACAGCTAGCGTCTCCGCCGTCATGGCAGGGGTTGATGCCTCTTCGTTGTGACGTGAGTCAGGCTTTGACACCACGCACAGAGAAAGAAGCACTTCGGCCAAGCGCTGGCACCGTTCCCAAAAGTAAAGACACAGCTCGGCGTAAAGGGCCTCCACAGCAGCAAACGGTCGGAACGGAAATAGAGGCGCCCACAGAGACGCCGACACCGCTGTTTCGCTGCATGATGTCCAGCACGGTGAAGAGCGTGCGGGAAGTTGAGCAAAAACAGACGCAAAGCTCGCGTTCAGCGACATCGCTGCTCTTGTCAGCAATGCCACCGTCTCGCGCAGCGGCACAAGTGCGCCCGTGCCATATGCGAAGGGCGTTTCCAGCACGTTTTCAGAAGAGTTATTTGAAAGGATGCCCTTGTTGGAGTCTGCAAACGGATAGGCCTCTAAGCAGTGTCCTCCACTGAGATACATCGTTGTGTCGTCGCGGTGCCACATACGGTACGGCGCCGCGGTCGAGCCACACAGGTCAGGGGGCAAAATCCCTCCATCCTCACCTCTGCAACGCAGCGTGTTTGCCGGTAACATGTCAGAGCGCTGTTGCCACGCGATAAGGGACTCGATATTACACATAAGTGTGTTGGAGAGTCCTTTGGCGCACGTGAAGAAAGACTGCTGTGTGGCAGGCAGCTCGCCAATTGCTGATGTCAGTGGATTCTCTCTAGGGTACGCGCTGTCACACTGCGTAACTAGTCCGAGTGTGCGGTACTCAGCGTCGAGACCGAAGATTTCTTTCAGATCCCATGGCGTGGCACACACGCGCCACTCGCTCCCACACCCCTCCGTTGCTGCATAACGGATCTTTTCGGGCTGATGCACGGAGGCAGAATGGCGTAGGCATACTGCTAGCAGGCGGTACGGCCACAGCACCGACAGACGACGCAGCGAAGCGCGAGATGTCGACCCGCACGCACCACCAATTGAAGCTGATGGAAACAATGCGTTGAGAAGCATTACCTGCGCAGCCTGCAGCGACATCGACGTGCCGAGAGCAGAGGTACTCGCCGCCCACCACATACGGCGCCGCCATCGCCCCCGCTGCATTGCGGCTTCCGCGAACGAGGGGAAAGTTCTACTGTGCGCGTCAGTTCGGTGCCCTTGAGTCTGACCCACTACAGCGCAAAGAGTGTCCGGAAGCACGGACTCGCCGATTATGTCGGCTAAGGACATACAAAGCGGCGGAGAGGATGCATCACCACTCCGCAACTGTGCGGCCCTGTTAAGGTCGAGCGACTCCGCCATGATTGCAAGAAGATCTGTCTCCAATTTCATGGCAGGGTACGTTGACACCCCGGCGGCTGCTCTCTGGTGGGAAACGTCAAGCTCCTCCACGGTCTCTGAAAGCATTCCTCGCCATATCTGCTGAAAGGAAAGCCTTGGTGGAGTTAGGTGAGCAGGAGGTGGCGTTGTGTATCCGTGTAATTGACTGGCTTGGTGACTGCGCTGCAGACACTTATTCACCAGGTTAGCGATGCACCAGTGCAAAAGCAGCTCTTTTTCGGCAAGTTTTCGACGTGGTGTCACACTGTCGTCGACGTCAGAACATGCGAGCGTCGCTGATCGGCACTTGCCCTTCGCCAAAGGGCTCGTAAGCCTGTTCTCGCGTTGGTGGTGGGCCCAGAAGCGACACCACCGTGCCATCAGCACATCCCGCGCGTCTTGCTGTGCCGCTGACAGGCATCGCCACATGTTGGATGCATCGCCGCTCTGATGCAACTCCGACTCAAGCCAGTGTGCAAAAGAAACACTCGTACCAGTGCAAGCGGAATAGGAGTGCACATCGAGTAGAAGAGCTAGCAGTTCCCAGTCCCTCTCCTCCCCCGTCTCTTTCAGGCCTAGCGAGGCAACGCTGCGCAGGCCAGTTGCCAGTCTCTGCACCGAAACAAGCACTCCCTCACCGTCCGCAGTACCAACGGAATCCTCTGTGCGACACGCGACCGCAGAATACGTCAATGAGCTCGCCTCCTCACCAGCAGCGATGTACTGAGTATAGAGAAGCTGTAGTATAGCAATGCAAATCTGAGCAGCTTCGACAGCTGTGCCTTCGCGAGGAGCGTCACACTCTGTCGAGTCCACTACATCGCATCTCCCCACTGCAGACCTCGGGAGCGCTTCTATCCAGCACCTCAGCGCAGAACCGCGCATTTGGCCGCCGAACTCCGCGGAAAGCTGGTAAAACAGAGTAGGTGTCAGAATGCCTAGCAGCCTCCTAGCTTCTGCCCCGCTGGATTTCGACACCGGCTGGTATGCAAGACGCCAGACAGTACAGCGCAGTAAGACATACTCTTCCCATGAAGATCTTTCTCTCCACACGCGGCATTGGGCTGGCACCGTCAACAAGTCACTGTTGCTGAAGGGCGCACCGAGAGCAGCGTCGTCTTCTCCAGTCGCAGATGGCGCACATCGGCAGCCCGAAGTACCTTCCACTTCCGTGCCCCCCGCACGATGGAGGATATGCTCGGTGAGCGGCTCCTGCATCAGGCGTGTGGAAGAGACGTTCGCAGCGCACCCCGTCGCTCGGCGAGGGGCCGCAGCTGGAAAGAGCCTACTGTATATGTGTAGCAGCTCAGAGAGCGTAAAGGATCGCCAGGGGGCGTGAAAAACCATGCCCAGCAGCCACAGCGGTGTATGCGGTGCTGCCACGTGCACTCGCGCATTCACATACACCTCGAGAAGGAATAGGACCTGCACCGCCATCCGACGCGCATCAATGTACGAGGTGCCGCCAAGATCGTCGTCTTTCTTTCTGCAGAGCCACGAAAGGCTGCATGCGCCTCCCCTGGTGGTCGTGATCGGTGCCAAAGATCTCTCTGCCGCGGCAAGAAAGGCGCGCATTGTTCGTTGAGTATGATGGATCTGTAAAATACGCACCATATCTGCCACCGAAGCCAGCTGCTTGGCCGCCGCGCACCTCGGCCAGCTCCCTGACTGCATTAGCGAGGTGGGCACCGTCGCGCTATCGACGTCCCGCGTCAGGGAAGCGAGAAATAGCTTGAGGATGTATGCGGTAATCATGTAGTGCGCGACGTGTAGTCTTGATAACCCCGCCAAGACTCGCCTCAGCTGCGTCGAGTCATACTGTGGTAATGAGGATGCAAGACTCAAAAAAAACTTCGTCGTGGGCACTGGTAATTGGCACTTCAGTTCCCCGAGAGCAGCGACTGAAATACTTGCTTCGACCGGGTCGTACAGATGAAGGTAACGCACGGCGTGGCTCGCAAGTAGGCACAACCTCCATGGGTGCATGAGGCGGGTCCGGTGGACCACTGCCCCTCGCTGTACAGTGTACAGCCCGAGTACAGTAGCAAGCGGCAGAGCGGAGTTACGGAGCAGGAACGCAATGTAGAGAGAGTGTGCAGAGGCCGATGCTAGAACGCTGAACGAGCATGAAGCACACCGAGATCCTGCAGACCCGGTGACTCTCATTGTATTTGGTTCACCCTGTCCGCACTGTGGGCACAAGAGAAGAAACATGGACAAGCCCGGGAGTTCTCGATGATGATTTTCCTTCTTACCTCCTCGTCCTGCTCGTTCTTCAGCAAACACCAAGAATACAACCCAGCACGTGTGAAAAAACGCTCTCCTGTAACGGAGCCGCCTTGGGCGCACATGAAGCAGCGCGCACGTCGTAGCAGTGAATGTGACATCAATACGGTAAGGGTGACAGACAAGGGTACTGGGCCTCTTGCAGCATGTGACCAGTGCTCTGCTGTGCAACGGCAAGCGGTGCTCCAGCCACCCCTGTCATAGGCCCCGCCCGCGTCGCGCGCAGCAGCCATGGCCACACGCCGCACAGCAGTGTGCCCACCCCGGAGTCCTCAGAGCAGGGCCCCTGTGATTCAAGCACAACACATCCGCGTCGCAGGCGGCCGCGGGTGGTGTGTGCATTCGAACCCCGCTGGCACTCTGCCCGTCAGACGGATGGGCACAGAGCGGTTCGCCCTCGCAGGCCGCCCCGATGCCACGCCATCCACGGTCCCAACCCACCGACAACAGTAACAATGCATCACGCTGGCCCCCCAGACGTCGCAGGCACCTGGCCCTGTCATCCGCATGGGTGGCTGGGGCATTTTGCAGGGCTTAGGGGAGCTACCGGGCTTCCGCCCTCCCCCTTCCCACGCACGCACACACACACACAAAGGATGGGGCGTGCACTGGGCTCACGGCAGCACCACGCACGGAGGGGTTCCTACTCCTCCGTCTTCCACGGGGAGAGGGTCGAGATGGTCAGAAAAAAAGCTTGAATAAGCAAAGTGAGAACATCGCGTGAAAGGGGGCGTCTGCAGGTGACGATGGGTTTACATCGGCCTTCCACTCAGCTCATGATGAAAGGTGGGATTGCCCGAGGCGCACCTCGCGTGCATCGAGCTCAGCTAGTCGCTCCGCGTACTGTGCTTCCCACATCAGACACCGCGTTTCCCATGCAGCAACCTTTTCACTGAAAAGCTGTTCCGACAGGTGAAGGGCTGCCTCTCGTCTCTCTAACGCCTCTTGCCGGCTCTGCAGATTCCGATACAGATGCGTCTCTCCCTCTGTGAAAAGAACTGAGCCACGCTCAATCGAGCGATACTCTTCTGAAAGAGAATGCTGAGAAGCTTCATGATTTGCTGCGCATGACGTCAACGGGTGCGTAGATCCAGGAGCCACGCAAGGGTAAGGGAGAGAGGATGTAGGCGCTCCAGGTGCACACCTCGTTGGGCCACGCTCCAACTCCATCGAAACTCAGCTCTCAGGAACTGAAGCAGGCACGCAGCAAGAGCGGCAGAAATGGTTAAGGGGAATGCCAAGGTGACAAGATGTGAGGCAGAGTGTGTGCAAGCCCATCTATGGGCTTATTCAAGTCTCGATGTCAATGAGTACGCGTTCAAGAACAGCTATCGCGTGTTGTGATCTCCGCTTCTTGGCTGCAAGTGAACGCCCTTACGCACAGGAGGAAAGCAGAGCAAAACAAACAGGAGATCAGCAAATCGCATGAATCCAAGAGCAGATCGAAGTACGCCAGAGATTGCAGACGAGCATCGCGTGAGAGCGTCCACTCCTGCCTGAGGTCTTTATTGGTGCTTTCAACGCCACACCTCTCTCACTCTCATAGGGCACTACAAGCCAGGACACTGGGCTCTCGAGAACGGCAAGCGTTCCACCCTACCGCAGCAGTACGCCGCTCAATCACCGAAAGAGAAAACAAAAATCACTTTGGTTGTTCAGAGGTCCTGTGTCACATAGATACACCACACACACACACACATGTGTGTGTGTGTGTTAAGCGATCGTTATGCGCCAGAGGGAGGGGGAGGGGAGGGGAGGGGGGGATCGGTCGATTCCTCCGCCTGGGTTTGTGTGTCGCTGGAAGGGGACCAGAACATACGGAGCCACACACCCTTCCTCGTCGGAGGACCACCGGAGCAGTTGCTGTTTTTTGTATGTTGTTTAAAGACTCGAGAGAAGGAGAGGCCTGTGCAACGCCGCTAACAAGCGCACCAGAACATGTGTTAGCAAGCAAGCGCACAGTCGCCTATTCAACAGTTCGGGATTTAGAAACGTAACAAAAGAAAACAGAGAGGCACCAAAAATGTCGTGAAGCAAGGTGTTGCGGCATGTGAAAAGTAGCAGACTTCACACATCAGCCCCCCCACACACACACACATACAGGCAAGCCGTTACATTTGTCTATGCTTCCTTCTTTTGCGTGCGAGTTCACCACCGTGAAAACACGATTCAGCACACCTTCACGATCTCATATGCCCAGTGGCTCTCCTCCCACATCGCTTGGGCACAGGCGCTACTTGAATATTCGTAGTTCAGGAAGAAAGCCTACCGAAACCGGTTCCTCGCATCCCTTCCCTGTGGCTCCCCCCGACACCTGTAGAGAAGAAAAGATACATAGTAATGCTCACATACATACTCCTCTCGAAGACAGGAGGAGAAGGAAATATACACACGCATGCATATATATATATACATATATACATATACATATATATATATATACGTGTGTTTATACATAGGTGCAAAAATACACAGGGAATGAACAGCAAATACTAATATTTAATAATAATAATAATAATAACGGCTGATCACAGCCTTCAAGTATGGTCCCTGCCGCCTCCTGCGCCCTCTTCGGCCGTCCGGTCATGGAAGAAAACGGTGATGAAAGAGTGGCCCGCGCACCGGAAGGAAAGAAAGTCCCTAACGTAGTCAAACAAGCAAAAAAAAAGGTACAAAAAGAAGGGGAGGCGGGGGGAACAAAAACGATGGGTGCCTCCCTCGACATGCACGCCTCCACACCCATCTGTCGATCTCTCTCTCTCTCTACAGAGAGAGAGATGTAGACTTGGAAACAGGTGAGCAGAGATGAGCACGTCTGTGGGTGTGGGTGTGGGTGTGGGTGTGTCTGCACGGATGCGGTGGGAACAGCCCAAAATGGCAAAGCAAGCAAGCAAACAGATACATATAAAAAAAAGAGGGGCATAGGCGTAGGAGAAAGATGGGAAAGGATGCACCTGCGACCACGCACGTGGAGAAGAGGAGGAGTGGCGCACACAGCTACACCAACATCAGAGAGAAAAAGGAAGACAGTCTGAAGGGCCGCCCTCCCGTTCAAATAAATCTGATACAGGGGGAGGAGAAGGTAGAGAGCCCTGAAGGGAGTGCCAAAAGCATCAAACGATTTGAATTCCACACAGCAAAAGACAGAGCTAGCCATTTCACATCAAGCCGGTAGACCTCGGGGAAAATCAGTTTTAAATGGGAGACGGGGGGTGCACCCGCAGCGCATTCGAGCGCACCTGAGGAACACTCCAGAAACGCCAATCAAAGAAGGGCGCGATGCGTACAATTTGCGAGCACGCCGAAGGAGCCTTCCCCCGCCCACCCCCTTCCCATAGAAAAGGTCGAAAACACACTACAGGTGTCAATAAAAAGAAAAATAGAGGGAAAACCACCGTCATTCAATATAGAACGACACACGCACACGTGTCGTCACCATCGACGAAGTCGCTATCAACTTTTTATCCTCATCTGCCCATCCGTGTGTTTTACGGTACTGCTCGATGTGTGCCTCCATGTAGACTCTCTGTGAGAGGCGGATACAAAATAAAAATAAAAAAACGGCGGCACTACAGCGGAGTTTAGATGCACTACCATAAACTGCACTGCAGATAAGGGTGTGCATAAAGAGATGAAAAAGTTCCACCCACACACCCGCAAGAAACGAGCGGGCCTGCTAGCCGGCCGTAACAGCGGCAGCCATTATGTGAGAAGGGAATCCTGACAGCTATAACGAATGGGCCTCTCCACGGTAAGAGGAGAGTCGGAGAAGAGGAGGAAATCTTCCAGCCGTCTACATGCAAAGCTGGCTCCCTGTCACGACGATAAGGTCACTGACTCGGGCACTTCTCCGTGAAGTCAAAGCCAAAGTTTGTGTGGACAAAGACAAGTAATAAGCGAAACAAGATGGCAAACACGCAGAAATCAAAAGAGCAATACAACAACAACACACACACACCTATGCATATATATGTATATATGTATGTATGCGTGCAAGTGACACGACATTTTTTTTCCTCTTCGCCTTTCTCTCGTGGTCGTTCTGCAGGAGTTCGGTGCACAAATTCTGTAACCGACGGACACGCATATACACTCCCCTACACAGATGGAAAGCATGTCAAACATAAAAAAGGGAAAAGATGCAGCTCACTCCACACAATCATGACGCTGCGTGTCTCGCCGTTGAAAGGCACGAGCAGGGAGAGGGAGGATCCAGTCCAAAGGGGGGTAAGGCTGCGGCAAAAAAACGTGAAAGGTATGATGAGGCACGTGAATCGCGATTTCCTCGCATCAGACTCCATCGAAGGGCGATCAATATATGAGCAACATGCCCACAACACCTTTGCATGCTCCGAGAGCCGCTCTCGGAAACCTCAAAAACTTTCCAATTTCTCCCTACAGCAGCACTCTCTACAAACCTTTCCCACCTTCTCCCCCTGCGCTGTCGCATCAGCATCCACGTCTGCTACTCCGCCCATAGAAAGCAGCGGATTCGGCACACTCAGCTTGCAGTGAGTAGCGTCATCCGCTACTACACCACCGAACCCAGAAATTTCCACATACTCAGTTCTGAAAGCAAACAATGTCACCATCAACAGACATCCTCAACATTTTTGTTTTGGCTCGCAACCGCTATTGAGAAAACCAGAAACAAATTGAGCCAAAAAGTGTGGCAGTGAGGTGGTACGGTGAGTCCCAGGCAAGCGGTCACCCCATCCCGCACCAATCGCCTTAGCATCCCGCCCGCAAGCAGTTCCACACCCCTCAGCGCTAAAAAAAAATAAAAAATAGACAAAACAGGGAATCACCCACGTGCCCTCCCGTAAAATCGCATTTTTTTTTTAATTGAACATCAAAAACGCATCTCACCTCACAAGCACATGCAGCACAGCTTCTTCTTGCTCTGCGTGCGTTGCTCGTGCTCTTCCATGTGCTCCAGCTCCGCGTTCTCGCTGATGCGCATGAACACCTGCTCAATCGACGTCTGTGACACGCTGTAGTCGCGGATCTGCAACTTCTCCTTGTGCTGCTCCAGCGAAGTGAACACCCTCGACAGGCGCACAGTGTCCGGCAGCTGGTACGTGAATCGCCCTGCGCGCACCTCCGCCACCTTGCTCGACGGGAACTCCTTCTCGAAGAACAGCTCCATGGCAGCCACCACCTCCGGCGACTCGTCCGCCACGCGCACCGTCACCTCAAACCCCGTCCCGAACTTCTGCTTCAGGTGCGTCTTGTCGCCAATGCACCGCAGTGTCCCGTCCACCATGATCGCAACGCGGTGTGCAAGCGCCTCCACCTCCTCCAGGTGGTGCGTTGTCAGCACAACGGAGCAGTTGTCCGCCACCGTCTCGATCGCGTTCCACAGCCCGCGCCGCGCGACCGGGTCCATGCCGGCCGACGGCTCGTCAAAGAACACAACGCGTGGCCCGCCAATCAGCGACACAGCAACAGACAGCTTGCGTCGGTTGCCGCCGCTCAGCTCGTGCGACTTCGTGTGCCGATACTCCGTCAGCCCGCACAGCTTCATCAGCCCACGCACAACGCGGTCGCTCGAGCGCGGCGAGATCCCGCGCACGCCAGCATAAAGATACAGGTGCTCCTCCACCGTCAGCAGGTCCAGGCACGCGTCGAACTGCGGGCAGTACCCGATGCACCGCAGTGCCGCGCTGCTCTCCGTCACAATGTCGTTCCCGCACACGTACGTTCGCCCGCTCGTCGGGTAGAACTCCTGGCATAGGATCGAGATCGTCGTCGTCTTGCCCGCACCGTTCGTCCCCAGGAACCCAAACACCTCCCCGGGCCTCACGCCCAGCGTGATGTTCCGCACAGCCACCTTCCCGTTCGGGTACTCCTTCCGAAGGTTCACCACGCGCACGAGGTCGCCCTCGCGCTCCACGTCCTCCAGCACAGCGCGCCGCTCCGCCACAACGTCCTCGTCCTCGTCCTCGATCACCTCCGGGGCACCGTCTGGGTTGTGGAACAGCCGCTGGCTGCGCTGCCGCCGCCCGGGGTGATCGATGAACAGCGTGATGAACAGGAAAACAGGGATCTCTAGCGCCATGTACACGCACACCCACCCGACAACGTCCATGTCCCACGCACTGTTGTTGATGTTGAACGCCTGGGTCACCCTGAGCGTCGCCAGGTTGCTGATTGCCTCGCCCACGCAGTAACTAGGTACAATGCGGAAAATCCAGCGGAGCGCGTTGCCCGCAGTCTCTGTTGACTTGTTCATCTTCAGCGCCAAAACCGCCAGTACCAGCAGGAAGCCCACGATGAAATTGATCAGCATGGTAACATTCTGCGCGGAGGAATGATCATTGAAGGCGAAGCTGAGCGCGTACGCCATGAGGATGCCGGACACGCCGTAAAGTAGCAGCACTAAAAACGTTGCACCGATGTTGTTCGACGCCACGTACTCGTCACGGCCGAAAATCAAGAAGACAATGATGACGAGGCACATCGTGATGATGTACGAGCAAAGGTCGAACAAGAAGTTCGATAGCCAATAGACGTAGAAGTTCAGTCCAGAGACGTTCTGCAGATGCCTTGCCTTGCACTGGCGCTCATTCACAATCCAGCCCACAAACGTTGAAGGAATGAAGGTGAGCGGGATCATGATTATCACAGAAATCATTATCGCGTACAAGGACGAATGCACTGCCTGCTGCTGCGATGTCTTAGGGAGAGGTGCCACAGAGGTGGTAACATTCAGGTTAGCTAGGCCAGTTGCTACGCGCAGGTAGGCAGTGAAGACATTCGACGTCTCGATGGCGACCTCATGCAAAGCCGACGTGTTGTAGAAGACACTGTGATACAGCTCCCCGTTGTCTGCAGTCGCGCACGAGACACCGCCGTAGCGCGCGCCCGCGTGCATATCGTACGTCGTGTTCAGCTTCATCGAGAACGCAAAGGCGTTAGGCGTGTCCGTCCACAGATCCATGTTCGCCTGCGACGAGAACGGCGTCGCCACATCCAGCACGCCCTCGCAGTTTGCAAGCGGGATATCCACCGCCGTCCCGTAAAGATCGCTGCTCAGAACGATCGTCGGCGTGTGGAACAGGTTCAGCAGCGTCAGCAGCATCGCTAGAAGCACGCACGCGACAGGGCATACAATCTGGAAGAACTGCGTCCGCCGGTCGCGCAGCGCGTTCCACAGCCGCTTCATCATCATTGCGCGGAACTGCAGCCACTGCCGCGCCCACCGCCCATCCTCCATCTCCACGTTCCACACAGCCTCTGTTGCTTCGGCCTTTGCATCGGCCTCAAGCGCATCCGTGTCGTGCTCCGCGTCCGCGCCTTCCGCGATCTTGATGAACACCTCCTCCAGCGTCGTCGCCGACAGCGAGTACGCGTTGATCCCAAGGCCGGGAATGCCCTGCTCCACAGCGCCAAGCAAGTCAGGGAACGCAGGCTTAGACGCCATCGGCAGCCGGTACGCAACCTCGCCAGCGCCGCCGCCGATAGCCTCCGCTGCAGGCACGACCGCCTGCACCATCTGGTCGATCGGCCCGCGCCGCGCGTGCGGCACAACAGACATCGTCAGCACGAACCCAGCGCCAAGCTTCGACTTCAGGAACATGTTCGACCCCGCGCACTGCAGTCGTCCCTTGCTCATGATCGCAACCGTGTCACCGAGCAGGTCCGCCTCATCCATGAAGTGCGTCGTCAGCAGTATCGTGTGCCACTTCGCCATCTCCTTCAGCAGCGACCACGTGTGCCGCCGCGCGCCAGCGTCCATCCCGGCAGTCGGCTCGTCCAGGAACACAAGCCGGCTCCCGCCAACAAACGCAACGGCAACGGACAGCTTCCGCTTCTGCCCGCCGGACAGCCCCTTCGAGATATAGTGCTCCTTGTCCTCTAGGTCCACAGCGGCAAGCAGCCGTCGGATCGCATCCTCCTTCTCAGACCCCTTCAGCCCCTTGATGGCAGCATAGTAGTCCAGGTGCTCCCGCACCGTCAGCTGCGGCCACAGGATATTGTGCTGTGGGCACAGCCCGATCTCCTGCCGCACAGCGCCCAGCTCGCGCCGCAGAGAGTGCCCGTACACGTAGCAGTCGCCGCCGTCAGCCTCCAGCATCCCGGTCATCAGGTTGATCGTCGTCGACTTGCCCGCGCCGTTGTGCCCCAGCAGCACAGAGATCTCGCCCTCGTTCAGCGACCAGCATAGGTTGTTCACCGCCACAAACTCCTTGCCGCCGCGCCTGAACCTCTTGCGCAGCCCGCGGATCTGCACCGCCGCAGCTTCCGCCACCGCAGGGTCCACTGTCTCGAACACGCCGTCCTCGGCGCGCCCGTCCTCCACGTCCTCCACATCCTCCACGTCGTCGTCCCCGCGGCACCGGGACAAGCACCACCGCACGGGGTCCATGATGAAGAACAGCGGGCTCTTCGTCGTCCCCCACTCCTTCGGGATCACGCAGTCGAGGTACATCATCAGCAGCACGTACACAACGATGTCTACAAAAAGAAACACAAACACAACGATCAGCTTTGGATCGTCACGGGAGTATGTCAGCGCAGCAGTTCCGGCGCCACCATCTATCTCGTGGTCAAACAGCATAGAGACGCCGAGAGCAAGTGCGCTCGGGCTCAGGATCATGAAACCCACTTTGGCGCCGCCGCTGGCTCCGTCGACCGCAAAGAGCGGAATCGCCATCACGAAGTAGATGAGAGGCGCGATGATGGCGGCCAGACGGGCTTTACTGAACACAGCCGCAATGGCGCCGGACAGCGCCATGGTGGACCACGAGAAGAACAGGAACAAGAAGAAAACGTAGCCGGGGCTGCTTTTGGGCAGGTACGTCAAGCGCAGAAGGACCATGACGATAATCGACAGCACAACGTACCACAAGCCATACACCACGACCCACGCAAGGTACATCGTCCACTCAGAAAGGCCCATAATGAGCATGGCCTCGCGAATGCGCAGCTCCTTCTCCACCACAATCCGCTTCGTCAACTGCGAAACAGGATACAGGAACCCAAGCACCAAAATCAACGGCGCCAGGGCGGCACCACTCAGCAAGAAGGAGCTGGCTTCATATGCCTTTGTGGGCATGGCGGTGTAGGCCAGCGGCCCCGGTGCCGGCTTGCCCAGCACACTCGTGATGTAGTGGTTGTACACGAGCGTCTGCAGCGTCGTGTAGCCCGAGAAGATGTACGGTGAGTTGGTCGACCTCTCAATCCCGCCAACATACCCGCTGAGGATGCTGTCTGACGTCTTTGGCAGGGCCGATGAGTTCACCATGATCTTCACATCGAACGTATCGGCAGTGTAGCTGTCCAGCTCCACAACGCCCCACGTCGGCGGGTCGTCGGGCGTCAACGACAGTATGTGTGACGTAGCATCCTCTGCCGTCGCAAACGTGCCGCCGTACGCGTTGGCAAATAGCTTGGACTGGCTTCGCATGTACGTCACCAGCGACTCCACATCCGGCGTGCTCGGCGCAAAGTACAGTAGGCCACCATGCGAGAACGGCGATGATGAGTTGGTCGACTCATCCATCGCCATCCACTGGCACGCGATCAGTGTGTCCAGGGGGAGCATCGGCGACGTCGTGACTGGCAGCGATCCAAGCAGCTTCGCTACCACGCTTTTGGCAGATGGATCGTAGCAGAAGCCGGTCGGGATGCCGCGGCCGGTGGGGCAGTAATACATTTTTCCCTCGACGCATGGCGTTAACCCGGCGATGCCCATCGGCGACGACGCGTTGTAGCACAGGGAACTGCTGATGTTTGTCACCATTGCAGATACCTCATCCGGTCCGGTGGAAGAGTAGTAAAGACCCGCTGTTTTCTTTGTGGTGCCAAAGACACCCCACAGCACGACAGTGCCGAGAACGAAAAAAATGGGAATAAGGAACTCGCACAGTATCGAGCACCACTCCCGTTTCATCAGAATCAACACGCGCAGGATCGTGTGTGCGAGCTGCTGGAAGCATCCGGCCTGAGGACGAATGCGCTCTGGGTTACTGGAGGAGCTGCTGCATTTGGTCGCTGTCGACCTGCGGGTGAGGACATTGTATGTATCATCCGTTTGGACAGGTGGGATCTGCTCGGACATCATCTGTGCATCGCTGGCATGATTCACATTGTATTCGGGAGCGGATGCAGAGCGGCTGTCCCCGACTTCGAGCGTAGTCATCTGCGTCTCCCCTGCCCGCACATCAATGTGTCGCATTATGCGCTCTTCGGAGCCGAAAAAGGTCAAGCCTCCACCACTTCTCGGAGAGTACTCGTCTCCCACCTCCGGAGCACAGCGCTGGTTTTCGGCAAAGGTATTGCGGTCGTTGGGGAAAAATATCAGCGCTGAGGGACACCCGCTGACGCAAATGAAAGCGAGGAATTCTGCGTCGTCGGCGAGGCTCGAAAGTGTCCAAGTAGATGGGCCCCCGGCGTTCGCTCCTCCCTCTGGTTCAACAAGTCAGTTCGCTCTTCTTGTATGCCACGCAACGCTCGGTCGGCGTTCGCCTCGTCGCTGCGCAGAAAGTTTGTGAGCAGGATCGCCAAAACCCCTCGAATTGTGAAGAAAGGGGTTCGTGTGTAGCGGCAGCTCCAGTAGTACGTGTACCTCACGCCTGTTCCTGGGTAACTTTCAGTGGCAAATCTGTCCCGCCGGCAGAATCGGCCTCGGCGAGGTCACCAGAGGGAGTGTGAAAAAGAGACGGCGAGAAGATTGACGCAACAGTTACGAGGACCCTCCCTGGCGAGAAAACGAATGGGTGAGGACGGCGTGGGGGAAGGAAGGTAAAGTACACAATGGAAGACGCACGGAACACACTGCAGACCAAGCCGAAAAGCTGTAAGAGAGAGACAACAAAAATAATAACGACCAGCAAGACGGATGAAGAGCACTAAGGCAAGACCAATACGGGTAGAAAAAGCGGTGCGTTCTACTTGACGCTCCAATGCCTCCGCCGCACTGTCACGCTGAAAGCAAAGGGCAAGAGTGGGCACCAGCAAAAGTCGGTGTAGCCGACCTGGGGGAAGGAAAAAGGAGGATGTGTGTGGGGGGAGGGAGGGGAGGGGGGGGGTATGCGTCTGCTTGCAGGTTCAAATAGCGCACACGCGCCCACCACCACCAGTTTGCAACGGGGGATGAGAGCGGGCGATCGATTAGAGGCGTCACAAAAGATGCAAGCAAAGGTATGAGAAGGAGCAGCTCCACCTTTTGTCTCCCCGGTGCGCGGCGCGACACGCGTGTATTCTGTGTGCACAACGGTAGGGGTGTGTCCGGTGTAGATACGCAGAAGTGCGGCAGCAGCGGAGACGTGGCGCCAGAGACACCTGTGCCGGTTTTAGTCAAAGCGTGAGACAAAGGGCACAAAGAGAATGCGGTGGTGGAGTCCACAAAATCGAGCGTGCAGCAACGAAAAAAAAAGATAATAAGAAATAAGTGCCTATGAAGTGAACGCGACAACAGACAAAGAAACTTATGCACGCACGTAGGGACGCACAATCCTTCTTTGTACACACGCGCCCGTGCACACTCTCCGTCTCCTCTCGCAGGGGCTCCGCGGAAGCGGCCACGGGGGAGGGGGTGGGATGGAGTGAACAGCTAGGGTGGGGCTTCAGTAACCAGATTGCGGACAAGCAGAGAGAGAGAGCGAAGGTGCGGGGAGGGAAAATACACGCACGGCCACGGGAACAGTATCACGGCTAAGACGGATCGGCGTGCTCGAACTGGTTTGCGTTGCGTGCGCGCTTGAAATCCGGAGGGGGTGGAGGGGCGAGCAGGAAGAAGCCTATGTGGACCGTAAAAAAGGACTGAATACGTGTACTTGTGTGTGTGTGCAATTAGTCTACAGCGGGTGGTGCATGTGGGTGTTGAAGGGGCGTCGCTGTTGGTGTCAGTGTGCAAGGGGGCGTGGTGTCGGTGCAACTTCACAGTCAGAGGCAGAGAGGGACACACAAGTGTGAGAGATTGTTTCCTATTCCGTCGGGCTCATGGAATTCACCTTCCGTAACAAAAGAGGCATTGCTGAGGAAGCACACAACAAGGAGGC
This sequence comes from Leishmania tarentolae, assembly GCA_033953505.1. Classification (NCBI taxonomy): domain Eukaryota; phylum Euglenozoa; class Kinetoplastea; order Trypanosomatida; family Trypanosomatidae; genus Leishmania; species Leishmania tarentolae. The sequence goes on from CP119851.1 coordinate 421,423, forward strand.
ACAACGGAGCCGATAAAACCTTCCCTGCAGCAGCAGCATCACGAAGGTCCTCCGATGGCAAGTCCCCATCCCGTGAAAGAGACCGTGAGGACGCACGATAGGTTTTACGTAACGCAAAACTCGAAAACAAATACGATGTTACTGTTTGCGGCATCTTCTAGATGGCCGGTGATCCCCGACGACGCCCACCACCCCACCGTGGTATCACGGTACAGTACCCATTCCGTGGGAAAGTCAAAGACCCTGCAGTCAGACCTCAGGCACGGCTGGCGGGCTCCTCGGTTTCGGTGGACAGGTATGGAGTGGCGCTCGGCCGTGGAGGCTTGCCGCCATGATCACCGCTGTAGCAGCGCACTGCAAGCCATCTCGACGACTCGGCACACGTTGGAGGCCGAGATCCATACCAGTCACCCCACCACAGCAGAAAAAAGTGCTCGCAAAGCATGCGGCGTCTCCTGCATGCAACCGGGTGTGCTGATGCGGCACAGATGCGGGGAGCATGACAAGAGCACGCCTCGAGTTGCAAGCCACCGAGTCCTCCGGACTCCCATGTAGGGTGTCACCACACCATGCCGCCGCACGCCGCGGCTTCACACGACGGAAGGCGCAGCATGGCGCACAGAGAGGGCCGCACGGTCAGTTTGGGGTGGGGGAGTCCCGACCCGAGGCTAGCCAACTTCCTCTCTGAGCCCCACCTCCGTTCGCCTACATCGGACCCCTGGGCGCGGTGCCGGCGGATCAACGCACTCAGCCCCGCCACGTCCGCTTGACGCCGATCGCGCACCCGGGGAAGGGAGAGGGGGGAAGAGGAAGAGCCCGTTACACGCACAGCCCGATTTCACGGCAGGCGGCTCGTCGTGGAGGGCCACGGCTGGGCCGTCGTGCCAACCGACGCAGATGAGCTGGGCTGCATGTGCGCGCGCCTGTTGGCTTGCTCGTCGTAGTACAAGCGCGACGTTGAGAGAAAATACACCAGAGAGAGAACGACAGCGGGCAACTTGTCTTTGAGGAGTGGAAATGGTAAAGGGCCAAGTATGGGCGAAGGTGGCGTGCCGGGAGAGGGAGGATGACGGCGTCCGGTGATAGGTCCAAAGAGATGGGAAGCAGGGCAACAAGAGAGCAATGAAGAGAAGAGATAGCGATGGCTCAGCATGCGTGTCGCCGCAAGTCCACAGGAATTGCGGGAGACGGTTGAGGCACCCTTGGCAACTCCCCAGACATCTGTCGATGCTAAAACACACATGGACAGACGCCCATACACAAAGAGTTTCCCGCGCGTGTCATCGCCCTTTGCTCTGCCCCAACGACCTGGAGTTGCAAGAACAAGAGAGAGAAGGTACAGCGCGCAATCCTTCCTCCCATGCAGGTGCCCGCTTTCAACAAGACACACACGCACAGCTGCCCATTGGGGTGGGGGGAGGGGGGCACATACATCTGCGTTTCCGGAGTCTTCCTGCGGTACGTGCAAGTGGAGGTGGGAGAGGCGTGGATTGTCATTTGGTTTCGCTACACAGCCCGCATGCGTTGTCTCTGCTGCTTATGAGGTTCCTTGCGCATGCTGTTCTGCCGTGGGAAATCGGGTGATATGTCAGGCGAAGAATACAGAACGAAAAACAAAGGGTCAGGTGCATGTGCGTGTGTGTGTGTGTGTATGTGGAGGGAAGGTCTGTCACTGAGAAGTCGTACAACCAGACGGTTTCACTACACACAGCATGCGCGCACACACACCAAAAAAAGAAGGGCAGGGGTGAGTCACCAGAGAGAGAGATGGGGGAAAGGAAAAAACAACAGGCATAATGGGAGGCGGCGAAAAGACAAGAACCAACATGGCAGACAGGCCTACGAGGCAGGAAAGGCGGAGGGGCGCTACACGGAAGCAAACCATCAGAAAAGGAAAGGAAACACATATAAGGAGCGCATATCTGAGGGAGAATGAATGGAGGGGAGAGGGGGCTGACAGGGACTTATCCCGTCGCGTGGAAGACAAGAAACCAAAACGAAAACAAGGTGGGGGTGCAAGACAGGAGGAGGCACCTTTACACACAGACGCGCAGTGGCGCCCACAGCACTGCTGGTGAATATGCTGCACGCGCTTCCAAACGCACGCACACAAGCAATGAAAAGAGGTGTACAGCGTTGCTCGTCAGAAGCAACTCTCTACACACCACAACAGCACAACCAAGAGGACATGAGGATGATGACGATGGCAGAGACGGGAGCGAGGGAGGGGGTGGGCACAGGCATTACAGGCGAGATGCAAAACAGGTGCCAAAGAAAAAAGTCGAGGCAGAAATAATAAGTCATACCCCAGCCCAAGTGGCATCAAGTGCGCTCCCTGTGTACAGAGGCGGGGACGAGAGGAGGGGTGCGCCGTGGTGCCTGTTGCCCACACTTCCTCCTTCTTTTCTGCCGCTTCCACGGTGTATGGTGAGGGGTGGTGTGACAGGAGGGTGAAGAAACGGCGGCTGCAGCACGAGGCATAACTTGCGGGAGCACACGCGCACACGCGCGCGCAGAGGCACCGCCATTCTCACACCACCACGACTCCGTCATTTGGGGATGCCGAGGTGTTCCTAAGAAAACCACTTAAGGGCGCCTATCACCGGTGCCAATACGCGTGCTGTCTGCATGGGAAAGAAGAGGGCGTGCCCATAACAGCTCGCTCAGCTGGAGTCCTTCCACTCGCAAAGAAGCACCATATCAACGGAAGCAGAGAAGAGAAAGAGGGTAAGGCCGTGCATACATGTGTGCATACGTGTACGTGTATGTGCAGACCGGAAAGGTGGTGGAAGCTTGACGAGGGAGAGAACCAAACATCCGACACATGGAAAGCGGGAAACGACGGCGACGGTGGAGACCGAAGAGGCACCACCACACAATTCGTAGACTGTTCGAAGAAAGCCGGTCAGAAGACGCGAAGTATGGGCGGCGAGGGGAGAGAGTACGGCCACAAACGCGGTGGTCACAAGAATGGCGCGACGGAAAAGAAGGAAGCTGCATAGCAAGAAAATTAGTGAGCAAGAACAGGCAAGCACGGACGCCACCGTCATCTCCCACTCGGAGAGGAGGATGAAGGACAGCCAACGTGAGCCCACATCTCACAAGCCGAAACAAAAGAAGAGCGCATCCAACCGAGAGAGGTCGACAACGCCGTGGGGGCAGCACAGCTCCTTATCGTCAGAGAGAACGCTTCACACCGGAAAGGAGCCAGGCTGCCAAGGAAACGCTTAAAGAAAAGATCAAGAGCAGAAATGCTGCTCACAATCCCCCGCCACTCACAGACACCTGAGCCACCTCGCAGTGATCTTTGGTGCGTGTTCGTACGTGTCCGTCTGCCTCTCGCCTTGCCGTACCATCTCAGACTATAGGCCATGCTGTTACAGCGAGTGCACAGCATCAGCCCCCGCGTTACGACCCCTCCCGCGCATTGTCGACCACATCCGCTGCGTCCTGTACAGCACAACGTCGATAGTGCGAAGAAATAAAACAGTCCATATCGCCCTATCGGGGCAAATATCGTCCTGTTGCACACACCCCGCTGCATCCCACCACCCCTACCGCTCCCATAGCAGCCGCTCAGAAGCACATGCAGCACAGCTTCTTCTTGCTCTGCGTGCGTTGCTCGTGCTCTTCCATGTGCTCCAGCTCCGCGTTCTCGCTGATGCGCATGAACACCTGCTCAATCGACGTCTGTGACACGCTGTAGTCGCGGATCTGCAACTTCTCCTTGTGCTGCTCCAGCGCAGTGAACACCCTCGACAGGCGCACAGTGTTCGGCAGCTGGTACGTGAATCGCCCTGCGCGCACCTCCGCCACCTTGCTCGACGGGAACTCCTTCTCGAAGAACAGCTCCATGACAGCCACCACCTCCGGCGACTCGTCCGCCACGCGCACCGTCACCTCAAACCCCGTCCCGAACTTCTGCTTCAGGTGCGTCTTGTCGCCAATGCACCGCAGTGTCCCGTCCACCATGATCGCAACGCGGTGTGCAAGCGCCTCCACCTCCTCCAGGTGGTGCGTTGTCAGCACAACGGAGCAGTTGTCCGCCACCGTCTCGATCGCGTTCCACAGCCCGCGCCGCGCGACCGGGTCCATGCCGGCCGACGGCTCGTCAAAGAACACAACGCGTGGCCCGCCAATCAGCGACACAGCAACAGACAGCTTGCGTCGGTTGCCGCCGCTCAGCTCGTGCGACTTCGTGTGCCGATACTCCGTCAGCCCGCACAGCTTCATCAGCCCACGCACAACGCGGTCGCTCGAGCGCGGCGAGATCCCGCGCACGCCAGCATAAAGATACAGGTGCTCCTCCACCGTCAGCAGGTCCAGGCACGCGTCGAACTGCGGGCAGTACCCGATGCACCGCAGTGCCGCGCTGCTCTCCGTCACAATGTCGTTCCCGCACACGTACGCTCGCCCGCTCGTCGGGTAGAACTCCTGGCATAGGATCGAGATCGTCGTCGTCTTGCCCGCACCGTTCGTCCCCAGGAACCCAAACACCTCCCCGGGCCTCACGCCCAGCGTGATGTTCCGCACAGCCACCTTCCCGTTCGGGTACTCCTTCCGAAGGTTCACCACGCGCACGAGGTCGCCCTCGCGCTCCACGTCCTCCAGCACAGCGCGCCGCTCCGCCACAACGTCCTCGTCCTCGTCCTCGATCACCTCCGGGGCACCGTCTGGGTTGTGGAACAGCCGCTGGCTGCGCTGCCGCCGCCCGGGGTGATCGATGAACAGCGTGATGAACAGGAAAACAGGGATCTCTAGCGCCATGTACACGCACACCCACCCGACAACGTCCATGTCCCACGCACTGTTGTTGATGTTGAACGCCCGGGTCACCCTGAGCGTCGCCAGGTTGCTGATTGCCTCGCCCACGCAGTAACTAGGTACAATGCGGAAAATCCAGCGGAGAGCGTTGCCCATCGCCCCTGTTGATTCCTTCACCCTCAGCGCCGACACCGCCAGTACCAGCAGGAAGCCCACGATGAAATTGATCAGCATGGTAACATTCTGCGCGGAGGAATGATCATTGAAGGCGAAGCTGAGCGCGTACGCCATGAGGATGCCGGACACGCCGTAAAGTAGCAGCACTAAAAACGTTGCACCGATGTTGTTCGACGCCACGTACTCGTCACGGCCGAAAATCAAGAAGACAATGATGACGAGGCACATCGTGATGATGTACGAGCAAAGGTCGAACAAGAAGTTCGATAGCCAATAGACGTAGAAGTTCAGTCCAGAGACGTTCTGCAGATGCCTTGCCTTGCACTGGCGCTCATTCACAATCCAGCCCACAAACGTTGAAGGAATGAAGGTGAACGGGATCATGATTATCACAGAAATCATTATCGCGTACAAGGACGATTGCACTGCCTGCTGCTGTGATGTCTTAGGGAGAGGTGCCACAGAGGTGGTAACATTCAGGTTAGCTAGGCCAGTTGCTACGCGCAGGTAGGCAGTGAAGACATTCGACGTCTCGATGGCGACCTCATGCAAAGCCGACGTGTTGTAGAAGACACTGTGATACAGCTCCCCGTTGTCTGCAGTCGCGCACGAGACACCGCCGTAGCGCGCGCCCGCGTGCACATCGTACGTCGTGTTCAGCTTCATCGAGAACGCAAAGGCGTTAGGCGTGTCCGTCCACAGATCCATGTTCGCCTGCGACGAGAACGGCGTCGCCACATCCAGCACGCCCTCGCAGTTTGCAAGCGGGATATCCACCGCCGTCCCGTAAAGATCGCTGCTCAGAACGATCGTCGGCGTGTGGAACAGGTTCAGCAGCGTCAGCAGCATCGCTAGAAGCACGCACGCGACAGGGCATACAATCTGGAAGAACTGCGTCCGCCGGTCGCGCAGCGCGTTCCACAGCCGCTTCATCATCATTGCGCGGAACTGCAGCCACTGCCGCGCCCACCGCCCATCCTCCATCTCCACGTTCCACACAGCCTCTGTTGCTTCGGCCTTTGCATCGGCCTCAAGCGCATCCGTGTCGTGCTCCGCGTCCGCGCCTTCCGCGATCTTGATGAACACCTCCTCCAGCGTCGTCGCCGACAGCGAGTACGCGTTGATCCCAAGGCCGGGAATGCCCTGCTCCACAGCGCCAAGCAAGTCAGGGAACGCAGGCTTAGACGCCATCGGCAGCCGGTACGCAACCTCGCCAGCGCCGCCGCCGATAGCCTCCGCTGCAGGCACGACCGCCTGCACCATCTGGTCGATCGGCCCGCGCCGCGCGTGCGGCACAACAGACATCGTCAGCACGAACCCAGCGCCAAGCTTCGACTTCAGGAACATGTTCGACCCCGCGCACTGCAGTCGTCCCTTGCTCATGATCGCAACCGTGTCACCGAGCAGGTCCGCCTCATCCATGAAGTGCGTCGTCAGCAGTATCGTGTGCCACTTCGCCATCTCCTTCAGCAGCGACCACGTGTGCCGCCGCGCGCCAGCGTCCATCCCGGCAGTCGGCTCGTCCAGGAACACAAGCCGGCTCCCGCCAACAAACGCAACGGCAACGGACAGCTTCCGCTTCTGCCCGCCGGACAGCCCCTTCGAGATATAGTGCTCCTTGTCCTCTAGGTCCACAGCGGCAAGCAGCCGTCGGATCGCATCCTCCTTCTCAGACCCCTTCAGCCCCTTGATGGCAGCATAGTAGTCCAGGTGCTCCCGCACCGTCAGCTGCGGCCACAGGATATTGTGCTGTGGGCACAGCCCGATCTCCTGCCGCACAGCGCCCAGCTCGCGCCGCAGAGAGTGCCCGTACACGTAGCAGTCGCCGCCGTCAGCCTCCAGCATCCCGGTCATCAGGTTGATCGTCGTCGACTTGCCCGCGCCGTTGTGCCCCAGCAGCACAGAGATCTCGCCCTCGTTCAGCGACCAGCATAGGTTGTTCACCGCCACAAACTCCTTGCCGCCGCGCCTGAACCTCTTGCGCAGCCCGCGGATCTGCACCGCCGCAGCTTCCGCCACCGCAGGGTCCACTGTCTCGAACACGCCGTCCTCGGCGCGCCCGTCCTCCACGTCCTCCACATCCTCCACGTCGTCGTCCCCGCGGCACCGGGACAAGCACCACCGCACGGGGTCCATGATGAAGAACAGCGGGCTCTTCGTCGTCCCCCACTCCTTCGGGATCACGCAGTCGAGGTACATCATCAGCAGCACGTACACAACGATGTCTACAAAAAGAAACACAAACACAACGATCAGCTTTGGATCGTCACGGGAGTATGTCAGCGCAGCAGTTCCGGCGCCACCATCTATCTCGTGGTCAAGTAGCATAGAGACGCCGAGAGCAAGTGCGCTCGGGCTCAGGATCATGCACCCCACTTTGGCGCCGCCGCTGGCTCCGTCGACCGCAAAGAGCGGAATCGCCATCACGAAGTAGATGAGAGGCGCGATGATGGCGGCCAGATTGGCTTTACTGAACACAGCCGCAATGGCGCCGGACAGCGCGATGGTGGACCACGAGAAGAACAGGAACAAGAAGAAAACGTAGCCGGGGCTGCTTTTGGGCAGGTACGTCAAGCGCAGAAGGACCATGACGATAATCGACAGCACAACGTACCACAAGCCATACACCACGACCCACGCAAGGTACATCGTCCACTCAGAAAGGCCCATAATGAGCATGGCCTCGCGAATGCGCAGCTCCTTCTCCACCACAATCCGCTTCGTCAACTGCGAAACAGGATACAGGAACGCAAGCACCAAAATCAACGGCGCAAGAGAGGGATCAGTCAGCAAGAAGGAGCTGGCTTCATATGCCTTTGTGGGCATGGCGGTGTAGGCCAGCGGCCCCGGTGCCGGCTTGCCCAGCACACTCGTGATGTAGTGGTTGTACACGAGCGTCTGCAGCGTCGTGTAGCCCGAGAAGATGTACGGTGAGTTGGTCGACCTCTTAATCCCGCCAACATACCCGCTGAGGATGCTGTCTGACGTCTTTGGCAGGGCCGATGAGTTCACCATGATCTTCACATCGAACGTATCGGCAGTGTAGCTGTCCAGCTCCACAACGCCCCACGTCGGCGGGTCGTCGGGCGTCAACGACACTATGTGTGACGTAGCATCCTCTGCCGTCGCAAACGTGCCGCCGTACGCGTTGGCAAATAGCTTGGACTGGCTTCGCATGTACGTCACCAGCGACTCCACATCCGGCGTGCTCGGCGCAAAGTACAGTAGGCCACCATGCGAGAACGGCGATGATGAGTTGGTCGACTCATCCATCGCCATCCACTGGCACGCGATCAGTGTGTCCAGGGGGAGCATCGGCGACGTCGTGACTGGCAGCGATCCAAGCAGCTTCGCTACCACGCTTTTGGCAGATGGATCGTAGCAGAAGCCGGTCGGGATGCCGCGGCCGGTGGGGCAGTAATACATTTTTCCCTCGACGCATGGCGTTAACCCGGCGATGCCCATCGGCGACGACGCGTTGTAGCACAGGGAACTGCTGATGTTGGAGGTGGCTTTGAGCACCGATAATGTACCCATACTGCTGTAGTAGTTGGCATCTTCAGCTGCTGTGGCACCGTAGGCTTTCCACAAGAAGATTGAGACCCCGAGGAACAAAATGGGAATGAGGAGCTGGCAAAGCGTTGAGCACCACTCGCGCTTCAAGAGAATCAATACGCGCAGGATCGTGTGCCGAAGTTGATGAAAGGGTTCACTGTGGGGGACGTAGGCAGACAAGGACTCGTCCGAATACAGGCTAAAAAAAGACTGTCGTTGAGTGGACAAACTATAGTCGTAGCAGGCAGAATCGTCGGTGCAGCAGCTGCCAGTGCCTGTCGAGGCAGTGAGAGACGATATTTGAGATCCCTTCCCGGTCCCACACTCCCTGAACGACGCACTGTGTCCGCGAGGATGCTGCCGGTGGTTGAAGGAGATGCGAGAGGTGTGCCTTTTTGCGTCCAGTAGCATGGCTTCTATATCCCTGCTCTCGGCATCCCTCATCTGTTTACCGGAACTCCCTGAGGTAAACGTTCGTTGTGGTTGGAATCGAGCGTGCGGAGTTGCTACGGGATGCGGCGGCACTGCACGGGGACGCGCGGGTGCCGTGAATAGGTCTTCGTCACTCAAGTCAAATGCTGAAACATCGTAAAACATGGTGTCCAACTCGACTTGTGACGGGGCCAGAGGATGCACCAGTGAAGGAGGGACGGCATGCAAGCACGTTTTGCCCGCGTCGGCGTGCGACGATGGAGCCAGTGGATTCGTAAACGCATGCATTGCAGCGTCTATGTGCGGCGTAGTCGAGGAGGGAAAAGAAGAAACGCTTAGCCGAGCCGATGGAAAGTCCAAAGGAATCGTTCACACAGAGGTGCGCCTTCGAAGAAGGGGATGGCAGTGAAAACCAACACGACGATCGATGTTCCACAAAAAAAAAAAAAGCAATGAGCTCAGAATTAAAAATAAAAATTTCAGCGTAGAGAGGAGAGAAGGGGCGTAGCTCGAAGGGAGGGAAGTTAACGTTATAAGGTCAAGGCAAATGGTCACTGCGCACGATGACTAGAAACGTACAAAATATATAAAAAAAGATGAAAGAGGAGTCGGGTATCGAGACTTCCAAGTCTTGGCAGAAACGCACCAATATGTAAGGCGCCCCTTCGAAGGCGATGAGAGGTGTTCCAGTGGGGAAAAGAAAAAGAGGTCCACACAAGTTCAAACAAAGTTCCTTTGCCTCAGTGCGTCTTTCATCGGCAGTAATATTGCTCTTCTTTACCCCAAACAACTTGCACGAGGAAGTAATTTTTTTCTATTCGCTTTCACCCACGTACTGCGAAGTCTTTGACTGCACAGAGACAAGCTCTGGGTCACTGCCATGAGAAAGACTCACAAGCACACGAGCGCACAAAAGACAAAGGGAAAGAGAAAGAGCACGTCTTCGACAGCCCGATAGAAAATATTTGACTAAAGAAAGAAAAATTCAGAATAACACACGCGAGGAAAATGTAGTGGGTGGGGTGGCAACAGCGATACAGAGAAGTCTAAGTGGACGTGTCAAAAATCCTAAGCACATGGAAAATGTAAAGGCCTGGAAAAAAAAGCGGCCGCCTTCACACACGCACGCACCAACACACCGTGAGAATGTATAGGTATCAGGTGAACAAACAGGGATAGACAAAATACCCGCGTATGTGTATGTACTTCTATATATACATACATATATACACATGTATATGTGTATATATGTATGTATATATGTATATATATAACGACGTTTAGACAAGGATAGTGGTAGCAAATTTGAAAAAAAAATACTGGCGCTCAGGAGAGACAATGTAAACAGAAAGACGATCAACAACGAAGCAAGAAAGTAGACGGGAAACCCCCACACATAGAGGCGCTTGCTCGTGTGCGAGATCGTGGAGATGAAAAAAAATGCGGCGAAACCAAAGAACACCCGAGGCAGAGAACTCTGCACATGGAGAGGTACCGTGAGTAGACGAACACAGATCACTCATGCACACATAAAGGCTCTCTATGTGGAAAAGGAGGTGGGATGAGAGCAAGCGCCTTGACAAGATGAGGACCTTAGGAGGATACTGAGAAGGTATATGCACACAAACACAGATGCAGGCAGGAAAAAAAAAACGCTGGAGGGAGAAAGAACGACGCGATCTACCGCCCATAGGTAGGAAGACGAAAAAATATATATAAATGAGCACAGGTGATGGAGGAGGCGAAGAGAAGATCAAGGCAGTGAGAGTGTTTGGGCAGAGGATTGGTGTGGGCCTGTTCGTCGTCTTTGTCTCTGTTTGTGTTATCCTTTCGTTCGGTGCGTCGAAAAAAAAAAAGAATAAGAAACGGCCTTTGCACATTCGACGTTGGCGTCACGACAATGTCAGCGCTGCCTGTCCGTGTGTGTGAGTGGGTGGGTGGGTATGGCACACGTTGTGTGCAAGGGAGGAGGTGCACCGTGCTCCACGAGGTACAGCGACTGAGAGGAAGGGGGGAAGGGGCGGAAGAAGTACTGGCAAAGCAAAGGGGCAGACATCTGCGACCAACAACACATGGACTGCTGACACGAGTGCGTGTTCAACTAAGATAGCGAGCCCCTCTTCATTTTTTGGGGGGATATTCCCCGCATTTGTGTCATGGTCGACCTCCACCAGACGCGACACGTCTGGTCTCGTAATACAGCTGCCGCACATCTTTTCTTTTTTCTTTTCTCAATCCACAGACATCCCCCGCACGATGGAGACCGTAACCCCTCACAGTGTGTGGTGCCACAGGGCCCCGTACCACACCCCCTTCTGTATGTCTGCGTGTATGTGGGGAGAGGAGGGCCTGCGCCATCTCCAATAGGAGGCAGCACTTAGCCACAGGCGCAATGGGAACAGCTGTGGTGCCATCTGAAAAGTTCAGTAGGTGCGTAGAGTTCAAGACAGAGGCTGTATCCAGGTGGCTGGATCTGCGCTATGCTGTACAGTGCGTGTCCACAGCTACTGCGCACCACACGATGAGCCTGTAACGAGCTGAAGTGGAATACAGCTCGTGTTGCATGGCAGAGCAACAAGCCCCCACTGAAAAAAAAATTCTACACAAAAGGGCACCGTCATCTTGAAGCCTGCGGACATTGAAAGTGTCTGCAGCGCGCTCAGCGCAGCGCTCTCTCTTTTGTGTTCTCCCCTTCGTCAGGTTTTGATTGGGTGCTGTGTGAACGCGGAGACAAACTCGAGGACACATGCAGAGATTACCATACATCTCCCAGTTTTTTTTTCTCACTGTTCATCGGCACCAAAGCAGCTCTTCCACGCATATTTGTCGTCCTAGCGCACACGATGCATAACTAGAACGGCTGAGGGCACATCAACGCGATCGTAGGACCAGCCCTTCTGCTGCTCCGCCCGTTGGCGGCGCTCCTCGTCAGCCGTTACACCAGCAAACGTGTGAGTCAGTAAACTCGCGATCGGCAGCGCTGACGTCACTGTTGCCTGAGATGAAAGCGCAGGAAACGATTTGGTGGTGGGACAAAGCAGTTCCGCAGACTTTGAGGCGTCGTTCGTAGTTGAAGAAGAGTTCAAAGGGGACGCTGTTGATGACACAGCAACACCTTCCGCCTTGGCACTGATGTGCACAACGGCACGATTCGTGACGGATACCCCCTCGCCAGCCACCTCCGTCCATCGCCCCTCAAAGAGCATTTCACGTGGGGTGCCGCTGTTCAACACAAGTCGAGGGGCATCGGTCTCTAATGTCCCATGTATAAACACCGCCGCTGCCGGGGCGAAGGCGGCGCTGTCAGCGTCCTGCGTCGAGGCGACCGGAGGCGTCTCACTATCATAAACGGTGTGTGGTAGTGCACTTGCAAGGATTGCCGAAGTCTTGGAAGCATCATCAGATGGAGCACGCTTCGGGTCTCGAGGGCACTCACATAAGCGTACATGGCGGAAGAAGTCATAGCAGGGCATGCGCACAAGCACCGTATGCGTCTCTTCCAGCTCGCAAGTTTCTTCCACGACGGACGCGTGAAGCGGCAGTCCAACATCGGCACCCTTGACGAGCCGGCGCCGTTGGTGTGCTGTACTTGTTGCAGAGCTAAAGCGATCGCTGGGACTAGTGCCGCTCCCTCCGATTCCTGCCTCCTTCTCTTCTTCTCGTCCACGCTTCATTGATTGTGAACGAGAAGCTCAGAAGAAGAAACGTCGGGAGAGTAAGAAGGGTGTGGGCGTGCCTGTGGTCCTGCAGGTGTGTGTGTGTGTGCGTGTGTGTGCGTGTGTGTGTGTGAGAGAGAGAGAGGAGGGTTTTGATGGTGTGTGGCACGCAACCCATGCACACTGCCCCTGTCAAGTTAATAAAGAGGCGGCGCAAAAATAAAATAAACGAATGGGAGGTCGCTACTGTCTGTCCTCCATCGCCTACTCTGACTTTTTTTTTTTGGAGAAGCTCTTGTTGCACACGGTTCAATCAACGCTACGTAGTGATACGACCGTGGAAGATAAATGGTGGTGCTCTCTCTCCCAAGTGAGCAAAGAAAAAAAAGGACGGTATGTAGGCAGAGCGTCAGCGAGTTTTTCGATGGATGCGGTGTAGTACCCCCACAAACGTCTTCTCGCCAACAACAGGCATGTGGCGAAGGAAGAGTCTTTGGTGTATCCCCTACATCGGCCTGCACGTGCTGGTGCACTTCTCGTTGGGCGCCGTCTACTCTCTGTGGCGGCTTGCTTGATCGTCAATCGAGAACGTAAGTCCTGTATCCACTCACTGCAGACAGTAATCCACGTCCTCCAGCCACGATCGAATGGGTTGGGTGCGCCGTGTCCGAGATGAGCACACGTGAATCAGCTCCTTTCCCTATTCCTCGGGGTGATCACGGTACACTCCTGGTGAAAACGCAGGAGGGAGGTGTCTTCATTTTTTCTGAACTCTGGCTCACGATGTATTTGCTTGACGGGGGAAAAGGTGAGCAGAGTTCACACATACGCACGCATAACATTCCCTGCATCTTCATCGTCATGGAGTTCCCGATGTCACAGGTGAAAAAGACGCTTGCAATTCTCGTACACAGCACTGACCAGCATCGCCTCATCCATGCGTGACAACGGATCCTCAGGTGAAGTGGCTAACGCCTTCGCGCAACCGAGATACTCCTCCATGACCTGGACGAGATGGCAAGGCTCGTTGCGCCGCTCCATACAGGCCCCCATCTCGAACGGCTTCTTGCGTTTGATCGTTTTGAAGACGGTGCGCACAAATTTCGCGCCGTAGTCCTTCAACCGCACGTCGCACCAGGGGGCGTCCGTCTCGAACATGAGACGATCCAGCGGGATCAAAGCCACCTGCTCGGCCAGGGAGGCCTCTCGGAAAGCGCTGCCATTCAAGCTCAAATACAGTCCCATCGACAAGAGTGCCTCCTGTTCTTCCAGTGTACCGTTAAAGCTGTGCACGACGCCGCGCAGCTGTGCATCGGGCGACAGTGAGAAAGAACTTGCATCATCAGCTGCTGCCCCAGTCAAGGCTGACTCAGAGATGATTTGTGACCATGTGTGTTTGAGGTGAGACACAAACATCATGCCACACTCGCGTGAGTGGAAGAGAAAGGGAAGTTGCAGAGGAGCAAAAGCGGTGAGCTGGCGTACAAAGTACTTCTCCTGTATCTCACGGGGGCAACAGGGGAGCTCGGCGTAGTCGAGGCCGATCTCGCCCATCGCCACCACCACGTCTCGATTCCTATTCGCGAGGTCCACCAAGTAGTCGAGGCGCTCTTGTGCCCACGCCTCTTCTTCTTCCGCCGTTATCGTGGCGGCCGGATTCCCGTGGTGTGGCATCACCATAGACGTGGAGCTTTCAGCGACCCGTTGAACCTCGTCACGGTCTAGAGGGCGTAAAAATTCACCGCAGTGCGCTGGGTGCACCCCAACAGTGCACAGCAGCCGCCGATCTGGGTATTGCCGACACAGCGCAATGGCCTTGACACTTTGGGCGAGGCTGGTGCCGGTGATTATGATCTGCTGTACATTGCTCTCTTGTGCGCGAGCCAAAACATAGTCAAAGTCATCGTCGTGAAGACGGTTGCCCTTCCAGTCCACCCCGCGAAAAACGCAATCGGTCAGGTTCGCAGCCACATCCACAAGGTACGGCGGGGTGCGTAGTGGGACCACTGCTGGCATGTCCGCAGTGGAGAGGATCAGGATACAGATGTGTAGGTTTGTGCTTCTACGTGTGAAAACCCGTAAAGAGAAACCGATAAGCAGCTGCTTCTGGTGTGCAGACGTCTCCACATGGCGTGCGAACGCCTTCAGCTCGAGGGGGCGCTGGGCAAAAGATAAGAGAGGTAAAGGTGTGCACTGTGCACACCATGTCTCTGGCAAGCAGACAAGAGATCAAAAAAGGCAGAGAATGGTGGACAACGAAAGGGCAGGATGCCGAAAAAAAAAAAAAAAGCTGACTGCCCTCGGCAACATGATGGGGGATGACGGAGGAGGGACCACACAAGCAGGGTATTCCCTACATTGCCCCAACGGCACTCCTCAGTCGGAGCAGGCCCACATACGCACGGGTAGAGAAACAGCCGCATTTGACTCCACGGACAAGTCTGCCGGATCACATACCTGGAAGAAAGCACAACTGTACATTTCTACGGTTGTCATACGTGGCACCCACCCAAACACATGCTTGCTTGTCGCTCAGTGGGTGCGTCGGTGATTCACCTGGGCCCGTGAGCGCTAACACCCTCTCTCCCTCCTCCCTAACCCTGCGTTTGTGCTGGAAGACCTACTCACTCCACGAGTTAGTAATGAAAGAGTGAGAAGGGCGCTTCACATCACCTTGGCATTAGCAGCTTCTCGTATGTGGTCTGCTGCCAGTCAGAGCACGTGACCTGTTTCAGCGTCTTTCTTGTTCGTGATGTCGACAGCGGGTCAAAGCGAAGAGGAGCGAGAAAACGAATAACGTAAGGCAGGAGCATGGAAAAGGCTCGACCAGCGCGCAGTGAGCGAACGCCACACAACGCAGTTGCAAATGAGTTCCTTACCATGACATAAGGCGGGTGTGGACAACGCAGCTCAGCTGTTAGACGACTCCACGCATTGAACCGTGAAGGCGAACATGGACCGCACGTCTGTATGCGCAAGAGAGCAGGTGAAACGGTACAAAACAGCACGCGAGGCGGTGATCGACGGGATCGAGAGATCACCAAGCTCGAAGCCGAAGAGGAGGGGGGTCCGACAACCTACCCCCTCCCCCAAGGACAGCAAAGACCAAAACGCAAGCACACGGCTGAGGAGCGCGTGAGGTGAGGTGGGAGAGGCACACAGCATGACGCCAACGCGAACGCGCGTGTGCACAGAATCCAACACCCATTATTTGCCAACGTCATGAACGAATAAGGAATGACGCACAGCGGACAGCTGTACGAGCGCTGTTCGCGAGCCTGTGTAGGATCAACGCTAAGGCCTTTGCCGTCCCCCCTCCAGCCGTCACTGTCTGTGCCTTAGAGCACACTCTGTTCACTTTAAAATATCAGCCAGAGAGGTGACCTCCACAGCCGTGGCGTTGGCTTTGGGACTTACCACCGGAGACAGAATCGTCGTTGCTGCAGCGTCAGCATCCCGGCGAGCCTTGCGGGCCGCCCGCTTTGCGCTTTTCTCTTCCATCGCCCTCTGCTGCTTCTCCGCAGCACGCTTCTTCTTGATACTGCGGCCAAAGAACCCCGATGGCTTATCGAGCTCCTCGAGGGAGCGGTCAACACAGCCGAGGAAAGACGGCGGCTGACTCCAGCCCATCGTGGGTTTATCCTTGCTATCGCGCTTCTGGTAGGTGGTCCGCTCCGCCCACACGGCCATGAGTCGCTCACGGGTCTCTCGGTCGACTTCCTGACTCCGTGCCTCGAAGCAGAAGCGAATGAGAAACGTTGGACAGTCACCAAAGTCATCGAGGAGTTTGTCCTGCAGAAGATACTCAAAGTCGACCGGTTTTTTCACGGAGAGCAGTTGTCTCATGACCTCCAGCGCGCGCTGCGCGAGGTCGAGCAGCTGGCCTTGCCGGTCCAAGAGGTGCTCACGCCACATGGTGAGGGAGATGTCGATATCCCGTTGCACGCAGTCCACGAAGGTGAGCCAGCTTTCCACAGTATTCCGCTTTGGGTTTCGAATCACATCAGCTAGGAATTCGACAAGTGTATTTATGTACTTCACGATGTTTCGAATAAACATCTGCCGCGTGAGCTTTCGAGAGCGCTGGTCTTGTAGCATCGTCACAAACTCCTCGTCAATGTACTCCGCCTCGGTGTTGACGATGAGCTCCACCGGGTTCGTTGCATCAGTGTACCACTCCTCTGATCGAAACACTTTCTCCCATTGCTCCTCCACAATCCGTTCCACTTGTGCAGCAATCTCATCCAGGTAGTAGAATGCGTTCTCCAGCAACACAGCTTGCAACTTCCGAAAGGGCGTGAAGAATGCGTCGCTGTCATCGCCGATGGCCTCCGAACGCGTGTTGTCGCCTTCGCCCTCACAGGCGTCAGGGCTGTCGTAGTCCCAGCATGAGGCGAACTTGAGCTCAATCGTATCGAGATTGTTCTCGATGGTAGTGCAGTCGTTGCAGAAGGCGTACAGGAAAAGCATGCGTCTCTGCTGCCACTCCTCGGCGTTCTGCGGGCTCGGCAGCGAGTTGTTCTCATCCTCCCAGTAGTCGAAGTCGCTGCGCTGCTTGCACTCGTCGAGGTAGGCGTAGATCGCGTCCGCGCACGCCTTACCGATCTGTCGCATGACGGTCACGACAATGGCTGTATTCATCCCACCGAGAGACTGCTGCAACACGCTGAACACGTCTACCGGTCCCGTCGTGATAGGGAGGCCAGAAGACAGAATGGTAGGGCCTTTCGTGTCGTTGCACACCATTATGGCACATGCGCGGCAGAGCCGCGTCAAGTGCGCCGACAAGCCGCCAACAGCCGCGGTCATGAAGGACGACGAAAACTCATCGATCGCGGAGAAGTCGACGCACCGGGCGTAGCTGTTTGTCACCATCATCTCCTCATACCATTGAATGAAAAGCGACGCCTCGATGAGATTGTTGGCCTCTAGTTCAGCGCCCGCGTTGGAGTAGCTCTGCATCACATTCATCACCTCCGCATGTATCGCTTGTACGACGAGGCTGAAAAACGAAAGCTTAGTGGACAGCGGGAGCAATGTGAGCTCGAAGGCACCGAGCAGCGGCTCCACTTTCTTCATCTGCTCCAGATAGGCAGGTACCTGACTAAATGGGTCCACTACATCCTGCATAATCTGCTCCTCCCACAGCTGCGCAATGCCCTTCGTCACGGCAGCGTAGATGGCTTCCTCGTTAATCGGCGACTCCGTCTCTACGCCGTCACTCCCAAAATTTAAGGCAGGGCTCTCAATCTCATCACCGCAAATGGCGATGCATTGGCGCAGGCACTCGAACGGCCCTGCTGCCTCTTCGTTGCCCTTGCTCCCGCCGACGCCAGCGAAGCCTACACCAGAGTACGAGGCATTGTCAGACGGGCCATCCTCAAGTGCTCTCTGAATCGCAATCACCATCGCATCCTCACGGAGGAACTTGTACACTTGATTCACGAACATGGACAAAATGACGTCCAGCTTTTGAAAGTATGGCTCAAACACGGTTTGGAAGCCCCGGTAGCGCGTGCCCTCCTTCGTGATAACTGTTCGGCGGATCAGCTGCAAATTTCGCAGGCGATCGTACATCGATCGAAACGACTGCTGCTCCACCAACATGTAGAGATTCCCGTAGCGCACTTCCTTGAGCGCCTCTGACCACTTGATAACGGAGCTGACATTGTCACGCAGGCAGTGCAACTGTCGCAGGTGCTTGTAGCTGAGTGTGTCAGCACCAAGGCCTTGAATAAGGTCCCCCTGCTTAAGAAAGAGTTCACGCAACTCCTGCACCTTACCGTAGTTTCTCTTTACAATCTGCAGAGCGCGCTGTGCCTCCACAATTTGAGAGGAGGCGATGGAGTTCATAGCGCGTCGAAGCTCACGCGACTCGTTCTGGCATGACCTCAGTAAGTGCGGTACCGTCACCTCAAGATCTGTATTGAGTAGAAGCTCTGTGTTGATGCTAGTAAGCACCTCCTGCTTGAGGTTGTTCTTTTCCTCTTCAGTGATATGCGGCAGGAGCTCCTCGGCTGTGTAAAACTGCTCCTTGAAGGCTGTTGCTGTTCTAGCGGTGCAGTTACCCGTCGTGCCACCACCAGTAACTCCATTGCCAGCGCCACTGGCCACATCCGTAGCGCGCTGCTGACCCTTGGTGATGGACCGCGACATAGGTCCACCAGCGCCAGTGATGCTGCCAATCCTCTAGCCGGCAACAAAGAAAGAAGGGATTATGGGAGTGAAACAGGGCACCCCCTCTTCTCTCCGCGCGAGAGATGACAGGGGAGCCTTCACCACAAAAGGCAAGCGCCCAGCCACTCCTCTCTCCGGGAAGAGAGCGGATAATTCAAAAAAAAAAGAGGGGACAGAGAAGGCGTCAGCTTCTCTGGTCTCAGTCTCTTTTCCTTTTGTGGCTGCGTATGTGCGCGGCCGTATGTATGTGTACCCTTCCGGTTTCACTTTTTTCGGCTCGCATGATGCGAGAGAAAATGCAGAAGGGCTGCAAGAGGGAGTCAGGGTGAATGGAATGGTTGCAAGATAGCAGAGAGAGGAGGTGGGGGGGGGGGGGGGCATAAAAGTATATGCCTACACACCTCTTGGAGCACGTGCGTCACCTCCTCTTAAGTAGCTGCCAAGCCGCGAGGCATCTGTCTGCATAATGGCAGCAGCGCAAGGAGGCTCGCTGAAAAAGCCGCTGACCGGCAAACAGCAAAAGCGCAGCGGTGTACAGGAGCCGCAACGCTGATGAATCAAAGGAATCTGTGCAGGGTGACGAACTCCTGCATGTCTCTTGTTCTTTGTTCTTCTATTTCATACGCTGTACCCTCCCATCCTCGGCGGCGCACGCACGATAAAAAAAAAAAGGAGGATGTGTGAGATGTGTGCGCGCCGTTGCGTAAACTCTTCGTCGCTCATGAGCGATATGTCCTCTTGCCCGGGTAGTGCAAAATGCGCTCCATACGACCACAGACCAACAAGACCACTCAAAAGGAAGAACACGAAGCTTCTTTTGCTGTATGCACCTGTGAAGGAGGCGCCGGGGTCGCGCCGACCATGGAGGACGCAGATGTCATCTGAGCCAAACAACGAGCAGCATCATCCTGACCTTCTTCTGTTGTTCTGCTGTGCTGTGATCATCGACTCCGTTAGAGTCCCCCTACTTCTTCCCAAGGACTTCCTTGCGCTTCATATACGCCTCGACGAGTGCGTTGGCGCGGTCGTCAAGTGTCTGCTCGGTGTGTTGGGCGCGTGCCTCGATTGCCTCTGGCAACGTTGGCACCAGCTCATACTTCACTTGTGTCAGCCGCTCGGCCTCACGCAGGTAATCTGGCACAATGTGGTCTGTCTGCTCATCCATCCGTTTTGCCTCTTCTATTTCATGATTCACCTGCGCCACGACGCCGCCAAGCAGCACGCTCGAGTGGGCAGCGAGGCACGCCTTGCCGCCAAAATATCCCCCGAAGGCGGCGATCCAGCCGCTGTAGGACCTAAAAAAAGGCCAGCGGTTGCCCAAGGCCAAGCAGGCCGCCATGGTGGCCACCATGTTGCCGCCAAAGTACCCGTAGAACCAGTAGTTGCTGTTCACAACAGCGCTGTACTTGTCCATGGACTTGGTCATGCGTGCCCGACTGTCCTCCAGAAACACCTTTGCTGTGACCAGCGCTTGCTCGTACTTCTCCGCCTGCGTGAGCGGCTTGTTCTTCGTCTTGTCGTTCGCCGCCATGCCGCTGGGGTCTCTGCTGAGGGAAAACAGCGAGCCCTGCTTCCCTTGTGAGAACATTGGTACCAAGAGAGGTAGAGGAAAGGGAAGGCGGCCAACAGAAGGGCCCGCAGACGTTTCGACACAGGAAAGACAGACGTGATCCGCAAGCGAGGGCGGACGCACGCGCACAGAATGTTTTGTTCGTTTATTTTGTAAGAAGAAAAGCAGTGGGAGACTAGGCGAATGCCACGCCGTCGAACAAAGGGCAGGAGGGAAGAAGCACCTGTGAGGAGAGAGAGAGCGGGGGACAGTCGATCCAGGAACAGAGGCGTGGTGGTTATTAAGGTTTTCTCGCGTGGGTAGTTAGCTGCGTCGTTTCTGGTGCCTAAAGGAATGGAAGCAGCACCCAGCAGGAGACAAATTACACGCGCCGCGTTTGCCCGGTGTGAGGAAGGGGTGTTTCCTTAGAGATTTACAAGCAACTGTTCGAGGCTGAAAAAGCGCAAGACGCCAGAAGAAGCAACAAAATGGGGGGGGCGCTCCCGCTGGTGCGAGTGTGCATATGTGAGACTATGCGAGTGTGTGCAGATGTCCGCGTGGTGGGGGGGGGGGGGCACGACGGTGAAGAGAGCAAGGAAACGTATGACGATGAAGAAGAAAGTGCAGAGTCCACGCAATTGTCACTCAAGCATCTAATGCGGTCTTGCCATCCACACACACCCCGCCATACACACACACACACTCGCTTTCCTTGCACCAGAAAGCAAGACCATAGGTCCGCTGGGGTAGGTGGCGGCCGCCTCGATACACGCACGCCCACAGAAAGGTGTTCCACACCTAGACGCGATTCCGCGGCACAGAGAAGCAAAGGCCGCGTACACGTTGCATGATGACCGCCATTTTCTTTCCCCCTCTCTTCCTCACCCGCGCTCCATCAGTGGGCAGGCAATCGCGTGCTTCTTTGGTTAGACTTACTGTGAGAGAGGCGATGATCCTTTCGGAGGAGGCGGCACAAGAGCACTGCATGCTAAGAGACACAAGGGGTGCAGCGCGTGGGAGCCGCACCAAAATCGAGCACAGCTCCGTGGTAAGACCTGGTATTGCCGAATCGCAAGGACACACCGGCAGCCCTAGAAATTTGCTCCGTTCCCCGCGCCGCCCTCGAGCACACACTGCTCCGCAAAAAAGACGCAAACAGCGAGGAGTCTCTAGCACTAGCCCCGCATGTAGAAAGGCAGACACTTCGATGCTCAAGATTACTCACTGCGAGGCGGGTGAATCGGCCGCCACCGGGCGGCACTTCAACTCCGCGACAGGCGTGAAAGGGACTTGTGGATGGTCAGGAGTGTAGAAGCCAAGCCCACGCAGATCGCTGTTCAGTGCACCTTGGCTGAACCCAGGCGCTAGGTTGCGCGCCGTCACATGGTACTTGTCAAACAAGGCCTTGTCTCGCCGGTACACGAAGCGGGCACGGATCGGATTAACATTGTAGAGCGTTTGAGGGGGATCTCGTACAGGGCGCTGCACGACAGGGTGGTGCGTAACAGCGCGCAGCTCTTTGCTTCGCAGCGCTTGTAAGAGCGGCGTCGACTTGTTGTACAGGTCACCTGTCGATGTGAGAGGGCTGTGCTCGCCTCGCAGTGTGTGCTGGGGATTTCGTGCTCTGCTGCGTCTACTCATGATCGTGTGTACCTTCACAAGGGGCACGTCTCGAGCCAAGTAGGCAGCCAAAGTCCACAGCATAAGGTCCTCATCGCAATATGTACCAGCGTCGTGCAGGTACAGCTCGTCGGTGACTGGCATGAGTATGGCTCGACCTGCCTCCAGCTCATACGACACAATGTCCAGCGCACGGTCAGCAGTCGCGCGGCGTTTCTCCGTTGCTCCGTACTTGGCGACCGCTTGCAGTGCCCAAAGACAGCTGGTCGTGATGATTAGAGCATCTTTGCCGCTACGCAGGCGCCGGACGACGGCGACAAGGGCGTCAACGCACTTTGAGACGCCGCTGGAGTGGAGTAGGAAGACGTTCTCCACGGCTGCTACGTAGTCCAGATTTGACACCAACGTTCGTACTGGGTGGACGCGACGACCCTTGCGAAGAACAACATAGGGCGCAGGGTGAGAGCTTAGGTGAGCAAGCACGGCAGCTGTGTCAGGAAGTCCGCCTGCGGACGCAGTAAGCGGGAAGAACGGTGCTTCAGCGCGCTGCTCGGCAAGCCGCTGTGCCACATCCGTCATACGTGGCACCGCCCTGAGTGCAATCACGTCAAACTGCTCTCGCTGTGCAAACGCCAGCGCTTCGGACTTGGACGTCAAGCTCTGCAGCAGCTCCGTACCACTCTCGACGAGGGCCTCTTGCAGTACGACATCGCCATCGTCGCGCGACTTCGCCAGACTCGCCGTGAGAAGCTGCAAGGCGGCTGCCTTGACCATCGCCCGCTTGTCGCGCGAGACAGCTGAAAAGAAATCGGGACCACGCGTTTGTGTGAGAGCCGGCGCCAATGTCAACGGTGGTGTGTCGTCACGCTCATAAAACAGAGCCGGCAACGTCGATATGGATTTTGCCCTGTCGTGAGCACGGATCTGCCCACCAAGCAGCGCATCCAGCACAGCGTCGCGCTGAATATCCATCACTTGCAGCATCATGTACAAACGCTCAAGTCGCGCTGCCTGCTCAGAGCCCGAGAGCACAAAACCCACCTTAGACCAGCGCCTCCACAACTCATCCAGTAGTGCCTGTACGACAGTTAACGGTGCCTTGCCATCGGGCATGACGCCCGAGAATCCCGCCATGACATCAAGGATGTCGTCCTCCGACCATCCCTCAGTGAAGCGAAATGTTGCATGTTGCGGTAGAGGAGGGCGCGCCGAGCTGGCCTCTTGATCATCGACGGCACCCTCAGCTGTCAAGCTATGCCCACTGGTAGTCATGTCCTCGAGAAAGTCGAGCAGTACGCGGCCCGTAGTCACGTGAGCAGACGTTCGATTCACGCCGCGGGGGTGCGTGTAGTCAGCGCGATTCTGCGGCGCGTTGGGATTCAGCGTATACCACTTGTTCGGCTCCATAATCTTTACAAGCGCCAAAAAGTGAAGCACCTGCACCAGCAACGCAGGCGACTCCGCCAAGCGGTGGGGCTGCTCCTCAACGAACGCCACTGTCATCGCGTCCACCAACTGGACAAAGGCCTTCGTCAACTCGCTTGACACGGTGTAGCTGCGACCGTACTTGAGCACTTTAGCAGCAATAAACTGAAGCCCATTACCGTCCCACTCGAAGAGAGAACTAAGTTCGTAGAGGACGCGTGTGAGTTCTTCGTTGCTGCGGCGCTGAAGCGTCGCGGCAAAGTCGAGCACTGTCGCTGTCCTCGCCTCGCGCTGTGGACGGTTCCAAAACTGCGCGAGAAGGTCGTCCACGCTTCGATCACACTCCAGCACATCGAGCAGTGGAAACTGACGGTGGACACGATATCCGAGCAGATCTTCATCCTGCTCATCTAGCGCGCGTGACAGCACTTCTGAATCCTCTGGTGGCGCAACGGCCACTGAAGCGGTGGCGATATCAACGGATGTCCCCGTGGTTTCGCCGCTCAGCTCTGCCCACAGGGCAGACGCCGCTTCAGCGTTGTCGCCGTCATCATCCTGGAGCTGCGTAGACGCGCCTCCCCGCGGTGGTCCCTGCGCTGCCCTGGCCATACGCGCTCGGGCCTCCTCGATATCCGGCACGTTGCGCAGACGTACCGGACCAAAGCCCATGGATGCGTCGTGTCTCGGCAGCGGAAAGGGAATGAAGTCGGAGCTGACATCCTTCGGGTACATACTTGAGGGCAGTACGCGGTGCGACACACGCGGCAGCGTTGACACGGCCGCCGAAGAGCTCGTGGTAGCTGATCCCGTCGCCTCCAGCGGAGGCGGTGGTGGTGATGCAGCATTGTCAAAGCGCATGCGCCACACTTGGCTGGCGCGCAGCACCCCTGCCACAGCGCGACGGCTGCCAACGTCCAATCGATGAATCCGCAGCGACATTCGCGTAATCGTGCACTGAAGAGGGGAGAGTGTGGTGCAACAGCTCGCAACCAGTCGTTTCGTGTAACGTTTACATAGAAAGCGGAGGGAAGAAAAGAGAGGAGACCAGTAGAACTGGGAGACACGAAAGAACTTGTCAAGGAGCCAAGCCGAAACCAAAGATTGGTTCCGTTCTCTACACGGAGGATCACTTTTCTTTGGCTGTTGCCCTGCTCGCTCGTCTCTCATCTCCTAGACTGGCGGCACCGCGCACTCGGCACATGCGGTGCCGCAACTGCAAACCCCTTTATCATGCGGGACGCATCTGTGCACTGCTCAGCGTAAGTGTGCTTCCCGGCGGAAAAGGTGCTGTCCGGCGTTTCCTACAAACAGAAAGGAGACGGGGAGCGTGCGGGCGCGCATGTGAAGCAGAGTTGCAGCAGAAGTCGTTCGACACTACTCCCCTCCCCCACCTCCGCCGCAGTTCATGTGTCCCACAGCACATGCTCTAAGGAGTACGCAAGGTGTTGTAAAAAGGAAAAGGATGCGTCTTTTTAATTTCTTTGCGGTCTCCAGAGAACTCAGGCGACGGCTCCCCCAACGGCCGCGGGTTTCATTGCCTCACGTTTTGCGAGCGTCAGCTGAGGAATTCCCCACTGCGAATCTTCTTGTGTTTGATTTTGCTCTTGTGAGCACTCAGCAAGGCGGGAAAGCAAAGAAAAGGGTCGGCGGCGGCGGGGGGAGAGCGAAACTCGAAAGGGGCTGCTCATCCTCGCTCCTCCACACTCACACTATCATCTGCATGAACAACGGACGTCCTCTACACAAGCACACACAAACACAAACAGACACATAGATATACGTCTCGCAAAACGCTGACAAAAAGCTGCAACAAGAGGAAGGACTACACATCAAACTGCACGCAAGTGTGCGAAAGGGGGGAAGAAGCGTCGGCACTCGAATCTGTAAAGAGTGCACTGGGAGCGCGAAGCATAAATGAGATTTGAAAGCATTATGTCACCAGTGCGAAGTCGGCATGCGTGTGGGCCACCGAGAAAGTGTGGCACACGTGCGGGTGCGTATATGCGTCTTCGTGGCAATTCCATAACTTTCTGGCGCGGGAAAGCGGGAGAAAACTTGAGGAGAGTAAAAGGGTGACAACGATGGGGCAGCTGGTGTGCAAATGAAGCGCAGCGGCAAGAGCGCTGCTCTGTACCTGCACACAGAGACCAAGTCCGATGCCTGCCCCCATCAAACACAAAAAAGGTCCTGGAAGCAATCCTGGTAAAAGTGAGCGAAAAGGCAATTGCTGTGGTAAGCCAACAGAATGAACCAAACGACCATGAAGGTCCGTCTCCCTTTCCCTCACCCTGTGCCTGTGCGATGCGCACAAGCAGACGCACATCATCCTCGCCTGTTGCGCCCCACACTCTTTCCCCGAGAGATACCTTGCACTCCCCCCCCGCCCACTTTCTATCAGCTCATCCGCAGCACTGCCGAGAGAAGCACGAAAATTAACAGACAGGCAACGAGCTTGTTTTTCAAAACTGCTAAGAGCCCCCGTGCCGTCTTCACCAATACGGTGGAAGCAAATGTGCTGGTGCCACCTGACTGCCGTGGCAACGCAACGGCACCTTTCGCCCTTGTGGAAGAGCGGCGTCCATATCTAGGTTCTCTCGACATGGTCAACTCACTGTACTGCGTCACATGTTGCAGTTGCACATTACGCAGAGAATTCCACGAGGTGTCCATGTCCTCCTCCTCTGCTAAAGGGCGCGCATCGTCGCCCGCTACCGACAAATGCGTCGCTGGTCGTGATGTACCTGGCGTATATGGCCTCATGCCCTCCAAGTCGTCCCCGCCATCGTGCACGACGTGCCAGGTCATCACCGTTTTCCCCCAGTGCAGCTCATGGGCCGCCAATTCGCGCAGTCTCTCATCGTATGTGGTGTGCGCTTCAATGAGGAATAAAAGGTCCTGGACGCTACCGGGAAACATCAGTTTCGTGTGCAGACGTGTGATGCTGCGGTTGCATACTCGCTCCAGAGCCTCTGCCTTGTATCGAGCCATCTCGATTTCCTTCGTTTTCGCCTTTACGTCGCGCTGCGTCACAGCATCCTGCAACTCCCGCTTCACCTCTGCCAACTGGTGGACTAAATTGGTGGAGAGCAATATCAGCGCATCGTTCTCAGCAGCCCGCATGCGACGCAGCACACCGTTCAGTCGCTCATTCCCGCTCAGAAGAACCAGGTCGAGCAAAATAAAGTAGAGAAGAACGAGGGTAGTCGTGACGAGGGGCTTTCGCATCGCACCGGTGGCCACGCTTCTCACCGACCCAATTGCTTCCGTAACTGCCGAAACGATCAGAGAGGGAGTGTCGTCCTGCTCCTTGCCGACGTTCCCCTCGCCCTCTTCGCTAGCGCTTTCTACACCGCCGTCCGCGCCACTGCCATTGGCTTGTTGTGACGCAGACACAAACATTGTGCCCTTCGACGCTGATTCAACCTCGTTCTCATTGGACTTCACAAACAGAACGAGGTTGCCGTTACGGCGCTGCTTGGAGGAAATGGTGGACCTTTCGTATACCATGTGAGCTGGAAAGCTCGCAGTCGGCACCCCCTCTGATGAGGTAGTGTTTCCATGTGGCTGTCGTGTGCTCTGGCAATCATCAGTGGGAGCGCCACTCGCCGCCACCGACACTGTGAAGTCGCCCTCGGCGTTCGGCTGCATCACAGCGCAGCTTGAATACCTGTGTATACGTGGAATATGGCAAAAGGCATCTAAAGAAATAGAAGCAAGCGCAGCCCATTGAAGAAAGCTGCCAAGTCTGATCTACGTCTGTGCACTAACGGCTCAGAGGAGTACTTTCGTCACTTGTTCTTCACACATCCAAGTCCCCTCTTTTGTTGCCACTACGCCCTCGTCGTCTGTTCCTTTCGGGAGGGAGGGAGGGAGGGGAGGGGAGGGGAGGAGGGGGTATGTGTAGGGCTCCAGCGAGTAGCCCGACCGTAACTGCGCAGAGGCCCCCCCGTACGCGCAGATGAAGGGACGCCTTTTCGCGGTCCATCCGCAAGAGAACAGCACGCATGCACACAAACGAAAAAGAAAAAGAGACGAGCCACACAAGATCGCCGGATAGCAGAGTCAGCAAAGGGCAGTGAAAGAACTACAAGCATAGTCTGATTCATGTGCAGTGCTTCAAGGTCCGCCGATACGCCCGTATGGGATGGCGCCTCCGCCTGGCGCAATTTCCAGCCACTTCTATTGTAGCTCGGTATGCTGAAAACGCACTGAAAAAGAATGTTGAATGCGGCAACACAGGCAGCATCGAGGAAGGAGGTACTTCGTAGAGAACATCATGTGCGTCGTCGCATGATCGCAGTGACCAAGCCATTCAACCTTGTGCTCTTTTGCGAGAGATTATCTTACTGTTGTACCTGTGATTCAAGAAGAGGAAAGCTAGTTGAGAAGGCGCGCGCCTCCCACACACCATGCGACCACACCAAAGCGGTACAACGACACCACACAAGCGCACCCACTCCGGGGAAGGAGGGAGGAGGAGGCAGAGGAAGACAGAACTTCGAGGGGTTCGACACGGGAGACGTTTTTGCTGGTGTGTACGTGACCGGTGTCTCGGAAGAAAGACTCTTTGAGCAAAAACAAAGCAGCAGCTTTCCCCTACTGCGACGAGCCCGCTCCTCCTCTTGTCTCTCCTGCGCTCTGTTAGTCCCGCTCGTCAGGATCCAGTAGTCGGTCAGCCCGGCGGCGAGCCCGCCTTCCGGCGTCTACAATAGGCTTGAAGCCAATGTCCACCACCTCCCCACGGTCGTTGCGCACGTAAGTGTACTGAGTTGCTTGTTCAGCAATATCGCTATCTGTGTACTTGAAAAACATGACGTAAGCTACATAGCAGATGAACGATGACCAGCCCCCCACCCAGACAGCTTTGAGACTGCTCCAACGCCAGCCGTACTGCCAACGAATCGGCAGGCGCGGTCGCAGCTGCTGAAAAACGTATCCACCAGCACTCTTGGGTAAATCGGGCATTCCAGGGTTGCGAGACACACTTTTTTTGCCTGCACCAACCTCAGAACGGCCGCGACGCCTACGACGCTCCACAGTGGGGCGCGGAAGCTCGAGCCGTAGGGGACATCGACGCAGCATGCCGTGCTAACCTTTGTTTTATCGGTTTCCGGCTATTGGCATTGACGGAAAGGAAAAGGCGAAGCCAGCCAAAGCAGGGGAAGAATAAGGAGACGACAGCCGCAGTAGAGCGAGTCCTGTGCAGAAGCATAGCAAAGAACATTTTTTTTTTTCGGGCGTGATCGCATGCATATGGAGTGGGGCAGGAAAGCCAAGCATGTTGTTCCTTTGTCCACAGAATACCTACGCTCAGGCAGGTGAAGATTCAGAGGAACAGTGCCCTTTATTCAGCAAGAAAAAAAAGGGAAGCCGGACGGCACCGTGTCGACCACACTAGTCCAGTGTTCGCTCCAAACAAAGCATGCGCGAGTGAGGGGCACACGTTGCACGATCAATCAGTCCATCTACTACACGGGTGCGTACGTGGCCGCGTAGCCTTCAAGGAATAAACTGCCGCTCCCCTCCCCCCAATGCTTTCCATTCGTGCACCGTCGTGGACACTGAGCATCAGCAGAGAGAGCCAGGTTATGTAAATGTGTACACCTATACGAGTGTATAGGATCATTGCGTCTGGAACAAGCACATCCACCAACCCTTAATCGTTGTTACACGCACGCCCCTCCTCTCCCCACACACACACAGACACAGACACAGACACAAGCCCGCCTACGAGAGAGAGATCCGTTCGCACAGGCAGCGGCAAGACAAATTTCCCTGGCCAGCCAAGAAAAGGAGGGAGCAGTCACAGGGCAAGATGCGCAATCAGCAGCAGCTCAGGTCACCCTGCGTGCGCGAGGAAAAGGACGAGAAGGGAAAGGGATGTTTCGCCTTACCCGGTATTCTTGGCGTTGTTGCGTATCTCCATGCTCATGCTCTCATAATTTGCCCGATCCGCCGCAGACACCGAAGGCTTAATCTTTTTCAAGCTCGCCTCGAAGTTGTCTGCAGTAATGGTGGGCAGATCCGCCGTATCAGCGCTCTTGCCGGTGATGTCACGCTCCAGCTCCTCCAGTTCGTCCTTTGTATGGGAGTTGTATACGCCCTTTAGCGCAGTCAACGACGCCTCCCGCATGAGGGCTGCCAAATCGGCGCCGCTGAAGCCCGTGAGCCGCTCGTCGTGTGCCAACCTTTCCAGGTTCACCTCGGCGTCCACCGGGTACTTTCGAGCGTGGGTCCTCAGGATCGATGCACGCTGCTCAGGCGACGGCAGCGGCACGTAGAGTAGTTTGTCCAGACGACCTGGACGCAGCATGGCGGAATCGATCATATCGGGGCGGTTCGTGGCCCCAATCACGTAGACGTCCTTCCGCCCCTCCACGCCGTCCAGTTCGGTCAGCAGCTGGTTCACTACGCGCTCGCTGCTTGGATTTGCCCTGTCCGACCCACGACGCGGTGCCAGCGCATCCAGTTCGTCAAAAAAGAGGACACATGGGGCGCTGGCCCGCCCACGCGCGAAGACCATGCGCACGCTGCGCTCACTCTCGCCGACAAACTTGTTGAGCAGCTCTGGGCCCTTGATGGAGATGAAGTTGGCGCCCGATTGGTTCGCGATTGCTTTTGCAACGAGTGTTTTGCCGCAGCCCGGTGGGCCATAGAGCAGCACGCCGACAGGGTGGTCGAGACCGAAACGGTGATGCAGCTTCGGGGCACGAATAGGCTGCAAGATGCTGGTCATGAGTTCCTCACGCACATCCTCGAGCGCGCCCACGTCATCCCAGGAGACGTTCGGGATCGTCGTGAAGCCCTCACGCATCGCAGACGGCTGCACCCGCTTCGTCGCCTCCTTCAGTTCATCGAACGTGACGCAGAACCCGGAGAGGTCTTCCGCCTTTACATCATCCACAACACCAGACTCATCCAGCTCCTTGTACTTGCGGCGGATAGCAAGGATACACGCCTCCTTGACGAGAAGGTGTAGATCTGCGCCGACGTAGCCGGGGGTCATGTTGGCGAGCTCGAAGAAATCCACGCCGTCGGACAAGTTAATTCTCGCACAGATGATATTGAGGATGCTTTGCCGCTCGTCAATTGAAGGAATACCAAGGGCAATTTCCCGATCGAACCGGCCGGCGCGGCGCAGCGCCGTGTCCAGTGCCTCTGGGCGGTTTGTCGACCCCATCACGCAAACCACCTTGTTGTGCTGCCGCCACGCCTGCGACACCTGATCCATGCAGGTAAGCAGCTGTCCAACGATGCGACTCTCCATAGCACGCTGGGCATCCTCACGACGCCCCGCGATGGTGTCGATCTCGTCGATGAAAACAATGCTCGGCGCCGCCGCTATGGCGTCCATGAACAAGTTCCTCAGTTTTGCCTCGCTGTCGCCGCTGATGCCAGAGACAATCTCGGGCGCCGCAACAAAGAAGAGGGGCACCTGAAGCGAGCCAGCGATGGCGTGGACAAGCTTTGTCTTGCCGACACCCGGCGGGCCATGTAGCAGAACGCCGCATGGTGGGTCTGCACCGAGACAATTAAAGAGATGTGGCATGCGGATGGGCAGTTCAATGAGTTCTTTTATTACCGGTAGCTCCTTGGCCAAGCCGCCCATGTCCTCGAGAGTAATCTTCGGGATCACACCGAGCACCTCGCCCTCTCCGTCGCCGCTGCCGCTCTTTTCCGCCTCCTTGACGCTGTGAGGGCGGCTGCTGCCGGACTTGTTACTTTTCGGCCCTTCCTCCTCTTCGTCACGAGGTCGCTTTGCGTGAAAAGGGTAGTTGTCGTCGGCGATGTGCCGTGGGCCGCCGCCGGGGCGCTGCTTACGGTACCCGTTGGGGGTCTGCCGAGCCATGTGCTTCAGCTTGCACTTGAGGCGGTCACTCACATCCGACATGGCTCCCTCCTGTGAGAGCAAAAAGAGTGAAAAGGTCTAGAAAAAAGGGGGATAAGTGGCTCGCCACCTGCTGTCGCACATGTTGGCACAGATGTGTAGGTAAATCACAGCAGTGGCAGGAGGACTACAAAAGAAAAAGAGGCGCGGGGAGAGTTGTGGAAACGGTGGCCGTGTATGTTGAAGGGAAGGATTCGGCGGCATCATGACGGTCCGCAACAGCCCCCCCCCCCCCCACACACACACATATACATCATGTACGGTGTCTCCCTTCTATCCGCGGCGTAGGTTCTCCCTTCCACGTTTCCACCGCCTCACCCTTCACATCCGCGACAGACCGATGGAAGAGTCGGGAGTAGAGGTCGGTGGTGCTTCTCGGACATCACTGCCTTCTTGCTCTGCCCTGCGACTCGCATGACCAGTGTTCTCCACGTTCGCTTCGGCAATACTAAAATATGGAGAGAGAACAAAGAGGAAGACGGGTATCGGCCGAAGACAGCACACACACACGCACACGCACACACACGACGGCCCATGGGTACCACGACTACAACACCAGAGCCACGCAGCAGCTGAAAAGCTTATGCTCCGGCAAACAAAGGCACTTCCCCTGTGAATATGTATACAACATAGAGAGGCAACACACAACACAAAAGTGAATAGTGCACGAAGACGCAGCGGGCTCCTCTTCCTTTCATTCAGTGGTGGTGATTGTCGTGGCGATGGGGTGGGCAGGGGAAGGGAGAGCCGAAGAGAGAAGGTAAACACGCAAACGCAATGGGACGCACTCCCGGGCAGACGCACACTTCCACGTTGCAGCCACAGTCGCTGCAGCGGAAGAGACGTGCAGGGAAAGGGCGGCGCTGCTAATGGGTACGAGCTCGCAGCAGACGTGCTGCACATCGTGGCACACACAAAAAAAAAAAATCAATAACCGCTTCGTTGGTGCAAATACGTGCTTACATACCCCAGGGCTCTCTGCTACCGCATGGCTCATACTAGCTATTTTGCGGGAAGACGTGCCGGTGACCACGGCGGCCCTCACCTGTCACAGAGTCACCGAGACAGAAAAAAGAACAACAAAAACCATGCGATAGCGAACAAGATTGTGTACGCGTCTGTGTTGCAGACATCATGATTTGTGCGCCTGTTCAACCTCACCCACCTACCCATCCGCTTCCTCTCGCTTGCCTCTCAAAGGCTTCACAGACCCACTCACAGAAAGAGAGAGCCTGCACCCCCCACCTAGCCCCCCCCCCTCCCCACCCAATGCAGCACGTCACTCGCTCCGCAACGCTGGAGAGTCCGGCACAGGATACTCCCGT
The DNA here is from genome assembly GCA_033953505.1 of Leishmania tarentolae. Taxonomy (NCBI): domain Eukaryota; phylum Euglenozoa; class Kinetoplastea; order Trypanosomatida; family Trypanosomatidae; genus Leishmania; species Leishmania tarentolae. Next base: position 453,991 of record CP119851.1, read on the forward strand.
GGACGACTGCCCCACTCTGCTCGCTCCGGTCTCTCCTCCTCCCCCTTCCCCCGCACATTTAACTTAATCAAACCCCGAAAACCGCCCAGAGAGACACACGTGGGCACATCCAATACAAGAGCACACAGAGCGAAGTCGAAAAACGCACAACAAGTAGAGGTGACGCGTGTTTTTCATTCTGAAACAGCAGCTGTACTGCGCCTCAGACCACGCAGGTGTGACCATGAAAACTGCAAGGCACACGCAGGAACCCGCATGCCAGGAAAAGAAAGAGACATGCAAATATCCACAACGGCACTCATTAGAGCAGCAGCAGCACCACCACCACAAGAAAGCTCAGCAGCCAACGACCGATGGCAGTTAGGGAGGAGAGGGGAGAGTGTGTAAAACAAGGCTGGTTCAGGGGAGGATACAACACCACAGGATGACACACCGGTCGCCTCAGCAAGTATCTTGAGTCAAAGAATGGTGAGCATTAGGAAGAGATCAGCAAAGATTTGAGTAATCCTGGGCTAACCTGCTTCACGCCCACCCACGACTTTGTCTACAAGCGCAGATACAGACATCGAGTAAGTGGGAAGAGAGAAGGATAAACACATTGTATCAGCCAAGGCTAAGAAACTGTGGGGAGGAAGACGGGCATCCCCTCAAGCGCGCACACACGACGTTTTACCTACCCTTGCCTCGGCTACCCAAAAACTAGCTTCCGTATGTCTCCCTGGTGCTCGCTCGCGCTCGCGCTCCCTCCCCCTCTCCGCCCGCTCACCAGGAGCCACGGGCTCTCTCTCTCTCCATGCACTTTTAATGATCGTGCATCGGAGCTACCGCCACTGCACGTCTGCGAGCGTTTTGCCCTCCTGCATCAGATCCCACAGCGGCGACAGTTCACGCAGGCGCTCAACGTTCTTGGCACACTCCTCAATGACGAGGTCCACCTCCTTCGCGGTGGTAAAGCGGCCAATGCCAAAGCGAATGGAGGTGTGCGCATTTTCAGCGTCAACGCCTAGGGCACGGAGGACGTAGCTGGGCTCCAGAGATGCGCTTGTGCACGCGCTACCGCTTGACACCGCCACATCCTTCATACCCATCAGCAAGCTCTCGCCCTCCACGCAAGAAAAGCTGATGTTTAGATTGCCCGGCAGACGGTGTTTCAAGTCCCCATTCACGACAAGGTGTGATAAGCGACTCTGCAGTCCGTTCAGCAGACGCTCCTGCAGCTTCTGTGTGTGCGCCGCGTCGCGCTCCCACTCCTTCATGGCAAGCTCGCAAGCAGCGCCCATGCCCACAACGAGTGCTGTGGCGACGGTGCCGCTCCGAACGCCACGCTCTTGCCCACCACCGCTGACGGGGGAACGAAGGCGCACGCGCGGACGGCGCCGCACGTAGAGAGCACCGCAGCCTTTCGGGCCGTAGACCTTATGTGAGGACATCGACATGACATCGATGTTGTCGGCGTTCACGTCGATCTTGATCTTGCCCACAGCTTGCGCCGCATCGGTGTGGAAAAGTACCTTTCTGGAGTGGCACAGAGCCCCGATCTCGCGGATGGGCTGCAGCACACCGATCTCGTTATGTGCTGCCATGCATGAAACGAGGCACGTGGTGGGCTTGATCGCCGCCTCCAGCACCTTCAGATCCAAAATCCCGTTCTTCTGTACTGGCAGGTACGTCACCTCGAAGCCCTCCATCTCCAGGTAGCGGCACGAGTCAAGCACACACTTGTGCTCTGTCTGCAGGGTGATGATGTGGTTCTTCTTGGCCTTGAGGAAGTTGCTGACGCCTTTGATGGCGATGTTGTTGCATTCAGTGGCGCCGCTAGTGAAAAAGATCTCTTTGGGGCTTGCGCCCACCAAATCAGCGACCTGCCTGCGCGCCTTCTCGACCGCCTCCTCAGCGCTCCAGCCGTACTGATGGGTGCGACTGTTCGGGTTTCCGTACTCCTCCGTCATGTAGGGCAGCATCGCATCTAGCACGCGGGGGTCCAGTGGGGTGGTGGCCTGGTTATCCAGGTAGATCGGACCACTCTCGAAAACAGGCACGGTGGATGGAGGGGCGGCAGCAGCTACGGCAGCCTTCGAGGTTACCCCGGAGCCGTTAGCCTTGGAGGCAGCAGCGCAGAAAAAGATACGCGACACTCGCCACATCATGTCCCAGATCTCCGCTTATGTGCAATTGTTCTCGACTAATATGTGAATGAACAAGTGTATTCGGGTGTGTCAACGGAGGTGCGGTCGTGCGTACCTCGTCCTACTATCTGTTTCTCGTCTTACTGTGTACTTGCGCCTTTTCTTCGCATGCATCTACACCCGTGCTCATAACTCAGACGTTAGGGCGCGCTCGCCGGAGAACGCCACCGCGATGTCATCAGACCCGACACGCGCGCATGCGCACCGCCCGAGAGAGAGAGAAGAGAAGGGTGCAAGAAGCAGGTATTCCGTAAACGGCGCGTCGAAGGCGGTGATGGACGCAGTGTGCCCAACAAAGCAGCAATACTATGGGCACCGCTGAGCAGAACCTCGTACAGAGCGGGGAGTCTCCCTCCGCCCCCCTGAGCGCAATCTACGATGCTACTGTACACCTCCTCCTACACTACAGAAAAAGGTCAAGTGCGCTACGTCTCTTTCACCTAATTCAACAGTGTGTCGAAAATTTGGCACGGCGACAATGACAGTGACAGCGGTGGGCGCATGTTGATCGTTTCTGTGCTTTTGGTTTTTGTATCCTTAAGGAAATACGTCAGTGATGTAAGCTGAATGAGAGGCAGTAAAGGGAAATCACATGGCTTCCCCTTCCTCTCGGCAACTCGAACCGTGCGACATCACAAATTGATCTCGGTCTACCAAGGTAGCCTCAACAATTATACATGTCGCTGGAGAGCTCTCACGTCCTCCTTTTGACTCACGTTCGCGGAGGCAGAAGAGGGTGTTAAGAAGGTATGTGTCTGTGTGTGTGTGTGTGTGTGTGTATTCATCACCTTGTCCTTCCAGTACAACAATAGTTCAGCCCTACTCAGCCCCCTGTCCCCTATCACAGGTCCCCATCATGTTGTGGAAAGAAGCCCTAGAGACGCTGGCACAACTTTGCACCCACTCTCCCAGAGGAGGGCAAGATAAACTGACTCGAGCTCTACCCGTCCGCGTGTTGCAGATCACATCGCACCCGCTCCCATTGCACAAGTGGTTATGTGCTGCACCGTCCTCGAGGTGGCACAGGCTCCCTCCACTTGTGGGTAATAAGGGACCTGGAGTGAGGCATATTCGAGTCACGCTGGCATTCTGCCCATGATATGGATGGCACAAAGGTGTCCGCCGTCACGAGTTGCCCCGACCCCCACGCCATCGACGGTCCCACCCCACCGACAACAGTAGCAATACATAGCTCTGACCTCCCAGAGGTCGCAGGCACTTGAACCTGTCATCAGCATCGGTGGCTGGGGCATTTCGAAGGGCTTAGGGGGGCTTCTTGGCTTCTCCTACACGCACACACAACGAATGGGGTGTGTACCGGGCTCACCGCAGCACCACACACAGCGGGGTGGAAATTTCCCCTCCGTCATAGCACTTGAGTGGGGTATGGAATGGGCAGAAGATATCAAGAAGTGCGCAGCAAAGCAGCCATTTCCCAGCACTTCAATCAACCTCCGACATGAGACACTACCACAGCAGTTCATCTGCAGCACCCACAATCTCGTCCACGTCCGTCACGGTCTCCTTGCCGTCCTCCTCGTCGCTATCCTCGCCGCCCCAGCCTTGGTACGGGTCTATTAATCCCATATCTGCCACTGTGGTACGCACTGCGGAGACAAAGCTGCGGCTGGCAGCACTGTCGTCTACCGCATAAAAGTTCTCGGCCACCTGCCTCGCGCGCATCTCGTTGTAGGCGGTGCGCATCTGATCAGATGTGGCAAAGTACGCCGGCAATTTCCTCCTCAACTCTGACGACTCCACGCCGCTCGACTGCAAGTCGCCAGTGACGGACTTTGTGTTTTCCACCTCCTGCACCCACCGCTGCAGCGACACGTCCGTGATGCGGAGAAATGTTCGGTAGCTCATGGACACCGGGTAGGCCGCAGCCACCTTGGCTGACTGCAATGGGTCGGCCACTCGATACTCTTGCAGCAGGGCTGCTGCACCTCGTCGCAGCACTGGATGTACGCGCAGATGCACATCGAACGAAAGCTGTTGGAGAACCGACGAGAGGGAAGACGTGAGTACCAGTATGCGGTGATTTCGATCCGCTGAGACACGGCTTTCAGCGTTCATAGCAGCGTTGTCTCCAGCCCCATCAGTGGCCGTCAGCTGCGAGTTCGCGGCCAAGGCACGACTCACACCCCCCGGGCGGTGCATGTACTCGTATAGCAAGCTGCGCAGCACGTTCCCAGTGTAGTCGCCTCCACCCATGACTTCAACAAGAACATCGTAGTCGTCGAGGACCACAATCCCACTTTCGGTGTGCGAGGCGTCGTTGAGAGCCTCCCGTAGCTTTACCAGTTGCTCCTCATGATTGGGCAGCTGCGCCAGGCGACGGCATGAAAGGTAGCGCACCGTTGTGAAGTCGTAGGCGCTAGTGAGGGCTCTGGCCACGGTGGACTTGCCGGTGCCTGGGGCACCGGTGATGGCGAGCATCCCCGTCACGGTGCGGTTGCTCTGCATCACGCGCTCAATCACCGCAGTCGCCCTATCGATGTTCTTGCTCACGGTGCCATCGTAGTCGACAATCTCGCTACTAGCCCTGTCACCCTCCGCAGAGATCTGAGACAACACAGACGCCTCATCTTTGGCGCTGCGGATGTCCTTGAAGGCGCGCTCAAAGTCCTCCAGTGTGACTTTGAACGATGCATTCGACGAGGCACATGAGCCCGCGTTGTCGTTGCCTCCTGCGCTTTCCAGACCAAACCCACCAACATCTCCCGCGCGATGGCCAATCATCTCCTCGTCTGACACACTGGACGGCCCCTCGTCGGTCTCCATGCTCTGCGAGTCTACTTGGAAGAGCCCATGCTGGCGATACCGCAGCAATGCGTAGCTCAGGGCGGATCGCACCGTTCCAGCGATGTCAGACCCGGAAAAGCCACCGCTTTGCAGTGCCAAATCTCGAAGAACCACATCGGCTGCCAGAAAGTTCCCCTCTCGCAGTCGCTCCGTGTGAATAAAAAAGATGTCCTCGCGGCCAGGAACGTCCGGAGCGGGGATCTCGATGAGCACCTCAAAACGGCCAGGACGGAGTAACGCCGAGTCGATCGCCTGCAGCCGATTGGTCAGGCCGACAACCAGCAAGTCGTTTCGGCTCTTCACACCGTCCATGAGAGACAGAAGTGTGTTTGTGACACCATCGTAGACTGCCTTTGCAGAGCCCTCATCGCTAGAGTGGCCGCGACGGCGGAAGAGCGCTTCGAACTCGTCAATAACAAGTACCGTCAGCGCGCCCTTTTTTGGGGGGTCCTTCCTCCTGTGGGCTGCACGGTCAAACCACTGGTTCTCCTGTTGCGCGGTCTCCTCCTTCGATGTCGTGCCAATGTCGTATCCCTCAAACACATCCCGCAAGTTCTTTTCGGACTCGCCAACAAACTTGGACAAGATGTCTGCCGCGTTCACCAATGAAATGCGCGTGTTGGGGCCCAGCAGGCGGAACAAGTTGCGCGCAATGAGGGTTTTGCCGTTCCCGGGGGGTCCGTAGAGGATGACGCCGCGCACGTGCTGTAGTTGTAACGCTTCGGCGAGCGGTGCTAGAGACGGAAGCCGAGAGAGGAAGACGCGGCGGAAGAGAGTGCGAAGCTCGCGCTGGAGGCCGCCAACGCCGATCTCCACCCACATGTCATCGTCATCCACAGCGGGGTCGCTATCGTATGAATCCTTTGAGCCGCTGCGAGGCTCTCCCGAGCCCTTGCCGCGGTCCTTAGATGCGGGAAAAGGTGCGTACAGACGTTCTAGTGGATGCTCACGCACCTCCTTCCATGACACTTTCCCCAGCTGATCTCGCAGCTTCTCGGCGGCCGTCTCATCTTCGGCGTCTGTCGTATTGCTTACGCGCAACTCCACCGCACGGCGCAGTACGCTAATGGTTCGAAAGGCTTCCTCGCCGCTGCGTCGCTCCTCGAGACGTATGTCAAACCACATCGGCTGACTCACCAGCCGCGCCAACTGTGGTGCCATGCCCGCCACGCCAGTGAGGGTGAGGAGCGGGTTTTCCAGCTCGCACGAGATCAGTTGTGTGGGGAATACCGGCGAAGCCATAGGTCGGTTGCAAGTCAGAACAATCTTCTCGAGCAGGCGCGTGCCAGAGTCGTTTTGCTCTTGCCTAAGCAGGGGTAGGCGGCGGTGCTCCTGCAGCAGCACCCGGTGCAACACCGCCTGCGAGTCATCGTTGTCCGTGTCTCGCACGTCTGACGGAAGGTTCACGCCCTGCAGCGAGAGCCTGACACTCGCGATTGGGACTGGTGAGATCGACGATGATACGGGCGCGCCGGTGCTTGCCGCAAAGCACCCGGTCGTCTCCCTGGCCTCAGCTGGGCTGTCACGGCAGCCGCGCACGTACAAGATTTCTGGCGCCGTATCGTATTCCTGTGCTCTAGCAAGGACGTAGACGCATGATAAGAAAATCATAGAGAAAACAAAGATAGAAAACGAGCGCTGAGCACATTGGCCCAGACGATACAGTGCCTGACGCATAGTGTGAGAGAGGAAAGCGCACCAAGCGAACCAGCAGCACGATGAACGAGAAGGGAGGCAGCTCCAGCACATCTGAGACGGCTCAACAAAAACCTTGAAAGGCAATCGGTTGGCTCCCAGGTAGAAGGCCGCCCTGTATGTGGACAGAGATGTGTGTTGGAGCGGGGGGGGGGTGCACGAGACAGTCACAGAGCACACACACACACGCACACACGCACACACACACGCAAAAAGTGAACAGGGGGAGCGTGCACTCCGCTATCACCGATAAGACGATGCCGGCCGAAAAAAACAAAAAAAAAATACGCAGCAGAGGTGACGCGAAGAGCACTCCCAGGGTAGCGGTCAGCTACAGAACGAAAAAGAAAACTATGAGGGGGCGTATCCAGTCTACGGAGACTACGTTCAGGCACAAATGAGCTCGTATGCATCAGAAGTGATACAGGTTCGGCAAAACCGCCCGCAGCGAGGACACAGAACTGGGCGAGGTGCGATCACCTCTCGTGCTCCGAGTCCACACTCCTGTGGCTACTCTGGATGCGCGCTGTATGTGTGTGTGTGTGTGTGTGTGAAGCTGCCGTTGTGATTTCAACTTGGCGCCGTCCTCCCTCCTCTTCCAGGGCGTCCTTCCGCGAAGGGTACGTGCGCCAGCAAGACACGGAAGGAAAGCGCAAAAGTGACCGAGAAGTAAACCCCTCGCAGACCCGCAAGTACCACAAGAAATCGGTAGCGTCGCGCGGTAAAGTAACGCGTAAAACATGAGAGGGAATACAACCAAACAGATGCGTGTATGCATGGCCCGTGGACACAGGGTTGCCGTCCGATCCATGGGGCAATGCAAGTAGGAAAGAGCAAAGAGGTGAAAGCGTACGTGAAACAATATATGGGAGAAGAGGAAAGGCATACGTGCAGAGCGCTTACACGCCCAAGGGGTGCAGGGGTGGGCCACCATGGGAAGAGGAGGGGAGGGGGAGAAATCGGTAGATTTTGGGATGCGGCATCCCGCCCCAGGCTCCTTATTCAGTGCTTGTTTTCTCCATGGAGGAGGAACGAAGTCAACCCACATGAACCGTCAAGTGCGTGTCACGTGATATGGTAAGGACAGCGGCGTTGTGTCACGGTATGTCGTGGGTATGCTCTGCCCTGCACATCAGTGCAGCCGTGCGGCCCGGCGCACACCTCCACAGAACGATGGGCAATCATGTTTTTTTCTTTGTTCGTGTTCCTTTGCTGAGTCGGAATCAGATTCGCGAGAGGAGAGAGCCATACAACGGTGTACTCACATACACACACGCACGCATGCGTCAAGAAGCCAACAATGATAATAATACATACAAGGCGAAGCACGCATCACGTGATGGAAAAGGGAGGAGAGAAGAGTGCGTGAGTGAGAGCTCCGCATATGTCTGCCTCATGCACAAATGGCTTTTAGGTGTGCATGTAGGTATCCCAAGAGGGACGAGGAGAGGCGATTACATGCGCACAGCGAAGCACACGAGAACAAGAAAGGCAACAACAACGGAAAATAAACAAGAAAGGTCGGAAGTACAAAGATACAGTAAGCTCTGCCCACAGGTACTCATGCGTCGCAGCTGCACGCCTTCTTTAGGGTGCGTCTGTGTATGTTCGTGAGCTTTGGTGGCGTGTGGAACATGCGCGTACACGTCGTCTGAAAAGTGAGGAAGGAGGAACAGACAAGAGAACTAAACAGAAAGAGCGCAAGCGATCCAGGCATTCTCCAGAATTGTTCGTACGTAGCACTGGTTCTACTGACGTTGTGAGTTGATGTAGTGTGGTCTTGGCTGGTGAAGAAGAGATAGCACTGGGGTGCCGTGATGCGCGCGTGTCCGCTTCGGGTCTTCGTCGTATTTTTTTGCTCGTGTCCCCCTGCGGCTGAGGTCGAAGAGGGAGCACAGGAAGGAGGGGTAAACGAGAGCGCAGATACACCCTGCGCACACATAGCCCTGTGTATGCGTGGGGGGAGGGGGGAGAGGGGGAGAGGGGGGAATGGGTGCACACCACACACGCACGCCTCGCTTCCGCCACCGCACCAGTGGACAGGGGAAAGGGGGATGTCCACACCAGAAGAAAACGACACGCGCAGGCCACCTGAGAGCCATTTCTTTGCGATTGGCCCTGTCCCCTACTTGCGGTTCAGCTCTTCAATTCGTCTGTAGATGGTAGCGGCCAGCTTCGGGTCCTGCAGCGTCTCCACGGCGAAGCGTGCGTACCCCTCCAGTGTCGCCTTGTCGTTGGGCTCCATCCTCAGGATGTGCTCGAACATTTCCTTGGTCGCATCGACCAGCGAGCGCAGCCTGGCAGAGAATGTTTGTGCCTTGGTGCCCTGTAATGCCACGACGCTACTGCGGCGCAGCTCTTCCTTCTTCAATCGCATGCATTCCCCATGCAAGGCACCGAGTATGTGTCGCACCACCTCCACGTTGCCCGGCTGCAGCCTGTGCGCTCGTTGCAGCATTACCATGGCATCCTCAAAGCGGTGTTGGTCGTTTGCGTAGTAGGCACCGAGCTGGTGACACGCTGTGAAGCTGTTCGGGTTGATGGCGACTGCCTCCTTGAAGAGCTGCTCCACCCGATCGAACATGCGCCTACGCACCTCATCGTTTGTGTAGACTGTCTTGCTATCCGTGCAAGCCCACATAAACTGGCCGTACTGTAGCACCACGTCCTCCGATGACGGGGCCAGCTCTAGCGCCGCCTTGAAGTGCTGCTCCGTCTTGAAGGGGGTGGGCATGACGCCCGCCATGTAGTTGGCGAATGACGCGTGCGCCTGTGCCGCATTGGGGTACCGCTCGAGAAAGTGAGCGTACAGGGCTTCCCCGCACCCCACCTGCTGGTCGTCAAAGGAACGGCACAAGTAGTGGGCGTAGCACATGGTGCAGTTTAAATCACCGGAGGAAGCCGCGTAAGCCTTCGCGATGTACTTGCGAGCCAAGGTGTGGCAGCCAGAGTGCATGCACAGTGTGGCGTAGTTCACAAGGATGGTGGCATGCTGCGGGAAGCGCAGAAGCGCGCAGCGGTACATGCGGTTCAACAGCCGCGGCTCCTGAAAACGGGTCTGCACAACATAGGTAGCGAAGCACACGGCATCCTCACTCATGGCGGTGGAAACGCCATCCAGCAGCAGCGGAGCGAGACTTCCGAGAGACATCGTCGCGTCAGTTTTGTTTCCGTTAGTCATCTCGCTCTGCGCCCCGGCCGCTAAGGCTGCCACGACGCGCTCCGGCGCTACGCCGAGACCCTTCAGCAGGTGATCCATTACCTCCATTCGCTGGCCGCGCGACATCGTATCCCAGGCGCTACCCGTGCCGAGCCGCGCCAGTCGCATGTGCATTTCTGCCGCCGCCGACGGGTTAGCGCGTATCACCTGTTTCATGTACGCAGATCCCTTCGCGTAGTCGCCAGACTGCACAAAGACGTCCGCCACCACCTCCGCTACCTCCAAGTACGTAGGGCACACCGCCGCAGCGCGCTCGTAAAGAGTTGCTGCCAGCTCCGGGTTCGTCACAGATTTGAGCGTGGCATAGTTGACGAGCAAGATGCCCATCTCTCGCTGGTACCTCTCCGTCAGAATCGGCATCGAAGCGATGATCTGGTCGACGTGCTGCAGTGCAACGGCGTACAGCTCTTCTGCGTCCTTGACAAATCGGTTCTGATGAAAGAAGAAGGCGCCACGACTGAGCACGATGAGGCTGTTCAGCGCCCTGTCCACGCGTTCCCGCGTCCATAACGACGGCGATGCCGAAGGGAGCACTGATGACCTGTTGCCGTCGTCGCTCGGTGCAGCCTCAGCCACGCTGCCGCGACTGTCGCCGGCTCTGCAACCGTCACGGAAGATCTCCTCCTCCTCAACGTCGTTGACGACCATGTCAGACACAACAATGCTAGCGGCCCGTCGAAAGACACGGCCAATAGTATCGATGCTCGCTTCGATGTCCACACAGTCCAGCTGCAAGCGATCAGACGCATCCAGTGTCCTCAGTCCCATGGCGTATCGCGCTAGTGAGCTGGCATCGTGGTCGCCGCGCACTTGCTGCACTGCCTGCAAGAGCACAGACCCCATGCGACTGTTCCCCAGCCGATGGCAGCAGGAAGCGAAGCTGTTTGCAACGCTCAGCCGCGTCTCACTCGGCATCATGTCGTCAGGAAGGAAAAAGATATAGAAGCACAATGCCAGAGTTTTTTCCATGTCGCCAGACTGACGAGTGAGGCAGATGAGCTTCAGGTAGGAATCGACGACGCCACCACCCAACGCGCCTTCGATTTCGATGAGGCGACTCTGCACCCCAACCGCCTCTGTGTAGGCACCGACGCGCTCGCAGCACGCAACGTAGTTGCTCAGTACCCAGTGTAGCACGTCCGGTTGAAGAGACAAGTCGACGCGCGGCAGCGCAGTAGAGGATCCGACGCGCGCCTGGCCGCTAGTGAAGGCACCACCGTCCGAAGCGCTCGTGCTGTCTAAGGCAACGGTAGCAACCGAAACAGCTGCAGCGCGCTGGCGCCGGGCACGCTTGTTGAGCCGAGTCTGCGCACTCGTCACCGAACCGTCCTTTCTATGCCACCCTTTCACGATATTGCGGTAGTGCTTCATGGCCCGCTTGTGGTCGCCAACGTAGGTCTGGCAGCAGAAAGCCATGTGTCCCTCCACCTCCGCGGAGTGAAGAGGCACCATCTCGCCAGCCATCCCCAGCTGTGCGACAGCGTCGCCGCAGTCATTGCGCAAGAGCTCAATCGCGCGACTGTACTCCTGAAGAGCCCGATCCACGAGGGCGACACTAGCCAACATGTCCGCGTACTGTCTCCGCACCCACCCGCCGATGAGACCGAGGTCAGCACGATCGAGCAACTGCAGACATCCTTCGAGCAGGCCGATCGCCTGCCCAGTCTTGCCCACGCTGTGAAACGCCATGGCAGCGTCGATGAGAGCACCAGCTGCGCGATGCGTTGCGTTGCCAGCAGCTATGCGCGCCTCCACAGTTGTAACATCGTTGCCACGACTGCTACCGCTACTAGAACCATGTGCTTCGGCTACCTGCAGCAGAGCCTCAGCGTCTTCAAGGAGAATGTACGAGGCTGCCTCCAAATAGATCACGGCGGCATCATTCTTGTTCATCTTGTATAGTAAAAGGCGACCCAGCTCCAGCATGGCACCACCAACGTCCTCGGTTTCCATGTGCTCCGTCACGCCATCGAGGTAGCTCTCGTAGAGATCCTGACTTTCTGCGTACTGGCCAGCGTGCCGGTGTAAACGCGCCATTGCCAGCTGCACCTGCAGCAGCCGTGCCAAAGTCGCCGTTGACCCTTTTGACTGGAGCAGCAGCAGCTGCGCGCGGCCTTGCGAGATGGCGTGGGCAACGCGTATGCTGTCCTCGTAAAACAGCTTCGCATCCTCTGTCACCAACGCATAGTTGAACGGCAATGGACTCGCTAAGCCAGGGGCTAACTGCTCCGGGCACCACATCGCGTTGCGCTCCATGGTGGACAGCGCCAGCTGATACTGCTCGGAGGCTTTCCAGTATTGCTGATCGCTGGCATACGCGTTCGCCAGGAGAACGCGGAGGAGAAGCAGGTGACACTCCGGATCACCCACAGTGGACGGCTGCCCAGAAGCATGCGCTGCCGCAGCTCCTGTGGATGTGCCGGTCTCGCTACGATCCTTGCCCTGCGCCACCGCGGTGGGGCAATCCTCCTGGCCCTGAGCCAGGCGTCGTTGAAGCGCGTATGCTTCCTTGGCCACGTGCACCGCCTCGTGGAGAAGCTGCGTGCTACGGTATGTCTCGAAGCTTACAAGGCAGAACATCGCGTTGTTCACGAGCACACGCGCGTAAAGGGTGAGGAAGGCGATGTCGTCACGGTTGTGGCCAAACTGATCCTCATACCGCTGCTGCATAGCGCTCTGCAGGGCTGTGCAGTCAGCGAAGGAGTCCTTGCGCAAAGACAGTGAAAGTTGCCGCTCCCACTCCCGGAGTGCGGGGTCGAAAGTCGGATCCGACCATTCCGCAAGGAAAGACGCCCATGCCTTGACCCGTTCCGTGACGCGCTCCACAAAAGATGTGAGCTGCAGGTGCTGCAGCAGCTGGGCAGTGGTCAAAGAGGCGGCCTCCGCCCGTTCCGCCTTCGCAGCCGTTGCAGACAGTGAGTTTCCTGTGTGTCTGCGCTGTCGCGGTGGCGGTTTTGCGGCTCGACTGTTCGCCGCCGAAGTGGTTGGAAAAGTCACCCGCCTAAGATTTTTGCCCTCCTTCTCTTTCGTTGGGGCTGAAGTAAGATTTGCGGCTGCCACTTCCGCACACGATGTGTTTTCGAGAGACCGAAGCAGCCGCTTCGCCTCTTGTTTCGGAGTCGCGCGTCTGCGCGGCGAATCACTTGCACGTCGGCTACGCATCGGCTTTACACCAGCACCCCCTCCCACCGTTGCCGCGGCAGGTGAAACACGCTGCCGCCGACCGGCTTGCTTGCGAGGCAGCTGCCCTGGAGGCGCCGTCGATCCAGACCCGCCCTTTCGCCCACGCGAAGATGCCCCGGCGCCTCTGCTGATGCGGCCTGTTGGCTTTGAGGTTGCAACAGCAGCAGACGGGGATGATGCGGCCGGCATTGCTGCAGCTCCTCCTGGCATCGCAGCAGTCAGTGAGGCTGTTGCGGTCTTAGCCAGGGATACCGGCTTGGATGACTGGGTAGAAAAGAAGGCGCGCGACTGCCATAAACTGCTACTGGGCCCGTTCCCTCCTGAATGGTATTGCATGCCCGTTAGGTAACCTACAATCAGTCGAGTTGCCTCCGACGCGGCAAAGCCGGTGCCAGAGGTCACCGAAACACCTGCACGGCGGCTCACCAGGCCGCTTCCCTGGTACGTAGAGAGGCGTTTCATTGCTGAAACTGGCCAGTTGCTACAACGCCAAGCACAAAGGTAGCAACTACTCTGTTAAACGGGAGGGTGCACTGAAGAGAGACGCGGCGGCGGCAGTTCTTCGTGCGCGCACGCTAATGCGAGTACAAAGACCCCCAACGTTTCCCACCTTCTCAGTAAAAGAATGAGAGGGAGCAGACGTAACACGGAGACGTAGAGCACTGTACAGGTGCTCTACAGACCCGAGTGCGAGAGAGGACCAAAGGCACAGATGCAAAGATAAGGTAGGAAGGGGGATGACAGCGGCAGAGAGGCGTGGAAGTCCGCAGAGCATTCAGCAGTAGAAGTAGGGATACACGCAAAAAGAAAAAGGGGGGAGTACAAGAGCACGAGGTCAAGCTCGAAAAGTAAAGACGCGCAACGGAAGGAGCCAAAACAAAAAAAAAGAGTGAGGGCAAGGGGAAGGAGAACTGCTACCACTCTACATATACATCTATATAGATATAGAGATATAGAAAGATCACGCCAAAGTCAAAAGAAAACAAAAATCAGCAGCAGTCTTCTACAAAGGTGATCGGGTGCCTTTCTCGATCTTTTGTCTGTCTGTCGTACCTGTTGTGCTGTGGTGGTGGTGGTATCTCTGTCTGTGTGTCTGCGTGTGTGTGTAGCATGTATGGGCTCCCTCCACCGCCCTCCTTGTCCTCCTCCACAGAAAACACGCGCGCGCAAACACTGACGTCGGGAACGAAAAGCAAAGAAATCAATACACCGTTGTCTCGGGCGGGGCACACAGAAAAAGAAGCGTGCGTGGGCAAAGGACAAGGGAAGGCTAGAGTGCTACAGAGAGAAGGGTGTGGATTCAGAAATCCGTGGACAAACACCAATGCACTCGTACGCAGTCAAACATGCACAGGGAAACAACGACAATAAATGAGAGGATAGGCAGACACACGACAGCGCACGCCGCCTGCTGCGCAGCGACCACACTTACGTTCTCACAAGGGTACGTGGTGCTAGGTGCAATCTCAAGAGGCGTTCGTTTAAATGCGAATCTCTTTTCGTGTGTAGCAAGCTCTTATTACCTGGACTTGGACTTGTATGCAGTCTGCGTCCGTGCCTGTCTGAGTGGAGCGACGGCTGATAGTGACAGCAGCCGGCAGACGCACAAAAGGAAAAATGAGACACACACCAGCGTCCTCGCCAATTAGAGATGAGGCTAGAGAGGCCGAGGCGAGGTGGAGGATGCGAAGGGTGTGATGATACTGTGTGGTAATGTCGTGTGGGCCCGTGGCTCTCTTTATGTGTTAGCTCTTTCCTCCTATGTTTGTAACTGTGAGAGTGTAGATGTTGGGTGTGTGTATGTGTCGTGGGGGGGGAGTGCCTGCACCGCGTAGTTTTGCGTTCTTTTCTTCCTCCCAGCTCTGTTGGTGTACCAGGAAAGAGAAGGCGCCGCTTGTGTGACAAGGTTTACGCGTACAACGGTGAATGGGTGCGAGGTGGGCAAAAGAAGGGCTGGTTGAGTGACTTGAATGCCTTGAGAAAGGCGTGTGTGCTTCCAGCGTACACGAAAAGGAAAACCAGACGGCAAAGAGTCTCGGCAAAGTTCAATGTGAGACCCCCTTCCGCCAATCGTCGGTGGGCAAGGTAGCAACGTACACGAGTGGTGTGTCTGTGCGTAACTGCTCTGCGGGTGCAACAGGGGAAGAGCACGCAGAGGGGGAAAAATGGGGGGAAAGCAGTGTTGAAAAGAAATGGGAAAAGTGCGTCAGCGCAGGTGAAGGGGGCAGTGGAAGGTGGAGAACAGTGGGGAGGCAGGGAGACAAACACATGCATTGATTGTGACCGGGTTGATCGCATACGGGGGTCTGTAGGTAAAGCAAAGGGCCTCTCAAGGAGCACTAAGACGAACACCTCTGTGGATGACACTTCTTTTCCTTTGAAATCGCCTTTGCGCCTCACATGTGAGGGGCCTTCTTACTGTCCTGAGGCAGACGCCATCTACCATTCTCAGTGGGCGCTTCCGACTGCGGCAAGGCAATCATGCACGAGCATAGCGCTCAAGAAGGTCAGTCCACTTCCTGGCGTCTCTGTCTTGGTTGCATATATATTTATATATATATATATATCTGCATCTTGATGCTGGGTCATCGGAGTATAAACAGACAGACGCACAGCTACAGTGCCGAAGGGATGTGGGGAACATGGTTCGCGCTCCACATTTGAGCAAGGTTGATGATATCAGCCCATCCATCACCTAGGGGAGGGGAGGGGAGGGGAGGGGAAGGGGTCACAAAGGTCGCTGAGAGGACTGTTACCTGATCATTTTGGGAGGTCAGTGGTACACCTGCCCCCCATTCAGGAACCCTGAAGCACAATACAGGTGGGTTTGACGGCAACAAAATGAGTGCGGAGCACTTCTCCGCTCAATATAAGGCCATCATGGAAGATGATGCAAATGACCAGAGCAGGGTGCGCGTGGTGAAGTGGAGCCCCGGCCGGGCGTGGGGTCCCTCGTCGCGTGCCACGCACGCCTGTGTGTGGCCAAGCTCAAAGTAAAGCGGATGGCTTCTAATGTTTCTTCTTGGGCTGATTATTGCCGCTGCCGTGTGACTTTGGCGACGACTGCTGCTGGGAAGCTGTGGCTTTTGGCCTGGAAGTCCCTGGCACGTTAGTGACAGCGAGAGCACGGAAGCACTGACGAACAATGACAGACGGCACAACAATCCACACCGACAAGGGAGCGATGAGAACGGTCAGTTTTTCCTGCAATGTGTTATGCTGTGTGTACTTGCCTCCCTCGGCGATTTCAACGAGGCAGTAAAAGACGGTCTTGTATAGCGTCATCAGACACACCACGATCGCAAGTTTGATAGCGATGTTTTGGGCACGGCACATCGCAAACAACGTCACCAAGAGACCCATCGCCATCTCCACCAGGTTCAGCCACGACTGCACCACAACGAAGGGATCATTGTTCGCTGCGTAGCGCCTGTCGTACTGGGCGTAGATGGTCCAGTATCTGAAGGGCACTACCTCGGCCAGGGGGTGGGGCACGTTGGCGCTCTTGGCGCGCGTAAGCACGAAGATGGCATCCACAATAATAATAGGTGTCACGGCAAGGAACCAAATCTTCGCCAGAAGTGGAAGTGTCGCCTGCGGCATTTTTTTTTTTCGTGTGTTGTTCGTCTGCTGATCAGGGTGCACGTACGTGTATATCCGCAAAAATTGATGAGCTTGTCTAGGGAGTAAAAGAGTTATGTACGAAAAGAAGTATATGTATCATATACATATATATGTGTGTGTGTTAGATATATACGCTGCGAAGATCAAGTTGATATTCGTTCGCTGTATGTGTGCGTGTGAAGGTGCATGCGTAATGCCAAAGTTGGCAGTCCCCACATTATCGATGATAAACGTCGAGCGCGCGCATATAATTTGTGTGTGGGTGGGTGGGTGTTTGGGGGGAGGGATATAAAGACACAAAGCGTGGCAACGCATGGGGAACACATCAACCACAGAGCAGCGCGGGGGGAGCATGAAGAAAGAGATTAGAGAGCATGTGTTGGAGCTTCAAGGTAGTCAGAGACGTCGACTGGCGCTCTCGGACTCAACGCAAACACAGAAACACGCCAATACGACTTCGCAGGCGCATTCCCCTCCGCCCGTGTACTAGGGGGGACACAAAGCAGGGGATCACTTGCCCACCCCCTTCACGCCCCAGCTTCCCCCCCCCCTCTGTCCAGACGCTTTGCATCTGCACACCTCTCTCGCTCTCAAATTGGACCACGTCTACTGTCTGTATTAGAATCTCTGTAAAAAAAAAAAAAACATAGACGTGTCCCGTCTGGCACAGTACTTCAGTTATGTGGAGGCACCCGCCTAACTTGGTTGTGACGTGCACGCACAGTGCCCAACCCTTCACCCTTCCCTTCCACGTTGCTTCGATGCATCTTGCCAGAGATGATTCTACACCTGATCCGGCAACTGCACACACGTTCACAGATAGTTGTACGCGGCTTCTCAAACACAGCCCGCTAGGCACACAATAGCACAGCAACAGCCTAGAGTACCCTAATCTCTGCGGTCTCGGGGGGTCCTTCAGATGCGGACACAGAAGCGGAGGAAGAGGCGGCCGCCTTCCGCTTCGCAGGTGCCTTTTTAGACTTTCTCTTGGCCTTACTCTTCTTCCTAGACGCAGCAGTGCTGCTACTGGCCTGTGGTTTTGTCGTTGGATTGGCAGACTCAACCTTCACACTCTTTTCGTCCCCTTTTCGGCGTTGGTACGACTCGCTCTCATCAGGTTTACAATCATGCAATCCTGCGCTCGGTTGCGGCTCGCTCAGGGTGGCATCGATGGTGGCGTTTGCCTCGCTGTCGCCCTCTGCGGTCTCACAACGTACAGGAATGGCCGTCTCTGGGGCAGCGGCGGCTGCAGTGTTTGCATACGTTGCCTCTGTCGTTGTGGATAATCTCTCGTACGAGAAGCTCCCCGTCACCTCCCCGCCTGTGGAGCGGAATGCCCCGGTGGTTGCCATGGCATGCACCGTCGTCCGAGAGCCACCTTTCTCTGTGCTCACTTGAGCCTCGCTGCTGCGGCGGACTACATCGAAGTCACGGATGTGGTCTACGACCTGCACCTCTGAGGCGGCCAAGCCGCCATCCCGCATGAACCGGGCTTCGGTATAGCGGTCCGCCGACTCCATTGTCATCTCAGCTTTCTCACGAGTGTGGGTGGTAATGGACGACGTTGAGGACGCTGCAGAGGCCGAGGAGGTAGCAGCTTGATTCGATGGTGTGGCTTCACTGCAAGTTTCTGTGGCATATTTGTGCTCCTCTTGGCCATCCTCAATCTCCTCCACCTCCTCCAGAATCTCCTCGTATTCGTCATCCTCCGCTTCATTGGTGGCGGTCGTCGGCACAGCTTTCGCAGGTGCCGCTTCAAATAGGCTCCACTCCCCTTTCGCAAGAGCGGTGGTGACGCTGTGATGGAGACTACCACCGTCGTTGCTGCGCTGCCTATGGCGGCTCTGATAACGCTTCTCCGCCACTTTACTATGGGTCCTTGTAGCAGATGTGTGTCGATGGCTGAGGTACTTTGGCTGACTCACCGAAGACCTCTCGACCGAGTTTGGCCCGGCGCCAGTCCGATGGCTCACTCGGCTGTGCTGTGAGTTAAAGCCTTTGCGTCGTTCCATTTTACGGCTGCAGTGCTCAATAGCGAAGAGATCGCTCAAAACGCTTTCGAGGTGGGTGGTGAGGAGAACGAGGTCAGCGTCGCGAAGTACCACACGCAGCGTGCTCAGGTCTCCATCCACGTAGACAGCGTCAGGTTGATCTTCCTCAGCACCAGGATCGGTATCCGTGGAGGAGTAGGTGGTAACATCTGGTAGGGCGGGCTTACCGGACTCTCCGGGTGCTGTGAGGCTTTTCTTTCGCGTCACCCGAACCGTCAACATCACCTCCCTTGGTCGCTCATCCATGCCGTTACTCGTTGCCATCTTTTCTGACGTTGAGGACGGTGGCACAGCGCTCAGCGTCAAGGAGGAGCGCGGTCGCTCCACCATGGCCGGCAAATCCGACCAGCCTTGCAAAACTGTCAACAGCTGAGCCACGTTGTAGGGTCGCAGAAACAGGCGCCCGTACAAAAAGTTTTCCTGTTCACGCGGCGTGCCATCAGCTGCGACGTTCTGCGCTGCAGATGCGGCTGTCGCTGCAACAGGGCTCAAGCCGTCAAAGGTGTTCTCCGGGGTAATGGAATCCACGGCAGGAAGAGGTTCTCGCACGCAGAGGACGAGATGCCGCGGCCGCTTGCTGCTGAACTGCCAGAGAAGGCGTGCAGGAAAAGGAGGAACGCTTCTGTCGCTGCTCTCAAGAGTGGCTGGTGTGGAGAGCTCACGGACAAAAACACAGCGCTGAGGTGTGCGCAGGCACAGTGCATAAGAGGCACATGGCACCACCTGAGCCGCGGCAAGCCTTGGCAAACGGCGCAGCAGTAACGAGCTCATGGCCCGCGTCGACACTGTGCAGCTCCCAAAAAAAAAAAAGGGAAAAGCCACGGTGACCACGACCGCCGCTCAAGCGTGTCGAGGTAGTTGGGGAAGGGGGAGAGTGGGGTAGTGCGCTAGTGTCCAAGAGCGCCTTTTAGTATTGTTGAGTTTCAGCGCTGCTTTTTTTTTGTTCATTGACTGAATGTAGCGGCGCGGAGAAGGGTAAGCGTTCGTGAGGCAAGTCAGGAGTGCGCGAAACTGCTGCGCCCACGCACTTCCTCGCTCCGAGAAGAGCACGCCACTGGACGGCAATGATTTTCTTTTCCCTGTCTTTCGCTGCACTGATCAAGGCTCACAAAGGTTGTGAGCACAATGATTCAGGAAGCACAAGACCGAGGTGTGGCAGAGCAGCGGAGAGGTGGAAGGACGGTGAATGCGATACTGTGGCCAAGTGACGGCACACTCTTTCCTTACTGCTCGTAGGATACACGGAAGACAGACAGAAAACTGACCAGGAATGCGAGAAACGGCATAACCTCAGCACAGTCAAGACGCACGAGAGGCTCGTTTTGGCGCGCCGCCTTTCAAGAGCAGAAGCAGCTTGTGGGAAAAGACAGTGGTGGCAATACAGTAAAAGGGGGAGAGCGCAGGGTGCCAACGGTGTGTGCTTTTTTTTGTGTGCATTTGACATATGCAGGAGAATCCCCGTGGTTCAGGAACGCACCCCACAAAGAGAAGGGGAAAGCAGCAGTGAAGAGAAGATGGCTGAAGGGGAGACAAGACACGTGCCAGAGAGGCTGTTGACGATCAAAACAACATACACAAGAGGAAAAAAAGACAGGGCAGATGGTTCCGAGTACCATGCATGTCGCAAGCATGCTGTTGGTGCCTTTCCGGCCACAGATGTGCGTTTGTGAAGCAGCGGTGTCGGCACTCCAGGCAAGTCTGCCGTTCACATGCGCGTCAATGGGCACACCGGCAGGCAAAGTCCTCAAGGAAACAAACGTGCAACAGTGAAGAAAGCGCGAGTAGTCCCCTCCGTCAGCTAGCACAACGGCGTGGATTCGCACTACTCCATGCTCCAGATGCATGCAAGGACGAGCTCCTACTGTATCCTTTTCCTTGGCAACACTGCTGTCGTGTCCATTTCCTTTTTTTTTGCCGTATGCGTTGCCTTTGCATGCATCGGCGCGTGCTCACCTGATCGAGACAGCAGCTATCTTTTTTTCCCGTTTACGTTTGTACGCTCACAAATTCTCACCTTTCTCGCACCCCACAACACGGTGACGTCTATACGGCTTTCGCGAAGCACTGCGTCATATAGCTGTTCATACTACGCATGTCCTTTGGTGCAGGGTGATCTGCAAGCATTTTCTCACTCCTCTGGAACAACCACACAGGCACTCACACGGCACACGAACAGCTGTTAGCATCGTATATGTGATTGCATGGTGAG
Organism: Leishmania tarentolae; assembly: GCA_033953505.1. NCBI lineage: Eukaryota > Euglenozoa > Kinetoplastea > Trypanosomatida > Trypanosomatidae > Leishmania > Leishmania tarentolae. The sequence continues at coordinate 474,964 of CP119851.1, forward strand.
CACCACATGTTGGATACACAGCACGCGCTCACCTGCTTGATGAGGTGTCACGGCACCGCTTCACTCAGTTGGCACGCAAAGGGAAGGCACTCAGCCGATTCTGACCAGCCAAACTCCAGCACTGCGCCATGGCCCCCCCCCCTACGGGTCTCGCCCTTGTCTCCATGGGCGGGTGCACACACACACACACACACACACACACACACACGCGCGCACAGAGGCATCCATAGAAACGGTTTCCTCAAAGGCATCCGCTGCTCAGCTCTCTTGGTTTTCAGCGATGCTGTTGTTGTTACGGCGACGGTTTTGATTACGGTTTTGGTTTCTGTTGCGGTCCTGGTTGCTCTTGACGTTGTTGCTCTGAGGACTATACCCGCGCGCCAGGGCCCGCTGGTGCTGGGCGAAACCGAAGCTCTCCGTCAGCGCACTCTCCAGGAAGTGCTCAATCGTCACGGCAAACTGATTTTCGAAGCGCACCGCCCACTCTTCATTCACCTGCGAGTTGCTTCGGTGCACCTGGCCTTTCAACACGTAGCCATTCGTCGTCTTCTCAAACGCCATGTCGAAAGCGTTGTTCTTGACGTGGTGGCTCGGGATGCGGTTCTCCACGACGCTGACGAAGCCGGCAAGGTCAATATGACGGAAACGCATCGAGATGCGACGGTCCCGATCAAATTGCGGGGTTGTGTCGTTCGGGTCCGCCTTGCGAGGGCCGAGTTGTGGGAACTGAGAAACAAGCAACTGCTTGCCATCCACAGACACACGGGTCATGCTCCCGTGCTCCGGGTCATCGCGCACGTCGTGTATCTCAAACTTGGGCAACGAGTTTGTCGAGAGAAAGCTGCGGCGGTACTGGTTGCGCTGGTTTTGGTTGATGGCAGGTGTGGCGGAACTAGACTGAAAGCGCACCGACGAGGTGGCTGCCGTCGCCAAAGGAAGTCTTGCAGACACAGAGCGGAACATGATGTGTGCGTGTGGTGCAATTTATCTCTTTGTTGGGGGGAGGAGGGAGGGGATAAAACGTATCGCCTGGGAGACAGGCTGAGGGGAACCGAGTAGAGCAAAAGGGAAGGCCAAGCTACTAGTACGATAGTGCCCAATCACCGCATAAAAGAGCGATCGAGTCAAGGAAAAGACGGCGGCACGGCCAAACAGCGAATGGCCTCTTTGGGGAGGGAGGGAGGGAGGGGGGGGGGGGGGGCAAAACTGAGGCAGCGATTGTTTTTCTTCTTGCGCGAAAGGCGTTCCTACGCAAAGAGCAGCAAACGAAAGTGCAGCGTTGTGCCGTGAGCATCTGCGTTTCGGTTGTGCGTTCACAAACAGCTCAACAAAGCACAGAGAGGAAAAGGGCGAGCATAGGGTTCGGTACGGAGAGCAATAATTCATGGAGAGCAAAGAAGTTGAGTCGACGGAAGTCACAGACATGATGCGTCGCATGGCAAGCGGCGCAGCAGTCGCACGCATCGGACTGCTGCCGAACGCCCCCGCTCCATCGCCATTCTCGGCTGAGAGTCAGGTACGTCATAGCAGAACGCTTTGAAGCGTGCGCCAGCTGGTAATGGAAAGCTACCCAAGCAGAAGCAGCGGTGACGTAAAGCAGGTCCCGCGGCACCAGGGATGTGCACGCAGGGAAACAAACGCTTTTCATTGGCAGGCCACTAGCGAACGATGGGAGAAGCACATGCATACATACGCTGTGCGCGGCGGAGGAGGTTGGGACATGTACTTGGTCACCCCTTCTGCTCTTCCACGAGCATTTTCGGCGCGACTGTATGGACGTGCACAACCACATTGCGTGGTCCGCACAGCGTCATGTAAACTGGTCACGCTGGGTCGCAGTGCCAGCGATAAGTTTTCTTTCCTTTTCTCTTGGGGAAGGGGTTAGAACTGCTTTCAGTTCAAGACAGTGCACGTCAGTGGCGTTAAACGTTGGTGATCAAAAACATAAACGAGTGAAGGAGCTGAAGAGCTGCGCCCGGGGTATCGAGAAGAAGCTGCAGTGCACCTCTCGACGCGGGAAAACGACCTCGGCAGATGAAAGGGAGGAGAATGAGTGGTGGGGGAGAGCGCGTGGGGGTGGGGAGGGTGGTCGTGGTCGGGCAAAACAAGAAGCAGCAGCAGTGGGAGAGGAGGAGGGACTTAGCGAAGAAATGGGAAACAAGGGAAGAGGGATTCTTTCTCTTGCTGTCGCTCATCAAACAGTGCGTCACACGCGTCATCGATGCTACCTCCCACCCACCCCTGTACTATCACACGCAGACGCACTTCTATTGGACGATGTTCCAGCCATCCTTGGAGCGCACGGAAGCATTCTTGCGCTTCTTGCGCTGAGACTGATGCTGCTGTCCTAGCGCCTGTGGTTGCTTCTGCTGGGCATGTTGTTCCGGGGGCCGCATTGGCGCCGACTCCTCATCCTCACTGTCCACATCCCCTTCACAGGCCGCATCGCCATCTTCCTCGTCGTTCTCTTCTTCTTCAAGGTTTTCAGCAGTGCCACCGTTCACGGACATGGCAACTGGGTTTGTCTGCGCATAAATCGGCAGCGTTTGCAGATAGTGCTCCACCATGCTAAAGTCGTTGAGGCAGCAGCGGCAGTACATGTCGTGCAGTACTGTCCCCACCTCCTGTATGCTGTCATCCTCGATGCGGACTGAGCGAATATTGTCATAGAACTCCTCAAAGTACAACTCCATGTCATCCACGTAAACCTCTCCGTCGCGTTTGTGCCAGGCGCACAAATCCTCGTACAGCACAGCAGGGGCACGGCTGTCACAGTGCTGGGCCACGAGCTGCAGAGCAGTCCACTGCTGCAGAACCGCACCAAGGCCGCGAGTAAACTGCTCAAACTGGGCGTCGTTTGCACGAAGCGTCTGCATCGAGGCCCGCAGCTGGGCCCCGTACGACACATGCGCACTGTTGGGCTGCATTGATGAGAAGCAAGGACTTGTTCGGTAAACGAGGGGATACGTTTTCTGGTGCTGGTTCCGCGCGTGCGATGCCCTTGCGTGGCGAGCAGGCGTTTTGGAGGAGAGGAATGGCAGGAGAAAGCGAGAGGAAGCACCCACAAGCAACAGGGACACTCATCCACACGGATGCCCCGCACATTCGGAAGCGCACAGACGGCGCACACGCCCATCGGTGGAGAGGAAGAACAGACAAACGTAGAAAAAAAGCGAGCGGTGTTGGGGAAATATATATGTTCCAGTACATTAGCTAAGGAAGTGAAAGGAAACAGCGCGCAGCAGTCTAAAGAAGCTGAAGGGGAGAAGACGCGCAGCTGTAACGTTACAGCATGTGGTGATCCGTGCTCAAGTCCGTGACGTCATACATCACAGCCGCTGTGCGTCTTTCAGGACACGATACTGATGTTTCGTTGCCGTCTTCTTCACCTCCCTCCCTCCATATTTCCTCACATTGTAGCGTGACATCGCCGCTGGTGCCGCACCAAAAAGTGAGCACCGAGAACCCAAGCATCCGGGAGGTGTGGGGCGCCATGCAAACTTGCGCAGTGCTTTGCCGTTTACTTGGTTCGTTGTTGCTGTTGTTGTTTTCTTTTTTGCTGTTCCACATAGACAGGTGCACACACCCCACGTGCACTCAAGTCTCGGTGCAGCTAGCAGACGGTCATGTGGGCCACAGGCACACCATAGCATGTGCCATACTCTGGAGCACGTGATGGAAATTTGCATATTCGTTTGTGATTCGATACCCCTGGTAACCCGCAGCACAAGTGCGCCAGAACTCTCGACAGAGCCCTACCGAACTCTTCTCGAGGGCTGAGGCAAGCGGAAAGGCATGGTACCGCACCACCGATACCTCAGGGCTCTTCTGCCGCCACACATGGGCATGGAACACCCCCCTCAGCACGCTGCCGCTCTGTCGGGAGAAATTGATTTGGCCCCTCCGCTGCTCCGAGTGATGTGTTCTTGCGGCAGCCTCGATAGCGGGCTGCCAGAACATATCTGGAACGCAGACAAGCACCTCCTTCATCCGCGCCAGTACAACACGTATCTCCTCGCTGGCACAGTCTCTACTCCTCCCCTGCTGAGAAATCCTCACCAAAACGTCGCTCACGTCACCGGTGCCCTTCTTCCTGCTCACAAGAAATCGGCACTACCCTTCCACGTGGACGCGGAGCGTGCACACAGTGTTGTGCAGCTCATCAAAGCCGGTGCCTGTGCACCCGGTAGGAATCTGGGGGACACCATCGTGAGTCGTGGTGAGCTGCCGTTACCGCAGTGCCGTCTGCACCGGCACGGCCTTCATCTTGCGCACGCTCACCGCTGCCTTACGCAGTAACACCTCCGCTGTCTCCTGCTCCGGCGCCTTCAATGCGTCGTGGGCGACGCGGATGCTGAACCCCGCGATTCGCTCGTCCAGGTCAAGCTGCGGACGTGTCGAGTTGAACATGGCGCAGTCAGTAAGAACCACACAGCGCTTGCTGCATCAAACCGGTGAGTTGGACTCGTCCAAGTGCATCCAGTAACCACTGGCACCCGCCCCCTGCCCGCGCTTGGCACTTGTGTCGCTTTTTTTTTGGCTTTCCACCTCTGGAACAACGACATCGAGCCTATCATACGCACTGTGGTCAGCCTCGGGCAGCCTCCGCGTTTTCGCCTGTGTGCACATCTCAACTTGTCGCTGCACAGAGCGATTGAAATGGCTGCTCAGCTACGACTCGCCGTCGCAGTATATGGAACGCTCTGGGTGAGGGCCCGATGTGGTCGTTTCCTGCAGCAAAGCTCATTCGGACCGATGAAGACCTCGTGTAGACGAAGCGAGCTTGAGGAAACCTAACTAATAGTAAGCAGCGCTACGGTGCATACACACACGTGGAGAGAAAACCGCGATTGTAGATAGTTCCCTTCCTCTAGCAAAACGCTGACGAGCAGAAAAAGCGGTGTGTGGTGGATGTCGATTCGGTGTGGTGCACCTGCGGCAACATCGCCAAGGACGGCGGCACAACAGTACGAGACAAGCCTTCTCATGTCTCAGCACGGGAGGGGAGGAGGAAGGGGCAAAAGCGAGAGCAGAAGGTGTGATTGCGTACATCCTTGTAGGAGTCCTCCTGTGAGGAGTGAGCTGGTACACGGGCAGAGGGGGACATGAACTCAGATGACACCGCGAAGAAGTCAGCGCTGGAAGAGGGGTGACGTGGCCAGAAACGTACTGAAACGGCGCGTGTACCTTCAATGCGCCCCCTCCCCCTCGATGACGACGACAGGCCAAACGAAAGGGGAGGGGGAGAGCAGGAGGCAGTCACCATACCACCCATACTCCTGCCCTTTCTCTCAGCGTTACAAATGCCCCCCAAAAAGGTATGGTAAACGGCTGACCGAGAAGGCGCGGACAGCCACACGTATTGCGCCTTCGTCTTTGTGCGCATATGCAAGTCGCTGAATGTGTACCTCTGGTTGTAGTTGTTCATGTTTCTAACGGGAAAGGGAAAAAGAGAGGAGTAGGGGCGAGAACAGGCGGGAGCTTCCAACCAGGCGCTTGTGGGCACGAATACGCTTCACACAGGTCTTGAGGAGGACAAACAAATGGGGCAGGGGTGAGTGTACAGAAATCCGGGGGAAAAAAGAGAGAAGAAGCCCAAAGAGCAACAGAGGAAAGAGCACAAGAGAAGTGCGCAAGAAAGCGCTACAGAGTCTGTCATGATGCCCTCTCCTATCCTCCCTTCCCCTCCCCCATGCGCGCAGAATTAAGCTGTCCAGGTGCGCGCGTGCGTTGGTGGGGGGAGGGGGAGGGGCTTTCGTTTCTCGTATAAACTACATCGCAAGTGGTCTGGGGGGCAGGAGGGGGGAAAGCGTACACGCCAACACAGACACACACACACACACACACAGACATGGACAGAGCGCGCGCGCACACCCATACAAAAGAAAAACCCGGGCGAACAGGCAAACCAACAAAAAAAAGGGGGGTCTGCCACCGCGCACTCCTGATGACGATCCCACGCCCCTGGGGGGAGGGAGAAAAGAGGGGAGCACACCAAAGGAGCCGCACGGAAAACAAAACAAATGGTGCACTGTAACAGAGCGGAAGAAGCTGGCGCTTCCTTGCACACACACCCCGCTGTGGGTGATCCCACATGACAGCAAAGGAATAAACAAACAAAACTGTCGGTTCAGTTGTACATCGGATGGCAAACGCTTGCCCTTCTCTCCCTCTCCTCCCTCCATCTTCGGTTGGTAAACACGCAGAGGGTGGGAACATTAGTCAGCTGTGTCCAGCGGATCTCCTACAATTAGAAGAGCAGTGAGAACGACAGAGACGGTTTCGTACACGGGGGAGCAGGTAGAGTAGGAATAGGGGGACGGGAGCTCGGCAAACGAACGGCACATGGGCTGCAAGCTCCCACAACGAGGGAAGGAACCAGAGGAGATCCCGGGAAACTCACTGGCACGGAGTTGGTCCGCCTCGCTCCAGCCAAGAGCTAAATGCCGGGAAGATCGATTTCATCATCCGAGTCGCTGTTCTGCGCCTTCTTCGCCTTCTTTCCTCCTTTGCTCTTTGCTTTGCCATCAACAATGTCGTCGTCGGAGAGGCCGACAGAAAAGTCTTTGCCAGTCGCAGCACCACCACCTGCACGGCGGCCTGCGACTGCCGCATCGGGTGCAGCCATGCTGCTTGTGCGTCTGCGACGGTGGCCGTTGTTGTTCCCGCCCTCGAGGGATGATTCTCCATCGTCGTCACCGCTTTCGCCACCGACGCTGCTGCTGCTGCTGTGGGTATTCTGCCACTCCGCCTTTTTCATTGCCTTCAACCATGCGTTGGCCTCCTCGTTGAGGCCAGCGTCCTTGCAGAGCTGTACCAAGTAGTTGAGACACTCGACGTTGTCAGGGTACTTGCGGTGCACCTGCTCGTAGAGCCGCTTTGCCTGCACGTAGTCGCCACGGCGGCGGTAGCACGAGGCCACCATCAGCTGCCACTTCACCTCCTGCGGTTGAATGTGCGAAGCGCGCTCGAAGAACTGCACAGCCTTATCGTAAACTTCGTTCTTCACAAAGTAGGCGCCGAGCCAAGAGATGACATCCATGTTTACCTGGTAGTAGCGGTACGCCTCCAAGTAGTAGTGAAATGCCTGCACATCGTCGCCTTCGCGGGCGTAGAGAGAACCGATGCGGGCCAGCGCGTTGGGGTCCGTGGGAACGCGGCCAATGAGACGGTTAAACCACTCCAGTGCTGATGGGTCGCCGACACGGTCGCTGAGGTCGGCAATCTGAAACAGCACCTCGCTACTGTCCACGAGCGCCTGCACGCGCTTGAACATGCGCACCGCTTCCTCGTACAACCCCAGCTTCTTGGCGGTCAAGCCAAGGTTATAGATGGCCTCCACGTTGTCGGCCTCCACCGACAGCGCCTTGTTGTACAGCTCTTTCGCCTTTTCGTAGTCCTTCTTGACAAAGGAGAAATTTCCCTTGTTTACCAACGCCTTGGCATTGTACTGATTGGCGACGAGACTGAGGTCGCTGTACTGCTCCCCGTTCTCGTAGTCGCCTTCAAGGAAGTAGAGGTATGCCAGGTTCGTGGCCGCGCGCGCTCGCAGGCTCTTGTCCTTTTTCTCGAACTCCTTCAGGCCGTTGATGGCCTCCTGGTAGCGCTTGTGCTTGAGGTAGTTCAGGTTTTTGCACATCTCCAGTTCGCTCGCCAAGTGCGAGGTCGGGTCGCGCATCTCATAGGTACGTAGCTGTGAGATGATGTAGTCGTAGCCGATACACCAGTCCTTGTGCAGTACTGGCGCAATCAGGCGAGCTGCTGTGATGATGTAATTGAGGTATCTGGCGCGGCGCTCCTTACGCATACGGCTGAGGCTGTCGTCTACCAAGACGTCTTTCCGCTTCTCCTCCTCCTCAAAGTCCTCCTCGCCGTCGAGACCTGCGAGACGGCAATTCATGAGGCGCGTAAAGGTCCGCTTCATCTTCTCAGTCTCGCCCAGCGCATAGTAGCACAATATGAGGTTAAACGTGCAGTTGGCATCGCCGTTGCCCTCCACCACCGTCTCATAGCTGTTCGCAGCGTCCCTGTACTGGCCCAGCTTCACAAACGCGTTGGCAATATTGCGGCAGATATGGTAGCGAAGTTCCTTGCCGGCTGCCGGCGTCTCGTCGAGCACCTTACGGTACATCTTGATGGCTAGGAGGTAGTTCTGCTGCGCGAGATAGATGTTGCCCATATTTACTCTCAGGCGGCTGGCTTGCGGGAACTGCACGTTGCGAATGATGATGTTGTACGTGTTGAGGGCCTCGGTGTACAGCTGGTGGTTCTGGTACTGAACCGCCAAGTTGAAGTGCACTGCAAAGGTAAGGTCGACATTGATCTGCTCGGCGAACCCGTGCTGTTCGCGCTTTTTACAGAGTGACCGTTCCAGCTTCCCTGCGTCCTTGGCCTTCTCCAGCGCCGCGCCATAGTCCTTCTGCAGAGCCAACATGGCACTTTCCTCGATTAGCCTGTTCACCTGCTTCTCCATCTCAGCCAGCTCCTCCTCCTGACTGTTCTCACTCCGCTTCTTCAGCGGTGGGGCGGGGCCCATCGTCATGTTCGCCATGAGCGCTTGACCAGTGGGATCAAAGAGGGCGGCAGCGCCTGTGTTTGCACTATTGAAGCCGACAGCGCGGTTAGACGTCATGGGACGCGCGGAGGCGGCAATACCACCACCCCTTGTATTCATACGGCTGCCCGGCGCACCCCAGGCGGAGCCCACACCAGCGCGCCCCCATTGAGAAGGAGGGGCCTGCAGGAGAGGGTTGCCATTCATCGCCTCCTGCACAGGGGCTTCGAAGGGGTTTGTGGTCGTCGTCCATGGGTTCGACACACTATCCGGCGTCTGGAACGCCGCGTAGATATCCTCGTCGTTGGCGCTCATGATGCTCAAAGCCCTCGCTTCTGTTGCAGGAGTCAAAAGGCAATCAGAGAGGGGAAAAACAGCAGCAGCAGCACTGCGGCAGTGACTCCACACCAACACGCACGGCGGTAGCTTCTCAAAAGCCAACGGTGTACCGTGCTCCAAAGGGGTGGGTAGAAGAAAAGAGGAGAGAGGCCACGCACGGCTGATAAGAGCGGTCTCTACGATCCCCTTCTACAGTACTGAAGACAGCAAGAGGTGCCACAAAAATGGCCCACAAAACGGTGGAAAGAAACTCAAGGCAGAAAGAAAGAGGAGACCGCCCCCCCTGGTGTCTCGACAATCTGGGAGCAGAACAACGGAAAACGCTGCGTTAGCAAGTGATGCCAGCACAGAGGTATGATATGGTGAGCGCGAGGAGCCAGCTAACAGTGTGATCCAGGTAAGGGTAGGGATGTGGCAGAGATTTCACTCTGTAAGACGTCCTTTCTAGCGAGTCTCTTGGTGATTGGCCAAGTAAATATAAAAAAGACGAACGTGGCGTCGTTTGCAGCGCACTCCTGGGAAGAGGGATGGGGTCGAGAACGCAAGAAAGGAGCGAGAACAGAAACGGCAAAGTGAAGCGGGTAAGGAGCAGAGAGAGCATGCGCGTGAAGCCTTCACAATCGAAATGGCGCACATCAAGAAGGCAAGGTCGAGTCCCTCCTTGCAAGACGGCGTGAAAGAAGTTGTGTGTCGCCATGATTGAACGACACTTGGTTTGTTTACCTGAATGCCGAAAAGATCGGCTTCGAGCAAAGCAACAAAAAGAGCGACTGCAGCGGGGTGGCCCATTTCAACTGCCGTAAGACGCATTGTGATGTTGCTCGAGCAGCCCTTCACACTTCTGTGATGGTTGTTGAGGAAACAGGCGTTGCCTGATCAACATTGCATTGCATTCAGCGCTCCGATATTTACAAAGTTAAACAGAATTCCTCAGTGTCTACACGTAGGCACAGGAAGATCGGCAAATGTACACCGCCATAGGTACAAACGTATGTCCTCCATCTCGTTCGCCTGACCTACCCGCAATTGCTTGCCCAGCATCAGCTGAAAAAAAAAACAGCAGGAGAAAGGTCCCCGTCCAGTGCTGCAGTACCCGAGAAAAATGGCAAAGCGAGTATACATAAGAAGCCAAGCATGCAAAGACAAGCATAGAGTCGGTACCCGCGCACACTTGACGACGAGACGAAGAAGCACCGGCGCCCCACTTCTTTAAGACGCCTCTCACGTACTCAGGATACTATTCCACATGCACACACGCGGCATCTTCCCTCCCCACTAGTGCCTTGCATGCGCAAAAGTAGCCACAGCTTTCGCAAGAAGCAACGTTCATGTGAGAATACGGAAAGCGATGCACTCGCTGTCGTCGAAGCGCTACAGTCTGCCTGCCTTTCATCTTCCCCTCCTCTCCCCCTACGCTGCACCATGAAAGAGGGCATTCTTGGCGCAGGAAGTGAAGCAGACGGTGAGACCAGCAGAGCAAGTGTGGTGAATGTGAGAAGACGCCTGTAGTGGCAGCCGGTGCTAAGGGGCCCGGAAGATATCGAGAGATGAAGGGAAGCTGAAAAGACACAGATTGAACGGAGGGCGACACAGGGAAAGGCGCGCCGGGCAGCAGAGTGTCCGACGCACAACCTTATGAATGGCCTTGTAGGGTGAATACCAACGAAAAAGAAAAAAAAGAAAAACGGAAGGAGGAAGGAGGAACAGTTCAGCTTCTCTGATCGAACAACTCCTCGGACCGGTGAAAGCAACACGGTCACATCTGAGCCATTACACAGCGAGGGGAGAGGGGGACATAGATCAGAGTTCGTACTTTGCAAGTACACATACCAATAATAATATAGGGGAGGGCACGGAGGAGAGATCTCCACGTACAACAAACAATAATAATAAACGCCCGCGCCAAGACGAGAGTGGGTCCACATGAAGCGCATACGTGGCTACAAAACAGCACATCTTCTGCGGGAACGTACGAAGCCCCCTGCACCGCAAGGCACACAGAGTTTCTTCTGTTTCCGCGCCCCACTAAAACTCGCACCAAACCCAGCATATAATGTGCACACAGCGCTCCTTCATCTGCCTCCGTTGCCCCGCGACTACGTCGACAAGTCACCCCAATCAACCCTGTTCGGCGTCTACCAGGCCAGTGCAGCTCCACTGCGTACCGCGCAGAGCAGGGCCAGAGCCACACTCAGCAGCACCGGAAGCCAGCTAAGGCAGAAAAACAGGAGGTGAGTGTACATTTACTGAATCGGCAGCACAGCTCACACTGAGCTCGTACAAGCATGGCCACGACTGCAAGTCTCTTCGGCACACCGCCAGCCTAGACCTGACCGTCGGCACCGAGAGCGCACAACCGTACCCGAGAGAAGACTGTGCAGCCTGCTGGACCTCTCCACACAGAATCAGTTACTAGGCGCGGATATCAGGGGTGAGAGCAGGTCGGCAAAATAGAGGGGAGGAGGAGAGCCAAAGTGATATTCGGCGTCGTACGACAAAGTGTAAACATAATGAGACGCCAATACCGCATTCGCGCGCACTGAAACACAAAGGGGGGAAGGCGCTCCCAGAAAAGTGAAGAAAAGGATTGAGGCTGCCCAGGTACGTTTCTTCGTGTGCCGCTCCAGGCGCGTCGTTATCCTCGTGCTTAGGTTTGAAAACGAGGAGAGCCTTCAACAGATAGAAGCAAACAAAAGGACAGCACCCACAACCACACATCCAAAATCCGCCTGCGCATGGGCAGATATCAAATCTGAAAAGGTGTGAGCGAAACATTGCCAGGTTTTTTCGCGTTTGAGCACGTCTTCGTCATGTGCACAAGTCTGTTTCCTCTTTGACGTGTCTGTCGCTCTGCCGTCTCTCGACCTGTGACGCATCACCGACTATCATGATGTCGTGTTTGCGCAGTCAGTGGTCATGCCCCGAAACACAAAAAAAAAATGGCTTGAAGGATGGCAGCAGCGGCAGCGTTGGTAGACCCAAAGGTTTCGAGGGAGTGTGCAGAGGGGTGTGCACAGCAGCCGTTCGCCCCCTTCTTCAGAGGTCCAATGTTGCGTCAGTGCGGCGGGGAGCAAGCGCAAATGCCTGGGTCACTGCGGCTGCCGTCATCTGTGCCGAATATGCATAAAGGTTGCTTGTCGGCGGTGCAGGTTGCTGCCCTTGTCCCACCGCATTCACGGCAGATAATGTCTGGGAAGGATTGGCCTGCTAGCACTCGCGATAGCTCTAGTTGAACCCTGAACGATATTGCGGGCGCTGCCACTTCCATGCGGGCACACGTCTGGTGCAGCGCTTGCGCACGGTGCAAGTACAGGTACGCTCGCGTTCGGAGAGAGCCGAGAAGTCGCATCTGTGCTGCTGTAGCCTGAGGGAGAGGGGGTCCCTGCTCCGGCGCCGGCAAAAGAAGCCGTGGCGCGTACGTCTACGACGGTGCAGGAGCTAGCGGGGATGCTGAGATGCCATTGGGTGCTGGAGACAAATAGGCGTGCTGCTGCGCGGGTGGCTGTGACGGCAACGGCGAAGCCAGGAAAGTCGGTGATGAAGTGGGGGGCATTATCGATGTCCTTGTCTTCTCCGACGCGGCCGTGTGCGGCAGCGGTTGCAATGGCAGTGCGTGCGTGCTAGGCATCGGTGGAGCGGAGGCGGTGGGGTACGCACCTCCGGCGATGTTGTAGGACGGTACAGATATGGAAGGCATTGCTGGCAAGTACGCCTGGGGAGGCAGCGGCGGAGGGGATACCTGTGAGTGGGCCGATAGTGGCTGCGGGTACGTTGTAGCCTGGGTGGTCGCCAAAGCAGGCGTGCCGAAGGTCGGCGGAGTAAGCGGGTAGTAGGCTCCAGGGTAAGTGCTCATCGCTGTCGGCGGAGACGCCCCGGAAGCGATTGATTGCACATGTTGCGCAGGGGCGCCGCCGTAGACTCCGTAGGTCGGGGCCAGCTGTTGCGGTGTCTCTCCGGTTGCTCCTGAGCTACCGAAGTAATCTGGAATTGCGTACTGTGGGCTTTGGCTACCGTGACCACACACTGTTGCCCCTAGAAGGGTTGGCGGCCCTCCAGCAACAGATGCTGGTGGTGGCGGTGCCACCTTTTTCTGACCCAGCCGCTCCTCCTCCGCCTCCTCGAGTTTTGCGTAGTACTCACGCTGCACACTCTCGGGGGCATCTCCCGACACAGTCCAGCGGCCAAGCTGCGTGTCGTAGTAGTACCAGTTTCGCGTCAGTGGAAGGCCATTTTCGTCTAGCTCGGGGTTGTCACCCGCCGCGGTGATGTTGTTGAGGTTGCCTTTCGACCTTTCCGATCCAAAACCGAATGGGTCGTTCCCCGCTCCACGGCGCACGTTCGTGCTCCAGTACTGCGTCGCCTTGTCACTTGCCTGCTTCCACACCTGGCCCAGCTTTGACTCCCAACCACTGGCCAGGCTGGGAAACGTGCCTCCGTCACTGTCAATACCAGCGCCGCTCCGATTAGGTGCAGCGTCTCTATTTACCGTCGAAACAGGATCTGTGCTGTAGCTGCGGTTCTGCGTCGTGGAGAAGCCGGCCAGCTCACCACTGCCAGGGTTATCTTTTCCATCGTCAGTGAAGCTACGGCCGCCAATGTCGAGCCCGAGCTTCGATTGCAGCCAACACACTGCACGAATGGACATGCTTGTGAGCAGATTTTGTACGGGTGTGGTTGAGGGGGAAGAAACAACAGGACTATGTTGTTGGAGAGGACTACCGCCACAGCCGTGTCAAAGGGGTGAGAGAAGCCGCTTCTTTCGCACACGCACACAGAGAGTGAAGGTCTCCGGAGGTAGCGAGGGAGAGGAGGACAAAGGTGGAGCACAAGATCAACGACCGCACTGTAAAGGAAAAGGGATAGGGGGATTAGTTCGCACGGCACAGGCCCCGAGGTGACGAGAGCGAGAGAGAGGAAGCGAGAAATGGGGCACGTGAGCGGAAAGTCAATTACAGTCTGCGAAGGGGAAAAGGCGTCGGTGGATGAGGTAGACTGAAGAGATTATGGTCACCGACGAATCGAAGGAAGAAAGGCAAAATAAAATAAAAAACGCACGCGAAGGAGGAGGTGGAGGCGTACCGAGATTGTGCGGCGAAGCCAACCTTTACATGCAAAGCTGCGCCCACCCTCTGTTATGCCACCTGAATTGAAGTGCACACTACTCCTCCCCCTGGGCCTCGTCGCAGGATCACCGCGTGCTGTGAAGCCGCTCTAGACAGGCGTGAAAAATAAGCCGATGGAGTGCTCGGATATACACACAAATGACGAGTATATATAAGTGCCTCGAAAACGCAAGGAAAAATGCGCCGACAGGTTCACACGCCGCGCGCACCAAGCTGTCACCTATTCCGTACAAAATTAAAAGGTGTCCATGCAGCGAGGCTGAAAACAGGCAAGTGGACTCGCGCGAAGGATGTGGAGGAGAGCTCGGTTTTAGACAGAGGGAGTCGGCGGAGAGGTGTAGAGAGTGGCGCAGCGTCTTCGTGTGTATGGGGAGTGATGTGGAAATCACGACAGTTTCAGGAAGACAATATCAAGAGCTACGCTCGTACACACGCACACGCGCACTCAACAGCACCGCACCACAGAGGCACAAGACAAGTAACGAGAAGTAAAAGGGGAGAAGAAACAGCAATCGCTTCCCCATGAAACAGAGAGAAGATACAAAAAGTGACTCAGGCCCCGACCTAGTGGTGCGCGTGTAGCGGGGTGGTGTATATATATATATATATATATGTGTGTGTGTGTATGAAGAGGGGGAGAGTGCGAGCGGGGGGATGGCAACGCAGTTCCTTCAACTTCTGCTTGTGCGGCGGGACCCACGATACCATGCACACACACATACACGCAGGTATGTGTGTGTGTGTGTGTGTGTGTGCATATGTATGTCAAGTCGTGGAGCCCGACAGGAGAAAGACAAGGGAAAACCGCGAAAATAGAGAGAGGAGGAATGAGAAGAAGTCCAAGAAAGTGAGGTCGGGCGACGTGCAGAACATGCATCCACACAGAGGGTCGCATCATGTGAAGCAAGTCACAGGCATCAGCATCATCTTTTGAGCTTTTTTTCCGTTGGTACACCTGTGCGTGTGCTTCACGTGGTGCAGAAGATATTAAATGAAAGCGCCGCTAGTTTGCGTCAGCAAGAGTGGAAGCCTCATCACCACCACTACGGCTACCTGCACAGCAAAGGGAAGAAGTCGTCACACCTCTCGTTGCCCCGGTTTCGTCTCGCCGTCGAGGAACGAGTGCTACCGGAAAGGAAGCCGACGGGTGAAGGTGTGGTCTCATCAAATGGTGAAGCTGTGCATTCGCTTCTGCATGTACGGTTTCTTTGTGATGCAGCAAAAGAATTAATGAGGAGAGCAGATGGTGTGCATACCGGTACGCAGAGAGGCGCGGAAGCGTCCGTGATGAGGCTTGGTCTAGGAGATGCAAGATGCCGTACGAAGAGGGTCGCAGAAAAAGATAGCGATGCGGACGGATCCACAGCATTTGGCGCTTCTTGGAGACGCGGCACAACCCCACCCCTCCACTCATTGTTCTCCGCCCTCCCTCTTTCCACGTCCGCGACACGAGGGCCTTTTTTCGTCCAGAAGGTGCAGGTACGCTTCCGCAACTCGGTCCCGCAATCGGTGCACCTCATCGGCAACCGCGATGTGATCGCTCTCTGCCTCGACGGCCACATCGGTACCCGAATCGAGCTGCGTTAGGCAGTGGTCCAGGAAGCAGGTCATGCTTACGAACGACCAATTTGTCCCATTGTGAAGCATCCGGTCTGCAAATTGTCGCCATACCGCCGGGTCGTGTGTGTCGCAGATGACGGCCAAGTCGGCCACAGAGAGGTGAGACGCAAGCTGCTGCGCATCGGCCAAAAACGCCTCCGTCATGCGCGCCACATTGAATGCGTTGCACCAGTTGTGATTCAACGAGACTGTCAACTCCGCCCACACGTGCGCGTCCGCCTCAGCTGACACAAGTGACCCACAGGCATCCAGGCCACCGCGGTTCTCTGCAGCAGAGCCTTCTCCAATGGGCAAGGGAAACAGCTCCCCGGTAATGTTGTGCACTTGGTGGTAGAAGAAGGCAGGTACAAAGACAAGGTCGCCAGGATGCTGCACCAGCGCCTCGATTTCAAAGCCAGTCAGCACACGTAGGTCCGGTGGTGTCGGGTAGTGCGGGAGAAGGTGACTATGCAAATATGCGTTGCCGGCCACTGTCGGAAAAAACCAGTGCTTGTCACCGCACACGTTGAAAGACCATGAGTAAGTGCCAAACACGTCGCAGTGCAGCGGCGTCCAGCTCCCGACGGGGCCAATGTAGCAGAATCGATAATCGCTCTCGCCATTGCCGAACCCCACCTGTGCGCAGGATTCTGTGTCATGGGCTGACGGGGTCTTCTTGAGCACACCATTGCTGGGCATCGTGTGGCTGCAGCAAAAGGAGTCCATCCAGTCCGTACCGAGGAACCTTGGGACGTGGTAGAGTTCGTCTCCGTGCGTGCCGCTTGCCCGACACTTAGCGTACTCGCATAATCGTGATGATGTCGCTGACGGCGTTGCCGCAGTCGCAGTCGCTGCGGTGCTCTCCAGCGCGGCTTGCAAGTGCCAGTCCTTCAGGTAATACACACGCGACGGCGACAGAGGGCGGGCGGCCGCGCTCGTCGATGTAGCCCATGAGTGCAGCACCGCACCAAGAGGTACCATTTTACAGCAGCCCTCCTCGTCCGCCTCCCCCTTCTCATCCCTCAGAGACGCCGGCAGCTCGTGGTGCCTGCCCTCTCTCGCCGCTGATGTGCTGTCACATGATGTTACTTGCGATGTGGAGGAAACGGAGTAGACCGGAGTCAATGTTTGCGAGCCAAGACGGCGGCATAGTTCTCGTGGAGAGAGCCGGCGCTTAAGGGCTGCGAGGTCGAAGCAGATGCCACTGCTCGCGTCGAAGCATGCAGTTCGAATAATGGCGGGGCGGTTCGGCTTGAGACACGTGTCACGAAATACCTCGTAAGTCAGAGTCCTCCCATCCAGTTCCAGCATCACCGTATCTGCAGCGGAGGACGACAATGATGAGTAGCTGAGGAGAAACTTGGAGAACAGTCACGGCGCGGATCGAGACAGAGCGCCTAAGACGCGGCTTGTGTGCACTGCGTCCAATACGAGAGAGCTGCGGTGGCACACACACACACACGCATACAAGGAGAAAGTATCAAGAAGTCCTGCGTGAGGAGATGTGGATGGGGAGAAAAAGAGATGCCAGTCGATAAGCAGCTTACGTTCCTCCTGACAGTAAAACCCCAACAGGAAGAGTGAGACTGTCAAAGGAAGCGGACTAAAAATGGAAAAGGCCAGCCGTACAAGGCATCGGCACGAGATGCCATACTGCCTGCATAGACCCTTCGCGGGAGACAGGTCACGTGCAGTCCGTTTCCCGTCCCGTCGACGTGTGCGCAGTACTGTCACAAGTAGGTATGACAACAAGCGACAAGAGTGGAAGGTGTCGCACACAGCAAAAAGCGGGTTGTGGGGGCGGGCCTTTATCAGAAAGGGCACCAAAGAGTAGCGTTGGGATGTGCTAACAGGCATAACTATGTACAGGTTGGGGAGCGCAATGATGGGAACCATGAACAACTATCGATAGTGCTGGGCAGCCCCTCGCGTACACAACTCGAAAAGAAGCCTTCTGAAGGCAACTGTCAAATGCACAAAGGAAAGCAGGAACGCGGCACCGCGCACGCTAGTCCATGTGGGGTAAAGCACACGCGTCAAGAAAGGCGTACGCAGCTCGGGCAACGCAGACAATGAAAAGGGCAATGACCTCTACACCTCCTCTTCTCTTGTGCCTACGGTACGGCCGCATCGTCACAGACTCAGCCCGATATCTTGAGGAACATCAAGTTCTGCGACAGGGCTGTGTAGCCAACGACGGCGTCCAAGTAAGCGTGCAGGTACTCGGAGTAGAGGCAGGCGTACAGCACGTTGCCGTGTTCCCTAATGGCCTCACGAAGAGCCTCAACAGACACCTCGGAATCGCGTGAGGTGCGGTTTGGTGTGACTGGACTCGTGCTTCTCTCCGCGTCGTCGTCGACAAGGAGGTCCCAGTGCTGTAGCAGCATGTCGTACAGAAAAGGAATGGAGACGGCAAGTGGGGAGGGGGAGATGCTGGTGCTCGCAGATGGCCTATTGCCACCCATATCCTTCTTTTTTGGGCTAGTCTCTATGACTTTCTTTTTTAAGTGATGCTGCAGAACGTTGCGCAACCCGCAGAGAGCTATCACCAGCGGACCCCGTTGAGAATCCAAGAGCGTGTATACCACGCGTAAGTCCGGCATCACCGCGATGGACACAATGAGATCGGCCACAAGGGAGCTGACTGTGTATGGAGATGAGTCCAGATGCTGCACCATTTCGCACAAAGCCGTAATGAAAGGTGAGGTCTGAACGCCAGCATGAAACCAGTAATTTACCCGCTCCGCGGCTGCCGTTGGAGTCTTTGCCGTCTCTGCGGCATCGGCCGTCGTCGTGGCGGTCGTCGAAGACAAACCGCACTGCGGTTTCATAGCGCTCATTATGCGCTGCCGAGCTTGGAGGGCTGCCACAGGCATGTTCGACTCTACCCGTAGCAGTCGCGACAGCACAGCTTCCCCGACGCGATCGGGTTGCAGCCCTATTTGGGGGCTTGTTGCAGCTGCCGACAGCAGATTATTCAGAAAACAGTCGTGAATATTCAGCTGTGGCGGCGTGGCCGCGTTGCCCCACGATTCGGGGCTCTTGCAGCCGCCGGAGTCGGTGATGTGGAGCGCACACGTCATCTGATTGGGCTGCACATCCGATAGCGGCGTGACATCCATCAAGAAAACTTCGCGCAGAAACACGTGCGGAACATGTTCAGCGAGCGCCTGCACCAGTAGCAGCGTCGCTTTCGTCGCCGACCAACGTGTGGTCATGAAACCTAGTAAACTGCAGCTTGCCTTGTCCTCCTCCGATAGGCAAGGGTTGCTTGACAAATGTGGGAGGATGTAGTAGGTGAAGAACGATGTCATCGGGTGCGCGAACAAAGAGGCGGCGGCCTTCTCCTCCTGCTGCCCACGCGTCGCGGAAGCCGCGGTGACCGAATTCTGCACCAAGGTCTCATAGAACTCTTTGTTGGGCACAATACGCCCGCTCGCTTTGCGGACCGTCGTCGAGAGCAGCGCCTTGGCAAAGCAGACCTTCAGCAGCGGCGAAGATCCTTGCAGATCTGCGAGTATGCGAGACACCACCACACACGCTGCTGAGTACACGTGGCTGTCCGATGACTGAAGAAGAGGCAGCAGAGTCTGGTAGACAAACTCCTTCTCGATCAGAGGTAACAAGCGCAGCGTTTCCGCGACAGTCGGCGCCATAGTCAACAGCGTTGCCCAGAAGCGCGTCACGTCACGAAGGTATAGAAGCTGCGTCGCGCCGTCGTCGTTTTCAGGAATCTTGCATAGCGTTAAGAGGGTTGTGCGGGAAGCGTTGAGGGTACGCAACGCAACACGCTCCTCCTTGGCAACGAGGTCCTGGATCCACGGATCTGAGCACTTGGCCAGGGACACGAGAGCGCTTAAGGCAAAGCGACATGTGTCGCGCCGGTGCTTCCACTCCTGGGTGCTGCAGTCGTGCGTGAGGTAGAGCAGCAGCGCGTCCAGCAGTACGAACAAGTTTCGCCCTTGTGAGCCATCCTCGACAACGAAGAAGTTCGCCAGCGCCGGCACCCGCTCCATCTTCTCCGCCAATGTACTGAGAAAAATGACAAATTGTGTGCGACCACAATCTTGCAGAAGAGTGCCGTCGCGCGGGTCGTGGATCCCCCACTCGTATGCCGCCTTCGCTGCTTCAAGAGACGGCGAAGCGAACGTCGAGGTTGTCGTGGGGCGGAGGGCAGCGGCGTTAGCAGGGTCGAGGGCCTTGCTCACCTTGCGCACCATATCTAGCAGCGGCACAATTAGCACGGATGGGCGGAGCTGCAGCAGCGACATGGCCTGCTCACCAGCCGGGTAGGCGGAGCGATCGGTCGGCAAATCGGCCTCCTGGAGTAGACGCGCCAAGAAGTCCAGAATCACAGAGCGGACGCCAGGTGGCTCGTCCTGCTTGGCGTACTGGCAGAGGGTGAGAAGGAAAATATTGCCGATGGGCGGGGGCTCATCGCAGAAGGAAGCAGCGTCTTTCATGTTGGAGGCTGACGCGCTCTCCTCCGTCGGGAGAGGCGGGATCCGTACGTGGTGGGAATCAGCGAAGAGGAAACGGTAGCACGGCGGCAGTGCCAAGCACGCGCCGTCGAGGCCGTCGAGCGAGCACGACGAGGACAGTGAAGTGGGCAGCGAAGTGCCGATGTGCGTGGCAGCCGCCAGTGTCTCCGCCGTCCTGCGGGCTCCCATGCTTCCCGAGGACTCCGGTGGCGGTGATGATGTGCAGCGGTAGTGCGACGGCGGTGCACTTTCTGAACGGCAGGAACCTCCAAAGGTGTGGATGTGGTGATGCTGAGCAGGATGGTCAGCCATCAGCATCGCACGATCCGTCAGCAACGCATCCAATATGACTGAGAGAGCCTTCTTCACGTTGCCCAGCTCGCTCATCAGACTAGTCCGCTCCTCGTGTGTGTTGGCACACTGCACCCGCTGGAAGTACTCGCACAGCTGCAGCCACTGCTCCTGAATCACTGTCACCACGGAAGCTGGCGAGTGATGGTCAGCAGAAAGTCTCCCTGTGGAGAGATGAGCAAGACATGTGGTGGTGTCCACGGTGCCGAAAGCGCTGATTGTGGCCTGCACAGAGCGCCGCAGTCCCCCAAAAGCATCGGCAGCAGCGGCAGCTCCGCGCTGCGCCACCGTGGCTGCTGGACTGCTCATATCCAAGAGCGCCCGCCACTCAATGAATATATAAGCGTATGATTGGCGTCTGTGCCTGTGCGCGTGTGTTGAAGCGCTAGGAAACCCTCAGAGGAAGGTGCGCAGTCGGTCCCGAGAAACACAACAAAAAAAAAAAGGATGCGTGAAGGAGAGTTGCGTGCCCTCGAGTGATCAACGGCGGCGCTCACATAAGGCAGTACTGCTTGCAGACCTGTGAGCAGATCAAGCGCGCTCTACTCGTGGAGTGGAAATACGACAAGAGGGAGATACGCGGGAGTGTGGCGTATCACGTGTGTCACGCCACAAAAACGGCAGCTGCTGTAAAGGCTTCTATCTGTCGCTTCCACAAGCACAAGTACTTGTACTCCTCTGCTGGTCGTCCCCCTTCCCCAAGCGCATCGCCAGAGCACACGGACGATCTGTGTCAACACTGTGCATCGCGTTGTCGCTTCATTAAACTTCTTGGTTTTCCTGTTAGTTGTTTTACGCGAAGCTTGCCTAGAAGCTTTTCGTTCCGTTTGATGTGCATCACCTTCGCCCACGAGGCACAGCCACTCGCACACAACACGTGCAACGAGAGGGAGCACCAGGCATGGCCCTCCGTCATCATCCCAGCCCAACCACAGGCCCACAGGCACCCAAAAAGGCATGCCTGCACACGTATCGGAGCTTCACGCTGTCGTCTTCACATGGGCACGGTGCAGGGGGGGGGGGGGCGACTGAGGGAGGCAGTCGCTTATGCGTCCTCTTCCTGCACCGCTTCTTCTTCACTGCAGTCCCCACAGCCGTAGAAGAACTGCTGCTGGTGCTTGATATTGCGCCAGTTCGGATTGCACACATCAGCTGTTTCATCCTCGCTTCCCTTGCCTTCCTGCCCCGATAAGCCGTTGGCGGTTGTGGGCATGTGAGAGCGGACCTGCGGGGCTGTCAGGACTGATGTTGTTGTCTGCGCTGTGAGGCTGTAATGCGGCATGCGCTGAAGAGCGACACGCTGGTCCTCAGCGCGGTGCTGTGCCGCCACCACGCGCTCGCGCCACCCCTTGTTGCGTGGATCCTTGAGAAAGCTCTCCAGTTGCTCAGGAGACGGTTTAAAGCTGACAGTGCTGTCTACGATCACTACCACATCCTTAATGCTGAGCCAGATGACCTTGTGAAACTTTCTGGGCAGATGCACGACTTGCTCTACCTCTAAGAGAGGCGCCGCGGATGGTGGAGACACCGAAGCACCCGCCTCTGAGTCCTTCGCCTCATGCGGGGTATCGCTCGAGCTGTTGCCATCCGGAGCTGAGACTCCAGTAGATAAGTTCGTGGATACGCTGTTTGGGGGCGCTAAGAGAAGAACACGAACATGCTGCGAGTGCGGCGGCTCCATGCAGATCGCCAACCTCTCACCTTCTTTGGGGCCTACCCACCCAGATGCGTCGAGGTACTGCTGAGTGAGGTGCTTTGCACGATGCTTGCGACCAGCGCCACTCATGTCTGTTCACCTTCCAGTCTTTCAAAGAGACAAGGTATAAAATTTATGCGTGAGCGCACCACTGTATGTGTGCGTGGCAGTAGAAGCAGTTGGATGTGCGTTGGGGGAGCAGGTCCCGAATGTGCCTCCTACGGACAAGTACGTGACAATTTGTTAAGAGTGACGCATAAAAGGGGCTGGTGATGGGCAACGTAAGCACAGCAATAGCTGGAGACACATCCGGCGCAAGTGGGCGCATTGCTTCATCAATGACGCATCTCAAAACGTCAGCGGGGGTGGCCTTCAGGGAAGGAAAAAAAAAAGAATCACAGGCTCTCCACACCAACACACCGCACGCTCCTAGATGCCTCGTCATACGCATAGAGGGAGAGAAACCTGTCCTAGGCACCTCTTCTTGTTTTATTTTCCTCACTTCTCAGGTGCTTCTCCGCCATCCGATGCTCTGGAGCCGTATTATGAATGTCCTGAAAAGGTTGTCGCTGAAGCATCACCTATCCCGTTCATGACAGTATACGTAGACAAAACAAAACGCAGGCACACACGCACACATGCAAAAAGAAAATTGGGTCATGAACGCTCGTGCGTGCCGACAAGCTGGTAAGAGGCTTTTCAATATACTTTAGAAAAAAAAGGAGACAACGAAGACAACACAGGAGCGCTGCGTCAGAGATGAGTCGAAACGTCCTCGGGTGGAGCAAGAACGAAAAAAAAAGGAAGCGCCGTGTAGCTCCTCTGATGCCGACCTGTCCGCATTCTTTCCCCTTTGTGTAAGTACACGTCTGAGCGGCTCCTCCTTGGGCCATACCACCGTAACTCAGCTCGTGCCGAAAGCCTTCCCTCCCCACTCTCAAAGGAGGTCTCAAAGTGCCCTGTGTGACATTCACGTGCTTCCGTATTCAACTCCTCGTCTTCTCAGCTCCTTTACAGACAGCAAAGCGGGGAAAAGGGGGGGGGAGGAAAGTTTTATCATGACAATATCACGAGAACGATGAGTATGGGTATTTCTGGGGTGTGTGCGGTGTGCCAATGAACGGTGAACGGGAACGAGGCCCACTTGCCTTCCCTGATTGGCACGGGGTTCTCTACCCACACCCGCGTCTCCCCTATGTGAGAGCACAGAGGGGAGCCAAACACAGCACCAAAAAAAAAAAAAACAGAGGAACGGGACAAGACAGAGCGACGCGGGAGGGGAGACGGTGAGAAGAGCAGAAGAAAACCAGTAAAAACAAAGAAATAGGGGGCACGCAAACACACAAGACAACGCGCACGCATGGAAAGCGAGGAGGCGGAGCACAGGCGGGCACACAAACAAAAAGGGCAGAGAAACAATTTTTGTTTAGGAAAACGGCGGAGACAGGAAAGGCCTACGCGTCGTGTTCTCTCCCTTCTCCCTGCTCTTTCTCCTCTTGTTGCTGTTGTCTGTTGTTCGTTGCTAGTCGCCATACTGCTGGCGGTGGGGCACGTAAGATGACATCATGCATACAGAGACAGAGACGCTCAGCCACGCTCCGGCACACGCGCACAGAGAGAGAGAGAGCGACAGCCACACGCACGCATCCCGCGGAAGAGCAAAAGGACGGTGATGACGCCAACGATGAAGAGCTCTCTTGTACGTGTTCGCATTGTTTTGTCTTATTGGTGCTATCACTGATGTGGCGTGCCACACGAACGGAACTCCCCGCAGTCTCCCGGGCCCTGTCAAAGACCCAAATCATGTCTTGCGGGGAAGACATAGATACACGTGTTACGGCATCGTGCCGACTCAGCCCATCCGAGTACGACCCCTGGCCTCCAGTTCCACCCACCACCCCGCGTTACAGATCACATCACCGTCCGTCCTCCCACTATGCCACTCTCCACGCTCTGCATCTCCCTCGAGGTGGCTCAGCTTCCCTTTGAGCAGGCAGTCAGGCAGTGGGTGAGGGATGCATTCGAGTTACGCTAGCACCTTGCTTCACTACATGGGTGGCACAAGCGTGCTCACTATCCCGGGCCTCTCCGACGCCCCGCCACACAGGGTCTCACCACCGACAACAGTAGCGATACGTCAGATTGGCCTCCCCTACGTCATAGGCACCTGGCCCTGGCACAGCCCCGGGGTAGCTGGAGGGCATTTAGCGGGAGTGCGAGACACTAAATGGCCTCCTCTCCCCCCCCCCTCCCACCCTACAACACACATAAGATAACTGGGCTGTGTACGGAGCCTTGCCACACGACACACTGACTGGTGTCTCCGTCGCCATCGCCAAGTCGAATGATGACAAAGAAAAAGACAATGCGGAAAGAAAGAAAAGAAGGCGGCTGAAAGCGAGCACCGACGAGCGCAACAGAAACCTTCGTGAACGAGCTGCGTCGGTGCCGCTCCAAGACGATGGAACAGCGGCGGCGGAGGGGCGAAGTGAAAGAGAAGAGGTACAGAGGTACAAGCAGAGGCCGCAGCAGAAAGACGGCGCAATGAATCGCTCACATCGCACGCCATCGCCCTGTTGCTCTGCCTGTTCCACCCCACTTCCCCGGCATCCCACTTCAGACACACACACACACCGCACGCTGGCGCCCTACCGCCCCCTTTTCTCTACGGTCTTGTCTCCTCGGTCCACCAACAACACACAAGCATACATATGTGCTCAACGGACACGTATCTACACACAGCCCTCCTCGCCTACGTATGTTATGGGGCGGGGCCGGGCGAAGAGATATACGGCTTCGTCGGAGAGAGTACGAGAAAACGCCAGAGACGGGGCACAACAGAGGAGACTGAGCAAAAAAGACGTGATCACGAGGCCAACAGAAGAGGGCATATATATATATATATATAAACTTAGCACGAGAAAGAGTCGTGCAGGCACACCTCCAAGCAAACGTCCGATAGAGATAGGGATTTATAGAAGGAAAAAGAGGTCTGTATTTCCTTGTACTGAGTTTCAGAGCCAAGCAGTCCGGTGCGCGAAGCGACACACCTTCAAGGGAACAATACGCAAAGAAGGAGAGGCAACGGGAAAGGATGCAGTTGCGCTGGGCGACGAGGCTACCATGTCACAGAGGTCTGCCGCTTGGCAAATAAAAAGAAAAGCACGCTTTGTCTATAGTGAAAGGCGCCTATGGCGCGCGTTGCGTGAGAGATGGGGACTGAGGCTGTTGCATGTCCAAATTCCAAGCAGGGTACGCCAAGGGCTCTCGCCCAGCCGCACCGTCGAAGTAGGTACTATGGTATCCACTGACACCTTACACTTTCCGTTTCTTCTCTACGTGCTGCACATGGTGTTGCATCCGTGACGTATGCGGAAAGCATACGTTTTTTTTTTTTTTATCGATGATCATGGCCAGTCGCGGTACGGCAGTGGGAATCTCGCCTCACTGCTGAAGAACTGTTCACTGTTCTCGTCGTCGTCACACTCGCCAATCACGGATATTAGCAGCGTCATGTCATCTGGTTTCCCGCCTTCGAAGAGAGCACCATTTTCTATACACTTGGAGGCGTACGGGGAGTCGCAACGCACATCGCGTGAGACAGCTGTAGCATCGACCATGACAGCGCTCGCACTCATGTCGAGTGCCGCCATGATATCATCCAGAAACGTGCGAAGGTTTTGATTCTTCACGTAGCTCACCATGTTCGCGGGTGTCTTCGCTGTCTCACCATCCAGGGACTTCAGATAGCCGTGCTGACTGAAAACGCGTGCCAAATTTGGCCATACGAGCTCCGCGATCCGATGCGGGTACAAGTTGTCGAAAACGCCATCGGTGCCCATTACGACGACATCCCCTTTCTCTACTGGTATAAGAAGACGAACGCCATCCTTTGGGGTGTCTTTACTACCGGTGCCCAGTTGGTAGGGGTAGTCCAGTTGATGTGCCTGCTCCTCCGTAACATAACGCACTAGTCCGTTACGGATCAGCATCATTGTGCAGTCGCCAACGTAGACGATGTCCAGCAAGTAGTTTTCTGCCCCATCCGTACGTTGAAATCGCGCAAAAGCTTGGTGCAGGTCTGTCGTCGTCTCGACCCGTGTGACCGCGGCATCCGAGCCAGAGGTGGACTCCTTGGCTAGTTCCGCGCTACTCATTGTATCATCAGCAGCTTCGACCGCTGTGGTGGAGGCAGCGGCTGAAGCAGCAGCGGTAGATGCAGGTGGTCCATCAGTGGCGGAGACGCCCACAACCAGCAGTGATGGCCCATCCAGCAGTGCCACCTCATAGTGGTCCTTCGACTGAATTTCCTCTTGCGGCTCTTGTAGAGTCGCAACCAGGGCTGTGCACGTGCCTAGCACATCGCTATGCTTGCAGCCTTCGTAGCCGCGCTCAAGCAGCCGAAATGAGCTCGCCGGGGCATCACCAAGGAGCTCATCCTCGACGTACTCGTACATGTTCCGCGCCAGCGCGGCGCTGTAAAGGCCAGCGTTCAAATCTGCATTCTCCTTCCACCAACTCACGCCATCCAGGACCGCTTGAACGTTGGATAGCGATAAAAACGCGTCCTCGCCACCGCGCTCCGCCTTCTCCCTCTGCGGGATGGCGCGCACATTCCTGCAGAAGAAAGAAAACCTCTTCCCGTAGCGAGATCCGATTTTGCGCAGCATATA
Organism: Leishmania tarentolae; assembly: GCA_033953505.1. NCBI lineage: Eukaryota > Euglenozoa > Kinetoplastea > Trypanosomatida > Trypanosomatidae > Leishmania > Leishmania tarentolae. Next base: position 501,780 of record CP119851.1, read on the forward strand.
TGTCGGTGGCCCTAACGACCAGAGAAGACGGTTTGAAAGAGGTGGTAAGTCGTCACCTATCGGTGGTGCGCCGAGAGCATCGGTGTGCCCCAGAGGGCCTCGGCTCTTACCCGCGTACACAACACCAGCGGGGCAAGCCAAATGGCGGGGCTCGCACAATAAAAAAAAAAAAACTGAGAGGACTCAACGAATATCAGAGAAAGAAAGAGTGAGACAGCAGGTGAGTGATGGCCACAATCAGTCGCCAAACGCCCAACTGCGCACACCTTCCATAAAAGGGAAGAGAGAGGAACAAGAGGCCAGAGCGCGAAGGTTTGCCTCTGCACAACAAGCACTGACAACAGACCGCCGCAGGACACGTAGATGCCCATTGGCGCAAAGCTCCGTATTTTTTCTTTTCTTTTTCAGCGTATCAACCCCTCCCCCCTGTAAAGAAACCAGCGATCAACCATACGCATACACAGCCACAGCTCATCTACCTCAGCTCTACTTCGGCGAAACCCCGCTCGTCCACAACGAGCCGCCTGCGGTCGAGTCGGGCCGCACGTCACGCCGGCACGTCTTCTGTCCCTCCCACCCCTTCTGCGCGCACGAGCTTCATAATCAGCGCAAGACGGACTTGGGTGTGGGCAGCATGCTTGGGATTCAAAACGGCCCGGCGTCCGGGACACTGCTCAAGAGCGGAAGCAGTGGTGCCCAATACTGCGAGTACGAGGGGGTGGTCCAGGTGCACATCCGATGAGCTCGAGGAGGATGCCACTCCGCTTCAGGTCAGAATTCGCTGAGATCCCGAACTCTGCTTGCACGTCATGCTTCACCCTCTCAACCGCTTCAAGCTGCATCATACCGTCCTGTGGTGCGGTGACACTTTACATGGGAGTCCGGTGAACTCAGTGGTGTAACCCGAGGCGAGCTCTCGTCATGCCTCCTACATCCGTACCGTATCAGACCACACGTTCGCATGCAGGAGATGCCGCGCAGTAAGCGCGGCATGCACCTTTGAGCTGATCCGTGTGCATATATGCGCTCCTTCTTTAATTCCTCTCTCCTTTGGCATTTGAGAGACTTTTGTTGGGGGCGGGGGGGGGGGGGGATGTGGCACACAATGCTGCACGTGCTTCAGAACGCGTGCGCGCAGTCATCACACCAGTAGATACTGGGCTCTGTTTCCTGAAGGTGTTGTGGTGGTAAGCGAAGGGGCTCCGGCGTGTCCCCCTTCTACTACACCGTCAATGCCATCGGGGGTCTTGAGGGCATGCCCGCATCTGCCGCAGCAGATGGGATGTCGCCATGGGTCTGTGTCAGCAGTGGCATTACACTTTCTCATGCATCCACGCGTCTCTCACAGGAGCCGGTGGGTCAGGTCAAACAGGAGGGGCCTGTGCATAATCACGGGCCTGCGCACGTAAACTCATACCTTGCCGTCCTGAGGCGGCACGCGCCGGGGGAGGGGGGGAAGGGCAGTCGTAGGTATCGGACGCTGGAAGTCCGTGCAGCAGTGGGCAAACACGCTATCCGCCCCCCCCATGCTGTCGTTGAAAGTCACACACCGTTGCAGTACGTGGAAGCAGGGATAGGTGCCTCTGCAGGACTACACGTGGACGGTCTCCCGTCGTCGCATAAGGTCAGTAACCGTGTTCTTCTGGTGTCAACCGGATGCCGCAAAGGAGCGCTTGCCTCCACGTGTCGTCTCGTGTATCACAGTTGGGGGAAGGGGTTGTCAACCACCTATCGTTGGGCAGCGGTAACCGGGTCAAACCATGCAGCTGGTATCGGCTGAACTGAAATTGGCAATGCAGCAAGCGTATTTGCCCCGTATTTGCCGCGTGACTTTACAATGCTAAACGGTAATGAGAGACCCAGGTGTCAGCCTAGCAGTAGCGCCAGCATGCCAAGCCCAGATATACGTGGCAGCCTATGATATTCTCCATCACTGAAGAGTCTGTGCTAAGCGCCATGAGCAGGGAGATCCAGCTGATAAGTCAACTGGACGGAGAAAAGCAGTAAGATGGGAAAGTAGATATCACTGCGAGCAAGAAGCACAAAGTGTAGTAATATATGTATATACATATATGTATGAGGAGAAGCAGCGGTAAGATGTTATAGAAACACGTGTACAGGTTGGTCGGTGCACATGTCCTATTCGTGTGGACGCGCATGTGCACACGAGGATGCGCGTCCGTGGTGGAGAGATCAAACGTGAGGAGTAGAGCGTATGAGAAACGAAATTATGAAGAGAAGCAAGGTCTGATAATACATTCACTGAGAAGCAAGCCGAGGCATTCCTGGCTTCTAAAGGTGACGCAGACGTCCCTGGTACCACCACGGACCGGCGCTGGTGCCCTTTCCTCCTCACTACACAACAGTAGTTCTGTTGTGGAGACAGAAGATCGCGCTACCCCTTCCCCTATGCTAAACAGCTACGTGGTCTCCCCCGTCTGCTCCTGCCGCATACCGGGCCGCGTAATCCTCCGCGGTGTGGCAACACAGCAAAAGTCCAAGAAAACGAGAGGGGAGAGTTACCCTTCACAGCCGAGGGCCTCACGCCCAAAAAGCGAGGAAGACAGCCCTCTAAGGTCGCAAAGGAAACGCAGGAAATGTGCGCACTCAGCATGCCTGCTGGCCACCATCTTGCCTGACGCTCGCTCTCTCACTCCCGTCCTCGCCGAGCGAGCGTGAGTGCGTGCGTGTGTACGTACGTGCGAATGCGTGCGTCATTCTGCAGCAGTGCCTCGCTTTCCTTTCCTTTCCCATTTCGCTTTTTCTGCGCCGGTTGCGCATTTGCTCGTTTTTTGATGTTATTGTTGTTTTCTTTGGAGAAGGGAGGACATTGCCCCACTAAATCTAACTCCCCCCTACACACACCCCAGGACCTCACGGCCTAGGTCGCACGCCTGGAATACATCGGCAAGGATACGACGACAAACAGGGCGCTGAACGCCCGCAGGTTCGCCACCCGCAAGTCCCTCACCCGCACTGCAGACGACGTCGACATGGAAGGTAAGGACAGAGCATGACTGGACATACAAGAGAGAAAAGAAAAGCGAAAACATCGAAGGCATACAATCATGATAAACAGAAGACACGCACACACAAGAAAAAAAAAAGATGGATCTATGATGCGTCTTCGGGCACGTGTGCCTCAGAAGAGCGTACAGTCAGCCACGGGCCAGCATGATGGCGCGATTCACTTCTTCGCCGCAGCCTTCTTGGCAGCCTTCTTCGCCGGCTTCTTCGCGGCCTTCTTGGCAGCCTTCTTCGCCGGCTTCTTCGCGGCCTTCTTGGCAACCTTCTTCGCCGGCTTCTTCGCGGCCTTCTTGGCAACCTTCTTCGCGGCCCTCTTCGGCGCGGCCGCCTTCTTCGCCGGCCTCTTCACAGCCTTCTTCGCCCCGGCCTTCTTCGCGACGGCCTTCTTCGCCGCAGCCTTCTTCTTCGCAGCCGTCTTCTTGGGCGACGAGCGAGGAGACTTCTGCGGCGAGGTCATGGCGACGGAAGAGGCAGCAATGGTGGGATTAGCGGACATCTTCGAAGAGGCGGTTTGTTGGAGTGAAAAGGGTATAAAGACGGAGCGGGGAGAGCTGTGAGTGGCGGAACGACTGAGAAGAGCTGGCGTCGTAGGGTGTGAGGAAGCAGGCGGGGGCAGGAGCAGCGACCGCGGCGGCGTCGTGTGCGTCGACACCCAAAGGCAAAAGAGGACGGGGAGAGAAAAGAGGGTGGATAGTGAGGGCCGCAGCGCTGGCAGCGATGGGGAAGGGCAGTGAGTCAGACAGCGAGAGAACGAGCGAGCCGCGCCCTTGGCGGGCACGGCACCCACTCCCTGCCATTCAGTCTGCAGCACCCACACGCACACACACACACACACCGTGGCCGCGTCCCCCTGGCGCAACGTAAACAGGGGAACGGCAAGAACGCGAGAGCGAGGGCGTGGCCGTCTGTGCGTTTGTGGGTGGGTGTGGGACACGGCGAGTCTGACAATGTGTCAGGTACAGCACGCCAGCATGCACGCCTTTGTGTGTGTGTGTGTGTGTGTGTGTGTGCATCGTGCACTGCCGTCGCAGCAGGCACGGCATTCACAGCGCTCGTTCGCGTGATTTCGTATGTTTCCTGAGAGGTATGCAACGGCTAGCAGACGCTTCTCATACGTCACACCAAGAGAGCCTGTGCGCAGGCGTGAGGTGGGCGGCGCAGGGGAGCAACGCGTCGATAGAGAAAACAGAGGCAGCAGGAAAACGGGAGAGAGAGCAAACGGACTCGCGCACGAGCCCACGAGAGTCAGGAGGAGCCGCCAACACGCAAACACCGAAACGCTCACCCGCACACACGCATGCGCCACCACCGGCAATAGAGCGCCATAAGCCACCGGCAGCGCCGCTCGTCGCCTGGGACAGAGAGAAGCATAAAAGCATCAAAGGCACGAGAGGGCGCCGGAAAGAGATACAGCGGGAACGCGCGCACACGAGCGAAGGCGGGGAAGACAGAAAACGGGGACATGGTGGCGCGCCACCACACCTGCGGAGAGGGGCGCAGAGGGCAGCGACAGGGCCCCTTCACGTACACTATAGCAATAAAGAAAAGAGCGAAGAGGGTGGGAGTAGTGCAAAAGAATCGACGACTGAAGAATAACGCACCCGAAAGAAATAGCTGAGGTGTCCTGTATCAAAAACGAACAAGGCAGATGCTCGTAGAAAAAAAAAATGGACAGTGCCGAAACAGCTGAGAGAGAGGAGGCAGCACATCCCGGCATCCTACACAATGCTATGTATGACTTAATCATCATGGAGGAGGTAGACGTTCGAAGCGGAGGATATGGCAAACATGAGATACTCAGAGAGCGAAGGGAGCGAAGAACGAAGCACCACAGCAGCAAAGAACCTAGAAACAAGAAACAAGGAATACTAATGATAATAGAAATAAAGTAGTGCTCAGGAAGAGATCACCCCATTAATGTTTGTTCTCCTCCCTTCGTCCCTTCATCCCCCGTCATCTCTTCTCCTTCCTCGCCTGAAGTTTTCTTTTCGGTTTCCATGAGCGGTGTGATTCACCTCCCGCTGTGTATCTGAACTCTTCTCCGCCAAGTCCCCTTCCTAACGCTATGCTACAAAGTGTAGGCGAGCGTGACAGACCTTCCACACCTCAAGAGGAGACACGGCGCCATGCAAACGTTTGCGTCGCAATACGACGCGCATCTTCGACAGAAGCGACAGGTGACAAAGAGATAAAAATAAAAAACACAACGAGGGAAGAGAAGGCGCGGTGCACCTACGAAATCACTCGGGCCCCATGAGCACCGGAGACAGTCAACTACGTCGCCATCCTTTTCAGCTGCGTTCAGCCGCGTGGCGTCGCTGAAAAGGACGCACAGGCGCTTTTCTACGCTGGGGTGTCCTTCTTCGGCATCTGGAAGGAACGATATGGTGTGAAGTGGCGGTTGTTTGTGAGAGACAGAGGAGGGCACATGTAGGCCCATCTCCTACATGGAAATGCCACCACCTCACCAGTATATATCCGCCACGGCAATCCCCCTGTCTCTCGCTTGTGATGCAGTGCCCTGATGGCCGCCTCAACAGCTATCCAGTGTTTAGGTCTTGTTGTGGTGTTTCTTTTGTTGTTCTTGGATCCACCTCCGGCGTCCTGTGTGCAAGCATCCGATATCGCATCGCCTTACTTGCATGCTGGTGTCTTGGAAGACGAGCGGGGGCAGAAGAGGTGACTTTGGGCGACTAATTCATTTTCCACAAATATGATTTCGTGTGTGGATGTGTGGATGTGTGGGTGGGTGTGTGGGTGGGTGTGAAGAGTGAGGAGAGGAGGACTGGCAACGAAGGAGGAAGGAAAAAAGGGTAGTGGATCGTGTAAGTCTTGGATCAGAGACTGTCCGCACTCAACAACAAACTGCTTCTCCCTGCTTGTGTGCACTCTCTTCTTTTTTGTTGCATTACTGGAAACAGACGAGAGAGAGGCAGGCAGCCTCAGAGGAGGGAGAGAGAGAAAAAAAAATATCGATGCAGTGAAACGGGGCAGGGTGGGTGAGAGCAACCACGAAACTCGAACGCGTTATTACTTCGTTTGCCTCTTTGAGTGACGTACCCATGCAAACTCACAGACACAGACACACGCATATATATATATATATACATATATACACACACAGCGACCTACATACATACACCCGCTCAGGCACTTGGACGGGGCAACAACAGACATCCCGCTGGAGGAAGACAAAGAGGAATGGGCGAGTACAACATGCAGATATGCAAAACAAAACACGGAAAGCGAGATGAATACACGAATGCAGAAGGGTCACCACACCAAAGCGAACAAATCACAAAGGAGGGAGATGGGGGAGACAATTTGAGTGTGGCGGAGAGACGAGAGCAGCAGATGAGCGCGCGAGAGGCTCGACAACAACAAAAGATACAAAAACGAAACGACCCCGAACGACGCAAGACAGTCAAGCGCACTACACCCGGAGCAAACAAGAGTTGTGAATACGGGGTGACGTGACGACAACAACCAATCCTCATTGAAGAGGGGGAAAGAGAGGTGGGAAAGAAGCGACAACAAAAACTATCATGGAGAGCCAACAGCGCTCACCAGCACCCACTCTACATGATAGTGCAACCTGGATGCGACTTACTGCGCGAGCGGCGGCGGCCCTGAATGCTTGACGGCACCGCTGGCACGGCTAACTGCGACTGCCCGTTTGCCGTAACCTCATACTGGCGCGCATTACCCGGTGGTGGTGAGTGGCGAAAGATGCTGCCTAATCCCTGCCTGTTATACCGATGTTGCGTTTGCAAGGAGCTGGAGTCGTGCTCGTCAGCCTCGGCGATGTGCGGCGGTATGCGACTGATTGAGCTGCTTGGTGAACCCCTGTGCAGCGCCCGCAACGACTGCGAGAGCTGCGTATGATATGCACGTTGCCTATCTCGACGCTGCGCTTGAATATAGCTTTTCTGCAGATTGTACGCGATTTCGGCATCGCGGTTCACAATAGCACGCTGTCGAGCCGCCTCCGCTGGATCGAGAGGTCCGCTCTGATGTGGCACCTCCATCTCGCCGATGCCTCGCAGTGTTTCTGTACAGCACATCGGGCACAAGCTGCTGCGCTGCTTCCATTCCATGAGACAAGGCAAATGAAAATGATGCTGGCATGCGCCACGGAGCATCGGGTTCTCCTTCGTGTACACCTCCAAGCAGATGCAGCACTCCTCAGCGTCCTCCAACACCGCGTCTGCCTGCTCGCGCACAGTTGGTGAAGTTAGTGGCTCTGGGACTAGTAGCGGGTTAGAGTGCGTAGAAGATGGCAAGAAATCCTCTGTCGGTCTGGGTGTGAGAACGGAGAACGTGAGCGACACAGACCTCCCCAGTTGTCGCGAGGAAACGCTGCGCTGCACAGGTGATGCACACGTGTCGACACTAGCGGAAATATGCTGTTCCTGCGGCAGCGCAGAAAACTCGCGCAGCTCAATTTCCTTTAATTCTGAGTTTCTTTCCTTCTGAGATCTCTCAACCGATGCAGATCTACTCAGCCTCACCACGGTGTCCGATTTCTGGCGCGACTGTGAGTTCGGTGTGAGCGTGGTGAACACGTTCTCCCGCTCCTCCACTGTAAGCATTGACTTTCCCATCCTGTTCGGTGATAAGGCCGATGCACGAATCCCTCCGCCACTCGACGTCACGCTCGCGAGCTGCAACGGCTCAAGCACCTCGTCGCTGCACGACTCCATCAAATTCTTCTCGACCAGGTTAAGCATATCAGGTGAAGGAACGAAGAGAGCCGCGTAGTGCTTCGCGCTGGGAGAGGAGTCAACGGGAGATGCACTACTATCCATTGCGCTCAGCATTACTATGAACAAGAATGGATGCAGAGCAAATGGGAGGTACAGCTGCTGCTCAAGCGCAAGGAGCAGACCAACCTATGGACCAAGAGATCCGGAGGCAAGAGGAAAAAAAAGAAAGAAGGCAATCGCGTCCCCCTTCACACCAACTTCAAACGCGACACGACGAAGGCGCACGAGAAGAAATAATAATAAAAGGCGGCGAGAAGCACCGTACGAGCAGTGAGTGGTGCAACAGACGAACGAGTGAAGAGGAGGGTGAGGGGCTCGGCAAGGAAGTAGCGACCTCGAAATAAGCAACAATCGCGGATCGAAAGAGGGGGGAAATCAGGGTAAAAGGAAGAAAAGACCAACAAGAACACACAAAAAAGGGAACAGGTGCAAGCGCCAACGCGCGAAGGTTGATATTCCGAGAGGGAGACAGTAAACGCGGGAACCTTTATCCGAGGCAAGGCACGGCCAAGAGAAAACGAGAGGTCTCAAGAAAGCAAGCAATCGAAAACACAGAGAAAAATGTGCTCCGTGAAAAAGAGGCGAGCAGAGAGGGACAACAAAACAAGAAAAAGAGCCTCCAGGCAGCGCACAGTCCTGCTCTCCTGCGACAACTATAGTGTGTGTGTGTGTGTGTGTGTGTGTGTGTGCGTTTACGTCAATGTATGTGCTTTCTGTTTGGTGCGCGTTGGCCGAATCGCAGGATGCAGTGAACGCGAGAGGCGGAAAAGCGCGGAAGTGGGGTCTCGGGGAAAAGCCCTCTCCGGGTAAAGGAAGTCGCACTGGCTACTTGCGTAGCGTTGTTCGGTGCTTCTATGAGTCGTATTCCTACTAGGAAACCGTCGCCGAATGCACGCACAAAAGCAAGCGAAGAAACGCAAAAAGAGAAAAAGATAGCGGTAAACGAGAAAGGAAGCACACGCACGAGAGACACCGCACCACGTATCTTTGTGTTGAACGCACGGACTATTCAGCGCTTTTGAGGCCCTATTTTTTTCCTGTGTGTATATGTCTGTGTGCGTATGCTGGGGGAAGTAAGGGGGGAAGGCAGGAGGAGGAAGATGCACTCTCCTTTTCGCTGCTTCTATTTTGGATGGAGGAGAGAACACGGAAGTCGAGGAAAGGGGAAAATCGGCCGTCTCCCCGCTCCCTCACCTGCTCGAGCGCTCCCCCTTTCCAGGCAGCTGCTGTACAATGTGGGTTTCTTGCGTCTCTCCCCCAACCCTAAAGCTCTTCAGGCACCTCCAACAGCGACTCACTGGCTCCCACACCGTTGAATGCTTGTGAAACGTCAATCTTTTAAGGTGTGCTTGTTTTCCGAACCATGGTGAAACACCACGCTAGAGAAGGAAGAATGAGCTGGCAGTGTGTAGTGGGGTAGTGGCGCCCCGCAGCGGAGAGGAAAGAAAAAGTGGCGAGCGAAAAATGTAGGAGTGAGTGAGTGGGTGAGGAGAGGGAAGCGCGTCAGCGAGAAAAAACCTGCCTGAAAGCGTTCCCCGGCTCACGCACGAACACGACAGAGAGGGGTGCGGCAAGCGCAAAGCGGGAAAAGAGAAGCGGAAGCAGTAGATGAAGCGGGCAGCGGAAAAGGTGTTTGAGGGAGTCCCGTGACAGGAACAAGGAGAACAAGTAAATAAAACGAAGTGCTCATGAAGAAAACTTTGCGTGTATGCAAAGGTTTGTAGTGGGTGATGCAGCGAGGAGGAACAGAGGTGAAGAAAAAAAGGAAAACTGACGTTCTTGCGAAACGGAAACCGCGACGCAGATGCAGTTACAGAGATAGAGAGAGCGAGCGCTGGTGTGAAGAGGGCGAGAGAGAGAGAGACAATTTCGGAACCCAAAAGCAAAAGGAAAAGTGGATTTCAAAAAAAAAAATTTAGCAGGCACAGCACAACAACATCGCACGATGAGAGCTTACGCGATGTTGCGCTTCCCCTCCCCCTGCACACTCGATGCACACCACACGTAGAGACGGAGAGAGGACGCTGTGTACACGATGAGGAAAACGGGGGGGGAGATAGGTGTGCTTATGGGCACGTAAGTAAATTTTCTGTGTGAGTGCGCAGCCTCACAGATCGGCCTTCCTGTTTTGTAAAGTCTCTCTTCACCGGGAAGCAGCAGCTCACCTTCTCTCCTCTCGTTCTCTGCGTTTGTGGGGTGTGGATGTGAATCGATGTCCTTTTCCCCTTCGTCGACACGGCGAACGGCAGCGACAAAAAAAAAAGCAGAGACAGACGGGCTTCCACGTAGCAGCAGTTCCTGTGGCAGAGTATATGAGGAAGGAAGTTGAAAAGAGTATGTGGACAAGCGAAGAAAAACAATGTGAGCGGTGTTGATCGATGCAAAAAAGCAGGTGTTTCGTGAAGCACGGTCGTCGCTGTCAGGTTACCAACGTGATGAACGCTTTCTCCAGTCACACGGGCAGCACGAGGCGGAGGAAAAGTAGGTGAAAGGTAGGCAAGCACAGCGCGATACAGAAAGCAGATGAGTTGAACGCGCGCGCAGGGCAGGCCTAAATGCAGATATCCAGCGAGCCAGGGACGGCAGCAGCGACAGCGGCGGCAACCGAGACAACGAGGAAGACAAGAAGCGCTTCAAATGTGAGCCACTCAAGGAAGAAGTGAAACGCAGACAAAAGGCATATCAAAAGACGCACACGACAGCATAAAGCGGCAAAAATAAATATATATAAAAAAAGAAATAAAGCAAAGTAAAGCAAGAAGGTCGAGCAGTGTAAAAAAAAAAGAAAAAGGGAGAACGCGTGAGGCTCCTTGGTGTGAATAGGCATGTGTGGTGTGCGTGTGTGTGTGTGTGTGTAGGGGGGGGGGGTCGGCAGGTCGGTCGGTGAAGTTGTACCCGAGAGGGAAAACAGCGCAAGAAAGAGCAGCAACAAAATGAGAGTCACAGAGACAGGAAGCACACGAACATGCATACACTACCCTCATCCACTTAGCAGCACACATCGAGCACTGCCCGCGCCATCTTTTGTCAGCGCCATCTTGGTTTCCTCCTTTTTTGTGGGAGAGAGAGCGTACGACGCACTATATTCAAGTCATGATCCCTGCAATGGCGCAGGAGCAGAACCGCGACTGCGAGCAGCCGAAGCATGGAAGACTTCAGCGCGCCACAACCGCCCTCACGCTCGCTTGCGTGACAGTGTCTACGCTACGCTCAAATGTGCAGGTGGTCCTCGGTGCAGGCAAATGAAAGAGAGCTGTCGCTCTCTCGCCATCACCACACCAAACATCCAGGGAGAAGCTTATAGGGGGACACCGCAACGAAGATACGCGCAGCCTGAGGACTTCAGTGTGCGCCCATTGTCCCCAGCTTTCCCTATCTTCTACTTGCTCGCTTCTGCTGATGTTCGGTAGGAGACAACACAATTAAAGACGGAGACCACACACACCATACCACATCACCCATAACATCACGCACGGTGAGACACAGTTACACTGACCGAAAAAAAAAAAAAAACGACACAGAGAAAAGGCCCAGTGCCTCCTTCTGCCTTGAGCGGAGCCAGCCGCCACGGCATGCCGTGCAAATCAAAGGTCGGCGCCGCGGTGGGCGTGGATCAGATGCTGGTAGCAGCACACTGGGTCCTCTCCAAGACGTCGCACTCATCCACGAATAAGATTCACGAGCTGGGACGTGTCGCGGCCTTCACGATCCTTAATAGCTGCCACAATAGCCGACGTATGCAGGCACCCCATTTCGCAAATGATCATGTCTACGTACGAGGCGGGTGTCAAGTCGTAAAGGTAGCCGGAGGCACTCGACGAGAACGGGGTCGTACCAGCGCCGTTGTTGCGCGCAAGGAAGTCGGCGCCGCGCGCCGGTAAACCCCAACCCCCAGAGACACGTAGCTGAGGAGGGGATAGCGTGCGTGGGGTGGGATACCCAAGTGGGCTATGCGTTCCCGTATCACTGCCGTACGCCTCCGCAGCAGGTCGCATGTCCGCGAGTTTTGTGTTCTGCGCCAGGTTGCCCACCCAGACTTCTGGCACAAACTTGTAACTCTCACTAAAACACAGCACAGGCTTACGGAACAGCTTTGCACAGGCTGCCACGAGCGCCATGCCACAGCGGCCAAACATGTCACCGTTCTGCAGCACAGCTGAGGCCCCCATGAACACGCGCGTACACTTGGGCATCAATGTGCAACATGCCGTGATGAGACCGTACGTTACGTCGATACTGGCGCTCGAGAGCTTCTCGGCCAGCTGCCGGCCTTCAAAGAGCGGCGCGGAATCGATCACAATGACGCGTTTCGGCTTGCATTGTGGATCACGCGAGCGCGACAGTAGAATGTACTCGACCAGACTACTACGACCAAACACCAAAATAGTGTCGCTACTGGAGACGTACGGCAAAGAGCGATCCTCTACAATACTCTTGAAAGACATCTTTAGCTCGGCCTCAATGACGTCCAATATCTTCAGCGTCACCTCACGGGGGCCGCCAAGATCCTTGATGAGGTCAACCATGTTCGGCTTTGGGTGAATTACCTCGTCCCGCAACGCGACGAAGCGACGCACGAGCACATCCTTCACGTGGCGCATGCCGGCCGAGGCTTCACGCTTGCGCCGCACAAAGTCAAAGTTGATTTGGATAAGCTTTTCAAATGCGGTTGTGTCCACCTCGTTCAGAGAGGGCACGGCGAGGACGGTGGTGGTGCGAGTCAGCTCTCGGAAGGCAGAGATGAGCGCCAAAGCACGCGCACTGCCGCCGACAAGAAGCATCTGCTCCATCAGCACAGCTACCTCAGCGATCCGGGGGTGCACCACGGCGTCGCGCGGTAGTACGTGCAGGCACTTTAGGCTGTTGGCATCCATGGCACCTTGAACGAGGTCGTGCAGTCTCTTCGCTGACGCCGCCCGTTCCTCTGCAGTGATCTCCTTGACAGGCTCGCTACTCCTCGTCACTTCGGCGCTGCTGCTCTTATTGATTGAAACTGTGGCCAACGCTGTTGGCGAAGGTGAGGCCGTCGCAGCGGCTGACGTACACGGGGTAGCCGAAATATGCGCTGTCGACGGCGCCCAGGATGCCTCTCTCAGGGCTTTGAGTTGGCCGATTTCGGTGAGCAGGGCTGCCTTCTGCTCCATAGCGGCAGCGACTTCGGCGTCCTTGCCACCCGCCCTGATTTTCTTCTGGACCTTGCGCAGTGCATCATGCTTCTTCTTCAGGTCGCGCTGTACCTTTACGGAGGAGCGGGCCTCGTCGTTGCTTTGGCCCACAAAGCGCATCTGTGAATTCTTTTCGACCTCCTCCTCCGTTGCTGCCACTGTCGACAACGACGGAGGAGGAGGTGAAGAGGAAGCGGCAGACGTCAGATCAGGAGCGTTAGCGCTCTCGACAGCCTTCCTGGTCAGCTCCGCCAGCTTTTCTTCGATTGCGTACACCTCTGCCGCCGCCTCATCTACGGCAGCCTTCACTGCATCGTACTCCACTTTTTTGTCAGCATCGTTCTGGATACCCTTGAGCTTCTTCTCCAACTTTCGAAAGGTGTCTCGCTTCTTCTTCAGTTCGCGTTGTGCCTTCACGGCAGCACGCGCGTCTTCGGAGTCGCTGCCAGCAAGCTGAAGCTCCGCCTGCTTCTTGCCCTCCTTCTCCGCAGATGACGACATGGGCTACGTGAAGATGTCCACGGATGGCAATCGATGGGGCCACGAGATATAGAGTACAGGTTGGAAGAGTGAAAAGGAAGGCGAATCCAGGCGACTGGACGACGCTTGTGTCGTTACTTTGTTTTTTGCTTGATTGGGTGGGGAGCGGAGGAAGGCAAAGGGCGGAAACACCGTGGGTGGTGGGTGAGTTCTTGGCCAACGCGAGTGAATGGAGCGGCCTCGTCTGTGCTTCGTATCGAGCAAGCAAACCAGATTTAAAAATAGGAGCAAGCAGTAGCACACGACCAGGCCTCTGTGTGGTCGAATAGAGCCATAAAGCGGGCAGTCGCGTCAGCGCACTGCGTATTGGAAGACACCGTGGTGTCCAGCGAATAAAAAGAGGAGACCCACAGCACGTCCTGTGGTAAGGTCGTGGAGAAGAGGAATAGAAAGGCGGGTGGCACACACACACACACACGCATACGCAGCATCATTATGTTCACAAAGAGGAAGAGAGTAGTTCATGGGAAGTTGGAGCCGGTGAGTCCAAGAGAAAGGTGGAAACGACCCCCCCCCTTGAAATCGGGCCCGGTTGGAAACCCCGTTTCCGTGGCCTGTGCGCAGCGAAAAGGAATTTCAAACACCATGCCGTGGGCGCATGCTGATCCTCTTGGCATGCGTCCGTGATGCATGCTAGCATCTTTATAGCCTTGCGCAGAATTCCCTGTGCCATCGTGAAGGCCCCAACACCGCAGCAGCGCATGTCGTACACGCGGAGACGAAATGAGCTCGTGGAACTCCTCAGAGACACTCGCTCAGACAAGTCGCTAATGCGCACACGGAACCTTTTTTTTTCTTTTTCATCTAGCTATCGGAACAAAGTGCAAGGCACAGCTCTTGGCGCCACAAAGCAGCGCACGTGGTAGTCCGTGGTGTTGCTGTGCTGAGTATGCGCACTGGGTGCGGTACCGTCTCGTCATCAGCGCCTCGACTGCGTGAGATCCGCAACACGGTATATCGCACAAGCCACCGCAACGGAAGATGACGTGAGGGGAGCCCCAGAGGAAAGAGGGAGAGGGAGGGGGAGGGGGGAATAATAAAAAAAAAACGAGGAGGAGAGTACAGATAAGAGAAAGTGGGGTTGCAAGACAACACCCCGATACCAGAAAGACAGGCATGCACCCGTCCACAACGATGACACACATTACCACGCATCTGCGCCATTCAGGCTTTGTCTTGCCACCAGAACCTGGTTCTGCTGGTCTTGTCATTACAGAGAAGCATATGTGGTGAACGGCAAAAGAGCGACAGAGTCCAAGGAAACCAATGTTCCCCGTCATGGCATGCAAAGAAAGAAGCGGAAGCGGAGGGGGATACGGCACAGAGACATGCACACACATACACACGCATACATGGAAAAACGTCAAACAACAATACAGCTACAGGTGTGTGCACACCCCAAATGAGCACAAGCACACACAGACACACACACACACACACACACAAGGGCATATTTCATATGAACGAGGGTAAAACACAGAAAGGCGAGAGGGTTCGAAAAACGAAGTGCGAGGCAAACAAAGGGGGAGAGACGAATATGGCAGCAGTCGTGGCTCGAAGCGTGCAAAATTGTCCGGGAATGAAGAGCGATGCCGCTCATGAAACACCTCATTCATACATGAAAAAAGAGACATCAACGATAACAGGAGACCGTCAGAACAGGAATCAGAGCACACTGCCGCAGACACATACACACACACACACACACAAACGCAGACACATACACACACACACACACAAACGCACGCGGTGAAAGAATATGAGAGAAGAGCGCGGACACACAAATCGATGGAAGTGGGGGAAAAGCGGCCACTGCACTTGAGGGCCGTGAGCATGCAGAGAGACAGAAGGGGAGAGAGTAAAGGGGTATAGAGGTGTGCAGCGCGCGCGTACAGCAGATGACACAGACAAGGGAGAATACGCAGAGATACCATCTATTGTCACACTGCAGCTTTCTCCATAGCCGTGCCCTGGTGCCTTTCCACACACACACGCACGCACCGCTCACCGTAGCTGATGTCAGCGTGAGCACTCCTTCCCCGAAAAACCGGCCAACCGCTGTTTGCCCACAGCAATGCTTTCAACCGCTGAGCCACCGCTGCCAAAACCTGACAGCAACACACACACACACACACACACATATATATATATATGCAGGTGCGAAGTCTCACGCCACCGAACCGAAAGCGTGTTCCTGCGCGTCAGCTCAAGCTTCGTCACCACTCCACCCAGACGTGACACCTTCCGCCGTTTCCGACGTAGCTGGGCTCATGTGCACCGACACACACGCACACACACGAGAGGCAGGCAGACACCACATGACAATCGACGAACTTCCTCCTCTTCGCCATTACCTCTTTTTTTTTTGCCGGCTATCGCCTTTACAATCGATCCGAAGAGGTTGGTGCGCCGCTGGGCGACGGTTGGTGTTGCTACTTCCTGCGGGCCGATTTCCTATGCAGCGTTGTGATTTCGTCCTCTAGCTTCAAGACGGTCTGGCTGTTCGAAATGCGCTCCCTATCAACCGTCTTCTGTAGCTCGTCGAGAAAGCGGCGGTGCTCGCGGCGGGCGCGTCCCATCTCCAGCATCGTGCTATCTTTTATGTGTTGCAACGCAGAGGCGCGCCAGACCATCTTCTCAATCTCACAGTCGACGGTGTCCATGCGAAGGTTCGCCACAATATGGGAATCGTATAACTCGTTGATCTCCTTCATTAGCACCTCGACAATATCCGCATCAACACGCTCATCCTCCTCCATATCGTCACCGACGACGGCGTCACCGATCAGTTCGAGGTGCGCCTGAAGCTTTGCGATTTGCATAGCCCGGTAACGGATGGCCAAACCATTCTGCTTGATGAGGTCATCCTCCTTGGACAACTCGTGCAGCGCGACCCGGCGGTCGAAGTTTCCATGGCGGATGTAATCCTCCGATGTCAGGCCACGCTGGTTCCTTTCAGCGATCTTTTCTCTGCGAGCTGCCGCACGCGTCATCATGTTGCACTCGTGACGCAGCGCCGCCAGCTTCGCCTTGCGCTCAGCGAGCACCGAGACGGCCTCGGCATGCTGACTTTCTGTATCGGTGGTCTCCTGTAGAATTGCAGCAAGGCGCAGCAGCTCGCGGGACTGAGCCTCCATTTGAATGCGCACGTTCTCACGCTGCTGGTACGCCGCCACTGTATTCTTCAGTGCGCTCTTGTATGCGTTCTTCTTCGTGAAGCCGATCACAGAAGTCGACTTGTCGTCGGCGTCTATGCCAGTGATTTCAATAATGCCCAGGTACTCCTGCTCGGCCGCCTCGGTGGCGTCCTCAGCCTTGGCCAGAGCAGCTTGCAGGGTCTCCTTCTCCCTCATCAGCGCCTTGTGCGTGCGGATGGAGGCCTCCACATCACTGCGCTTGTGCGCCAGATCATCCATGAAGTCCTGCGGGAGAGAGAGACTGGTGCTGCCAACCGTACCACTGCGCCTCGCCAAGGCACGAGAGCGCTGCGACTTGGACTTGGTAGTGCTGTCCGTGCTCTCCCGGATCCCCGATAGCTTGGCCTCAGTCGCATTCGACACTTCGAGAGAGCGCTTTGTAGCACGAAGATGCTCAACCTCGTTGCGCAGAGCTTTTGCCTGGCTGTCCAGCTGCATCAGCTGCTTCGACAGCTCCAGCACGCTAGGCGACGACATTGCTGCAAGTCGGGATCTTCCTCCGTCGGCGCTTGTGCGTCAGTGTGGCTCTCGCACCACGTGCTATAGCTGGGTGGTGCACCGAACGGCGGAGAGAAGAAACCTAAGGACTGAAAGAGAAGTCCTCGACGGTAAGTGCGCCTGCGTCTGGGTTCTCTCCTGATTACCTCCTGTTGTAGGGAATGCGTACGAAATGGAGCGTGGTTGGGTGACAACGGCGGGCGAATATCTCTGCGTGAGGAAAGGGGAAAAGAGAGAACGAACAAGTGGTCCGCCAGATTTTTCGCTGTTTTGAAGTGGTGCCTTGAGCAGCTGAGGTAATGCTTTCGTGTGCGCAAGTGCCGTGACACAGGAAGAGGCGAATGCAGATGGGTCGAAAAAAGGGGGCGGGAAGAGAACTAAGGTGAACAGGTCATTCAACGGCTCCTACGAAAGCGCAGACGCACGGCGGAACAACCATCACAGAGGTAGGATGGCAAGCGTAAAACGATGAAGTGCTAGCTGTGCAACAAGCTCCAGCAAAGGCACATGGTGAGATGCATACGCACGCACGCACGAATGACCTCGATAGAGGAAGGGAACCCCAAGAGGATGGGAAGGCACCAAACGAAAGGGAAGGAGCAGGGATCCAGAGCATTCGCACAGACGTACGAAGTAGCCGCCCACGCGCACGTGTATAAGATAGCTGCACACCAGAAGCAATACACAACTCAAACCAAGCTAAAAAAAGAAGAGGATGAGCAGGCCCACCCCTGCCCCACCACCTTCTTTTTCTCCGCGCATCCAATTTCATCTCCGGCCCTCTTCTTTTCCCTCACGCACGACTCCTCACATGAGTCGTGCGTGAAGCGTACTTCCTTTTGCTTAGCGCCCGTGCGCTGTCGATAGTCTCTTCTCATTTCCGTGCCCCTGTGCTCACCGAACACCGGACCTCCTTACACCAGGCCCTCCTCTTCCTCCTCCTCCTCACACAGACACACACACCAGCTCCCTCTCTTACGGCAGATCAACGACGCGATGTGCGCCAATCGCAGTGAATAATAATAAGGCCGAAAAGAAGTGGAGAGGCAAACAGCGTCGGGGAGAACGTGCTTGTATGGTGCAGGCGTCCGCAATGCAAAGGAAAAAAAAGAGGGTGTACGCGTAACGGAAGAGGCGATAATGCGTACTTCAGCGTAGATACGTCTTTTATCTAAGCGCGCACGTGAGATGTGGCCAAAGCGAAGTACAAAAGCACACGCAGACACCCGTGTACAGCGAGCATAGGCGAAGCCCACCTCAGCAAAACATTGTCGAGTCCTAGCCTTGTAAATGCCGTTGCACGTGTCCACGTAGACACGCAACAAACGTCCACAGAGAACTCCTCTGTGCCCTGAAAGCTTGGAGGGGGTACAGGTCAGGTGTCCACAGAAGGCCATGTCGAGCACAGCAATGGAAGAGCAGGCGGCGCGCAGGACCGCCTGTTAATCCAGCCGATGCACTGAGACTCTCCTTGAGTCGCACCTGTGTGTGCGTGTGGAGGAGGCAGGAAGGGATAAACTCAATG
Source organism: Leishmania tarentolae (assembly GCA_033953505.1). NCBI lineage: Eukaryota > Euglenozoa > Kinetoplastea > Trypanosomatida > Trypanosomatidae > Leishmania > Leishmania tarentolae. The sequence continues at coordinate 520,498 of CP119851.1, forward strand.
TTCCTTGTCATCCCTGTTTATGGGCGGAGAAGCGTCCGTACACACCGCTGGTGGGGAGCCGCTGGTGTCCTTCACCTTCTCCCAGCCGCCAGCACCCGCCGGACCGCTCGGATAGGTCAGTCCGCCAGCACCATCAGTTGCCTGCATTGATGGAGATGATTTACCGTGTAGAGACGTAGAAGGTGTAGCAGCGGTTTCGGAAGGGGGCTCGTCCTCAAACCCAAAAAGCTTAGTCACATCTGTGTCGACACGCTGAGCGTGCTCACGACGGTCCGCAAAGCGAGTCGGTGCAGGCTTCGCGCCGTGCTCTCGGGTGTGAGGGAACTGAAAAATGGGATGATCAGCGCTGTTGTCCTCATGGACCTCAACATGTGTGTCGCTCTGCATCTCCTCCTTGTTGTGGCGCATAATATCCATGAACTGATCGTAATGCCCGCGGGGGTCAGTGAACCCCTTCGCGCCCTGCGACCGTGCTAACGAGAAGTTGAACTCCGCCGCCTCCTGCATCTGCTTGCGTGTCTGCTCCTCGTTGGCTGAGAGCCGTTCATTGTAGATCGGAACACCGTGAATAGTGTCCACGGCGCGCTTGATGCGCCGCGTGCGGTCGAGCCACCACACAAACTTCGACTGGTTGCGCTCGTCCTTACCAATGTCTGCCGCGTACATGCGCTTGTAAATGTTCTTGTGTGTACTAAAATGCTTGTTGCGCATCTGCAGCACCTCCGGCTTTTCAGCCACCTCCTCTGCCGTCACAGTGGCCTCTCCGCGCTCCAGCTGCTCGACACGCCGCTCCTTCAGCATGTCCTCCAACTCACTCGCCTCCGCCGCCCGCTGCTGTCGGCGCTTTTCTCGGTCACTTGCGCCGAGGTCGTCAAGTGTGCGCACGCCGCGGCGGCGATTTGTCAGATACTGCTCTTCCTTCAGAACCTCCTCTTCGGTGTAGCCGATCTGACGCAGAATTTCAGCCTCGCGAGCTTTCTCGATTTGTTCTTTGCGCGCCGTCATGTGAGTATTGGCGTCGTCGATGCTCTTGTGTAGCTTGCCCTTGTAGTTACGGTACTGTGTTCGGGGTAGCTCCACTGTATCGAGGATGTCCTGCAGCACCTGCCTTTCGAGTTTTGTATACTCCAGCAACTCGTCGAGAGGCTTCTTGCGCTGCTCCGGTTGGAGAACCCAGCGAAGGTCCTCGTCATCGATACGGCCGCGCACCAGCGAATATGGCTCATGCTTATCCCGCTCCCATGAAAGAGGGAGATTGCCGCTAATCACTGTTTGGTCAGTGCGCATATTATCGGTCATTTCAAGGTACGTGTTCAAGTACCACCGAGGCGCCGCATGGTCCGTCAGCTCGGTGCTACTCGCGTCCTTGGACGTCTCCACATACATCAGCGGTTCGGTGTTCACGTCGTCCTGGCGAGTGTTGATGCCAGATGCAGTAAACTGCGGCTTCTTGAACTGCTGTTCCACTGGAATCTTGTCCAGGCGCGGCATCTGCTTGGCCACGTACCTAGCAGGTGCTTCACGCACGGGCTTCGCAGCACCAGCACCCATTTTTCTCTGCTGTGTTGTGAGCTGGGCTCTCGCATTCGACTCCTCCCACTAGGCGTGTGTGTGCGCGCGTACAGCTGTGGCCAACGCCGTGGTTGTCAGTGCTTCCCGGTTCGCTAACTCGTTTCCGTCTTTTTAGACGTTTCTACCTTTCCGGGCCCACCCTTCTCCTCCTACGGTGAGCAAGTGCGTGTGGGTTGGAGTGTTCGGGTGAAAATCGGCAAGTTGGTGTCGGCGTAGGGGAGAAAACTAAAACGCTGCCACATGAATGCACCCGTGCACACACACACACATGCGCACATACGCCGAGAGAGACCAATTGGCGGGAAAGAGACTTTTCTATAACAGAAACTGCAGCGCGTTCAAAGGGGAAAAAATAGACACGTGCAAACGAAGCAGACTGGGAGTTCGATAGAGGCACTGTTCACTACACCCAGTGCGTATGTGTGTATGTATACGTGTGTGTGTGTGTGTGTGTCTGTGTCTGTGTGACGGTATTATCGTCGACTGCTTTGGTGTAGCGCGCACAGCTTAGCAAACAGAAAACAGAAGAGGGGAAAGATAATAATGAAGTGCGCAATAAAAAAAAAGCGCTCTTGGCACATACGTTTGTCACAGGAGGGGGGACGCAGCTGAATGCACCCTCCCTCGCTGCATCACGTGAGATACGCCCCAGCGCACAGTACAGAGTCGCCCCTTGCCTCCACTCTTCCCCCACCTCGACCTTATCCTTTCCTTGCCCCTTCGCACTTGCCGTGGAAACGCCATCCATACGTTGATCAGTAGCCTGTGTGCTCACTTGTCGAACAGTTCGCGGGTGGGTGCTAACAGACACTTTTGTCATGGGAAACGCCCCCCCCCCCCACTCCTGTACTTGACCGCACGTCGACAACTCTCGAGGAGCTGTGACGACACGGAAGAACACGTGGATGCAACGCAGTGCAACAAGACCCCCGTTGAGTGCGCAACATCTCCTCACTGCGAAGTAGAACGGCTCAGAGCAGTGCAGTAGATGGGAACAACATCAGTACTGATCATTGTCTCGGCGATGATAAGAAGCTGGGCAAGAACCGGAGAGAAGCAGGAAGAAAGAGAGGACGCAAGAGAAGAGGCGAGCACCTCCACAGGCTGCATATGAAAACGGAAGGAGCCAGAGAGGCTACGCAGGGACCGCTAAGAAAGGTACGCCCGTACCCTGGACCATTGCGTCTCTCAACAGTCACCGTTCCTTTCCCACCGCATCACCCGCAGCACTAGAACTAGTACTGCTACCAGTGACACATCTCCACCTTTACGAACACCTTCTCATCATGCCTCGCGTTTCCCGGCAACATTTTCCCGGTATTATCTTTCCTTTTTTTTTTTTTCGTGTGCTGGAGATGCATCAGGCCCATCCACAGACGTGGACGAGACATACGCATCACCGAGGAGGAGGGGAACCAAGGAGCGTACCAAAAAAAAAGAACAAAAAAAAGAGATGGATCTATGATGCGTCTTCGGGCACGTGTGCCTCAGAAGAGCGTACAGTCAGCCACGGGCCAGCATGATGGCGCGATTCACTTCTTCGCCGCAGCCTTCTTGGCAGCCTTCTTCGCCGGCTTCTTCGCGGCCTTCTTGGCAGCCTTCTTCGCCGGCTTCTTCGCGGCCTTCTTGGCAACCTTCTTCGCCGGCTTCTTCGCGGCCTTCTTGGCAACCTTCTTCGCGGCCCTCTTCGGCGCGGCCGCCTTCTTCGCCCCGGCCCCGGCCTTCTTCGCGACGGCCTTCTTCGCCGCAGCCTTCTTCTTCGCAGCCGTCTTCTTGGGCGACGAGCGAGGAGACTTCTGCGGCGAGGTCATGGCGACGGAAGAGGCAGCAATGGTGGGATTAGCGGACATCTTCGAAGAGGCGGTTTGTTGGAGTGAAAAGGGTATAAAGACGGAGCGGGGAGAGCTGTGAGTGGCGGAACGACTGAGAAGAGCTGGCGTCGTAGGGTGTGAGGAAGCAGGCGGGGGCAGGAGCAGCGACCGCGGCGGCGTCGTGTGCGTCGACACCCAAGCGCAAAAGAGGACGGGGAGAGAAAAGAGGGTGGATAGTGAGGGCCGCAGCGCTGGCAGCGATGGGGAAGGGCAGTGAGTCAGACAGCGAGAGAACGAGCGAGCCGCGCCCTTGGCGGGCACGGCACCCACTCCCTGCCATTCAGTCTGCAGCACCCACACGCACACACACACACCGTGGCCGCGTCCCCCTGGCGCAACGTAAACAGGGGAACGGCAAGAACGCGAGAGCGAGGGCGTGGCCGTCTGTGCGTTTGTGGGTGGGTGTGGGACACGGCGAGTCTGACAATGTGTCAGGTACAGCACGCCAGCATGCACGCCTTTGTGTGTGTGTGTGTGTGTGCATCGTGCACTGCCGTCGCAGCAGGCACGGCATTCACAGCGCTCGTTCGCGTGATTTCGTATGTTTCCTGAGAGGTATGCAACGGCTAGCAGACGCTTCTCATACGTCACACCAAGAGAGCCTGTGCGCAGGCGTGAGGTGGGCGGCGCAGGGGAGCAACGCGTCGATAGAGAAAACAGAGGCAGCAGGAAAACGGGAGAGAGAGCAAACGGACTCGCGCACGAGCCCACGAGAGTCAGGAGGAGCCGCCAACACGCAAACACCGAAACGCTCACCCGCACACACGCATGCGCCACCACCGGCAATAGAGCGCCATAAGCCACCGGCAGCGCCGCTCGTCGCCTGGGACAGAGAGAAGCATAAAAGCATCAAAGGCACGAGAGGGCGCCGGAAAGAGATACAGCGGGAACGCGCGCACACGAGCGAAGGCGGGGAAGACAGAAAACGGGGACATGGTGCCGCGCCACCACACCTGCGGAGAGGGGCGCAGAGGGCAGCGACAGGGCAGGCGAGACGGTGCCGGGGAGAGGGGGGGAGAGGCGGCGGAGAGGGCAGACAGGCAACGCAGCGGATGCACTCGGGGCGCAATCGGAGAGAGGTGAGCATGCCAGGGAGGTCGACAAGGGAGATCGCAGTGACAAGCACTGGTCAAGCAAAAAGCGCAGGGCGGTAGTGCAGGGGGACACCGCAGCGCGCACACGGTGGTGCAGCAAGTGCGTGTGCGTATGTGAGCAGGAAAAGACGAAAAGAAAGGGGGAAGAGAGCGGCAGCCGCCGATGGCCGCAGCGACGCAGGGAAGAAGATGGGGGAAAGGAATCAGGACGCAGGACCTTCACGTACACACGCTCGCTGAGTCCTCTTTGTGCGGGCAGTGGTGCTTCAAGTGAAGAAAAAAGTACTTTCTTTTCAGCAACTTGCCCATCACCTTCATAGTAAAGTCGAGTCTCATCGGCTAAGTGCATCCCTTTATCGACACCATCCCGCGTTGCTTCCCCAGCAGTGACCCCAAGTAGCCCATGAGGATTCGCTTCTTCACGGCATTGTACGTGCTCTCCTCACCAACAACCGCCGTAAGCTGAATGGAAAACATCGACCAGATGCTGCAGCTTGTGCACCTGCCGTATTCATAGCTCAGTCTTTGCACATCCTACACACAGCCGAAATCGTCCTGGCCACATGTGTCAATGCCGAAACTACTCTTTCACCGTGTTTCATACAATGTTTAACAGCTGCAGGGGCTCCGATTCGCCTCCCATCAGCGCGCGCTCGATCGTGGCACGATTACGGGCATCGGCTAGCACACCGCTTCGGCGCTAATGCAAATGAGTCCGGGATTCATCCTCTAGTTCAACCTTTGAACGCTCTTTACCGTGAGCACTGGCTGCTCACCAAGGTACGTCTGCAAGTACGGCGTCATATATTCTGCACACGCACCAGAGCGTCCAATGGCTACCCCACCAGAAGCGGGAGTTATTTCTCATGAAACCCAGAGGAGTGCCCCAGACGCACAGGTCATACAAGCTTCTCGCAAGAGTTGCACCCCGTCTTGTATGACGCTTGCATCGTCTTGTGAGCTGTAGCGAACATAGGAATCTCGTGGTTGTCCACCGAGAAGTCCGTCGTGGCCCAGCTCTTCCATTCATCCCCGAGAATGGGTATGGCGGGATGTGCAGTTGGCCCTCGGGGTAGAAGTCCCAAAGCCTCCTCGAAGAGCTGACTAGCAGCCTCCTGCACAGAGATAGGAGTCAATATCTACGACGACACCATTCACGCATCCGTGTATCTATGCCTCTCCCCAACTCCCTCATATTAGCTGCTGCACCCACGCATCGATGTTTTCGAGTACCTCGAGCAGCTCCTCAAGAGGCAATCCCAACCCTCGGAAGTCAAGCAGCGCGCTGTACAGTGTCATCCCAGCATCACCGGCACCGATGGGCTCTCCTCACAGCCTGTCTCTACTGTCTCCTTGCAGCACGTCAGGGAAAGTTGAGTCATTTTTGGCCTACGATTTCTCCGGGACACCCAGGCAGCGTTTGCGATCACTGTCTTGCACTGAGCCAACTCACCGGCGAGCAACGTCTACCACTTCATCATCTGCTGCATCTCGCGGAAGACTTCCCTGGCCACCTCTGTCATCCTGACGGCCACTGCATAGATCCTGCCGATCATTTCCTGCACCGCAGATGCAGCGTTGATCTGTTGAATGTGGCCATTCACAGCCACCGCCTTGATGCGCGTATACATGCTGCAAGAATACATCGTCACATTCGCATCTCACAGCCCACATCGAGAAAAGTGCCGCAAGAGGCACGTCTTCACGAACGCATCCTTGAGCATCTTGTACGCATTTCTTGATTTCTGCGTGGGTGCAGAAATATCAACCTCTAACGCTTATGTGGTACGGGTGGCTGCCGAGAGCACAGACGGCCTGTGTGTTTGAGTCCGGCAAGCATTTCAAGAAGAACGTCTTACGGAAGTCCGAAGAGAGGTTTGAAAGTGCGCCGAAGGCTAGGAGATGTGGCTTCCGTTTCGTTAGTATTGCGGTCCATGAGTGTACACAATCTCGGCCGTTTGTTTTTCTCGATAAACGTTTTTCTCGGTTTTGCGTAGTTTTGTTTTGTTTTGTTTTTTTCGGGGGAGGGAGGAGGGAGGGTGTGAAAACACGAAAGATGCCACTGAGTGGGCAGAATTCGTTGATGAGTATGGCACTGACGGGTTTCCTTTCGTAGGCGTCCGACCGTTCACAAAGACAGCAGAGAACGTATGGAGTAATGAGGATGCAGGTGTCTGTGTATGTGCGTCTACGTAGAAAGGACAAGACAGAGAACAAGAGACGGGCATGCATGTGTAATCGTGAGAAAGTGTCACCAAGTGATGAGAACGAACAGAGGCGGACGAGACCGTTGGCGTGGTACATGACACGTCTGCAGCACAAAATGCTAACAGAGGGCCACCCACCCACCCACCCCAAAAAAAAAAAAAAACGCATGCAGGAAGTGGAGAAAACAAAGTTCAAGGGAGTGCAGCCCAAGCCACTATACGAGCGAGTGAAAATGTGTGCCCCAGTGGGGTTGTAAAGGGCTTATAGGATTGGTTTCTTTTTTTTCCACAGACGCAATGAAGTCTGAACCTTCTTATCAGCGCGTCCGCTCCGTCGTAGAGCACGGGTTCACCTCCAACTCAACCTCCGCGCAGCCATAGGCCCACAGCGTTGTGCGAAGCAGCCGTAGACACGCACTACAGCAGCACGTTGACTCAGTCATCTGAGCATGGCCTAAAACTCAAGCTCGGGCCCCCTTCGTCGCGCAGGGCGCCTCTCGCCACGTAGTACACCCCCCTCGCAGAAGCTCGGGTGCCCCATAAATAGAAAGCGATGCCCGGACGGAGTATGTTCACGTCGTGCCGACACCTCGCCGGTTGCATTATACAACTGAATTCACAGTCGCGTTCCGCCCCGACGTAACGCCATTCAGCGCTTGGCTGCGGCCGTCGGTAGCGATGCATCGCTCTGGCTCCCTTCCCTCGCAGATGCCTCGCCCTATCACCACTAGAAGTGGTTCAGCATCGGCGAGGGAATGGGAAGGTACCTGGCTTCAAGTAAGAGCGATGGCACTGAACTCTGCGATAACACGCTGGGGAGCGGGGGGGGGTCCCACGTCATCCGGGGAAAGGGAGTCCAAGGGGAAAAGGGAAACACTATCAATGCCAGAAGCTGTGGCATTGGACCCCTTCCCACCCAGTGAGTTCACTTTCGTTCCGTGCTCACTATTCTTGAGATGCTTCCCTTCCTCTCCTCACTTTTGTCGGTGGACGGTGGATGCTATGCTGGCGCGCCACACAGGAATGCTGGTTTGATTTCCTTTTTTCCAAGGAAAAAAAGTAGTTAAAATGCACAACCTTACATATGTCCATCGCACCCTACCCCTACACCCCATCCGTCGCGGAAGGGCCCCGTCAGGTGGAAACCGAGGAGAAGTGGGTTGCAGACAGCCTGCGGGAACGAAGAAAAATGGTACCATGACAACTGAACTCATGAGATCAACAGGCAAAACAAGCACCCCAAACCAAGAAAAAAAAACACGTACACGCATGCACACAGTAGGAGCAAGTACACCAAGCGTGGTTGGAGCAGATGATGCTGTGAAGAGAGATGAATGGTCTAGAAGATGCGAAAAGGGGGCAAAAAGGATAATCTCTCCTAAACGTGCATCTGTCTCTTCCTTACTGGTCTATCATTTCCACGGCAGTATTCGCCTTCGCTCCCCCACCCACCCCCCTCCCAATGCCCACGCTCTCGAGACGCGGGTAAACTTTCAGAGTCACCTTGGGAAGCTACTGTGGCTCCAGTCCCCCTTCTCTCTCACACTACCCATTTGTGCACCCAGAGCACGCGAAACAAAGCAAACAAAGACCTCCACGAAGACAAGCAGAGGTGCGTCATCGACCTCACCCGTCAACCTCCCAGCTAAACCCCTTAAAGGCGCATAAGAATCAGTAGAGAGAAACGGCACGCAAAAGAAGACGGAGAAGGCATTGCGACTACTGAGTCGATGCCGTTCTTTTCCTTTGGCTTGCCGGTGCCCCCTGCTTCTCCAACAAGAGAGCATGGCAGTGAAAGAGGAAAAATGGGGGAGAGTGCGCACCTTATAAGATGAAGGAGAGGGGGCACACATGCGCCAGTCGGTCATCGTTGAAAATATGCGAGACGCGAAGCTATATGAAGAGGGAAACTAACAAGAGTCCACGCACACACACAAACCTGTACACACGTCTGCAACAGGTGAGATCATTGGCTGGTTTACTCAATCAACAAGTAGACTCGCACTTCAAAAAAGAGATCTTGCCTTTCGTCCCCCAGGCAATAAAAGTAGGCACGCGGCAGTGCCACTCGTCCTCCGACGTAGTCTGCACACTATGCAGATAAGTCACCATTCACGGCACATAACCTTGACACCTCACCTCGTACTGCGCTTCCCATTTTTTTTGATGCTGCATTTACCCTCATTTTCAGTCAGAGCACCATCGGCTATCGCTCCCACTTCACTAGGCGTCCGTATCGTACTTCTCGATGATCTCGTGCGAGGGCCACACGCGTACCATGCCGTCCTCGGCGCCGGAGGCGTAGGAATTTCCATCTGAGGCCCAGCGGATGTGAAACACGGGTCCGTGGTGGCCACGATTCGACTCCACCTCGATGCCATCCAACGTGAACTCCTTAGCCTTCAGCTTTGATCCGGCTGCAACGCGCTGCCCGTCTGGAGAGAGAGACGCACACTCGACATCTTCGGAGGTGGTGAAGCTGTTCTTCACCTCCAAGGAAGTGATGTCAATGAAGCTGATGCTCTTCTCATGGGCGGCGACAATAGAATGACGGTGCGTGTATTCGACAAAGTTGAGACCGGGAATCTCACGGCGCAGATAGGGTCCAGATGTGTCACGGAGGTCCCACTTCATGATCACGTTCTCGCACGCTGTCACCATGGTATTTGTGTCCAAAAAGTATGTCGACTTGACGTTAACGGCATCAGGGCTACCAAAGGACAGCGGGTCAGCATCGTACCGAGTAGCGTCGTAGATGCGAATGTTACCATCGAAACAACCTGTGGCAATCCGCTGGTCCATCCAGTCGCACGACTTAATGTATTTTGGATGACTCCACACATGGAGCTTCTTTCCAGTTAAGGCGTCCCAGACCATGGCAGAGTAGTCACCGCTACCTGTCACCAACCGCGTCGCACCAGAGTTGAAAGCGGAGCAAAACACAGCGCCTTTGTGCCCCTCAAATGTTCCAACCCAGTCCCCAGTCTGACCGTTTCGCAGCATTGGTTTAGCGTCGTGGCACGACGTCACAAACCAGAAGGTGCCATCAATGATTTCACTGTAGTTAATGTGGCATACTGGGCGCGTATGTCCAGAGCAAATCTTCACTTTCGTAATATCAGCAACACCGTTGTCTGCAGCAGGGGCTGCTGGCGCTACCTTGCCAGTGGGAGCCACGTACTTGCTCATTACAGCTGCCGTGAGAAGAATGCTAGGCGAAGCAGAAAAGTCAGAGAAGGAACAAAAATGCCAACGCGCAGTACCTGTTGTACAGCTCCTTACCGGGTCCGGGACTTGCAGCGGTGGACTTCGATATCTGGGGTTCTGAAAATATATCGTGCCTAATGTGTTGTCGCCGCGCTGTAGCAAGTGTATTCTGCTCTCCCTGTGTGTGTGTGTGGGGGGGGGGGGGGGTGAGTGTGTGAATCAGTGGGACGCTTCCGTGTTGTCGTCTTCGCCTCAACTCAGGTCGGTGTGTCACGATCGGATTGTGAAAAGGTGAGAGAAGCACTGGAGGCCAGTTCTCACACAACGGCAATTGACCACGCTAAGGGAAAAAAAGCTGATTCCGTTCTTCGAGAGGTTGTGGAGCGTTGTAGAGCAACGCAAGCCAAACAGAGAAAACCAATGAGTGGTACACATCGCCAGAGGCACCGGTACGGAGAGAACATTAAAAAGCTTGTAAGGCATGCATCAATTTCGAGATGAAAAGATGCCCACACTAGCAGCGATAGGACGAGCTGTGCAACCGGACGGTCCCGTGATGTATCGAACTCACCCGACACAACGCCCGGCACAGGAGTTTGGGAAGGCAGAAGAAAGCGAACAGTGCAAGCACCGCAGAGACGGTCGCTAAGTTGCCCACAAGCAGGCGTGCATCTCGGCACGAGATCTATGTGTCCAAGAAGGTTGTCCAGAGACAACGATGCATCAGCCGATATGGTTTTGCATTCTCGGAGACGAACAATACAAACAACAGTAAGAGTTAGTCTCACTTAGTCCTTAGCCTATCAGCACACAGCCCCACACTGCTCATCACAAACTCACAAAGAAAGTGGAAATAATAAACGACGGTCATAGCGACGCTTCCGATTCTTTTTGAGTGAACTACCTTTGATGTGAAACACCACAAGGGCGCTGCATCACTCTTCGTCTCTCGTTTCCCCCCACTCTCTCACTGAGCCTTCTACCTTCGTGCTGAAAACCTAAATAAGCCCAGCACATGCCAGCATAAAACATGAAGGATCATCTTTTTAAGGGTTTCCTGATGGGGAGCCCGTTCTATATCAGAGGGGTGGGCTGAAGACGACGCTGCGATTTGCTCTCGACCCGCCTCTCAGCCGCGGTTTGACGACGCAAGACATTGCCTACAGAAGTGAAAATAAACTCAAAAGCATAGCCCGGTTCCGCAGAGCTCCTGTACCGCTGCTTGCCTTCAAAGTTCAATCTATCACTGGGTGCGCTGACGCGGAACGGCGCGGAGTACATCATCCACACGCAGGATCATCTCAGCGGCCTCTGAGGCATATGCCACAACAGAGCTCTTCACTTTGTAGGACTCGGTAATTCCAAGTGTCTTCACATCGGCAATTTCTCCACGAACAACATCAATGCCGTGCGTCTTGTGCCCCTGGTGGTGCTCCGCTTGGAGACGAGTGACAAGATCATTGCTATCAAGGCCGGCATTGTCTGCAATAATAGCGGGAAGGGTACGAAGCGCAGCAGCAAACGCCATCATTGCCAGCTGTTTCTTCCCCGCAATGGCCTTCGCCTTCTCCTCCACAGCATTCGCCATAAGGAACTCGGAACACCCGGCACCAAGCACTGTACGTGTTTCCTTCACCGTCTCAGAGATGACGCACACTGCGTCATGGATGGAGCGCTCCGCCTCATCAAGAATGTGGCGTGATGCGCCACGCAGCACAATTGTGCACGCCTCGCCTTTGGGAAGCCCAGAGAAGCGGATCACAGTTCCCTCACCAATCATGATCTCTTCGATCCTCTCAGCAAAACCATACTGTACGTTTGAGGTATCCTCAAAGGTCGAGAGGACGTCCGCGCCGAGAGCCTTCGCGAGGCGCTCGATACCATCAAAATCAGCATGTTCAATGGCCATGATACCATGCTGAGCGAAAATCTCCTCCGGATAGTTGTAGATAAGCTGGCGGTTGATGAAGCAGTTGATGTTGTGCTTCATAATTTTCATACACTTCGACTTCATTTTCGCCTTTTCGGACGCTTCCACCTCGGCGAGCTGAGAAACACTGTCAACATTCACCTTCGCACCAAAAATCTTGATCTTATCAGTGTCCATAGGTGTGTTCGCTACAAGAATCTTGGCATTCTCCAGGCGGCGGGGCTGGCCAATACCAATCTTCTTGTCCAGGAGGAACCCGGGCTCCAGATAGCTGTCGCGGAGTGTACCACCAAGCTTCTTCATGATATTAATCATCTCAAGGTTGCCGCTGCCCTTTAGACGAAGAACCGCGTCCACGCAGAGCTTTGCGAAGTGGTCTGATTCCACAGTAATAATCTTGGAACTCAGGGTGGTCTTGGCAATGCGGATGAGATCTTCATAAAACAGCTTCTCGTCTGCGCCGTGATCCTCAGCGGACTCCGCCAGAGCCTTTTGCGCGATATCCGCCGCCATGCGGTATCCCTCAATAATGGTCTGAGGATGAATGGACTGATCCAGCAGCTTTTCCGCGTTGCGCAAAAGCTCGCCAGCAAACACCGTGACGCTAGTTGTACCGTCGCCTACTTCATCATCCTGTGTCTTGCTCATATCGATCAGAATCTTGGCAGCTGGGTTGTCCATAAAGAGAGATTTAAGGATTGTCGCGCCATCATTGGTAACTCGCACCGATTGGGTTCGATCTGTTCCTTGAAGAATCTTGTCCATACCTTTCGGTCCCAAAGTTGTCTTCACAATGTCAGCGACTGAAATTGCACCCATGATGTTCATGAGGCGTGCACGTTCGCCTTTCTCCTCCGAGGCACCATTGCGCAGTACCTGCGAAGCCTGGTTGGCGAAGAACATTTTTTCGCGGTCTGCAGATTAGTGCAAAACTAGACTGAAACCTGTAGTGTCTTGAGTGGTGTAAGTTGAATATTGTCTACTTCGGTAAATAAATAAATCAAAATGCATGTGCTTTCAAAGGGGATTTTTTTTTCAAGGTTACGTATTGGAAACAGAAGTGGAAAAAAGTAGAAAGAGGCAACACAAATACTCTAGCATAAATAATATCGCTCAGCCTGGAAATAGCTTGAAGGGAGCAAGTGTCCATGCCAAATAGCAAAGCTGTATGAAAACTAAGAAAAGACACCCTCATGACACCAGCAACCTCTACGCGAGCCGATACATTCTCACGGCTTTGTAGTGACATTTTTTGTCACATCACCAAAAAAAAAATGCCGCTTGGAACAAGCGATAAATCTGTTTTTTTTTTTTTTTTTTTTTTGTGTGTGTGTGTGTGTATGTGTAAAATGGGAACGCAAGGGTAAAAAAGCGCCAATAACAGAAGTCGGAAATAAATCTGTAAGCATCTAGTACTTCCCTTCTTTTTTTTCTATTTGTGGACACTCGAGAAAAATAAAGCACACACTGTGCACCAACCGTATATGTAGAGTGAAAATAACAGCAGCCACTTCACTCATAGCACACGGTAAAATGACATAAAGAGCAAAAGTGGAAAAACGATACACAAGCCCATAGTTGGAATTAATGTAAATAAAAAAAACCTGACATTACTCAAGGTGCAGCACAAAACTAATATTCTGAACATCTAAATGATGCATCAGATGAGTCGTTGCTGCTTCTGTAATTTGTTTTCGTGCGCTTGTGTACACGACGTTATTGCGCAGTTTGCCCGAAACAGTACAAATTATAAGTTCACGTGGGGGAGTGGAGTGTATCCATAGCTTTGCAGACTCAATATCTTGCAACAAAGATGTAGCAAGAAGCGCCTCGCGTAATTTATCGGAATAGTTGCTTTGATGGTTCGGAGCAGATAGTAGAAGTACTTTTCCAGTTTCCTCAAGAAGCGGAAACGCCGAGAGAAGCACTAGGATGGCGCTCAGGGCGCTACAAATTGGATCCGCAATCCAGAATCCAAACATATAAATTAAGGTACTCGAAATAATTACGCTAACACTTCCTAATAAATCTGCCAAGATATGTAGATAAACGCCTCGCATATTGTGATCCACGTGACCACTACAAGCATTCCCATGCGAATGCGAATGACTGTGACCGTGCGAATCGTGAAAAAAAATAACACCCACCACGTTCACGGCTAATCCAATCACGGAAACAAGAAGCAAGTATGGTCCCTCAATTTCAGGCGGGTCCACGAATCGCTGTACGGATTCAACCATTACATACAAAGAAATAAAAAGAAGAAGAATGCCATTTATGAAACCGCCAAATATTTCGTAGCGTGCATAGCCGAAGGGGTGCGTTTTTTCGTCTGGTAGCCACGACGCTGCATACGCTGCGTACAGTCCAATGACAATTGACGCTCCATCAAGCATCATGTGAAATGAATCCGAAATTAATCCTAGAGAATTCACTGCAAGGCCGTAAATGAACTCCAAAAGCATGATACTGAGAGTCAGCAAAAGAAAAACAAAAAGTCTGCGCTCTCTTGAATTAGAAAATAAGGTAAACATAACGCCACGCCCCTCGCGGTACTGATTTGTTTTGAGCATCTGCATTGATGTAAGAGAAAAGCTGTTCGGCGATGTTACAGGCAAGTCTGCAAAAGCCAAACCTTTGTGCGCAATAAAAATGAGACCGATGGACGCTAGTAAAGCAAGGCTTTCCCAGTCGTACACAATAGGAAACACTTTCTCACCGCAAACAAGTGATGCAACTGACAAACCAGCAGCTCCAGACACAAAATTTATAGCACTTCCCTGCAGTGTCAGGCCTGCACTTATGCAGCCGGCCAAAACAAGGCCGGATATACAGAATACTAATAGCAGCAGCATCTCGTTCTCAACAATCGGCTTCTTTTCCAGAAGTGTTGCAATAAAACCCACAGCACTTAGACCACAAGCAGCGAAAAGAAAAGCTGTTTGATCAGCTTTCTTTACTACATCCTTCGTGGAGAAATAAACCCCACAAGTAGTACAAAGAACACCAAACACGCTAAAGGGTATGATTGAGCGAGTTTGCCGACCGGGATCGGATGTCAAAGCCAAGATGACGCAACTGAGAAGCGTACAAGCCAACTTTGCATTTCGGGACCTTCTTTGCGTTCGAGCGATTTGATTCACGCCAGTGGCACAGGCGCACGCACATGCGAAACGTAACGCGCCAAGCTCGGCCAGCCCGTAGGTGGCACTTAGACAAAAAATCGCACATGCCACGACTGAGAGCAAGCGGCTTTTGTCATGAGGAGAATGACACACTGGTGCCTTTGTCTGAAGGATGCGTGGAAGCTGCGCCAAGAAAGTCATCAATGCTGCAAAGGAGCTCAGCCACACGGCACTTGTGCCAGACAATCTCGCACAGTGGTAAGCGAAAACAAGGCATGCGGAAGCCGCAAGAGTCAGGGCAGCTGCCGGGAATTGCATATTGTGAATTGAATTTGATGCTTACTTGTGCATAAAGGGAAGAAGTAGGAGATCCAAGGAAAGATATAGGCCAAGTGAAGCAGGCAAAGTATCCATTTTCAACTTCCAATGCCTGCGAGAAAGTATTTTTTTTCTTGAGTACGGAACTGTTACCTTGATAGCCCCTCATGCAGGTGAAAAACCTAAATAGATAAGTGATCAGATGTGAGGCGTATATGCTGAGTCCTCAGGGTTACAGCCGATTAAGCATTGCTCGCGCATACTGCTTGAGGCATCAGGGGGGGTTTATTCACTCCGCTAGACTTTATCCTAAACGCGATGTCAGAAAAACCAGAGCTCTGAATGAGAGTGCTGTCCCATACAATGATAACAGTTGAGTTGCACCAACACCCAAAGAGGCGGAACGACAAGAACATAGAGTTGAATACTGTCTTGAAGTTACTGTCGTTTCCAGCAAGGGGAAGAAGGAGCAGGGACTAATGCACCGCACATGGAGTTCTGAGCAACTTGTCACCTGTATAATGCCCTTACTCCTTAATGTCACCGTCACGGAATTTATCAACGAAAGCAAATCGATTCGTTTGGATGAAAAGGAGTGAGGCATATGAACTTTTTCGTACACGCGCCGTTGTTTTTACAGCTCCTTTGAAATGATTGATTGAGCTGGTAAGAACTGCTCCCAGTATCGTACAGCCCCCGCAACACCGTTGCACAATTGTTGGTCGAAACTTTGAAGTTGTCAACACATCATCCAAGGACGTAACACATCTCCCATAATATGGACAGTACAGAGCAACTATTCTCTAACCTCGCATGTAACGCTTAGTTAGTCGGTAGGCATAAATGTACATCACGTTTTTTGTTGCTCTGTTGAAAGTATCAGCAAGCATGGTACGAAGACGGGGGACCCCCTCCTGCTCCCCAGCGTGTTATCGCAGAGTTCAGTGCCATCGCTCTTACTTGAAGCCAGGTACCTTCCCATTCCCTCGCCGATGCTGAACCACTTCTAGTGGTGATAGGGCGAGGCATCTGCGAGGGAAGGGAGCCAGAGCGATGCATCGCTACCGACGGCCGCAGCCAAGCGCTGAATGGCGTTACGTCGGGGCGGAACGCGACTGTGAATTCAGTTGTATAATGCAACCGGCGAGGTGTCGGCACGACGTGAACATACTCCGTCCGGGCATCGCTTTCTATTTATGGGGCACCCGAGCTTCTGCGAGGGGGGTGTACTACGTGGCGAGAGGCGACATGGGGGCAGTACTTTGTGCGTGGTATTATATATATATATATATATATATGTACGTGATGATCATTTCTTGACGGAGTAAACGTCACATACATCCAAGTGAAGGAACATCAGTGTAGCTAACTCTGCATGAATAACGGATACATCCTAGTATTGTAAGCAATAGAAAAGCAAAAAAAAAAATGAAGATTTAATAAAAGGAAAATAATTCAGTTTGTCCATTTATTTTTAGATTTTCTGAAGAGGCTTTTGCCTCTTTCGAATTTCATTGGAAGGGTGATATTACTGCAGAGGGGTAGGGATCGCCTTCATTTTCTTAGAGGCCACAAAAAGATTTCAGGTGCCTCCTCTTTGCTCTTGAATTAAGAGTTTCCTCTTACTCTACTCTATTTCTTGTCTCTGTGGTTTGCTATCGTAGACAGAAAAAAAAAAAACGTAGTTGTTTTCACAGGGAAATGTTCAAGCTTGACTACAAGATTTCCTACGAGGAGTTTGTCAGAACAATTTATCACCATGCACGCCAGTACGAGATAAAAGTTTCTGACCCTCGCAAACAATGTGCCACTGTCAATGCACTCATCGCGAAAGCGAAGGATGAAGAGCGTAAACGAAATTACGCCAATGCATACTACTATGTGAATAAGTGCCTTTTATTTTTTGATAAAGAAGAGAACCCTGTTGACTTTACCCAAAGTGATCCATCGACAAAAAGGGTTTTTGCTGAGGCGCTTGACCTTGAGGCCAAGCTGAAGCTGAAAGAGCTGCCAATCGAGTACAAGGCCATGATAGAAGAAATTGACCGTCGCGAGCCGGAGCGTCGTCGCATTGTAGCCCAGCAGTTGGAGTCAGATAGCGGAAACGGTGACACCAACAAGCGGATTTCAAGAGCTGTAGAGTTGCACTTGACAAGACAACAGCAACTGCTCTCTTCTGAAAACAGCAACGTAGATGAGTTGTTGCAGCGTCTGCGCTGGGCCTCGATGCCTGGAGCGAAGAACATTACTCAGAACACCGTTGTGAGCGACCCACCTGGGCCTCCGCCAACGTACGACACAATTTCTACAAACGAATCGTCTCTAGCGAAAGTTAATTCCACATCAACACACAGTCACGCTCTCCTTGCTTCAGACTCACAAAGAAACTACAAAACGTGTATCTTGAATCCGCCAAATAGCTCGCTGTCCATACGACGAAGGGGGATTGTGAATTTAGGCAACACATGCTACATGAATAGTGTGCTGCAGGTACTGAACTCCACACCATTAGGCCAGTATTTTCTCACTGATGCCTATGTTTCCCACCTACTTCATACAAAAGGAAAGCTGACTCGCTTGATTAACTCATTCAGCTTCGTTATTCGCGAGCTCAATCGTTCCGACTGCAAGTTTTCAGTGAGTGCTTCACCTTTCAAATCTGCACTTGGAGATTACTATGAGGGTTTTCAAAACTCAAGCCAACAGGACGCAAACGAGTTTCTGCGGGTCGTGCTGGACGGCGTTCACGGAGCACTCAATGTTCATGGTAGTAATAGTATTGCGTTTCCTGAGATTGACAACGCTAAAGGCACCGATGACGAACTTGCTCGACGCTACTGGGCTCAGTACTATCAGAAGAATTCGTCAGTTATTGTTGAGTATTGCGCATTCCAAGAACGAAGTGCCATTATCTGCCCTTCCTGTGACCACCAGTCACGCTCTTTCAATGTTTGTCTCAGTATTGAAATTCCTATTCCACAGACGCCGTCACAGGTTTCACTCAACGACTGCTTTGCCGCGTACTGCCGAGAGGAAACTCTTGACAATAGCTCGATGTACATGTGCCCTAAGTGTCATCAGAAGGTAAACGCCCGAAAGCAACTGTTGTTTTACTCTGCACCAGCAGTGCTATTTATTACTCTGAAACGTTTCCGCTGTTATGGCGACTTCACCAGCGCTTCAAAAGTCAACTCGAGCGTTTTCTTTAGTAAAACACTGGACATTGCTTCGTATATGTGCTCCGGGTTCTCGAAAACCAAGTATAATTTGGTGGGTATTGTTAATCACCAAGGCAACATGTATGGTGGTCATTATACTGCGGATACTGTTGGTGCTGATGGTGTGTGGTGCCACTTTAGCGATGAGCAAGTGACAAAAGTGGACGTGGCAGATAATAATTTGGCATATATTCTCTGCTACGTACGTGGATCGAACTCTCCTGCTTCCCAGCGTTGAAAACCTCTTTTACCTTCCTTGAGGTATTGAGCCTGTTGCGTACATTTACTGTATTTGCTTGTTTTACTATGTGTTCATTTTACCGCTTGAGTTTGTATTTTCCTTTGCTATTGCTGCTCTCATGGGAGTTAAAAAACTTGGTTTCTCTGTAATGGAGGTTGGAGGTTTGTATATCGAATCATCGTTCTGTGCATCTTAGCGACAGTGGTAATTTGGGTACACACGCAGAAGAAAAATGGGCTTTTTGCTTGCGGATACGTAGAAGTAGATTGCATATCTTACTGTTGAAGAATGGATCCGAACGAACTTGAATACGTACACTGTGTGGTATTTTGATGAGCACATTCGGTTCACTTGGTAGCTGCGAGATGCGCGTAGGTGACGAGCTGCCGGTGGCCTTGAGGCGTTTTTTTATCTTCCCCCTTCTCCACCCTTTTCACTTCTTGCCATTGTATGAGGAGCACGTGAAAAAGAGTACACCTTAATTGCTGTAGACACATACACAGAATGCAGTGAAGTGTTTTTGATTTTCCTATGGAGGAAAGCAAGCGGGATTACCAACCGCGTGTTTCACACAACCCCCACAAGGTACTTCATCGATCATTACTCCTGTCTCGCTAATCAAGAGCTTCTTTCCAAAGGAACAGGCATCGTATGCTCCCAAACTGAACACATACTCACAGACAATGCAAAGCTCAGGAAGAAGGGGACTGTGTCCAGCAAATGTGACGGACCTAACGTGCACTTCATCAGTTTCTTCTCGCAAACTAAACATATCACAGCTGGTGTCACCGTCACGACTTTGCTATGTAGGAGATGGGCTGACAAAACGGGCTAGTCCACGTAGCCTCCTTCGTGGGGTGTCTGTGACAAAGCTGCGTGAGCCAAGCTCTTCACAGTATATTCGGGACTCACCGAGTCATCCTGAGGTGCTGAACACTCTCCCCGTGAACCATCAATCGTGTAGCACAACCCTACCTTCTTCGGTTCATCCTCTGCTGCAACAAGCATTGCTGCTCATCGAGTCTGCGGAGGTTGGAGAGCGTTTGGCATTTAGTCAGGAAGAGATGGATGCCTTCGATTCGATAATCACCTTACTCAGTGTAGCGAAGGAAGTAGAGGCTATTCGCGTTGCTGCCTTTGAAATGTTCCACATTGAAAGGGCGTCCCGTCGCACACTTAAGCGCCAAGAACGACATGAACGGAAGATTCTCAGACTTTGGTATTCTGAGAGCTACGAAGATGCGCTGCTTACCGAAGAGGTGCAAATAATTCGGCAGCAATCTGAGGAATCAAGAAATTTTTTTAGTCGATCGCCTTCGCGCTCGCGAAGCACTTCTCTACAAAAGAAGTCACACGAGCTTTTCTACATGGCCACGCCTCAGAATGGTTCCCCCTGGCTGACACAAGCGCCGTGCTCACAAAAAAGGGACAAAACTGCTCACATGGCTTCGTTTTCGTTGTCTGCATCAGGGAAGCAAGAAGACATTCGAGGCCCTTCTCCTACGGTTAACTGTGATGAAGTGAGGGACAACTCGCCTGAAGTGTTGCCTTTGATGCCGTTAGAGCAGTATTTTTTACACAATGTCGGTTCATCTTGTTTGTTGCACAGATCTAACGACTCAGTTAACGCTTCTGACAGGCAGCAGCATTACTATGAGTGCGGTAACCATTATCCGAGGACACTTGGAAGCATTGAAGCTGACCTGGAAGATCGAATTGCTAGACAAATGGTTTTACTGCTTCCTGGAAGACAGAGCTATCAAAAATAGATCCCCTTTCTCTCTTATTAGACTCCAGACTCCCCTTCTGCTGCGAAAGTCATCAGGTGATTCAACGATGGAGCACAAACGTAGGAGAGGATATATGTGGTGTGCTATGTACCTTTTTTTTGTTACGTCTCCCGGAGTAGGGCTTTTCCTTTCATGTCCAATCGCTTTTGCCCCCTTTGCACCCATGATTGTGCTACTACTGTTACGGATGGCACGCTTGTACCCCCTCTTTGAGGGGGGGGGTTCTGTTTTGCTTTGTTTTGTGTGTGTGCTATGTCCCAGTCGTCGTCTTGCTCTTGGTCTGTACCTGGTTTGCGCATTAAGGCTATTGGGCTTCCTCATCACAGGCGCTAGTCTACGTATTTTGACAGTGCTCATGAATCCTACCAGCATGCATGCTACGTAAAGAAAAAAAAAAGGTATTACGGTCCTCTTGTTCGAGTTCAGTGAAAAGTAACAGCCTTTGTTCGTTGATTATACGTATCGGCATTGTCACTGACTTCGTCTTTTTTACAGCTCAGTAGTGGAGAAGCAACGAGGCAGCGGAATTTCGACAAAGAAAGACAAAACCTGATTGCTCTGTCAAGAACTATCCATGGTGCTCCCCCACGACGTATTCTCAGATGTCACACGTAATGTTCTCTATCACTCTCTATCTTCATCTTTCTCGCAAGGTACACAGATAGTACTACTGAGCGGGTTCTGTGCAGAGGGCAGAAGGGTAGAGGTGGCATAGTATGCCAGTATGCGTCGCTGTTGCAAGTTTCATGCACTCCCAGGGGTGCTGAGTATTTTGTCAGACTTGGCGCAGCCTCGCACCTCGACTTCCTATCAAGAACTTCTGCGCAACTCACATCTCCCTGCTCAGCCGCTGCCTTTCCTTCCACCACCTCGATGGGCGACGGAGCTGTCGCGGGTGCTTCACAGATCCTTCCCCGACGTGGTAAAGGATCACCACACTCGTTTTTTGCAGGTGTTTGTGCACCCAAGTTTCACCACAGCCGCTGGTGTGTCTGGCACGATGCAACCGCTTATCGCCATTGGCGAGGCGCTATTAGAGCGGATCGGCGGCCTATGGATACTGGCAACATTCCAGAGCATTCGTCGTGAGGAGTACGCTTCCCTGCTTGCCTTGCTAACCAGCGACAGCACGCTGTGCCGCGTCCTGCGTGATCACTGGCGCTTGGAGCACATGGTGCTTACGGATGCCTCAGCTGACATGTTCTCGCGCCAGCGCCTCAGCTCCACTAAAGGGCTCATGAATTGGCTTTCTTCGCAAGGGAACGTACCTGCTGGGCAGTCGCTTCCCGAACCATATGGCGCAGGTTGTGTCAAAGCGATGATTGCCGCAGTGCTGTTAGAGCATGGCAACGACGCAGCGGAGCACTTTGTGAAGTCTGAGGTGCTTCCCTATGTCTTGTAGCAGTGATTAGGTGATGCTCCTGTCTTGATTTTCTTCAGTGGCGCACCAGTTCAAGCTGCCATCACTGCTATGGTTGTCGTTCGGTCATACCTTCGTGGTTCTCCGGCCGTCATGTTTCACTAAGTGTAAGAGAGAGAGAGTAAGCGGCACCGTTGAGACTGCTTTCCGCCTCCATGTGTGCTAGGGGGCCAGTGGCACCTTACAAAGCCTCACTCCTTGAAAACTTTGCCTTCGTACCCTTTCTGTGGAGGACTGTAACATGATTGGGTGCAGCTGACGAGGCGCTTGTGATAACGAAGCACCCTCTCGAGAACCTCTTTGCCCAATGCTGGCAAACCCACCGAGTGCTGTCGAATGGGGCACATACGCGTGCCTGCTTTCACTCCTTCAGACGAAAAGAAACATCTTGGCTGCCCTGCCTTCATCATCCATTGCCTTTTGCTTTTCTTTCGTCTCCGTCGCTTATGGGCTTAGGTTGCCTACCCCTCTCCCCCATCTCAGCCCTCGCCTCCCTACATAAAAAAAGCCTAGTGCGAAAGTTCTTATAGCCTTTCTCATCCCTGTGTGCTCGCGCAAGCGCCCGACGGCTCTTTTAGTAGTGAAGCGCCCAACCAACATGGTGGACTCTGCTGTCGGTGAGGCTGACCCGGCCTTATCTTCTTCTCAGCTTATCCTTGTGGCGTACGAAGAGGAAGCGCCGCGCTGCAAACCACCAGAGGAGTTACTGGCAGAGCGTCTGCTAGCACTTAAGGGATATAGGTACCCCATTCCTGAGGATCCGGAGAGCGATGCCTCTGGCGCTAAGGCTTATCTAGCGGTGTACGCGGAAATCGCCAAAGCGACCGGTGTAAAAGGCGCAACAAGCTCCATCGCTAAAGATCTGGCGGCTGAGAGTGAGGTACTAGACTTGTCATACGCCGGGCTAGGTGTGAAGGGATGTACAGCGTTGGCCGCCGCCCTTCGCGTCACGTCGGCGGTACAATCGCTGATTCTTGTCGGCAATTACATTACTCCCTCCTCGGCGCTGGAGTTGGTGCACGCCATAAACTATGCACACAACGTCCAGTCTCTGAACCTGTCGAAGAATCAGCTAGGCCGCGTGGAGGCGATGCGGAAGGGCGCACAGCCCCTTAACACCCTCTCCGGCGGCGCGGTGGTCAACGCAGCGCTTGCCCCTGGCAGCACACTGCGCTTTTTAGCCCTCTCGGACAACAGTCTCGGTGACACTGACGTCGCTGCCTTTTCGGACACCCTAGCTGAGAATATTATTCTGCAGGAGTTGGACTTGAGCTATAACCGCATCGGCTTTGCCGGGGCGACGGAACTTTCCAAGGTGCTGTCTCGAAACGGCGACCTGCGCGTGCTAAATATCGAATGGAACCCCCTGCGAGCCGCAGGTGCACAGCTGCTCTTGTCCGAAGGGCTGCTGCAGAACAACACCATCAAACAATGTAATCTAAGCTCCTGTGGGCTGGATGATAAGTGTGGGCAACTGATTGCGCGCGTAATATCTGAAAATGCCATTGAGGAGGTGATTATAGCCTACAACCGTATTGGCCGCGTGGGTGCTGAGGCGATCGCCCGAAGCCTGCCGTCTACATCTGCGTTGACCACTCTGATTATGGATGGCAATCCCATCGGTGATGCTGGAAGTGCAGCCTTGCTGGATGTGGCTTTGAGCGGCAGCGTTTCCACGCTTCGTATGATGAGTTTGCAGCACTGTAGCTGCAACGACCCCGCCATCGTACGACGCGGGCAGGAGGCCTCTGGTGAAGCGCCCACGATTCGCATTTCGGAGAGCGTGTAGCTATCTTGCCCTTTACCTCTTTGATTTGCGTCCCCCGCCTAGTTGATAGGCAGAGGTAGGTCTGCGCCCACTGTGAGTGTACAAATCGATGTACCTGCTATATGTCTTTTTTTTTTTCATCTCTCGTGGAGCGGTTTCGTTTGCAATGTACTTTACAGTGCCTCATAAAACTGAAAGGCGCACCTCGCCTTCTTTCCACGGACAAGGTGCGCGCGTGCACTGCATGAAGAGGAAGGGGGTGAGGGGGGGCTTGGGAGCGTGCCCTTTTCACCATGCCTTCCCTTCTTGTTTCCAAGATATCGCTGTCGTGGACACTCAAAGAGAGACGAAAGTGGCGTTGAACCTACAGCAATCACCTACAAACATTGAGGGAGCGATGCGTGCACTTGATTGCTGTAGAGAGTAGGGAAAAGGCATTATCTTTGCTTCTTGCCATGCTGTACACAACACATGTGAGGCGAGCAGCGCAGTGTGCATAAGCTACCGGTCTCTCTTCGCACTCGGCCCTAAGGAAGAGGGGATCTGGATATGCATGTATTCGCTCATCTACGTATCGGCACGACTCTCTCATCGTCTTCCGCCTTGTGTTTGCTTCTGTTCATGCGCAGGGGGCATCGACAAGGCTTTGTCCTCCCTTCTCCAGCATGCACCCTCCGTGACTCTCAGTCTCTCTCGTCTTCCCATGTCGTAGGTGCTGTATGTGCTCGTGCATGAGCGCATACACCAGCTAGCTTCAAACCGTACACTGTTGGAGTGCCCACGCACACCAATTTCCTCGACACTAAAGGATGCATAAAAGGAAGAAGACATCTTACGTGTTTACTCTTCTGGTGCAAGAGGAGCAGTGCGGAAACGTCGACTGCTGGGACAGCCGGTGGACTTCTCTAGCGGCCATCACGACTCCTTTACTTCTGCAGACACAGCGGTCTGAGGCGGCGCTCGCGATCCCTCTGGATCAGCGTAGTGGAAGGGATGTTGCTAGCCTGCCGTTATCTAATGAGATATTGGTGCTGTCGTGAAACAGACCAGGGTGAAACTGCCAACGAGGACACCTGCGCCACGACTCAGTGAGCGCATTCGCTGGCCACGGCTCCTCATTCGAGTGCTGAGAGGCAAAGGATGCGGGGCTACTGCGCATGATTACATACTTCCTCGCTGACATGTCACTGAACAAAGATAGCGATGCTATGTTTCTTGTTGGTTTACCGAGCTGCTACTTGCCGGTCTTTCAAAAATGATGTGCCATGACGCAGCACCCTCAATGCCGTTTCTGTACTCCTGAGCACCCTCTTCAGCATTGTATAGAGCCAGCGTACGCATCGGCTGTGAATCCTGCATCCCCTGGCCCCAATGGTGCATTTACTTTGGGAGATCGATATCTTGTTCGGCCGGGCTGTCACTCCCAGTGAGCTCATCATGAACGATGGGAACGACAAGTTTGCTGCCCAACGCGGCGGTGTTCAGATCCTCGTCAACACCGTTGACTGTGCCCATCTCATGGAAACTTTTGTTCTAAAGGAAGTGCCACAGGAAAAAAAACATTGTAGCTCAGGCCGGTGCTGCTAGCCCATACCCAGTCTCAGCGACTGGAGAGGCAGATCGCTCTGTGCGATGACGCGCTGCTCAGGATGTGCTTCACGCGTATGAATCCACTGCAGGCTTCTTTGCAGAAAGCAGACTTCATTGCCTACGGATGTTACCTCCATTTGAATGAGCTGAGGTGGGGTCTAATACCCGAGGAGAGGGACTGAAGAGCTTCTTTCTCCTGCTAACTGGTGCAGCTGTGATCACTTTGTTGTATGCTCGCCGTCTAGTTTTGTAGGCGGGGAAGGTGCTTGACAAGGCGACGGTGGATCACATAGGCACACTGCATGATCGTATTCTGGAAAATGGCGTGTATGGCACTGGCGCACCCTCCGCGTTGAGCTTCTATGCACTTTTTGTTTACGCTTCGGTGTGCAGAGAAGTAGAGATGAATGTCTTATGACGAGCGCTGAAAGGCGTAAAGGGCCTGCCTCCAGGGGACACTCGCCAGCGCCGACCATGCGCGCCGACTCGAGGGTGTAGGCGTCTCCTCTTTTAGGGTAAGAAGGAAAGTGACACAGGTGTGCGTGTTTTCTTTACAAGACTTGGTGCCTTCTGCTGCTCACCTCGGCCACGCTCCTTGTTTTCTCCTGCCTCATCTTTTTTCGTGGTTGTTCCGCGTCGACCTGTCCCGCTACCTCCTTCGCTGCCTGTTTTGGTGGTTATCGCTTTGTCTGGCGCCATCTTCTCTTTAACGGCTATCGTACATGTAGCGGTCAGCGAAGACCCGCCATCGATTGAAGGACAGTCCGCATCAGAAAGAAGGAACGACAAAGAAAAAAAAAACATAAAAAGTAAAGAACGCTCACACGCACACGTCCACGTTACGAGAGCTTGTGTGCAACGGGCCACGAAGGCGGGTGGAAGGTTATTGAAAAGGCCTTCTGGCTTCGAGTCATTTGCTTTTCTGTCGCGGTAGGCTCTGTATAAGGAGCTTAGTGGGGGAAGCCGATTTACTTCACCTCACTCACTCAGGGAGAGAGACCCCGAGGTGGATTGCCACAAGCCGTATCATATGCTAGTCTTTCTCAAACTGTGCGCGCGTAGCCCTTTTGCGGTCGGCTCGTACGTTTGACAGGCAAACGTTTTAGGTCTGATTTCCATCCGCTCTCTTTTCGTAATTTTACCTTTTCCCGATTTCCCTCGTTATGCTCCTTTGTCCATCGCACGCACGTGTGCACCACCACAACACCACGCGTCGGCACCCTCGTGCGCCTCCACTCTGGCCGCTGTCAACCTCCCTGCTTGCTTGTGTCTCTTTGCCGCCACACTCAGAGCCCACATCAAAGTTTTCGTCCCTTTTCTTTTTTTTTTCTTTCCCTTTTTTTTGTGTGTTCGCACTGCCTCAGGGGAAACGGTAATACCGCCGCAACAACAGACTCCTCCACGACGGAACACTGACAAACCATTCACTCTTTGCCTCTCGTCCCTTCCCCCCGCACACATACAGAGCGAGAGTCATTGACACTTGACGCCTGACTGAAGTCTCCTGTTGTTCGTGCCCGCCTTCTCTTGGTACGGCCAGCCCCATTCCCCCCCCCTGTTCACCAAAGTAAGCCAACCGTAAAGACTACTGGTTCACGACCGGCTCACATCTCGCCGTTGCCCACGTGCACCTTGCCTGTTCCCTCTGTCACCGTTGCACTCCCCCACCCGCTCTTTCTTCTCTCTCTGTTGCACCCACGTCAGCGAAGTTAGTCGACATACCCAACGCCGCTCTCCCTTCCACCCGCCCCTTCTCTCGTTTTAAATCTTCGTTTCTCTCTCCGACTGCCAGCCTCTTGAGAAACTCCGTGTATTTGAAGGCAAGCTTGGGATCGCCGCGCACTGTTCTCGTGCGTTGAACACTATATATATATATACGAGTGTCTCAGGTGTTGCTTCACATATCACCAACTCGTTGACACTTTCGACCCCCCCCCCCCAGCACACGCGCCCTACTCCACTTTGGAAAAGCTGTGAAGGAGTCACGATGTCTCAACAGAACGCTGTCGAGGCCTTACTGGCCCGCCTGCAGATGGGGGATACGATTCCCGCGTTTCAGGCCATGGGAGTGGACCGTATTGTATCTCTGCGCAAGATGTCAGAGGAGGCCTTGCGCCAGGCAGTCCCAGACCCCGAGCAGCGCCAGGCGCTGATGGACGCTATTGAAAGCCGTGGTCACCTGCAGTCACGTCGTTCTGGCCCGCCGGCAGGCCAGCCACACCCCCCTCGTAGTGGCGATACCGACTTTGCTCGCGGCGGCAATGATGAGGGCCGCGGTGGCTATGCACCGCGCAGTGACCGCGGTGGTCGCGGTACCCGCGGTGGGCGCGGTAGTGACCGTGGCGTTGGTGGGCTGAATGCCGAGGACGCAGCTCGTGTGTGCCGCCACGTCTTCACGCCAGAGGGGTGTAAGTATGGTGACAAGTGCCGCTATAGCCATGACGAGAATGACCGCCGCCGCGCACAGGATGCGCCGGCGGGCAGCGGTATGGCGCAGCGCTCGCTGGAACGCCCGCCACCGAATTTCAAGTTTTCGATCGACGTCGAGATCCCGACAGAGCGCATCAAGTACCTCCTGGGATCTCAGGGCAACAACATGAAATTCATTAATGAAACATGCGGTACGTACAACGAGCGCTTCGACCACGTGGACGAGAAGAAGGAGACATTCACGATCCGCATACTCGGCGGTAGCGAGGAGGCAGTCAACAAGGCAAAGGAGATGCTGCTTCTGTCTGCTGGTGTGAAGCGCGAGGAGGAAAAGAAGGACCGTTTCCAGTACGCTGTGAACGAGCTGGACGCGAACACACACGCCGCTCGCCTGTTTGCTGCCTGTAACACCAAGAACAAAGACACCACGCGTCACCTGTCCGAGTCCATCATGCGCAACGTTGTCTCCAGCTTCCACTTTGTTCGGCCGCAGGAGCTGCGCCACTTCTACATGTACACCTCCAGTAGCGACAAAGACAAGCTCGAGATGGTCAGCAAGATTGTATCTCAGCTGAAGGGCGTGCAAGCGATTCTCTTTTGCGACCAGAAGCGTGTGATGGAGATGTGCAAGGGCTCGCAGCGTATTGCGCGCCACTTCAACGGTGTGGAGCCGCAGTTTGTGTACCGCCAGCTATCCAAGGAAGAGCGCATGCTGGCTCTGGAGAAGTTCAAGAAGGGCGTTGAGAACGAAAATGGCGTGCTCCAGCGTCTGCTGGTCACGAACGAGGATTACGCCAAGCTGGCTCGCAAGACCATCATCCCGTACGTAAACCTTGTCATCAACTTCTCCGTGCCGCGTGCTGAAGAGTACTATGTCCTGCAGTCGCAGGTTGCAGGTCGTCAGGGCACTATCGGTGCGTCATTTCTGTGTGTTAGCAACTATGAAGAGGGCCTTTTCCGCGAGCTGGAGAAGAATATCCAGTTTGAGCGCTTTGAGGACGAGGATGACTTCCGTGCGACGGCGGTGGAGCTGGCGTACGACACGACTGCGCAGCCGCTGACGCCGGAGGACGCTGATCCGCAGGCAGACTGGCGGGAGCACCTCAACGACAAGAAGCCGCGCCAGAATTTCGGCAAGCGTCGATAGGCACGTGACAAACTCACACACGCACGCAAGAAAGAGTGAGGTGAAGGCGAAAGAATCGGAGAACTAAGGTGGCATCACTGTGTGGACAGCGACATTCCTCGCGTTTTCTTTTATATCCATGCGTATACTTCTTATCTTGCTGTTGTGCAACTCTTCGTGATCGTGCAGTGCGGCTTCAAATGACACTCGAAATGCATAAAGCAACGGCATGGCCACGCGTTCTGATTTTAACGTCGTCGTTTCCTTTCTCTTCACTCCTCGCTTTGCTTCTCAGATAAGGGAGCGTACCGGTGAGTCGGCGTATGCGTATGCGTGTGCGTGTGTGTGTGGGGAGGTTTGCCGTGGCAGCGTTCCGATCTCCATGCGTCCTTTTCTTTTCTGTTGAGGCAGTCTCGGGGACAGAGAGGGGTGACGTGGGATTTAGGAGTGGTGGGCTGGAGAAGAGGCCGCACAAGAAAGATGATGGTGTGAGGAAGCGTGAGAATATGCGCTGCCGCCAGCGAAAACGAATAAAAGGAAAGCCTAAACTCTGGTGAGACGACGACGGTCCCCCCCTTTTATTTGTAGTAGTTGCCGTCTCTCCCCTTTCTTCCTTCTGGTCTCACCTCGCGTCTCATCGCTTTATGTTTGTAGCGCAGCATGCATTTGAGGCGTGACACTTGGGATCGAGCTAGGTGCTGCTAAGCTTTCCACCATAATCATGCGTCTTTCCAATCGTCTACCGTCACCACTCCCCTCCATCCCCACGGATGTGCACTCGCACCCACACGCCAAGTCCGTGTTTCTCCCTTTTGCTTGCCTGTGCTCTTTCGGTCTGTTTCCCGCATTACCGTCTTCCTCCTCTTGTCGCTCTTGGGTCACACACACATATATATATATATATATGTGTGTGTGTGCGTGTGTGTGTCCTTTCTTGTTGTTTTGTTTTGTTGTACGTTTTGTGTGTCCGTGATCACGTTTGCTTTGTGTTGCTTGTCAGTCGGTCGGTGCGCGTGTTTGTTCCTTTCTTTTTTTTCTTGTTCTAACGGAGTGCCCCCTCTCTCTCTGCCTGCCCCTCCCTTCCCCTCCCTGTCTCTGTGTCTGTACATGTGTGTGTGTGTGTGTGTGTGTGTGCTGTATTGTGTCTCCAGGTTTTTCTCCAGAGGCGGTATGGGTGGGACACAGAAAAGTATATGACGGTCCCGCAGTGTGTTTTGGACGGTGGTGATACAGCTGGTGAACACCCACGAGAGCACCTTCACACACACACACACACACACACACACACACACACGTGCAGGGGAATGAGGAAAAGGTTGTCAGAATGACTAACGAAAAAGGTTGGATGCTGGTGGTAGTTACGCATGTGATGCGCTATATATTTATATATTGTGTGTGTGTGTGTGTGTCTCTTTATGTCTTTGACGAGAAGGTACTCACGAATGATGTGTAGGCGAAGGTACGCGTGTACAGGTGCCTGTGTGCGCGTAGGTGGAGTCTTTCTCTTATACAGGAGTGCGTATCGACGTTTGGATAGGTATCTGGGCAGGCACCCTCGTTGTGGCGCGAGGATAGGTGGGGGACGAGACGTTCAAGAACGTAGGTCGTGGGGTGGGTAGGGGAGGGGCTCATGCAGGCCTGGGCAGGGACCCACCCACAACAATGAAGCACCAACGGGGAACAGGGGCTAGGAAAGCGACAGGAGAGGTGGGGACTGAGGCTTTCAATAGAGGGGTGGTTTATTACTTTTCTATCACCCTTTCAGCACCACACCGCTGCCTAAGAGGGGTGACTACGCGGGAGCAGAGCAGCAGCACATGTGCTACTCATCGTAATCATGATATATATATATATATATATATATGTATATATATCTATGAGAGCGACTTGGCTGCTACTCGTGTTGACGCACGTCTCATTCTCTACTTGAGCAACGATGTGGTGTTGGCTTCCCTCTTTTCCCACT
Source organism: Leishmania tarentolae (assembly GCA_033953505.1). Classification (NCBI taxonomy): domain Eukaryota; phylum Euglenozoa; class Kinetoplastea; order Trypanosomatida; family Trypanosomatidae; genus Leishmania; species Leishmania tarentolae. The sequence goes on from CP119851.1 coordinate 551,371, forward strand.
TTACACGCCTCTCTTCTTGCTCCTTTACTGCCATCTATTCGCATGTGCGTATGCGTAATCGCCTCACCTTTCCAGATCGGCATTTTCGCCTCTTGCAATGGTTGTTCATAATTGTCTACATTTCCTTTTTTTTTTTAGCGCCCCACTCTCTCATGAATGTGCGCCTGTCTGTTCTCTGGGTCGTGTGTTGGTTATTTGGATGTGCACGAGAGCAGCTACACAACTGCATGGCGTAGTGGCCTCCCCCTTCCTCTCTCACTCTCGCAATCGTACACCTCCAGTATCGATTTCCATGCATGCGCGCACTAAAAGGCGCCCGCACACAGAATGGCATCGCGCAGGTGCGCAGCACTTCTACACACGTCCCCTCTTCATATATGCTTTTGCTGCCTGGCACGAGCACGTGCACACACAGGGGCAGGCACGTAACACCGAGAAATACGCACTGAGGTATTTTTCTTTCTAAACAACTTGAAAGAAAAAAAGAGGGCCATCTTGGCCCAGTAATATGTAACAGAGGATTTCGGCACCGCTCGCCCTTTTCCCTTCTTGTTACTCCCTTCCCCTTCGACAGTGCACTTCACACACACGCGCACAACCTTCCACACAAACAAGCGCGGCAGAAACGCGTCAATGTGACCACGCGATGCCTAGCAAGGCTCACGTGTGCGAAGTGTGGCATTCGCGTGGACTTTGTGGTCTCTCTCTCCGTGTTAGTGGATGCTTCCCTGTAGGGAATTCGCGAAGTCCTCTCAATGAACCGTGAACGAGGAGAGGGGGAGGGGCGGCGAGGAGGGAGGAGCAGCATGGTTGGCAAACATCAGTTGCGTCATCCGTGGATCAGGGGGAAAAGGCGCACTTTTGTTTGTACCCGAGTCCTCCCCCCGGCTCCTCATGGTATCTCTATCCCTTATTATTATTCCACTTTCTATCTCTCTCCCCTCCTCCTCCTCTTTCCACCAACATGACACACACACACACACACACACACACCTTTTTTTGTTTGTTTATCGGCCTACGCGTGTGCTGACCTCTGGTTTTCTTTTGCGCATTTCTCATCGCTTCCTCGACATAATCTCTTGTGGCGTTGACTTGCGTCTCTGCGTGAGTGCATGCCTGTGTCTGCCTGCCTCTCTGTACATGTGTTGATGCTGGCACGAGTGACCAGCACCCCATTTAATTCGACCTGTCAACTGCCAAACAGACAAGAGAGAAAACGCCTTACCATCGAATACCCCGTTGAACTGTCAGCACCTTTTTTTTTTTTTGCATCATCATGTGCACCTCTGCCGCCACCGTGAACGTGGAGCTGGCGCTGAAGGAGATCGTCAAGGCGACGATTTCCAAGGCCTTCCCCCTCATTCCGGCCCAGGAGCCTCTCATTACCCTTGGTAAGGTGAGTGAGTATCAGTGCAACAATGCTATGGGGCTGGCGAAGGCACTCTCTCAGCAACAGCAGCCAATAAAGATGAGCCCGCAGATGGTTGGCGAGGAGCTCAAGAAGAACCTGGTGGACAACGAAGTCATCGATGAATTTGAACCCACACCCAAGGGCTTCATCAATGTCAGCATCCGCAAGGAGTGGGTGGCTCGGATGGTGAAAGAGGTGCTGAAGCAGGGCATCCTCCCACCCGTGGTAAAGAAGCAGCGTGTGCTCGTCGACTTTTCGGCGCCGAATATTGCCAAGGAGATGCACGTCGGACATCTCCGCTCTACCATCATTGGAGAGTCGATCAGCCGCCTGTTGGAGTTCTGCCAGCATGACGTTGCGCGCATCAACCACGTCGGTGACTGGGGTACCGCGTTTGGCATGCTCATTCTGTACATCAAGCGCAACTTCCCCGACTACACCACGAACCCTCCGGACATCTCCGACCTCACCGCCTTCTACCGAGCGGCAAAACAGTGTTTCGACGAGGATCAGGAGTTCAAGGATAGTGCCCGCCTCGAGGTGGTGAAGCTGCAGGCGCTGGAGGAGGATTCTATTAAAGCATGGAAGTACATCTGCAACGTGTCACGTGAAGAGTTCAACAAGGTCTACTCCCGCCTCGGCGCCACTATTGAGGAGCGTGGTGAGAGCTTCTACAACCCGCTTATTCCAAAGGTGCTCGGTCTGTTGGAGGCGGCGGGACAGATCGAGGTGAGCGACGGCGCGAAACTCATCGTCAGCAGGGAGGAGCGCAAGCTGGATAGCCTCGATGTGCGGGACATGACAAAGCTTGCGAGCCAGCACCTTGCACTGGTCTTGCGCGATGGTCCATCGTACCACCCGAACCTGATTGCAGCCATGAAGAAGGCTGGTATCTTGACCGGGGCTGAGGGTGAGGAGTCGGTAGCGCTGTCGAAGAAGGAGGTGAAACCATGGAAGAAGTTTGATATCCGCGTGGATCTGGATAAGCTGATGGCTCAGCTTGCACCCCTATACACGAAGCAGCTTGATCCTCTCTTCCTGGAGGTGTTCGAGGCTGCGGGGATTCTCAAGGGCGACAAAATCCTTGTCCCCCGGTTTTCCTTCCCGCTGATGGTTGTGAAAAGTGACGGCGGCTACACCTACGACACAACAGATGTCGCGACCACGTATCACCGCTTCGTCATTGAGAAGATGAACCGCGTCATCTACTGCACAGATTTGGGCCAGTACGATCACTTCCGCTTGTGCCTGCAGACGGCGAAGGACATGGGCTGGATGGAAAACGCCACATGGGACCACGCCGGCTTTGGTCTTGTGACAGGTGCCGATGGAAAGAAGATAAAGACGCGCTCGGGTGAAACGGTGCGGCTGAAGGACCTAATGGACGAGGCGGTGGAGCGGTCCCTCGCGATCTTGAAAGAGCGCGAGGCGGGCGAGCGCAGCCAAGGCCACTCAGAGGAGGAGATGCAGAGGCTGTCCAACATTATCGGCATTGGCGCTATCAAGTACTTCGATCTCAAGCAGACGCGGACTAGTGACTACGCCTTCAGCTATGACAAGATGCTGGACATGTCTGGCAACACTGCTGTGTTCCTTCTCTATCAGTATGCCCGCATCTGCTCCATCAAGCGCAAGGCCGGCATGATGGACGAGGCGCTACTGACGATCACCGAGATTTCCCTCGAGACCCCACAGGAGAAGAGCCTAGCGCTGTGCGCGCTGCGCTTTCAGGCGGTGATTCTCAAGACCATCGATGACCTCTTCCTGCACCATCTGGCGGACTTTGCGTACGAGCTGACGACAAACTTCTCCAACTTCTTTCAACATTGCCGCGTCTTGGATGACCCGCTGCAGAACAGCCGCCTATGCCTAGTCGAGCTCACCCGCATCACCCTGAAGAAGACACTGGAGCTGCTGAACATCGAGACGACTGAGCGCCTTTAACGGATGCCTGACAATGCATGTGGACGCTCCATTTCCGTCTCAGGCGTCAGAGTAGCGAATACAAGAGAGAACAACGGGGTAGATGGGACACGCACGGCGCCACCAAAGGCTCACGAAAGCCTCATTGTTGATGTTTGCTGCCTCTGCGTCCACCCCTCGTGTCTCCCTCTCGTTTGTCTTGATGGCCTCTAGCGTATTTGTGCTTTCCCCGTTTGTTCGTGCTTCGTATTGCTCTCCAGATGCATTCTAAGTGTGTCTTTGTCCCTTCGCACCGTCGCTGATGCACAGGGTGAGGTGGTAATCACCAGTGGGGCGTTTCAGAAACCTCCGCCGTTTTGGTTGTAGGCAACTACGGGCACGCGGGTGTGCGTGTGTGTCGTCCATCTGACCATCACGCGCACTTGCAGGAACACTCTCCTCCTTTTTTGAAGTGCGCGGCGTGGGTTACTTCCGTCTCACAACTACACTCGCTGCCAAATTCGCCGATGACTGTTTCGTGGGATGTCGGCGAATCACTGGGCAGCAAGTCCTCTGCGCTTCCTTCCGCCTCTCTCTCCCTCTTTCCCACCACCACCACCACCACCACACGTCGTGCGTTTCGCAAAGGAGCTGATTTCTTTTCTTCCCAGGCGTCTCCTTCGTGCGTGTGTGCACGCGTGTGTGCGTGCGTGCGTGCGTGCGTGTGTGTGTGTGTGCGTGTGTGTGTGTGCACGCGTAAGTGTTTCTTAATGCGCTAATTCAACGACAAAGAAATTTAGGCATTCTCTCAAGTCGCACCTTCTCGGCCTCGGCGCCCGACGTTGTTGGCGCTGTGAGGCTGCTCAAAAGGAGGTGTTCCGTTGCTTACCAGAGAGAGAGAGAGAGAGCGAGAGATCACTGATCACGTCAAATCAGTGAGGGGTACTGGGAGTGTGTGTGCCTCTCTTCTGTGATCTACTTCATTTTCATGTCGAGAGAGACTTGACCGGTGGGGCTGCACACTTGGTATTGGCAGGGCACGAGGGCAAGAGCAACGTTGCATCTCCTCCCCTCGAGTGAGGGTTTCTATCTTTCTCTCTCACATGCGCCGATTCGGCAGACCTTCTCCTCCCCATCCTGCTTGCATCTTCTTTCGACGCCTTTTTTTTTAAATTTGAATTCTCCCCGTGGAAGAAGCACCGCGGCCTCCCACATAAACTTTCCATCATACATGGAAGAGGGCGAGAGTGCGCCAGTCTACCATTTCTCCCATCTCCATGCGTGACCGCTGACCCTCTCCACGCGGTGCAGGCACACGACCAACACATCCGTCAGCCAGAGGCGAGCGCAATGCAGACTTGGTATCGACCCCACCCCTACGGTATTTACCCCCGCGGCAATGCTGTGAAGCGTTCTGACATATTCGACCGACTCGGCACCCTTTCTCTCTTCACCGCCGCAACCACGGATGACGACAAGGAGCACACAGAGCAGCCCTACCTCGAGCTTGTTCAGTGCTTTCTCGCCTTTCTTGAGGTGCCTGATCTGTGCCGGCTGTCGCGCAGCTGCACAGGATGGTATGTTCTAGTACACTGCACGGACGCCTTCAAGACAGCGTACACAGCGTTGTCGCCGGCGTACCTGCGGTTCCGTGGCAGCTGGAAGGAAACGGCAGTCCGGGGTTACATGACAGTGCATGGCGGCACGTCGAACGCGGTTCCTGCCGCTTCCATCACGAACAGCATCCCCTCCAAGAAGAGGACGAAGGTGGATGGGAAATGTGAGCGGGCCGCTCCGACCCCTGTAGGTGGGACACCTACTGCGTTTGCACGCCACACCCCAGTGTGTGTGCGCCGTCGGTTCTTCTGTGACCAGCTCTTTCAGGCGTGGATGTGTACCACTCTACCACCCTACTACCACCTGCATCCTGTCACTGAGGAGCAGGCAGAGGCGTCGTCGTCGCTCTCGTCATCTTCAGCTCGGACTGAGAAGAGCGCAGGGCAGACCTCTAGGTCTAAGAATCGAAAGAGGCTGCAAGATGCGGCATGGCCTGCTGCTGCGTTGACTTCCTCGACGACTGAACTGGCGGATTCGGTGGACACGCCTCAGACCCGTAGCCCACGGTACATATCGAAGTTTCGCCCTGTTGAACGGTGCAGCCGTATTTCCGTTGAGGAGTTCCACAACCGCTTTGAGAAACCGAACGTGCCAGTCGTCATCACGGACGTAGCGACTGCGTGGCCCCTCTTCAAGATCCTTCAAGGCCGCTTTGCAAACCTAGCGGACAAGAAAGACTTCCTTGTGCGTAGCGACTGCCCCGCGACAACACCGTTTCGCTGCGAGCACACAAGCATGGACTTGGAGGACTACGTGCACTACGCAACAGAGCAGAATGATGAGCGGCCGATATACATGTTCGACGCTGAGTTCGGCAGTGTGCTGGATGCAGAGAAGCTGTACACTGTGCCGCCCCATTTTGCCCGGGACGACTTCTTTTCGACGCTTGGCGACCGACGCCCTAAGTTTCGCTGGATCGTGGCGGGCCCGCAGCGAAGCGGCAGCAGCTTCCACGTGGACCCCAACTACACCAGCGCGTGGAACGCAAACATGACGGGCCGCAAACGGTGGATCCTATTCCCACCCGGGGCAACACCGCCCGGGGTGGTGCCGAGTGCCGACATGGCGGAGGTAGCTACCCCGGTGTCGCTGACGGAGTGGCTCTTGAACTACTACGATGCCAGCTTGCAGGAGTTGCAGCACCGTGGGTACGAGTGTATATGCGAGCCTGGAGACATCATGTTTGTGCCGTGCGGGTGGTGGCACTTCGTCATTAACCTGGAAGATTCGATAGCCATTACGCAGAACTACGTCTCACGATGCAACTTGCCGAAGGTGATCAAATTCTTGCGGGCCATGAAGGGATCCATCAGTGGCATTGACGAGGATGCCGACACGGCGACCGAGGAGTCTACGGCAAGGCGGCAACGCGGCTTTGCGAAGGAGTTCGAGGCTGCCATGGAGGCGGCTCACCCAGCTCTGATGGAGGATGTAGCGCGGCAACTCGAGGAGGAGCATCAGGCACGGGAGAGACGCCGGTTGGGCCGTTTGACACTGCTGGACCCGTCCTCGGAGGGTTTCACTTTCAACTTCTAGGGTAGACACAGCAACAAGGTGTGATGCGAGGGTGGGTGGCTGAGTACAAGGTAGCCGCCGATCCCTTGACTTTACAGTGACAAGGAGATTGTGGAGGCGGCATGATCATCTTCACTGACTTCCATGTCCCCACCGTTCACTGGTGTCTAACAGAGACAAAATTACGCATCGACACAATCGCAGTCCCCCCTCCGCTTGCCCCCTCTGCTTGCCCCCTCTTCAACATCCGCACTCGCAACGAGAAAGCAGAAGAAAATGATGTCGTTGAGGCCTGCGAGAGAGAGGTCGGGGGGGGGGGGCATTGGCACACGCATGAAGTCCTCCTTTTGTAATGGGGGCCAGAAGGCCTGCCAGTGCACCTCGCCGCACTGTGTACGTCTCCTTTTACCCAGTGGAAGCCCTTTGTCCAGCGCCGTATAATCAATATAACGACAGGTGCGTATTTAGTTTGCAACCAACGGAGTCCATTCCCCATCAGGCCGTACATGTGGATGGGTAGTGCATGCGCCACACATGCGGTGTGTGTGTGTGTGTGTGTGTGTGTGTGTACAACTTCTCACGGCTAGACCGGCTAAACATCTATACGAAAAGTTGTGCGCATCAACTTCGACTAACAAAACAAAACAGAAAGGAAACGCCGATACGAGCGACAGAGGGAGCTGCAGGGCCAAGGAGGCAAGTGAAAAGGATCACCTCGAGGGGAGGAAGAGAGAGAGAGGGCAGGGATATCACACTCACTGGTACACACACATACACACACACACACACACACAGGGTGGATAAGTCCAGCTTATGAAAAGTGACCATATGCTGCATCCCGTTGTGGCGGTGGTGGAAGCGGTGGGCTACTGGCAGTGCTGAAGCCGTGCCATGCTTTCAGATTCTAGCCCCCTCCTTCGAAGTGCCCTGTGCGAGTGTCAAGGGAGGTACTCTAAAGCGCACACTCTTACTTGCGTCTCTTTCGTCACGTGCCGTCGCTCACACGATCGGAACGACGCGGCCTCATCATCATTGCCCCACTTTCACTCCCCTTCTTTCAATATTTACCTGCTTTTCTCCTTCACAATGTTATTGCGGGGAGGGGCATTGTCGTATGTGAAGCAGTGGGCCTTGCGCTTCGAGTCCTCCGTAATCGGAGAGCCGTACAGACACTGACGTGCCTCTCTGACGGCCCTGAGCGCTGTTTCGACAAGGCAGCGGCTGCTCGACGATTAGATTGAACACTTGCTCACGCTTTCGTTCATCATGGGCATCCTCACCAACTGGTACGAGCGCCTCGCGCAGGAGAAGCGGCTGGAGCTGCTCATCGCGTTGGGCATGTACGATGAACGCGTGTACGAGGTTGTGGAACGGCATCACCTGGCACCTGACATCCTCCAGACTCTGCCGTCCCCCCTCACTGCTCACTTCTTGGCACGCGGCATGTGCTACGACGCCATTAACGAAGAGGTGATTCGAAATTTTGTGCGTATTTGCATGATGCTGTCTCGCTACCGTACCGTCGAGGAGGCGTCGACGCTAGCGGAGCTGATTGGCAGCTGTGGGCTGCCCGAGCAGTATCGCATGCAGATGTTTAACTTTAGTGAGACCTATCGACACATGATACTTTCGCAATCCTACTTCCCTCAGCGAGCAGTGCTTCGCCTACTGTCGTACATCTTCTGTGACGATGTTCTCTCCGACGCCGTGGCGCAACTGCAGTACAAGTCCGATATACTCAACCATGTAAACAAGGTGTACGTCACCACGCCGGACTTTGTTTCGTGGCGTTTTTCCGTTCGATGCATGTCGCTGGCCGGCGGCTTTAACGAGGACCGCTCAGACGTCGAGTACACGGAGCTCCTTACACGGGCAGTGACGCAGACGCTTCCCGAGTTTTGCAGCTACTTCCTGGTCACCTTCTGCTACGCCCGCTTTCGCTTATACCCGCATCGGGTGCGTGGTATCACCCCGCGGTGGCTGGTGCGACAACGGGCCTGCTTCTCAGCGCTTTACTGCGCTCTTCTTGGTGTTTACTGCAACTCCATCTTGGAGTACCGGGTGCACGAGCACCGGGTCCTGTATGAACTGCGCAAAAGTCGAGAGATGCGACGCCGCCGTGGCGCTCAGCGCCGTGGCCTCTCGTACGAAAACAACTCGTACTTTGACAATCTTGAAGGGGTGACGCGGCGTGTGTACATGATGCAGTTATCTGCCTATACTTTCACTGGTCTTGGTCTCGCTGTGTCCATGCTCCCCTTGACCTCCGTGAAGTTTCCCAAGTTTATGGGCGACGTCGCGTGGCGTCATCCGTTCGTTCCACGCCTCTTTCCAGCGCTGCTTGGCATGCACGCCGCCTCGCGCTGCCTCATCCCCTTTGTTGTGGCGCCGTTCACCGCCGTGAGCCTTGCCATGCAGGGAAATTGGGGGACCACCCTGTACGACCGCTACGTCGAGTTCCGTATGCGGCTTTGGCATCGAAGAGTGGACGTAGCCTTTGACACGTCGACTGAAGTAGATGAGGTGGATATCACCGGCACCGACACGACGAAAAGCGTGTATTGAGCTGCTAGGGAGAAAAGTATCGCTGTCCTTATGCGAGCGTCGTCTTGAGCTGCTGGCGACGGACTACGGGTGCTAACGTTAGCGCGGGTACGCAGACCTTTTGCGTTGCCACCACCTACCCTCCTCTTTTTTTTTCTACCCTCGACTAACCGGCACTTTCTCTGGCTCAAGAGATAGCGCTCACTTTTTTAAATAGCGTGTTTTCTGAGGAAAGCGCTGTTCATATTTTTATTATTATTTCCCTTTGCGGAGATGGAGGATGCGGCGGCTCGGCTACCCCTCCTTTCACTCGACTGTTGCTGCAAACTGCGGTCGACCGTTTCGATGACGCGGACCAGCAACGTGTGCATCCTTCACACAAACGTACGTGCACATACACTGCTGTTGCGGCAGCGACGCTGCAGCCTCGTGAATGGAAGAGCCGTGCTATGCGTGATGCGGTGAACACTTGAGAGGGAATGGCAAGCGGAAGAATCGACTCATCCGACTGCTGACACTCGCACCACTTGCTGCATCATTGTTTGCCGTCCGAGGCTCTCCTTCGTGGTTTGATTCCACGCTCTTTCATTTCGACACCCTCCACTCCCCCCGTCTTTCCATGTGTAACTCACGCTTCACAACACGACATACCCCCCCCCCCCACACACACACACAGCAGCAGCAGCGGCGCGTCCACACTGAGTGCTCTTCACCACTTCCACCCGCCCATCTGCCCCTGGTCCTTCCTCCTTGGAAGGGCACATACAACTTCATCTACATGTATCAGCTGCCCCTTAATAGAAGGCTCAGCACGGTCCTCGCGTCCGCACTATCTTTTTCGTGTTGGTGACAAAAACAGAATATTGTCGCACTGACACAAGCACCCTCTCTTGCGTGATTGGACACCGCGCGCTCCTCCTTTGAGTTCATCGATGCCAAACTCGTCATTCTTTGCCTCGCTCTCGGCACTCCCCGCACTCGCACGCTCACAACTTTTTCTCGATACAGGCCGCTTCCTTGTTTATCTTGCGCTGGTGTTGGCGTGTCTCGTCTCGCCTCAAAACGTCCCCTCTTTTCGGACTCCCGCCCCAGTTACACGCCACTCTTGTCCGTCATTCTCATAACGGGTGCAGGTGGACTCAGAAAGAGTGAGTGCGTGGTATGATTATTATTTTTTTCGACGTTTCTTACTGTGCTCATTGATTACGTGCACGTCTGCTTGTCTTGCTTATTAGGCGCTCGTGCAGTTTACATGTGACCTTCTCCTTATTTCTGCTGTCGACACGCAGATGCGCTTTTTCTTGACCGCTGTGGCTGCGGGATATTAGTGGGAGGAGCGAGGGGCCCATTTTTTTTTTATGCAATCGCAAGCGGGACGGCCGCGCAGCATCTTCCCGCGTGAGATTTATCGACCGTGCTCTGCTTTCTTCTGCTTCTCCTCACTCCTACTCGGTACCCTCTTTGCCGTCTCCTCTCGTCGTAGTTCTCTCTCCGCTGGGGTCGCCCTTGGGTGTAGGGCGAGCTCGGGCACCTCCTCGCTTTTCCCCACGTCGTCTTCGCTCTGATTTGTTGGTGGAGATGGGCGGCCGCTCCCGGTGCGGCTACGACCCGTGCTCGTTTTTGACTGTCTTGAACTCCGCAGGCTTTACAGACATATACATAGAAGTGGTCTGCTCTGCTGGCCTGGGTGGTGTCTTCCGTGGCACCGAGTGAGGAAGAAAAGTGATGGAAAACCAAAAATGGACCGCTTGGCCGTGTTCAAGGAGCTTCAACGAAATCCGGAAGGCCACCGTCGTGCCTTCCACTGCTCTCCTACCTCTGTTTCTGTTTGATAGCGGAAGCGCGCGCTTTCCCACTTTTGCACATTTTTTGTGAATCCCCGCTCATTACGTCAGCTTTTGCGCCTTCTTTTACAGGCGGAACCTCCACATGGGGCGAAGAACTACCAAGCCATAAGCCAAAGGCACACCTCCAAACGTCCGGAAGGGCTCCCTGCGGGACACTCACGCCGACGTGAGCTCATCGCTGTCGTCCGTCTCCCCGGGTGGCCAAGGTGAGGGTCACCTCAGCACCTCATTCTTCTCCTGTGCGAAGGTGTGTGTGTACCTGTACTTGTGCGCCTCCCTTCTTAGGCCCGTCTATCACTGCTGTCCTGTCTCTATTCTCACTCCTTCTCCTTATCCCTCCGAGACACCTGAAATGCAAACTCTCACTCTTCTTCAGTGTCCCAGCCGTGCGTGGGTGTGCGTCGTTTCTCTGCGCTGTGTTGTGTGAGGGTGTCTTGGCTCTTCGGCACTGTGCCTGGTGGCGCGCCAACACCCTCACATACGAATGCAAGTACTCAGTTGGTACACATCCTCTCTCTCCCTGCCACAAACGGATTCCATCATCTTGGCGTGTGCGCGTGTAACAAGTGCCAGATTACAATTTTTATTTGATTCTTCTCTACCTTGTCGTTCATCTTTCCACCGTAGGCGACACCGGTGGCGCGGCGTAGCCTCACACCTCTGCCGCGTGTGTTCGTTGTCACGTACATGTATGTGCAGACGAACGCACTCCGAACATTTTCTCTGCTGACATCCGTTCCAGCGAATCTTCTTTCCGTTGGAAGGAACTCTTGGAATTCAGCACCAGTGCATGTGCTCTTTGCTTCCATCCCTTTCCCACGATGGCTCCTGAGTTGCAGTTCGATGTCCGTGTAAAAGGATGCGCGGCAGCAGCATATAAAATTAACGAGGCGCGCATGTGTTTGACAGAGGCGAAGAGGGTGCTCATGAAAACTGAGGATCATCTACGTCAGATACGCATGATGTACCACGTGCTTGGGATTGTTCCAGTGACACCAACTCCACCGATTCAACAGCCCCCGAACCTACAGTGTCCAAGGCCACACACCCCTATTATAGTTCACGAAAATTCACTGGTGAAGAGTGCGCGTCCTGTGACGCTGAGTGACTCTGGTGGTGTATCTTTTCATGCCGGGCAGGATTGCGCCGGCACCATGAACATCAACCCACCAGGCTCTCCGAGAAGCCTCATCCTTACTCCCACCCCTGTGTCTAACACACACAGTCATGCGCACCTGATGTCAGGCGAATTTCCAGGTAGCGTCTTAGCAGCGAATGCTCTGAATTTTGTGTCTGTGTGGCGCAAGGAGGACATGATGTGCACAGATCGAAAGGATCTCATTCAGCTCTGTTTAAAGGCGCGCTATGACTTGGAGCTAGAAGAGGCCGGTAGCCGCCACCGATTGAGGCAACTGCTGCTGACCGTGCTGGAGCAGATGGATCGATTTGTGGTGATGGGCGAGTACAGCAAGTTTGTTGTCTTCTGCATCGATCAAGAACCTGTGTGGCGTCAGGCAGCTCGCCAGCTTCAAAAGGAGAATGAAGCGCGGCTCCAGACGACCGAGAACATCTATTCCCGTTTTCTCATAGAGGAAGTGGCTTTTTCGGAGAAGATGCGCATGTTTCAGGAGGCCTCCGACTTTGTTGTATCTCAGTGCTACGCGGCGCGTGAGCAGCGGCAGCATGCGCCGATAAACGTGGTAAAGCCCCCCTGCAACCGCAAGGCGGAACCACAGGGGACGCCTGTGCAGTCCGAACCTCAATCGCATCTGCACCACCATCAGCCCAATAATGAAAGCACTACTGCCGCTTCAGCAGGTGGCTCGACGCCACCGAAACTGCAGAGGCTATGCGACGACTCCAGGGATGAGCGATCTGGGAGCAGCAAAGGAAAAACCTCCAAAAATGCGAAGTCGTACTCCACTAGGAAGGGAGACAGGTACGTGAGGCGCTGGCAAGAGCTAATTTGGTTCTTCACCAACGGTGAACGAGGAAAGAAGTCTCTGCACTGAAGCGCACTGCCTTCGGCGTCTTTGTAAGGCGACGCGAAGTGCTCTCCGAAAAACCACCGCCCCACGCTCCACATCCACCCGCCTCACGCAACGTCAAGGGGGCTGTCACTACAGGAGGACAACCAGGGGGGTGATCCCAGGAGCACTTGAGGTTGCGCTGCACTGGCAAAGTAGTCCGAAGAAGCCGCGCTTGCGTTGATGCAGCCGGCCTCGTTGAGGCCCAACGAAGATGCCAAGAAGAAAGAGAGCTACTCTGCTGACGCCCTGAATGCACATACTCTATTCGGGGGCATGCATGAGGAGCAAAATCACCGCGACCGAGAGCGGGGGGGAGCCTGGGTGAACGGACACGCACACCATCAGCGCGTCATGAAAGTGCCCGGATGTACTGACGACAAAAGAGAACAGAGGCTTGGCTCGACTGTTTGGCGCGAGTGTTTGCTGCTGGTAGAATCTCCATCGTTTTTCCTATCACATCAATGAAAAAGTGCATGTATGCTCACCACCAACCTCGCCTTCCGGTACTGTTCAGCATGTGTAAGAGCTTCACTGCCTCCAGTGCGACTGAGCTTGGGAAAGGGATACAGACAGTGTCTCCCTTGAGCTCTCCGACGTGCGCCGTGTGCAACTCTCCGGCTGCGAGCCATCGGAGAGGCAATCGATATTTCTTTTTTAAATTGTCTTGCTTATTTTTTTTCCTATTTTCTGGATACGGCCACGCGCCGCCGATTCTGTGTGACGAGCGCCATTCGCAGGTTTACCGAAGGGTTCAGACACTCCTCCGTGGTCGACGAGCATGTCGTTCATCTATCGATAGACTCGCGGGCATCCACTGCGCATTTCTTGAGGGGTGCTGCTGTGCATACATGCGCTTCTGAGTGCGCACGTGTGTGTATCGCTGGCGTGTATGCGTGCCCATGAGGGACGACCTCACGCTTTACAGACGGAGAGCGAAGAAGAGGCGTGTGCGATACGGAAAAAAAAATGAAAGGGGCTCCCCCCTTTTTCTCTTCCCTCTTCATGGTGATTGAACGGATTCATGTGTGCGCGTGTTGCTGGTAGGATCCACGAGTTATGCATGTGACTTCGTTTTATGTAGCTGGTGGAACTCTTCGGCATGGGTATTGTTTGCCATCTATGACGGCCACTCTCTTTTTATTGCATGGAAACAAAGATAACCTCCCTTCCCTTTGTGTGTGCGTGTGTGCATGTGTGTGCTGAGCGTCGCCTGCCATTTGGCTCACATGCATCTACATTTGCGCACAGGTTTTTATTTTATTTTGCGAGGCATGCTCGTGTGCCCTTCCCGATGAACCTGTCCACGTCCGTTCCCCCCCCCCCGACCCCCCGACCGAGGGCCGCCGTCTCCTTTCCCTATACCTCTTCTCCCTTGGGCTTAATCTCTTTGCTTCATACTCTCCCTTGGAACTCCTGTTTGACCCCCCCCCCCCCCCCCACACACACACACCTGAATGTGTGCCTAGCGCTTCGCAACTTTTCTATGATGCAGATCCACGCACACATTTTGGCCCTTGGCGTGCACGCTTGGGTTCGCAAGTGTGTTATCTTGTGTTTGCTCGTGCGGATCATGTGCTGCTCTACTGACATGAAGGCGCGCGCGTGTGTGTGGGGGGGGTAGGGAAAGGACATACCCCCGCACACAAGTTTTTGTCTATGTGAGTGTGTATGCGCAGATGTATCATTTTAATTCCTTTTTCACTCCAGTTGTGTGTGTCTGTGTGTGTTTAGGACCTCCTCTGTGCTGTATTTGCCCTTTTCTTCATTCGTTCCTCTTTTTTCTCTTTGTTTCCTTCCTAGTCTCTCTCTGGCAGCTTCGTTTTTTAGTTTGCGTCTGCACGTGTGCGTGTTCGCACGTCACCGGCGTAGTGCTCTCCTCCCCTCTTCCTTTCTTTCTTCCATCTACTTGCCGGATGGGCTTACCTTTGAGCCTGCGTGTCTGTGTTTCTGTGTGTGTGTGCCCATGTGTGTGTATGTGTGTGTTCTGAGAAGAGTACTGACGAATAAAGTTGTGAAGAGAAAGAATAACCTAGCGAAGGCGTTGCATGCGTGCCTGCTACAGCATAAACGCACCAGCGGCCTCGAGCACACACACGAAGAGGCATGCATAGCAGACCCTAAGTAGTGCTGAGGGAAGAGGGGAGATCGGGCAGCGTCGCTAGTGACCCCCTGCCTCTCCCAAGGACTTGCTTCTTGTTCCATTTCCTTGTTGTTTCTTGTGTAACTCCTGCCTTCTCTTGCACGTCCTTTTTTTCATCTTGACATCCGTTCTGTGCCTTTCCGCTTTGTTTTCGTTGCCTTCATCGCTGCTGCTTTAGTTGTAGTGGATCTCTGTGTGGGTCTACGTGCGCTGACGCACTTGTAGCGCGTGTAGTGACACCAGCTGTCTGCTTGTTTCATCTCTGTAAGGCTTGTGAACGCACGCGTGACGCAATCTCTGCTGATGTGGCGTCGTGCCCTCCTTCGAAGAGGAGCGGCAAATACGGTGCGAAGGTGCGCGCCAACATGAGGGGTGTGGTCAAGCTGTAAACGAAAGAGAACGAATGCCATCATATTACGGATGGCAGAGAGTGGAGAAAACAGTATCTTTCTGCCGTCATACAACACGTGCAGGCCGGATCAGGTACGCCCTACTTTCTAATTCAAAATCGGCTCGTTGAGCTTCGAGGACATGGGTGGGTAACCCGCCTGTGCACAGCTCCAGCGGTATGCTTGTAGGATCCGCACCAAACAACCACTATGACAGGTGTTTCTCAACTGCTAGCATGCTAGCTCCTTCTGCTTCCACCGTACTTCCCCGACCTCCTGGTATCTTGTCAACACATGCGTACCGAAGTATATCTGCACGCGATCTTTTTTGCACATAGTTGGCTTACCCTTCGCGACCCTCCTTGCGGTAGCCTCCACTTCTCTGTATTCCTTCCTCGTTTTCGTTGCTGATATTTTCTTGTTTATATTTCATTCTTGTATCGGACGTCTCTCCAGCCCCTCCTCGGTGCGTTCTTTCCCCTGTTCTACTCGCCTCGCTTTGCCCTTCAACGCGGTGCTGCGGTGCTGCGGTCTTGTGGCGAGGGGGAGGGGTCAATCCTGCGCAAGAGCAGATGGGCATGGCTTCATGGGCACCCACCGACGTATTGTGCCCCACCTGAGATCACTGATCTCGTTCCCCTTCTCTTTTCGTTTCCTTGCTGCTTCCCGCGCTCTGCACATTACGACCTCTCTCTCTTTTAGGGTGTCTTTGCTTTCTTTTAGAATCTTGAGTGTGCCAATCGGCGCCAAAAAAAAAAAAAAACAGATACGCCCCGACAGCGAAGGGCGTAGCGCCCATCCCCGAGGGCAGGAGGTCAGACGCACTTAACTTCCTTTAACAAGCAGAGAGAAAGACACCGCGGACGTTTTGTCCGTTTCACATTTGCAGGGTCAACGCTTCTGCTTTGCAGGCTCGCATGCTAAAGGCAAAGGTGCAACGCCCACCGCCGCCGCGTCGCGCGCCGCCGGCGGCTGCCTTGACCAAAGAAGTAATTTCCGCCGCGTACCTCTCCACCCACATCCTCCTCCGTCTGAGAGGTGCCGCCCTTATCTCGAAGCAGCTGCTGCATCTGAAGGACTGCGTGAGCGACATCAAAATGGCGGTGGCCACTGCCAGTGACTCCCTCAAAGCAGTCTCGACGAGTCCAGCTGTTCAGCCGCCGTCACCGAATGACCGCGTCACCACCGGCGGCGATGATGTGCAGTCGCTTGCCTTCGCCTCTCTGACCCTCTCAAAGCTGGCCAAGGAGGAGGAGACACAGGATGCATTCTACGCGAAGCTTAATGAGACAGCCATTGTACATGCGGAGGTGCAGAAAGGGTTGCAGGACGAGACCGTGCAGCGGTACAAGCAGCAAGTGGAGTGCCATCTGGCTTCCTCCATGGCAGATGGCCTATCAACACCGCAGCAACACAAGAGAAGTGTTCCACCAGAGAAACATCAGATACTGCTGAATCCTTATAGCACCGTGCGACGCCAGCTAGCCAACACAGCGCTCACCACCCCTCAGAATGGGAACAGCGCCCTGCCATCCACCAACACGCCGATGCCGCTGACCATAACCAGCCCGTACCGCATCTCGTCCTCTAGTGCTGTACCTTCACCGAAGCCGTCCTCTTGCAGGACACCTGCCGCCGCCAATAGCGGATACTATAGCTATTTTCCCTATTAGGATGCGGCAGGGTCGTCGAGTGGGGCGAACGCGTGCTACAGTGTGACTGGTACATCACAACCAGTGACGTACGCAGCGTATGACCACCAGAGTCCTCAGCGGCAAGGAAACGCCATCGACAGCATTCAATATGGATGACCGCTGCAGCAGCCGGGTCCGAATCACCCGCAACGCGGCCCTCGACACTACCAAGCCTTATAGATCTGCCGAAGAGCGTGCGAGGGCGAGGCAGGCAGTGGAGGTGGAGATGGTGAGCGTTCGGGCCTCTCTGCAAACGCATTTGCGGCTCATGTCCTTTGGCAACAAACTGAGACGATGATGCCGGTTCGCCGAGGAACACGTGGCAGGAAGGCCCATGAGGAAAGAAGTGGGCCGGCTGTACATGGGAGGAAGGCGAAAGAGTACGGCGGGTAAGGGAGGATATGCACGGGTACATGAGTCGTGAGCAAGCCACGCCCGGACTCTGTTTCGTATGCAGAGCTTACCCTCACGGCGGCCTCCTTCTTTTTTTTTTTTTTGCACTGCTGGTCTATTTCTTTCCCTGCGTGTGCTTACAGAGTGGAGGGCTCTCTATCGGGGGAGATGCGGAGCATGCCGACACGAGGTGTCGCGGGGGTTCTCGCTCGCCATTCTCATCTTCCTCTCCCTTTTCCCTCTCCCCCCGCTGTTGCCCCCTTTTTCGTCTGCACCCTTTTTCAATTTTGTGCTTTCTGTACCGTTTCTGATCACCACACAAAATGGAAAAAAAATCATGAAACAGACAGGCACAGGAGGGCATGACGTGCCTGAGATAAACAGAGTGCGTACGCGTTCGTGCACCCTTCTGTTTGCTTCATGTGTATTTTCTCCTGGCAAGTGTCCTGTGTTCGTCATGGCCGAGGGAGTACACCATCGGTGCACTCGTGCGATGTTCTTCGAGGCAAGCCGAACAGCTCACTTGTTTCACACTGGAGCACAGAAGGCACTCCTACAGCCACCAGATCAAACCGCTACTTTGGGCTGCGCATTGCCGCCGTTTCACTGTTTTCTGCGCCTTTCCAGCACTGTCCTCATCTTTGTCTGTCTTTCTCTGCCATCTCTTCTGGGTCTTTCTCTCGTTTCGCTTCACTGCTGATCGCGGCGTCGCCATATTCCCCTATGCACATGTTGTTCCTCACGCTCACACACCCGCCTATACGCGGCGGTCTGTTGGCCTGCCTTCCCGACAGAAAACCGAACAGGTGTACGACAACAGCAAAGCATATTGAAGAGGAGAACACACTCGAACCTTGTTTTATGTAGTCGCCATCTGCCTCCTTTCTGCTTTCCTCATGTGTGGGCGTATGCGCACCCTCTACTTCTGAAAGGTAGTCACCGGCATCGCACGAATACAGCTGCCCTGTAGCGACGACAAGCACGCAGATTGCCCGCGTTCCTCTTCACATAGGCACACACGCACAGGAGAGGAGGTCCAATGACTGGTGCTCACACCACTGCATTGGGAAAAGAGAAACGCGTCTTCATCCGGTAGCGTCCATACAGCACCGATACGGGCATAGATCACCCGCTGGCCGTGTTGCGATTCTTCGTTGCGCGCTTCCCTCCCTCCCCTCCCCTCCTCTCCTCTGTGGTTTCCTCCTTCGTACTCGCACTGGCTTTCTTTTTTTTGCCTGGGAGGGGGAGACAGTGGCACTCGTTTCGTTGCTGGGTTTTATCTCTTCTTTCGGCTCGACTGCCGCTATTTTTTCTCACGGGTTTCCCTGGTCACTGAGAACGTCGTGGAAGGCCAAAGGGCAGATACCCAGGGAGAGGGCTGCTGCTCGTCAATTGCATCTCACAGGCTGTGCTTGCTATCGGTGACGCGCAAGGGAAAACAGAAAATTACGCTAGCTTTCGCGTGGCGCGACTGCATCGTCGTTTTCTTCGTTGTGTTCTCTTCCCCGTGTGCCCAGGACGCTTCTTCAAGTGCCCTTCTTCGCAATGTTTCCATCATCTGTGGCTGGGCTTCAGCCCACCACCTTCCTCGTCAAGGTCGACGTCGCTCCACACTTGTCGGAGATCCACAAAGAGCTGGCGCCTCTTTTACGCCTCTCCAGCATATGTGCTGTGCGTAGCGGCAGCACTGCTTCGGGACTCAACGGCACCGGCTCGAGCGCTGGGGTAAGCAACGGTGGGTTATCCGGAAACGAGGAGGAAGACCCACACGGCAGGCGCAGCCCAGCCGCGTCTCCTGTGCGCACTGCCGAGAACAAGCTCGCGGAGCTTATGGCTCCAGTCATGGTGACGTTGCCGTCCCCCATGTCCAACGAGGATACTGCCTCCATTGTTCATTACGTGCGCCGCTTTCATGTGCAGGGGGAGTGCGAGCGCTCATACATCGCTTTCATCTTCCAGGAGTACAAAAAGCGGAAGAGCATCGAGCAGAAGTGGGAGAGCAATTTGGCGTCGTGGCAGTGTGAGCTGAAGCAGCTGCGACAGAGAGAGCTGCCGCCTGAGGTGCGTGCTGCCGCGAGCGCCATTGTATCCGACGAGGCGTCATCTAGGAAGGCGGTACAGAATGCGTATGACACGTTCCTGAAGTGGATTGAGGTAACGGTGCCGCAGTGGATCGAGGCTGCGCAGAGGCAGGAGCAGCAGCGGCTGGACAACGAGAACGCGAAGAAGGCTGCTATGGCGGCAGCGCGAGAGGCGTTAGCACAGGAGCTAGCCATGGGTAAGCACCTGAGTAAGTCGAGCGGCTGCACTTCCTCGGAGAACGTTGGCGCGGTGACTGGACTCAAAGAGGATGGCGTACTTTCCTACGAGCCAGCTGTTTCCGTGGAGACACAGTTGGAGGTGTCGTGTGAGGCCACTGAGGCGCTTTCTCCCATGGAACTGCGCCGCAAGGCCATTCACATGCTGGAGGCTGAGGAGACAGAGATGAAGCGTCGCCGCGAAGAGCAGCTGCGCCTACTGCGTGTGCAGGAAGAGCAGCTGCGCGCAGAGATAGATCTCAAGGAGCAGCACAAGCAGGAGGAGGCTGAGCGACGCCAGCGCGAAGCCGAGCAGAAACGGGAGGATGAACTGGCGCGCCGGTACGATGCGCTGCTGGAAGAAGAATTTACCTTGCAGAACCGTATGCGAGAGCGAGAGGAGGCGGAGGCACGGCAGGAGGCGGAACGACGCGCAAAGTTGGCACAGGTGGCGGCCGAAGAGGAGGCGCTGCGGCGGCGCATACAGGATACAGAGGACCGCCGTAAGGCCTCAGAGGAGGCGGCGGCACGTTTGGAGCGGGATAAGAGGATACGCGAAGTACGCGAGAAGGAGGAGATGCTGCGGCAGCGCATCGAAGAGCGCGCGGCAGCCGCGGAGGCAGAGCGGCTCGAGCGCGAAGCTGAGGCACGCATTCACGCCGAGGCTGAAAAAGTGCGTGCCCAACAAGAGGAGGTGCTTCGTGAGGCTAAAATGCAGCAGGAGGAGAGGCAGAAGAAACAACAGCTTGCCTACTTGCGTGACCAGGAGGAGGCGTACAAGCGGCGCATTCGAGAGAAGGAGCTGGCCGAGATCGAGAGGAAGAGGCTTGCTGCGGAGTCACCGTGGCAGCACAGGACAGCGATGACGTCAGCTTTGGCCGGCCCCTCTGTCTCCTCCACGTCCGCCACCCCACTCGTCATGCCCTCCACTGTCGTCCTTTCAACCCCGCAGGTGATGGCGCCACAGATTCCCATGAGCTCGTACGCCATTGCGACGCCCTCGCAGTCCTACCAGTCGATACCGGGGACACCAGCACCCTCCGCGATGGCACCTGGTGGCTGTTACCTGTGCCCCAACCCAGTGGCAACAGCCGTGTCCACAGCGGGAATACCGGTGGTGCCTTCACGCCCAGAATATGGCATCTCTGCT
This sequence comes from Leishmania tarentolae, assembly GCA_033953505.1. Lineage (NCBI taxonomy): Eukaryota > Euglenozoa > Kinetoplastea > Trypanosomatida > Trypanosomatidae > Leishmania > Leishmania tarentolae. Next base: position 572,300 of record CP119851.1, read on the forward strand.
TTCGCCCAACCGCCGTACGTACCGGTGGCTCAACAGTACCCTCAGGCCTACCCACCCGTTACCATGGGACACTACCCGTGTGTACCTCACAGCGGAGCTCCGCCGGGGACGATGACGCTGCAGACATCTCCATACTAGCCTGTGGGTATGCATACTCTCTAAGAGGAATTCCGGGCCATGTGACAGCTGTGACCCTGGGGCGCACGCAGTGCGTTATAGCCTATATTGTCATCTCTTCCCTGTGTTTCCGTTTGCATGCAACCCTGCTGCCGTGGTGGGGTGGAGTGACCACTTTTCGCTGCCGTGTTCTATACGGCTGCATTGTTGTTTGTTTTTCATGCGTATATGCATCCCCCATGGCGTCTTGTCTTCCACTCCCGCCTCCCTTCCACCAACGCCCTTTGCCGACCACCGTGGGTCTGCACCATCTGCTCTTTTCAGTGGTTTCTGCCTTCGCCGCCTTGACAAGTGTTCACGCACCGCCGTGGTGCTGCTGTTTTTTTTTTTTTTGTGTGTGTGTGTGCCGCTCTCCTTTGCTGTGATGGATATGAGGTGCGATAGGAGCAAACATCTCTTGTTTTACTGCCTGCTTCGTTATGTAGGCCTCCATATTATTCCTTGTGTTTTCTCTTGCTGCTGTTGTTGTTCTCAGGCAACGAGACGTTGCGTGCGCACATGAAAACATATGAAAAGGCACCACGCGAAGAGAGACCTCGAATGTGTTACTTTTACCTCTCCGACGTCTTTCGATGAAGGAAGGGTTAGGGTGAGACACCGCTTTACCGGCTGTCTCTCTTTCCAAGGTACCAAAGATGGTGAAACCTGCGGTAAGGAGCAGAGACGTGACTATGCTGCGTCTCTCCTTTCCGTTCTTCTTGATGATGCAGCACGCAGGCGCATGGGCGGATAATGCTGCTGCTTCGCAGCTCCCTTTCTCCCTCTCGCGTTTCCCAGAGCACTTCTGTTCTTTTCTCTCCGTACAACTGACTGCCTCCACTACACACACCCTATCGCAATTTTAGAGTGGCATAGTCGCTACGATTGTACACGTTCGGTTCAAATCCAGGCGCATACACGCACTCATCCCACACGTGAGTCCTTCCCTGTGTGCGCGCTCACCGAGCGGTTTCGCCACGCTGTTTCTGTATTTCACAGGGATCATACATCTGGACACATATAAAATAGGACGACGAAGGAGGCGTGCCAAGTATAGCATTGCTTAGCGCTGCGCTGCCCCTTCTCCATATCCGACTGCTTCACACTACGTCCTCACTTTTTTTCTTTTGCGTTTGAGATCTCTCTTCCTACTTCCGTGGCTTTCTTTCGCTGGTTCCATCGTGTGGACATCTTTGTTTTGTTGTTCATCATACAGCAAATTATTTTTCTTTTCCGTGTGCGCGCGCGTGTGTGTGTGGAGGAGGGGAGAGGGCTCTCCTGCGTGGCGGTAAGTTTTGGTGAAAAGCCCGTTTGGAGCGGGAGACACGAGCGTCCGTTGCGCGTCGACTTCCTCCGACGACGACGCGGCTTTGCAGCTGTGCACTGCTCCTCCTCCTGTTTCTCGCGTCTTCTCGGATCTTCTGGGGGAGAGACAAACAGGGCATCAGGGACAGCCAAGCGAAGCAGATCGCGACGCCGCGTAGTTTCTGCTGTGGTTCTTTTGTGTTTCCACGTGTTTATATATTTGTTCATGAGGCGAAGTGGTGACGTTTTATGTGTGTCATCGTTGTCTGATTGTGTACGCTGTCTTCCCCTTCCCTCCTTCGTTGGTTTGCTGGTTTGCTGGTTTCTCTCACTTTAACTCTCTCTTTCTGCTCATCTTCCATTGCATATGTGCCGGGCGAGGTGAAGACACGTACCCCCCCGCCCCCCCTTCCGCTCCGCTTACCTTCCCTCACCGCATCCACCAGTCCCTGGCAGCTCATTGCTTATTGCGTTGCCGCGTACTCTTCACCCTTACAGTGCACCCCGCGGTGTCCTGTCAGCAGAAGCGTCTACGTGACCAGACCTTCGATAGGAGATCCCGGCATCTCACCCTCTTCCCTTTGCCCATCGCTTATCAAGTGCAGCCGTGTCGTTCCTCTCAGCCCTGTGTGCATTTTTTTTTTGGGGGGCTCTCCCAGTGCACTCGTCCTCAAACTCCGAACGGCGGCGGTGCAGCAATATATATATATATAAAGGTAGTGTCGACTTTCCTTTTTTTTTCTCTTATTGCGTGTGTGTGTGTGTGTGCGTGTTCTTCATCGGTATTCCTGCGTACGCGGATAGTTGCTCCTGCACCGGTCCTTTTTAAAAAAACATTCCCACACTCCTCCCCCTTTTTTTTCTGTTGGCTCGTTTCTTCAGTCGGTGTTGATGGTGCATGGTGTGCCTCACAGGAAAAGAGAACACCTTTATATATATTTTTTTTATTTGTAGCGGTGGTTGCCTCGGTTCCCCGTTGCCTGCACCCCTTCTTCCTCCTCTTCCTGCCTCTCCACATCGCACATCACACATTCGCTCGCTCGTTCTCTCTCGCTTTGCACCCTTTCCTTTAAACAATTCTCTTCTTTGTTTCTCCCTGATCGTCTTTCTCCTCCACCTCCCCCCATTCTCTCGCTTTCTCTCGTGCTTTGTCACATACGTGACACTGCCTGTTCCGTGTGTGCAACGGTCTGTGCTTCTCTCTGTGTGTGTGTGTGTGTATCTGTTTTTGGTGGCGAGGTGAGGGGTTGCGTCTACGCAGTCTCTGGTGTTTCTACTTGTTCTCGTGGTGTATGCTCGCTGTTTGTGTGCCGCATCCCTGTATATAAGCAAGACGGCTCTCTCCTCTCTCTTTGACGTTTTCGAACAAACTGTGTTCTCGTGTCTCCTGCCGTGTGTGTGTGTGTGTGTTATTTTCGTAACATCGCCGACTGCCTTGGCCGTGCGTACGCTGCGATTAGTCGTGCCCCCCTTCCTTAGCTGTGGCGAGTCTTGCGTCTCGTTGGATACTCACATTCCCAGTTCTCCAAACTCCTCGACACGCACACAAGGTTTCTTTCCTTCTCAAGTATTCTGCGACGATCCTGGCATAGGTTGGAGCTCGTATGAACACTTTCCGAGCTGAAAGTCGCTCGCCTGCCTTCCCCGATACCACCAGCGTTGCCGTTGCCTTCTCACGTGATGACTTCTTCGAGTGCCCTCGGTGCCACCGACAATGCAAGAGTCGGACGTGGTTCTTGAAGCACTTGGAGACGTGCACCAAGAGCGCCAGCTCCTCCAGCACACACGGCAATACGGTATCAGGCGAGGGCAGCGGCGTGTCCCCCAGGGCGGAAGCGTTTGCCACAAAGGCTAATAACAGCCACCGTCACCCTTCACGCAGCTCCGCCACACAGAACGCTACGCCCCCGCTGCTCAACTCCGCGACATCGACAACGTCGTCGTCTAATACCTCGCACTCACACGTCTACGGTCATAAGACGTCACGGTTGACTCAAGCGACGGGCAGTGATGGTCAGGAGCCGGCCCCTTGCAACTTGATTGAGGTAGGGCGCAGCGCCAACACTGGGCTTTGGCGCAGCCCTGCTGTGTACTTTGGCGGGTGCCGCGACGGACGGGGAGAATCAAATAACACGACACCGGCTGAAATCTCGTGGGCGACGCCTCGTTCGCACACAGATGATATTCCCATCGCCACTTCCGCCTCCGACGCAGGCGCCAACGGTAGCATCTTAGTGAATGGAGTGCTCAAGCCTACGAGCCCCTCGCAAGGAAGCTCATTATATGTTGGAAGCCCGCGTAGGCCTCGTGCGGGTGAGAGCTTCGGCGAGAGCTGCTCTGCTCCCACATCCACGGCGTTTGGCCGTACCTCTGCCCCCGCTGTTGCTCCCGCGTCTTCATCGTTGTACACAACACAACGTGATGAGGTAGAGCAGCATCGACCGCCAGCACGGCAAGATAGCTTTCGTCTGCAGTCGGACTTCACCTGGACGCAGTACACTCCAAGTGCCTCGGAAGGGGAAGGCGATGACGAGGCGCTGGAAGAGCACGACGGCTCTTTCCTCGACCACCCTAGCCGACAGTTGTTGCGGAGTCGTGGCAGGCCTCAAAGAAGAGGCCACCCAGCAGCGCGAGAGTCCGGCAGCTCCTTTTGCAACACTAGTGCGGACCGACGGGTATCTCCTGGCGCCGCAGAAAAGACCCTGGATACATGGACGCACGAGCAGAAGTTCAGCAGGAAAAGTAGCCATCATAGAAGCTCTTCCCCAGGAACGGCTGAAGATGTCGGTCGCCACACGGGAACAGGGGTGCTGCAGGGTGCCAGTCTCCCTCGGGAGGGTGATCCACAAATGCCGCGGCGCTTCTCAGCCTCCATTGGCGAGTTCTCCCCCCCAGAGCGCAACGTAATCGGCGCGACTGAGGGGTGCCAGAGTGTGGGAAGCGGCGCTAACAGCGACCGCCTACACCGGTCAGCGCGCGACAGCGCGTCTCCTGTGAGCCCCGGTTGCTTGTCCTCGGCCTCGCCAATGCTTGTGCAGGCAATACGCAGCCCCACCGTGCTACATATCAACGTGCCATCCACGAGCACCACCGCCGCTGGTAGTAGCATGAACCGATTTAATGGAGTAAACCCCAGTTCGAGTGGTGGCGGCGGTCGTACGCCGCGCCACGGCGATCGCAGTGGTGTCATCACCCCTCGGGCCATCTCCTTTCAGCGCGGGCGCGCGGTCGGCTCCGGGGGCTTCGGCACTGTCTACCAGGCAATCCTTTCCGATGGTTCCCTCGCAGCTGTGAAGGAGCTGAAACTCGAGAACGCCAACTTGAAGGCTATCGACCGCGAGGTGCGCGCCATGAGCAGCATCCCCCCACATCCAAATTGTGTCCGCTACCTCGGGTCGCGCTATAGTGCACATCACTACTACATCATAATGGAGTACATTAGTGGTGGTAGCATCAACTCCTTGCGGAAGTCAGTGGGACGGTTCCGGGAATCGGTCTTCCAGCGCTACGCGTACATGGTGCTTCTCGGCCTTTCTCATCTCCATACAAATGGCATCTTGCACCGTGACATCAAGGGTGCGAACGTGCTGCTCGACGAAAGCGGGTGTGCGAAGATTGTCGACTTCGGTTGCAGTGGCAACCTAAACCAAGCCACGACAACGCTGGGCGGTGGTGGCACCCCACTATGGATGGCTCCAGAGGTGTGCCGAGGCGAGCCAGCCACAGAGAAGTCTGATGTCTGGGCTTTCGGCTGCCTGTGCCTGGAGATGACGAACGACACTGGGGTGCCGTGGGACTTCCCCCCTGGCATGACGCTGCAGGGTCTTGTGTACGCGTTAGCCTGCGCCAAGTTACCACCCGCCATCCCGACCGATCTTTCTCCCGAGGCGCAGGATTTCCTGCGGCGCTGCCTGCAGATTGATCCAGGAGAGCGAGCTACAATTGCGGAGCTGTTGCAGCACCCTTTTTTTGACGTGGACTTGATGGACGATTCAGAAGAGGACGAGTTGCTGTCATCCTACGGGGCGAGCGCGCGACACTCGGCCGTGAAGCGAGCCGTCCGGCAAGTGAACCGTAGCAGTGCGCCTGACGTTGCAGGGAACCAACAGGGGCAGCAGTACAGTGATGAGGGTGATGAGGCGATCGGCGCTGCCAAGGACTTGCAAGGGAGTCCCCTTGTGCAAGGCTTTGCAGGTGTGTCTTTATCCTCACGAGGGATGCACAGCAGCGCACATGGGCCAATTTCGGACTCCGATGCAGGTACCCTTTTGCGGTCGCCAAATTCGCATTCGAAGAGCGCCTCGGGCCCCCAGCTGGATCACTACACCCGCAGTGTCAATATCGGCTTTCGGTTGCAGGCCGTGGATGAGGACGACAGCGACGACGGCGGCGGTGCTGGAGAGGCGGAGGGCAAAATGAGCCCAAGTCATAAATTTCTTGGGGGGTCACCACCGGCTACTCCACTGATGGCTGTGTCGACAAATCACTGCCACACCACCTCTTCCAAGTCGGTCGGTGTGGAGGAGGACGAGAACGAGTACACGCAGATGATCACGGAAATTATTACCCAGGCACGTGAGGCGTACACCGACGAGGAACGCCGCATGACGGAGCGGCGGCGGAGGCTGAACATGATGTACCGGAGCAGCGACGAGGACACTTCTCTCACAGCCACTTTGAGCAGCGGCAGCGACATCAGCAACAACGGCAGCAGCGATGGTAGCGAAAGCGGGAGCTCTGCTGAGGAAGGGGAAAGAAGCGAGCACGCTAGTATCGAGAATGACTTGAGTACTTTCAGCAGCAGCGACGGGGATGTAGGGGCGAACAGTCGCTCTGTTGGTGGTCCTCGTCGCCACTCTCTCGGTGCCACGTGGCGCAATCAGTCTGCACACGCTCCGGCCGCTTCTGAGAACACGGATGAGCTGCAGAATTCAGACAAGGACGCGCCGCAGCACAAACCAAAGTGTGCCTCTCGGACAAAGAATCCTACAGCGTCCTCTGCCTCTGCGTCGTCGGCTTGTCGTAGCCGACTCCCCTGGCCTGATGCGTGTTCAAGTGCAACACTTGCGGCGACATCACCGGCCAGCACACGCGTTGCATCGGGGGACACATCCTTCTCAGTCTACACAACTAGCCCTCTGTCAGGTACGCGAGGCGTGGAGGCCGGCCCACAGTTGCAACGGTCTCCCCACGGTGTACCGCTCTCGTCTCCGTCTTTTTCATACCCGCCACATCAGCAGCAGCAGCAGCAGCAGCAGCAGGGCCCCTTCTCAGTCTTGCCAGTGACTCGCCATAGAGAGGTCATGAGTGATCTCCCACGCGATGCGAGACGTCCCCAAGGTGTCCCACGCTCACCGTGCGAGTCTGGAGGACGTGCTGGGATGGCCGCTACGATTACGCAGCCGCTTCTCTCCTCCTCCCCGCTTCACACCTCCGCGAGTGCGGAGATCCCTCCCCCTCTTCCTAGTTCTTCCGCCACTCAGCGCAGTACCATCTTTGGCGCTGTTCTCAGTGAGCCCGGCAGCAGCTCCCGCACTCCACCGCTCACGGTTGGGGGGCCGCACCGCCAAACTCCACCTCAACCGCTGACCACAAAGGCTGTGCCGTTATCTAGACACACTGACGTCGTTGCCAGCCCGATTGAGTGGTACACCGGTGGTTCGGGTAGACTTGACGTGAGCAGCGCCAGCAGGCGAACAGATGCGTCCGGTCATCTGACCAAGGAGCTCTCTATGGCACAAAAGGAGATGCAAGATATGCTGGAATGGGGGACCAAAAGCGATCGACGCCACGCCGTGTCCTCTTCGTCGCCGCACATAGGCCGACGCAGCTCCAAAGCGTTGTCAGCGACCACCAAGAGCAGAGCTCGTGGAGGTGAAGGGCATCGCAGTCGCCATCGTTTTCGCCATTCGTGTCGAAACCATGGCGACGTTGCCGACTCTGAGTGTACCACTGAAACGGAGACGTTCTTACCCCATGAATCGACTGGGCTGTCAGCGACAGAGACGGTGGCTGCTTCGCAACAGCAGGGAAAGCGCAGACTATGGGGTCTCGGCATTTTTCGTAACATGAAGAGCAAGTAGAGTTTCTGTCTCAGTGCTTGAATCGTTGGTCGTGTAAAAGGCAGCGAGAAAGGGCGAGAGAAGCCGGAAGCGGGTGTACCTCTGGGTGCGTATGGGTGACCGTGTCTCTTGGCATCGATGCACGTGATGAGGTGAACTTAGCCCCACCGTCCCCCTTTTTTTGCTCGTTACACGCCCCTCCGCCCTCCGCCCTCTCTTCCTTCCGCTCTTTTCTGTCGTCTGCTTTACCACTGCCGCATGCCTCTCCCTCGTCTGTGTAACGAGATCATGTCTGAGGCGGTGGAGGGCGGATGGTCGAATGGAGATTGGAAAAAAACAACAAAAAAAAAGTGGACCAACAGGCAGACGGCGCGGAGGAGCAAAATGGTTCATGGCGTAGAAGACGTCAGGGAGCGGGTAAGATCGGTGGCATCTTGAATAGCCGATTCTCGCGTCCTTTGCAACTTTTATTTCCCATGCGGTTTGGTTTCTACATCCCTCAGAGACTCCGTGTGTCTCCCTCTCCCCTCGTTCACGTTTCTCTAAGCGGATACTCGCCCAGTCGTACACCTGGTTGGCTGTCGCCTCCACCTCTTCCTTGTTTCGCCTTCCCCTGTCTTGTTGCCTCACGTTGGTACTCATTTGATGCCCTGCACCTTACCTCGAGGTGTGAACTGATCATCTGTTTTTGCCCCCCTCACTCTTTCCGTGTGGTGCCTTCGCTGCCTCCTTTCCTTTGTGTGTGTTTTTGCCCACCCGCTATCTGTTTTGATGCTTTCCCCATCCGCATCTTCGCGACTCCGCCAACGTGAAGCCCACTACGTCCATTTCATGTGCATGTGCACGTGTGTGTGTGTGTGCGTAAGCCGCTGGGTCGCTTTCTAGTGACTTTGCTCGCTTTCCGCATATAGTCTGATGTCCTTGCCTATCTCTGCTTTTGTGCGCGGTCTGCCGTGTCTAACACTTACACAGCGGTACACCTGTCCGCATGTGTATGCCGAAGTGTGCTTGGACGGGCGTGTGTGGGTATTTGCTGTCTCGCGACTGCTGTTGCTCTTTCTCCGTCCTCCTCCTCATCCCCCCCTTCTTCCTCTCGCTGTACGTGTGTGTGCTTAACCTTTCCATTGTGCTTTCGGTGCTTCGCTTAAGGCACACACGAAAAGACTGGGGTGTTCACCACCTATTTTGTAGCAACCACATGAGCAATGTACCGTTGACACCACGGACGACGAGTGAAAATGGATGGGCATAGGGGCCAGAGCAGACGCGGTGGACAAACGGCTGAGAGCACCAAGCGGCTTTGGTGCTCCCGCCGCTCTGTTGTTGTTGTTGCTTTGTCGTTGGGGCATGCGAGTTATTTGGTTGGTGTCTCCTCTCCTGTGCGTTGCGCTTTCTTTTACACGCTGGCGCCCAAATGAAGGTCCGTATTTCTCAAAAAAGCTAACAACAACAAGGGCAACGAAGATGCAGCAGTGCATGCGCTTCTTTGCCAGCGGCAGGAGGAAGAGGGATAGAGACGAAGAAGAAAATGCGTTGACACGACGGCATGGGCGGTCCCGTGGTCTCTGAAGAGTGCGTGCAGGGATTCGCGTGTACCTTCCCCCCTTGTTGTTTGGGGGGGGGGGACGCGGTCTTTCTGACTATGCGTTGCACACACAAATGCCCCTCCCCTTCCCTCCCCGCCCACACAAGCGCCCATGCATCCCCGTGTGCCTCTCATGAGACTTTTCGCACCCTCTTTATCGTCCACTCTTCTCTGGTTTCTGCTGTTCCCTACCCACCTTGAATACTTTGACTGCCTTTCATCTGTTCCCTTTCCATGTCCTCGGGCTTGGCAACCTTCGTTGTGCGTCCACCACCCATAACACATACACACACACACACACTTTACGACCTCCAACGCTACTTCGCAGTTCCCTTTAGCAACGAGATGCCGTCTATCACCATCGCCAAGCGCGAGTACGAGGAGCGCCTCGTCGACTGCCTGACCAAGTACAGCTGCGTGCTGTTCGTGGGCATGGACAACGTCCGCTCGCAGCAGGTGCACGATGTGCGCCGTGCGCTGCGCGGCAAGGCCGAGTTCTTGATGGGCAAGAAGACGCTGCAGGCGAAGATCGTGGAGAAGTGCGCGCAAGCCAAGGATGCAAGCCCCGACGCGAAGCGCTTCAACGCTCAGTGTGAGGAGTTCAACCTGCTGAGCGGCAATACCGGCCTGGTCTTCACAAACAACACTGTCCAGGAGATCACGGCTGTGCTTGACGCGCACCGCGTGAAGGCCCCGGCGCGTGTCGGCGCTATTGCCCCGTGCGACGTTGTTGTGCCTGCTGGCAGCACCGGCATGGAGCCGACCCAGACGTCCTTCTTCCAGGCGCTGAACATCGCGACGAAGATTGCGAAGGGTATGGTGGAAATCGTGACGGAGAAGAAGGTGCTGAGCGTTGGCGACAAGGTGGACAACTCGACGGCGACGCTGTTGCAAAAGCTGAACATCAGCCCGTTCTACTACCAAGTGAATGTGCTGTCCGTGTGGGACCGCGGTGTGCTGTTCACCCGCGAGGACCTGATGATGACGGAGGACATGGTGGAGAAGATGCTGATGGAGGGCCTGAGCAACGTTTCGGCAATGTCTCTGGGTGCTGGCATCCCGACGTCTTCGACGATTGGTCCCATGCTGGTGGACGCCTTCAAGAACTTGCTGGCTGTGTCTGTGGCGACCTCGTACGAGTTTGAGGAGCACAACGGCAAGGAGCTGCGCGAGGCCGCGATCAACGGACTGCTAGCCGGCTCTGGTCCCGCTGCTGCGGAGCCCGCCGCTGCCGCGCCGGCCGCCTCTAGCGCCGCCGCCAAGGAGGAGCCGGAGGAGAGCGAGGAGGACGACTTCGGCATGGGCGGTCTCTTCTAGGCGACTCAGTATCTCCTGGCCTCCTTGTGGATTACTGAGGGTTCATTTGCGCGGCTTCTCCTTTCCGTGCTGGGTGACTCTAGCGGGCATTTGTTGTCGGACGAAGCGCACCTCTCACCTCATTTTGTACGACGCGCTGGTGTGCGCATGCCCCGAATCATCGAGGGAAGTTTCTCTCGAAGACCGTGTAGAGGAGTGTGCGCATCGGAGGCGATGTCTGTGTGGACAGGTGCGTTGGAGGACTTGAGGACGCACACAAACACGCAGGATACAGGCGCATGTGGAGTATCCGTCCAGCGCACCAGCAAACCCGCAGCGGGAAGCAGAGGCGTGCGTGGGGACCCAGTGTACCACTCTGAAAGGAAGCGGGGGACTCTTCCTTTTTTCTTTTTCCTTTCAGTGTTTTACTCTTCATTTTCCATTGAATACAAAAAGCAAAAGACAAACGCGGAAACACCGCATGATTGCAGTTGCAGGCGGGGACAGTGGGAGGGGTGACGCTGTTTTGAAAACTGCGCATAGGTTGCTGAGCGCTGGATGGTGGAACGGCTGCTTGAGCACTGGGTGAACTCCCTCCGCAGCAACAGCTTTCTGCCGAGTCCGAGAGTGTGTCGCGGCAAGCACAGGGTAGCTCTTCGTTTCATTCTACAGCACCTGTCGTGGTCGTCGGCACTCCTCATCGCCTCCTCCTCCTGTGGTGCAACAGAGTGCTGTGCGTGAGGACGCTTCGGTGCAAATAGGTGCCTGCGAACATGCACGCATGAGTGCCGGATTGCGGTTGGGTAGGCTCCAAGGTCCTGGAGGGCTGCAGGTGGCTTGCTGCTCTAAGTGAGCGATGAGTCAAGACCATATCCTCGCGCAGCACCTTCATTACTGCACGCGTTGCTTTCTTACAGGACGAAGGGATGAAGGGGCACGGGCGAGGGCAGTATGCAAGTAACCCCCTGAGGCTGTGAGTCGCCGACAGGTCGTGCCCACTGACCACAGTGAAATTTTCCCATAATGGGCGGCTTGCTGCGTGGGCGCGACTCCCAGACCCTTCCCTCTTCCTCCGCAAAGTCACCGCTTGCACGCTGTGTGTCATGCCTAAAGACAGTTTCCTCTCCTGTTCAAACCCCACTTCCCGCCCGTCTTTGCCGTTTCCCTCTCGCGCTCATTTTCGCGTCTCCATGAACGATGCACGACCACTCGCCGCGCATCTTCTACCCACTCCCTATTTCACTCACTCCCTCACACATACATCGCCTGTGCCACAATCTCGCCCTACGACAGATAGCCAAGGCTATTGCAAGTCCCACAAGATGCCGTCTATCACCATCGCCAAGCGCGAGTACGAGGAGCGCCTCGTCGACTGCCTGACCAAGTACAGCTGCGTGCTGTTCGTGGGCATGGACAACGTCCGCTCGCAGCAGGTGCACGATGTGCGCCGTGCGCTGCGCGGCAAGGCCGAGTTCTTGATGGGCAAGAAGACGCTGCAGGCGAAGATCGTGGAGAAGTGCGCGCAAGCCAAGGATGCAAGCCCCGACGCGAAGCGCTTCAACGCTCAGTGTGAGGAGTTCAACCTGCTGAGCGGCAATACCGGCCTGGTCTTCACAAACAACACTGTCCAGGAGATCACGGCTGTGCTTGACGCGCACCGCGTGAAGGCCCCGGCGCGTGTCGGCGCTATTGCCCCGTGCGACGTTGTTGTGCCTGCTGGCAGCACCGGCATGGAGCCGACCCAGACGTCCTTCTTCCAGGCGCTGAACATCGCGACGAAGATTGCGAAGGGTATGGTGGAAATCGTGACGGAGAAGAAGGTGCTGAGCGTTGGCGACAAGGTGGACAACTCGACGGCGACGCTGTTGCAAAAGCTGAACATCAGCCCGTTCTACTACCAAGTGAATGTGCTGTCCGTGTGGGACCGCGGTGTGCTGTTCACCCGCGAGGACCTGATGATGACGGAGGACATGGTGGAGAAGATGCTGATGGAGGGCCTGAGCAACGTTTCGGCAATGTCTCTGGGTGCTGGCATCCCGACGTCTTCGACGATTGGTCCCATGCTGGTGGACGCCTTCAAGAACTTGCTGGCTGTGTCTGTGGCGACCTCGTACGAGTTTGAGGAGCACAACGGCAAGGAGCTGCGCGAGGCCGCGATCAACGGACTGCTAGCCGGCTCTGGTCCCGCTGCTGCGGAGCCCGCCGCTGCCGCGCCGGCCGCCTCCAGCGCCGCCGCCAAGGAGGAGCCGGAGGAGAGCGAGGAGGACGACTTCGGCATGGGCGGTCTCTTCTAGGCGACTCACCATCTTCAACCCAGCAGAACGGCCGAGTGTGGACGTGTTCGTGGGCGGAGAGAAGCAAGTGTGCGACCCTCTCGGATCCTCATGACGCACGTCGCTCCCCCTCTGCGTAGGCTCTTTATTTAGGTGTTGCTTTCTTTTTAGATCACCGTGCAGCGCTGCGGCGATCGCTCAGTTCTCATTTTCGATATCAAATACGAACAAGAAAAAAAGACGATGACAGCGCCCACACAGCGAAATCGTCATCGAGGAAAGGGACCACGGGCTAGCCAACGTGGTGAGCGAAGCGGCGGCGGTCAACCCTTGTGTGTATCTGTACTCGATGCAAGCGCCTCGCTGGGTAGCGGCGAGGGCTGTGCGTGTACGCGCGTGGGATGATGTGGAAGTACTGCTCAACTGCTTGACGGGCTTCTCTTTCCCTCAGCTGAGCCGCGCCCATGGGATTGCCGATGGAGAGCGCACGCCGCCCACACGGACCGCCTCTTCCCACATCACTCGCCGTGTCCCTCCACAAGGGCGTGCATTATGTTGCGGCATCACTCAATGCGCAGTAGTGCATTCTGCATCTATGTAGATGTGCTGTGACGACGGGCACGTAACGGTGAGCTGATGATGCCACTGGACAGTGGGGAAGGGTGTGTGTGTGTGTGTGTGTAGCAGGCGGCAGAGGTGTGTGCGCACGCTCGTGCGTCATCTCGTGGGCCGAGGCAAGGCTCTTTCGCGGTTCGTAGTGAAGGTGCAACCGTATGTGTGTGTGTGTACCTCTTTTTTTTACTGCAGTATCCAAAATGAATTCATCACTTCTTTGCTCTCCCGTCTTCGCCCTCTTTCTTTTGTATTTACATTGTCGTGTCGATTCCTCGTGATACGCTGCGCACGTCTCTGCTTCACTGGCTATGGTGACTTCTACTCAACGATGCTGCATACATTTTCTGTCTGCCGCGTTCTCTGCGACGTGGCTTCTCTCTGACCTACTGCTGCACTGGAACGGTGCGTTCATGAATATCTTTTTTTTTTGTGGCCCTACTTTACATCGCTCCTCACGTGTGCTGTCTTCAAATTCTGTTTCCTTCCTCTTTGAGGCGCGATAGTGGTTGTATGCTGGCTAGACGCACACATCGGATGCACTCCCCCTTCCGCCTTCGACCCTTGCACCCCTTGTCTCATCATATTGGCTAGCACAGGGGCACTCACACTTGAACTTTACCCAACAACGATTGACCATTGGCGACTCATCACGGCATGGCCTGTTATTTGGTGACGCACTCTTCTTTCTTTATTGGTTAGACACCTTTTTTTAAATTCTTGATAGAGTCTTTTTGGCATCGCACATGTCTCGGGTGCTTACGGTGCTGCTCACGTACGACGACCCGGAGTGCGGCGGCGCAGCCGATGCACTGGTGGAACACCTGGAGCGTGATGCAGCTGCTCTAGAGGGGCACTGCCAGCTCTCTGTGAAACCGATTCAGGTGCTTCAAAATGGCTCTCACCGAGATGCCCTCTACGGCTCACTGCAAGACCTGTTTCAAATGAAACCGCAAGACATCTACGTCATCGCGTTCCTCAAGGGCTCGCAGCCGGAGGAGTACCGCAAGGTGAATGAGCTGTGCAACAGTGTGCGTCCCAATGCTGTGCAGTGTCAGGTACTGACCCACTTAGCGAACTACAACGATGTCGGCCTTATCATTCGTAACTTGGTACGTCTGGTGCTCGATGAGATGACAAAGGGGGAGGCAAACTTCGGCACCGCCGAGTCGTCCAAGTAGGAGGAGCTTAGGCGTGTGTGTGTGTACGAATGACGGCGTTGGAGGGAGTGCGCGAAGGTGTCTGTGAGCGAAGCTCACCTGCTCCGCGCAGATGAGGCGCGCTTCTTCTTCACTCCCCTCTTCCCCAGGTGTGTGGGCGCGATTGCCCTTTCCGCTGCTTTTGTAGGGACTCAGCCTTCGGGGTTCCACGGAGCGATCGGACCTGCCTGCGGTCGGACTCCTATGCAGATGTACGGCGAGAAGTCCTACTCCGGCTCCACAGCAGTATCTGAGATGGTTTTGGGAGTCAATGAAAACGCCTTGTTGTACTGAGTGCTCGAGCACGACGAGTGGGAATGGTGTTGGCGTCTTGGCCCATATCGAGGCTGCGCGTTCGAACCCTCTTTTTCCAACTGTTGACCCCACGCCCTTCCTTGCCCTTTGCTTTTCTCTGTTGTGCTGCGTGCGCTTGTGCGCCGCGGATGGGTGGGCTGCAGCGGCCTGTGAGGAAAAGGGCCCGTGCCCGAGGGAGAGAAGACGGACCGTGGATGGTGGTGACCAGATTTGCGGGAAAGGTTCGCTCTTCAGAATCGGGGAGGGACAGGAAGCGGTGGCAGCAGAAAAAAAAAAGGATGTCGACAGTGAGACTTCACACACACACACACACACGGGAAGACACCCCCACAGACACACGCAACGTGCACCTGCACATGCTACATGTTGCCTTCCACCCCTGTCCATGCCCACGACCTGGAGTGTTCGCAACATTTGGCTTGCAAGCCGCTTTCTCCTGCAACGGTTCTTGTGTGAGGCGATGAGAGAGGCGCCCAGAGAAATACTCGAAAGACACCACGTCCTGTGGTGATGCTGCGGACGCCTCGCTTTCTATACGCAGAAGAGCATATTTCCTTGAGGGTACTTGTACTGTATTACACTGGTCAATGCTACAAGAGAAGATATGTGGAGGCGCATCGCTCTGCCGCTGGTGAGAGTGCCTCCGAAAACGGCCGGTACATGCGTGTATGGAGGGCGACTTGCACAGTCGTTTTGGGTGCCGACAACCCTGGCTAATGCACGATTTTTCTGCATGCCCTCTCTTATCGTTGCTATCGGCCCCTCATCTTTGCCCTAGCTACCTTCTTCTACGGAGTGCTCTACTATTCACACCACTTGCGTTTCTGTGCTTTCCCTCTCGAGCGCATGCGAAGAAAGTGAGCGGTAAACGAGAGCGCTAAAAACGACGACAAGCGCGTCCAAGCATACGCTGCACCACCGACGAAGCTTTTTTTTCCCAGGCGTATTCGCAGCACAAAATGGAGGAGTGGATCAAGGCTTCCCTCGACGACAAGTACATCGAGAAGACGGACGCATCGCGCGTTCAGTCTGGCGTCTTCTGTGAAGCGTTCACCTCCCCGTGGTACGATGGCGGGGTGGTCTTTGACTGGACTGCGCTCCATCAGAGACTGGCACGACCGGCTGTGGCATTCTCAGACAAGAAGGCTATCGCGGGGCTTCAGCGCTTTGGTGCAGAGGCGTTGATAACCGCGTCTAGAGAGGGCGACAAGAAGTGCTTCTTGACCGTCGTGGAGTTGAAGGAGCCATGGACCCTCCAGCCGCTTTCCGAACAAGCGCAGCAACTTAGCGTTTTCGATGTCTTCTCAGATACAACACCCTCCGCGTCAGCAGCAACGACGGCTGCCAGCAACTCTTCCGCCCCGCCCTCAAGCGACGCTCGGCAGCTCTATACCTTTTTGCGTGGTCCACCAGGGCAGCGCACGGTGCGGGATGACATGGCGCGTGTGCTCTCGAGTGTCGAAGATCAGTTCCAGGAGAACGGTGTGCGCGTTGTTTATTTTCTGAGCTCATTAGTCTTGATTGGAAGCGATTTTACGGACATGCTCCACAACACGGCCGCGGTGTTTCGGGCCGTGACGGAGGCAGGCTTTTCCATTGACAGCCACGGTTCCTGCCTCGGACCTCGCATTGTGACGCCGCTGCGCGTGGATGCTGACGATTGGTGGACAACTTCACCACTGCAGCAGATTGAGTCGGAGGAGGACGTGACTGCCCTTCTCGTTGCTCTCTTTTATCAATGGCTGCAGGATTCGTACGTATGGGGCTGCACGGCTCCCATCCGACTCTTCTCCAACGCCAAAGAAGCGCCAACAACGCAGTCAACGCGCCTACTGGAGCGATTTGTGCGGGGACTTGTGCTCCCCCGAGCCCGTGCGATAGGACTGAACGCACTGCATGCGTCTCTCCCTGAGGAGGGTGGCAGCCTACTAGAGTTAGCCGCTGTCGGATTAGAGAAGAAGCAGGCGCCTACGGGTCCGCAGCGCTGGAGTGTGCTGGAACTGCGGATCGCTCTCGCCCAGATCGGTGCGTACGAGCACGTTCCCTCGGAGTACCTTGCGCAACCACTGAACAGCACACGGCTTTAACGCTTCTGCGTGCGAACCCCCTCCTCCTTTCTGCGCCGTGAACTCATCGATTGCTCACGCCGTCTTGTAATTCGAGACTCCAGTGGAAAAGGGCTTGGCTGCTCTTGCTTGCAGCGTTGCTGCCGTGTGGCACGCGTGGAATCGTGCTGCATATGGGATGGCAGGCCTCCTTGCAGCGGCGAAGGTGCTTAAGAGCGAGTACAACAGGGGGGCGCTCTGTCTTGCGGCTCTGCTCTCCAGTACCCCTGCCGCCCGTGCGGCGACATGGGCGAGGGAAACTCACTGGCTGATGCGTGTGTACGTGGGTGTAGGTGCACTCGTCTCCCCTCTCCAGCATGGGCGAAGAGAACGGCAACAGACACTCACACATTCACACAGAAAAGTGGAAGACAAACCACGTATCAATCTTGTGCGAGTAAAGGAGCGTCGCAGTGTGCAATGGAGTCCTGCACTGGTACGTGAGGCAGCCACTTCCTGCCCACTGTGTGGGGATGACTTTGTGCGTCTGTGTGTCCAAGCTCACACGCGTTTTCTTTTCTTCGGATTTCCCTATGACGCTGCGAAAGAGCTTGCGCGGTGTTTCTGCGCGCCTATCTTACCCTCGGACGACTTTTGTGCAGCTACCGCAGCTGTTGTCTCTTAGTCCCCCCCCCCTCCCCGCTCGACCTCGGCCTGACACGCCACGGGATCCCTCTCTTTCCTACATTGT
Organism: Leishmania tarentolae; assembly: GCA_033953505.1. Taxonomy (NCBI): domain Eukaryota; phylum Euglenozoa; class Kinetoplastea; order Trypanosomatida; family Trypanosomatidae; genus Leishmania; species Leishmania tarentolae. Next base: position 589,899 of record CP119851.1, read on the forward strand.
CCACTTGTGTCACATGCACACACAGCTTTTCCCCGTAGGTTGTGTACCGGAGCGCCTCCGTCGTACTTGTGCGCTATTTTTTTTTTTCTGGACGTGTTTCGTTGACTTCTGCGAAACCCGAAGCGCGCTTTGTTACACTCATGTGGTGTGCGTGCAAGATAGCAGGATGTCGTTGGAGAGGCAGTGCAGGTGCGTACTGCTTCTATGCGGAGGTGTGCGTCGAAGCGGAGGTACATGCGGCCCACTTCGATCACCTGCGCTCAGAAAGATAGAGGCGTTACCAGTATAAGCACACGAGTTGCTTTCTCTGGGATCTACTGCTATTCGGCGTTCCAAGAGTAGATCGCGTAGACGACTGGTTCGCCCTCTCGCTAACGTGCCCCCCGCTGCCTCACCTTGTACGGCAACATGGTATGAAGTCTATTTTTTCGAGCATCGCTGCGCAGCCTTTGTTGACGAACTGTGCTGTCTAAGGGGAGCCATGCGCACGATAGCTGTGTCTTTTCCCTTTACCACGGCAAACCTTGTGCCTATGGTGCGCTTTGGCGGGCGCATCTCGGTGCTCATCCGCGCCCGCGTCAGCGCCGCTGTGTCGGCACTCCTCACGGCCTTGTGTCCGGATAGGTCGCTGATAATGCAGTTTAACCTGTCCGCCCATCCTGCGGCAGTGGCTGCACCTGCGGTGCTTCCCAGACCCCTGTCTGGCGGAAGTGTGGTGTTGCGGGGGTTGGGGGAGACGCAATGAGAAAGCCATCTGTGTGCTCACCATCGCCGAACAGCGCCTCATCAGTGTTTGAATCCGTTGTGTCTTGGGGACGGCGCTATGGCCATCTCTAAGCTAGGCACGTAAGGGCGGAGCTGTGCTTCTTGTCCCTGCTCTGTCGATTGTGCTCGCGCACACGCGCTACATGAAGATTGGGGCTCTGGCGACGGACTCCTTTGCATCACTGCGGAGCGGAGTTGGGCAGGGGTGGATCTCCTGTCGCCTCACTTCGACTCACCGGCTGCGGGTGCCGAGATTGCAATCGCAAAGGGCCACTCCCGCCCGCGCCCTCGTCGCGTCGTTCGAACATCTTTTAAGCGACACTGGAGGGCCTCTGCTGTGTGAACCACAACCACACCGGCAGGCTCTACAGCTTGCTGCGTGAACAGGTCGTATCGCCTGTCGTCTGTTTCGTTGGACTACCGCTGTATGTACCTGCTTTCTTGGCGCTTATTTTTGTGTGGGTGCAGTCCAGCATCAAGGTAGTAAGACGCCAGTTTGCGATGCTCCATTACCAGGGACATTGACGTCTGCGTTGATACTGTCTATGATGCCCTCTGCCTGAAGCTCTACGGGCGACTTCATCGTTCGATGGGGCCGAGCATGCTGGCCCGGTGCGTGAAGCACTGGCTTAGGCCGCTGGTACTAGCGCCTATGCGGCGCTGAGCACGCTGCGCGCCATGATACTGGCTGAGGGCAGTTTTCTCGGGAACAGTTACGTGGACGCAGCCGCCGCATTGTCGGTACGATCGTCTCCCGTAGCCTCCTCAGTTGCCTGACGCATGGCGAGCACTGTATATGCGCTGGACCTCACTTGTGTGTACCGACGACCGCCTCCAAGTCGTTGTTTTTTCATTAGTTGACTTCCTGTACGTGTTTCGCAGCAGCTTCACTTGCGCCTTACTCGTCGTCAATCTCAGTATGTACCGGCTCGTGCGAGATGCCTCGGTGTCACTGACCGTCACAGGGTGTGGCATACATTGGTGAGCGATTCTAATAGAGTCTACTTTCGGGCTCGGTGAGTCTCTATGGCGTCACCCTGACACCGGCGTCGACAACGCCGCCGAGGACGTGAATGGCATGACTGAGGTCAGGGTGCTTGCCTTTGAAGACACCGCCGCCCTGTCCTTCACCGGCCCAGTCATTGCGCCACGCGGAGTGGAACCACACCCATTTAGTTTTGTGCCTCTCTTTTCAGGTGGGTCTCCAGCCGCCGAGCAGGTCAGCTTTTCGTGTTTGTCTGCCGCGGCACAACGCGAGGACATGCTGATGTTCTCCATTCTCGTGTCCACGGTAGGTACCTGCCGCATGCGTTTGTGGGGCGTCCCGGCTGGTGACTCGCTGACGGTGGCGACGATGTGCTGGCTGTCAAGTGCGATGGGGTGTGCGTCTTGATAGACGTGTCCTACCTTGTGCAGAGGGTGCTGCCTTGCTTACCAAAGCTATACCGGGTGCGGCTACCATACAGACCGGTTATATAGACATGGTACATCAGGTGTTGACGAGCGGTACCCGCCACAGAATTGATCACGTGCGTGCCGCTCAGTTGTTCCGCTATATCTCGTCTCCGCCAATCGCAGTGGCGCTTTGAGGAGGAGGCTCACCTAACGGAAGAGACCTGGAGGATGAGAGGCACAGAAAGGAGTGAGGCATGCCGCATGCAAGGAAGTTTCTTACGAGCTGCTCGACGATGCTGCGCACGAGTTTCATGTGGAGTACAATCGTTGCCTTATCGCCGCAGCCTTCTCTGCTGAGAAGGTTAGCTGTCGATGGGGTGCGTCGAATGCCACTCCGGTCGTTGTGCGCCGGTTTCGCATGCCCCAGGCTGTGTGTGTGCGAGAGGAGCCACATTAGCAGATGCCTTTCAACAGGCAGCAGGGGCGGCACGCCCGCTGCCGAGCACGACCTGACGGTGGGATGCCGTTGACCTCCTTTTCAGATGTGAAACACCGATGCGCAGACAGTTCACCTTCTCTGCGTGTAACAGCAGTGCCAACGAGTCTTGTACACTGTGCACCTGCCGATCGTGCGGCCGCTAACCACGCACAGGCAGGAGAAGGAGCGTACTGTACGGTATGGTTCCCACGCGTACGTGAAGGCATGAGGCCAGGGTGATGTGGCGCATGTTGTTTGGCGTCCCCCACCACAGGGGTGGTGGTGGCCATAGTGAAATAAGGCGCCAGCCTCGTTGAGCACAGCATGCAGCGTGTGCCAAACATCGCCGGGGTGCCATCAGACGGTTTGCGGATGTTCACCAGCCTACAGCGAGTCTGACGGAGACGAGGAGGTCATGAGATGTTCGGACGCGGTTCGTGTTCACAGTGGTTTTATCTACCTTTCCCCTCCACACACACACACATATATATATATACGTGGACGACAGGAGGCGGGCGTACACTAGCAGCTTCCAGCAAGGCTCTTGAGCGGTGCAAGAGTGAGAAAGAAGCACGTGACGTAATTTGCGTCTATGCTTATTATTATTATTCATTGGCCATGCGACAGCAGGGGAAAGGCGGGGGTGCTTTGAAGCACTCACGAAAGGACATGCGACATCTTGCGTCCCCCTGCATCTCATTTGGATGCCTCTCTTTGCGTGTTCACAGCTGACCCACTTCACCTCCCCTCCCCTCCCGTCCCTCTGTCTCCCTCTGTCTCCGTGCGTGTGTGCCGTCCTTTTTGGCAACGAACGGCTTCTGCGTTCCTGCCTCTTCAAACGTCAACTGGACTGACTCTTTTGTCCGCACTCATTCGCCACGTACGCATGGGCACCGCTTACGCGTCCTGGAAGATAAAAAAAAAACGTTTCACGCACCCTTTCTAGCCCGTGTGTGTGTGCTCCCTTTGTAGCCTACGCCTAGCATACGGTGATATAAGTCAGAGCGACACAGCGGCTAACAACGCGACCAACTGTATCCCAATCACTCTTCAGCCACCACCACACGAGAAGTACTGCTCGACGTGCACACACATACATGTGTCCACCTACACATACAGCGATACCTACACACAAACGACTCCTCTGTGTTTTCCTTGTTGTATGTTAACAGCCCCCAACTAAAACACACACACACGAAAACGTTGCACGTCTTTTCGAAAAGCGTCCCACCAACGTATATTCCAAGTCGTCCTTGCACTACTCGCCGTCTTTGGCGCAGTCTGGCGCCGCTCTCCCCTTTCCTTATTAATTGTCTCCATTTGTTTTATCAGCGCTTGTCCCTGCCGAGTCCTTCGCATCCATGGTGCAAATTACCGATGTGTGGATCACGGAGGACCCGGTACTGCGGCAGACTCAGATTGTAGAGGTGGTCCTCACTCACTGCGCCTCTGTGCTGTGGAGGAACAACGAGGAGAAGCTGAAGAGTGCCCCGGAGTGGGCAGCGGAGCTTCGTGCATCGCTCAAAACCAAGGCGAATGGACGTGATGGAGACGGCAGCTGCCCCTCACCGGAGCTGTGCGCGAGTCAACGGTTGAAGACAGCGCCAAAGAAGCACCGTGGCCTCGTCGTGGCTTCGGCCGATGCGATTATATACCAGACGAACTCAACGGCAGACCACCTGCCGCAGGTCTCGCCCACTCCGAAGCTATCATCGTCTCAGCAGAGCTTTCAAGTTCCTCCTTCGCACAAACATGCCACTGCCAGTGTAGTCTTCCACGACACGATCCCGGCAACACAGATTAGAAACGCCTTCGTTGACGTAGCACACAACGTGACGCATACAAATTTAAGTACCTTTAGCGAGAGCAGCAGATGCAGCAGCACAAGAAGCCGACTGCACTATCCCGAGGTCGGTGCAGGCAACAACCGCATTTGCGACTCTGACTCCGGGCCATCGCTACTCGTCACATCCGGTGTATTACTCTCATCCTGCCGAAGCACAGAAGAGCACTTGGAGGAGCTCGGCGGGCCGCCGTCACCTGAGACGATGCGGCACGGTCAGATGGCTGCGGTGGAGGCGAAGGCCTCCCTACTGATTGAGCGCAACAAGACGCCCGAGATTCCGCCCGTGCTCCTGCAGCTGAGGCGCTTGTCGGGGGGCATCACGAATGAGCTCTTCCATGTTTACGACCAAGACGACCCATCTGCGTCGGTGGTAGTGCGCGTCTTTGGAAAAGAGACGGACCGCGTCATCTCACGAGAGAGCGAGCTCTTCTACCAGTCTCTCTTCATCCCAACCTACGTCCATGGCAGCAACTTCCTCGTGTACGATTTCTTGGACGGCTACTACACGTTACCATTCCAGGACATGGCGGCGGAGGCCATTCCGATAGCCCGCGCCATTGCATCATTTCAAGTTCAGGCCACGCGTGCTGCCCTGCGCGATCACGGTCATCCGCTGCTGCGCGACTCGCAGAACAAGGACTATTGGAAGATTGTAGACGATCAGATGCTAGCAGTGGAGGGCAGCACGGCGAGTAGCCGCGATACCCACAAGGACGAGTCTCGATTTGACCGCGAGTCAAACTACTTGATCGGCTCGCTAACGAAGTGGGTGGATCTCGTGCTCTCGCAAGAGATCGTCGAAAAGGTCCAAAAGGACAAGCGAGAGAGCTTTCTCATGACGGGGCGAAGCCTCCAGTCGGACTGTGCGTGGATGTTGTCCATGTTGGAGCGCCAGAAGGCTTACTTGCCGGAGGGCGTCTGCCACAACGATCTGCTGAGCGCCAATGTGATGATTCATAAGGTTCGAAAGGATGTGCGGGTGATCGACTTTGACTACACAAAGCGCAGCTTCTTGTTGTATGATGTTGCGAACCACTTTAATGAGTACCCTGGGCTCGACTGTGACTATGACACGTACTTCCCATCGGATGCGCACATGTCCGCCTTCATCGCCGAGTACCGCCGCAGTATGCGGGATGCACTGGAAGAGGCCTGGTCGGAGAAGTCAAACCCCATCGCCTCCACTGATGTCACTTCTTGCGAGCGTACGATTTTTCCAAACGCGCGGGAGCTGTTCTGGAGCGACAGCGAGGAAGCGGAGGCTCAGGTCGTGGCTCACTGGACGCGACTGGCGAAGCTGCTTACCCTGGCTTCGCACCTGTCGTGGAGCGTTTGGTCGCTTCTCCAGGAGGCGGTTTCTGTTCTCGATGTCGACTTCCTGAACTACGCTCAACTTCGGTACAAACGCTACCTTGCCGTGCGCTCTGAATGCTCTGAGAACCTGTGACATGTAGTGACGAGGAGAGGGAGAGCGACTCGCCCCAAACATTCAGAGGAGAGAGAGAGGCGGTGGGTGCGTCCTGCTGTGCGCATTCTTCTTGTGTATCTTGATGATCCTCCTCTTCACCCCTTCTTCGATGCCCTCCGTGTGGATGTTTGGCTGTGCAGTGCAAAACCATGACGGGGTGCCACACGAATGTCGCTCTGATGTGCGCCACGCATCCCACAAATAACAATCAATTCGAAGTGGGCAACACGAAAATCAATGATACCTGCCTGTCTACTAAACAGAACTGCGCTGTCATTTTTTTTTTTTAATATTCATTTTCCAGTGTCATGGACCGTTCGGATGACCGAGACTTTGGATCATGACAGGCGTTACTTGGGGCTGTCATGCCCTATCTGTTCGGCCTTGTCATAGGCGAGTGTTGTTTGTCCATAGTTACCGATGACGTTCTCCGAGATGTCATTCTTCGCTGCGTTTGCCTCTGTCTTTGCCAGTATGTAATTTGCGCATGCTTGGGCGCGCTTGAGTTCTCCTTTTCCTCCCCCACATCCACCCGGAGCTCAGACACCGTGCTCTAGTACCTTGTGATCGGTAAGGCGCATGGAATGGTGCACGGATGTGTGCTGGGGTGTGCCCCCGCGCCGCGCCCCCCACCTCGTCTTTCTCTTCTCCCGCTCTCTCTGTGATGAAGCTGACTATTATGTGTCATTGGAGAAAGGCGGCCCGTAAGTTGTCCGTGTCTGCCTGCCTCCTTCGCTGTGTACCACCAGCCCCCTACCCCTTCTTCGTGTTTTCCCTGTATATTTTTCCCCTCCGGTGCCTTTGCCACACAAAATGGTAGCGGTAAAGACATAAAGAGAGGAGAGCGGTAGCGTATGCTTCAGGAGAATGAGTGGGCGCACTGCTTCTGTGAACAGCGCCATTTTTGAGTCATCCTACATCTGTTTCTACGTGAGAAGGGTGGAGGGAGGGATTCCTAGCGGAACACTCGCCGAACGAAGAATGAAACGAGAAACCTTTGCTCTTCTCTTGCCTTCGACTGCCTTTCCCTTGACGAATGGGGAGGTGAGGGAAGGGGTGGACACCGCAGTGCGTGGCATCCTGTGCCCAGTACTCCCCTCCCTCTCTTCATGAGGAAGGCAAGCAGCCCCCTATGCGCTGTCAAATGCCGAACCTCTTGTGGTGGTGACGGGGTCAGGCACCTGCAACGTAGGGAGCGGTGAAGGCGATGCATCGCTACGGACGTCGGGGGGGGAAGGTCCTGGATGGCGTTGCGTGGGAGCGACCTGCGATCGTGAGCGTGCTTGCACCACGCATATGATAGGCAGAGCGTTATGGTGACTGGAACGCAGCTCATCCGACCCGCGCACGGACCACTGCTGTGGGGAGCGTGGGCCGCCGCCCCCGAGGGCGGAAGTGGCGGCCGGCATGATAAGGGGGGGGGCAAGGTGCGGCTGTGAGTGTGCCTGCGAAGCATGCGCTGTAGGTAGGGGTTGAGGCAGTGGCCGTGCTGCGGTGGCCGAGCCCGGTGCACTGCTGCAATGCACGTGCCTCCGTCTGCTTACCACCATGCGGATGGGATCTGTGGCAGAGCCGGGGGGAGGCCGGGTGGCGCTGGGATCATGCTATAGGGCAGCGGCTGGGCACACATGGATGAAAGCAGAAACTCTTTTTTTTCGTGTTCAAGACATCAAACAAGACTGGACACCGATTTCATTCGTCGCTGAGTGCTCCTTATCTCTCCGTCTCGTATACTCTCTCTCTCTCTCTGTGGTTTCTCACTCGCTCTCCTCGTCTGCCATGGCAGAGCCAGTTCTCCAGAGGAAAAGGTGTGTGCTCGTGTGCGGAGGGAGGGAAACAGGGCGGTGTGCCGCACGAACGCGTGTGCGCAGGGTGAATCGGCGTATCAATAAGCTGTTTGTGGAGGAGCGGCTCATTATCGAGGGAAAAAATCTTGGCGATACGCGTCATGAAGCAGCGTCTTGTCCAGCTTTACTGCTTCTCTTTTCTCTGGTTGTCTGGTGCTGTGGTTTCGGCTCGCCTCCGCCTCTTCACGTAACTCTCTCTTTTCACCTTTGCCTCTTCAACCCAACATTGTTTGCGTGCTTGCATCGAGAAAGTGTGCATGACAGCGGTGCATCGCCAGCATTTACTGCCTGCTCGTCGGTGAAAGTGGACCCATCCACATCCATACACACGCACACACACACACACACACACACACATGGACGTCTACTCGGAACCCACCACAGCAATCTGTAAGGCAAATGTAAATGGAGGTAGACCTCAGCCCGTTTTTTGAAGGCGCAATGTGCGCACTGGTGGATTCGAAGGGCGCTGAACTCGCCATCAGTCGTGCCTTTGCAAGTGCAGCCAACGCTTGCCCCGTAGCGCATCAGCTTGAGTACTCATGGAAACAACAGCAGCCGCAGCACTCGCGCATGATAGTTGCAGTGGAGCTGCGCATCAACTCACCGCTGCTGTCGTGGACACGGAAAGCGAAGGATGTGGTGCTACGCTGCGTCGATCGCGCCGTCACGCGCATCTTTCCCCCGCTGGACGTTGTTCAGTACATCGACGCCGACTCCCCTGTCTTTCTTGCCGCAGATGCCAATGCCAGCAGCACGAGGACGGCGCCGCATCTGTGCGTCATTTTTTCAGTTCAGCCATCTGCCGCCCTGTGGTCCTCCTCGTTACTCAGACAACATGCGGTGGAGGGAGAGGTTATGGCAGGGGTGCAGCTTGGGGATTCAGAAACCAGAGCCGCGGCGGCTTTGCAGTCGATGCGCGATACGCTATCGGACATGGACTTGTGGAACCGAGCTCGAGCAGCGCATCAACTCTACGACGCCAGTAGTGCTGTCGATCGTGCCTGGCCGTGTTTGGGTGGCATTTCAGCCTCGGAGTTGACACCAATAGACACGGCGGTAGCGCTTCAGTCCCAGCAGCAGGCGTGTGCGAAAAAACTTACTCAGCTGCAGTGGCAGCTTGCCCGATGGCTGACAGAGCTCTTCATGAACGAGGGAAGCTGGGCGCGGGTGCCAGCGTCGCCCTCGACTGCTACCTCCAGATCCGCCTCCAAAAGTCCGGCGAACTCAGCGACGCGCCGTCTCTTTCAGAGTGCTCTGAGGCCATCATTTGCGCACGTCGTGGACGCAGCTCTCTCGGCACCGTGTCCAGCCGCACAATGCACTACGCTCCCCTCTGCCGTGCCACGTCGCTTCCTCCACGTAGATGTGCGCGGCGTGGAGTACGATGGTTTGTTGGTCGGGCACACCCCTCGGTACGCCTACATAGCGGTGCCGTACTTCACAGCTCCGGGCGAGGCTGCGGCGACAGGGGCGTCATCGCCATCGTGCGTGTGGAGCTTCATAAGCCGCATCCCGATACCTGCAATCCTTAGCAGCTCGCCCAGCGGATTTGTGGAGGGCTGCGATAGTGCGAAGTGCTGCTCGCCTCGAAAGAGACGCCGCACCTCTGTTTCTTATCACCCGAACAGCGTGGCATCGGAGGAAGAGAAGCGCTCTGGCGCTGCTGCGGCACGAAGCGTGCTGGCTCACTGCTTGAATGCGGAGGAGGTGATGCGTCACGACACTAACGCGGAGTCGGTATTTCGTCTTGCGGATGCTCCGTGTGTTGTGACACTTCGGGCTCACCGTGTCTACTGCGCGCGGGCAGACCCAGCGAGGCAGCTGCGCATGCACCCCACAACGCCGTCTTCAGACCACTTCTCCACCAGACCTCAGCCGGCTGCATCACCATACACACTGTCGCTGGTGTTGGAAGATGCGTACGCGATGCAGTTTCGGCCAGTTCTTAGTGACACTGGTGCTGCGCCGACCTCGTCTGTGTCCACCACCACTCACTGGGCCACTTCTTTGCTGTGTGGGTACGTTCCTCAGCAGAGTCCAGAGGACGAGGTCGAGGTGGGGTACAGTGCCGCTCAGCAAAGCGTCAATGCCACCATTGCACGCGCGGTGCACACTTTCCCCGACGTGGTGAGCGTGGTGCGAGAGAGCTGTCACCGATTTCAGCGAACACACGAGCGGTTTCGCGTCTTATACGCGCGAAGCGTCCATGAGTGCGAGACGAAGACCACGACAGCCGCCGGCGCCACAGCAAAGGGTGTGGAAGCCGTAACCGATGAGGCTTCCTCAGCGACGGTGCAGCA